>JAUIMM010000012.1:8099166-8718333 GCA_031769625.1 Taudactylus pleione
TAACTAGTGTAAAAGCAACAAGAATTATCGGGTGAAACACTTATTACCCATTTTCTAATTGGAATGCACGATAAGTTTCCACCCGTATACAGGCATTAAGTGACATTATCAGGCGGTATGTGTGATAGGAGTTACAAGCCGCCGCACTGCCAATGCTGTGCGGGGTGAATGCCGGGCAAGTGTTCGCTGAAATCTCCTCCTTCCTCCTTTTTGGATCTGTGCTTATAAGCATATTGTTTGCAGTTCCAGTCTTGGTTGCTGCTGAGCCTCTGCACTAATTACTGCCTTTCTGTGTGCAGTGTCAGGTTTCACTAATTGATTCTCCTGTGTGTTCACAGCCCATGTGCTAACTGGTCAGTCATCAAGGGAGGCTGGCTCTGTGGGCCCTGTTTCTGATAAATTCCAGCCAGCCCTTCACTCCATGCCGGTGATAGCGTAATCACGTGTTTCCGGTTTGTGTTGGTCTCCTGTTTCAGTCGAGTTCCAGTATCCAGCCAGTTCCATTGTTCCTGCCGTTTGTGTCATCCAGACGGCACTGTCCGCACCTGTACTACCTGCCATCTGTGTCATCTGGGTGGCACGGTCTGCACCTGCATTACGTGCCATTTGTGCCATGCAGGCGGCACAGTCTGCACCTGCTCTACCTGCCATTTGTGTCATCTGGGCGGCACGGTCTGCACCTGCATTATGTGCAGTTTGTGTCATCCAGGCAGCAAGGGCCGCACTCGGAGTCCTGAGTACGCAATCCTGTGTACAACCGCTTGTGTCAATCCGGCAGCATTTAGCGCACCTGGGCATCCTCAGTACGCAAACCTGTGTACAACCGCTCGTATCATCCCGGCGGCATTTAGTGCACCTGGGCATTTTGGAGTATGCAATCCTGCGTACTAACCACTGGTGTCATCCCGGCGGCACTGGTGCACCGCAGCGTCTTCTTGCCAAATTTCGCTGCCCTCAAGGCAGCATCCAGCCCAGAGGCTGCTACCAGCCCAAAGGCTGCTTCTCAACTAATAGGCCCACAGGCCTTATCCAGCCCACAGACTGCTACCGGCCCAAAGGCTGCATCTCCATTAATAGGCTCACAGGCCTCTCCCAGCCCACAGGCTGCTACCGGCCGAAAGGCCGCACCGCAACTAATTGGCTATAAGCCACATTTGGAGCTAGCTTCCTCAACCACCAAGGCAACCACCCGGCCGCATCTTGCCAAGGCATTCCAGCCCTCAAGGCTGTGCAAGACTGTCTCTGGCGACCACAGGGTCGTAACAATAGGTTAACACATGTGAAAACTTATCACTGTCGCCTCTAATTGAATTCCCCTCATAGGCTATGGAATTCATACGAATTACCGCCGGACACAAAATACTGATCGTCCCCAGGTAAGTATGAACTAACCTAACCCCCCTAACCCTCCTTAGGGGTGCCTAACCCTAACCTTCCCTCCAGTGCCTAACCCTAATCCCCCCCTTCCCCGCCGCCTAAACCTAAGTCCCCTGGGGAGGTGCCTAACCCTAATTCTCCCTCCCCCTAGCCTAACCCTTACCTCCCGGGGGGGTGCCTAACCCTAAGTCCCCCCCGGGCGCCCTAAACCTAACCCTCTCCCCCCGCGGCTGTTCGCAGCAGCGCCCGGCATCACTTCGATCGGGATGCTGGGCGCTGGTCTCCCGGCGTCGGTAAAATGAGCGGCGTCTACATCTAGACGCCGGTCATTTCACCCTCGCCAGGATATGACAGTCGGGAAGCCGGCTGTCGGTATAATGTCAGCTGGCTTCCCGGTTGCATACCTAGGCTATTACTCTCACAGGCCCATTTTCATAGTATTAAAGTTGTCGCCAGGTAAATCAAGATTATTGCTAATGCCTACTGCTGTCCAATCCTCAAACCTCTGCCTTCCCCTTATTGTAGACCTCATTAGTGCCTTCACATCTTTTGCTAGTTTAACTATAAACTTTGTTCAATCAAAGGCTGTGGCGGAGTTTTAATATTTTACAATAGAGGCTGAACTGGCATTACTCCTTTTCATTTGTGAAGTCAAGATACAAATCACTTTTTTGGGGGGAGATTCTACCATGGAGCCGTATTCAATTTGAGCGGACCCGCAATACTTTTCCGCCTCCCGGACTTTTCGCCAACTGCGCCTGTTTTGCAGGCGGAAAAGTATTGCGCGCGTGCCCGCGTATCCCTGTATTCAATTTGAAAGTACGCGATAACGGGACCCGGTGAAACTTAAACAAGCAGAAAGTCATGTCAGATTTGGGGAAATCAGCCTGACACCCACCAAAAGATGCTCTGACATGGGGGTTAGCTATGATTACCCCCGATTTGGCTTGCTGAAGGTATTTGGTGTTTTCAAACGGGCTCAATAGCTGCTAAATAGCGTTTTTGTAGTGGTGAAGAATAGTATTCAGGAGTTTTTTTGCAGAAAATAACTTATCCCAGCCAAATTTGGGGTACTTCAAAATGGGGGCCAGCATATTTCAAAGTTGCTAAAGTAAAGTTTAAAAAATAGCGAAAAATCCACCTGCCGCAAGCACCTGCAATGAAAAAAACACTTGGAGCATACTTGGGGACCCCCCTGGAGTCTAGTTCGCTAGTTTTTAACATTGTCCCCCAACTTTTTTTTTCCACCCCCAAATTGAAAGTGATTTTTTGGGGTGTTCTTAATTCTTTATTTTAAAAAAATTGACGCAGTTTACCTTTAGGGAACTGTCTTAAGGCTGCACGGGGGTTCCAGCAATGTTGTACCCCAAAACCCCAATTCTGCACTTTTTTCTGCCTGCTATTCATAGGCTAAACTTTTTCGCCTATTACATTGCATTGACTTTTCGCCGATTCCGGCTTTTCGCTCCAAACTGAATGGTATACAATAGAGAAACCGGCTGCCTTAATACTGTCATATCCCGGCGAGGGTGAAATGCCGGGCGTCTATATCTAGACGCCTGTCATTTCCCCGATGCCGGGAGACAGGTGCCCGGCATCCCGATCGAAGGGATGCCGGGCGCCGTGAGCGGACAGCCGAGGGGTGGGAGGGTTAGGTTTAGGGCACCCGCGGGGGACTTAGGGTTAGGCACCCCCCGGGAGGGTTAGGGTTAGGCTAGGGGGAGGGAGGGTTAGGGTTAGGCACACCTGGGGGGACTTAGGGTTAGGCAGCGGGGAAGTGGGGGTTAGGGTTAGGCACTTAGAGGGGGGATTAGGGTTAGGCACTTGGGAGGAGGTTAGGGTTAGGCACCCCTAAAGAGGGTTAGGGGGTTAGGTTAGTTTATACTTACCTTAGCGACGATCGGGATTTCCAGTGCTGTCGGGCTTCCGCTGCCGGGAACTCTGCTTTTGTCGGCCAGGCGCTGCTGGGAATGATACCGATTCCAAATGAATATGGGCGTTAATCGTTTATATTCTTAAAATATCATACCTATATTTAAAACATAAAAGAAGAACTCCTCTCATGGCAAAACCTTCATCTTAATTACTTGAGCTGTTGCAATTTTATTAAAATGTAATTTGTTCCTAAAATTCTCCATATTTTGTAAAACACCCCCACTTCTCTTTCATCACCCTGACCTTCAAACACTTAATAGACGTTTTAATATATTTATCTGGAAAGGACAAAAACATGCACTAGGCTAGCTACAGTAGACAACACAATCACCAAATCTTACATTTGCCATTATATATCTAGCCAACTTAATTTTACTAAACAATAGACCCGGAATACAAGTAAACACGTGGACATCTTTTTAGCCTTCCAAATTCTGCACCCCATGGGACTGGGCTATGTTCTCCATTCACCCATTTCCACACTGAATGAGCTCCACATTGACACCCCACAGATTTTTTATTTTCATATTGCCTGCAGCCTGACTATATTCCCACTATCCTTAATCATGCAATCTCTTCTACTGTTTAGTTACATTTCCAGAATGGAGACATGGCCTTACGTAAATTGGATCTTTACAGTTTACGGCACTGTTTCCCAATTGCTCTTTTTTAGGAACACCTAACCACCTATGGTAAGACCACTTTGTGTATAACTTTAACTAACTCTCCACACTGGGCTATTCTATATTATTTAGCAGATCAGCCTCCGGTACCCGATCTTACACAAAAGTTTATTTAGCTCCTGGCAGCAGTGGGCAAGAAAGCAGTTCTACAACAATGTATACTATACTATCCCTCCACCCTTACAAATGGCAAATTGCATTCTATTTTTTTTTTAATGGACCGTCTGAAGGCCTCCTATGACAAAGAAAAATAATCACCTATGTAATTGCAATGCTGGAATAAGTTTAATGACACCCTCACACTAGCTGCCAAAATTGCACTGAAAAAAATGCTTTGAACACACTACCTCATAGGTTCCCAAACTCCGCCATTACAGTTCAGGTTTTAAGGATATCCACTCTTGAATCTAGAATGGTTAAATCCAATTGAATGTACTTATTAAGTCATCTGTGCTCAAGCATGGATACCCTTAAAACATGGACGTTAATGGCGTTATTTCACCCTTTTTACACATACCCTTGTGTTTGATGGATTTCTCCATGGATGATCACTGTACTGTTCTCGATACAAGCAGCAGAACTTTAGCTGTATGTGTTTGCGCACTTATAGTTAATGATGACATGTTAAAATTAGGGGTGAGCGGGTTCGGATTTCTGAAATCCGAACCCCCCCGATCCGAGGCCGATCCAAGTCAGGCTCGACTTTTCTCGCCTGACTCGGATCTGAAATCGAGGCAAAACGTCATCATCCCGCCTTCCGAGTCTCGCGGGTTTTGGATCCTATATAAGGTACCTGCGTCTGCGCCATTTTCTCACTCGGCTGTGGACAGTGAAGAGGGAGGGTGGGAGTTAGGGCTGGCTGGGCTGTGTAGTGTAGTGTAGTGTAGTGCAGAGTAGTGTTGTGCTGCGCTGTGCTGCTGTTGTCCACTACTTCAAAGTCCATAGGGGCTGGCTGTGTTGTGCTGTGCTGCTGTTGTTAATAGGGGCTGTGTCCACTACTTCAAAGTCCATAGGGGCTGGCTGGACTGTGTTGTGCAGTCAGTTGTCCATAGGGGCTGTGTCCACTCCAAAGTCCTGTGCAGTGTCCCAGTCCTAAAGGGGTGCTGTAGTGTTGTCCAGGGGGTGCTCTGTCCATCAGGGGTGCTCCCCCCAAGTGCTAAAAAAATAATATTTTTTGTGTGTTTGTGAATTGTGTGCGCAGTAGCCGCACGTGCATCAACAAAGTAGTGCCAAGCTCTCGCCTGTGTCATAAGTAAAGGGCCGGCTGGCTTGACCGTTAAAGGGTGCTGTAACCCCCAAAGTACACTCCAGTCCAAACCAAAAAAAAAATTATTTTCTGTGTTTGTGAATTGTGTGCGCAGTAGCCGCACGTGCATCAACAAAGTAGTGCCAAGCGTGCGCCTGTGTCATAAGTAAAGGGCCGGCTGGCTTGACCGTTAAAGGGTGCTGTAACCCCCAAAGTACACTCCAGTCCAAACCAAAAAAATATATATTTTCTGTGTTTGTGAATTGTGTGCGCAGTAGCCGCACGTGCATCAACAAAGTAGTGCCAAGCGTGCGCCTGTGTCATAAGTAAAGGGCCGGCTGGCTTGACCGTTAAAGGGTGCTGTAACCCCGAAAGTACACTCCAGTCCAAACCAAAAAAAAAATTATTTTCTGTGTTTGTGAATTGTGTGCGCAGTAGCCGCACGTGCATCAACAAAGTAGTGCCAAGCGTGCGCCTGTGTCATAAGTAAAGGGTGCTGACCATTAAAGGGTGCTGTAACCTCCAAAGTACACTCCAGTTCAAACCAAAAAAATAATATTTTTTGTGTGTTTGTGAATTGTGTGCGCAGTAGCCGCACGTGCATCAACAAAGTAGTGCCAAGCGTGCGCCTGTGTCATAAGTAAAGGGCCGGCTGGCTTGACCGTTAAAGGGTGCTGTAACCCCCAAAGTACACCAGTCCAAACCAAATAAAAATAAATATTTTCTGTTTGTGAATTGTGTGCGCAGTAGCCGCACGTGCATCAACAAAGTAGCGCCAAGCGCGCGCCTGTGTCATAAGTAAAGGGCCGGCTGGCTTGACCGTTAAAGGGTGCTGTAACCCCCAAAGTACACTCCAGTTCAAACCAAAAAAATATTTTTTGTGTGTTTGTGAATTGTGTGCGCAGTAGCCGCACGTGCATCAACAAAGTAGTGCCAAGCGTGCGCCTGTGTCATAAGTAAAGGGCCGGCTGGCTTGACCGTTAAAGGGTGCTGTAACCCCCAAAGTACACTCCAGTCCAAACCAATAAAAAAATTTTTTTTTGTGTGTTTGTGAATTGTGTGCGCAGTAGCCGCACGTGCATCAACAAAGTAGTGCCAAGCGTGCGCCTGTGTCATAAGTAAAGGGCCGGCTGGCTTGACCGTTAAAGGGTGCTGTAACCCCCAAAGTACACCAGTCCAAACCAAATAAAAATAAATATTTTCTGTGTTTGTGAATTGTGTGCGCAGTAGCCGCACGTGCATCAACAAAGTAGCGCCAAGTGTGCGCCTGTGTCATAAGTAAAGGGCCGGCTGGCTTGACCATTAAAGGGTGCTGTAACCCCCAAAGTACACTCCAGTTCAAACCAAAAAAATATTTTTTGTGTGTTTGTGAATTGTGTGCGCAGTAGCCGCACGTGCATCAACAAAGTAGTGCCAAGCGTGCGCCTGTGTCATAAGTAAAGGGCCGGCTGGCTTGACCGTTAAAGGGTGCTGTAACCCTCAAAGTACACTCCAGTCCAAACCAATAAAAAAAATTTTTTTTCTGTGTTTGTGAATTGTGTGCGCAGTAGCCGTACGTGCATCAACAAAGTAGTGCCAAGCGTGCGCCTGTGTCATAAGTAAAGGGCCGGCTGGCTTGACCGTTAAAGGGTGCTGTAACCCCCAAAGTACACTCCAGTCCAAACCAAAAATAATATTTTTTATGTGTTTGTGAATTGTGTGCGCAGTAGCCGCACGTGCATCAACAAAGTAGTGCCAAGCGTGCGCCTGTGTCATAAGTAAAGGGCCGGTTGGCTTGACCGTTAAAGGGTGCTGTAACCCCCAAAGTACACTCCAGTCCAAACCAAAAAAATATATATTTTCTGTGTTTGTGAATTGTGTGCGCAGTAGCTGCACGTGCATCAACAAAGTAGTGCCAAGCGTGCGCCTGTGTCATAAGTAAAGGGCCGGCTGGCTTGACCGTTAAAGGGTGCTGTAACCCCCAAAGTACACTCCAGTTCAAACCAAAAAAATATTTTTTGTGTGTTTGTGAATTGTGTGCGCAGTAGCCGCACGTGCATCAACAAAGTAGTGCCAAGCGTGCGCCTGTGTCATTAGTAAAGGGCCGGCTGGCTTGACCGTTAAAGGGTGCTGTAACCCCCAAAGTACACTCCAGTCCAAACCAATAAAAAAAAAATTTTTTCTGTGTTTGTGAATTGTGTGCGCAGTAGCCGCACGTGCATCAACAAAGTAGTGCCAAGCGTGCGCCTGTGTCATAAGTAAAGGGCCGGCTGGCTTGACCGTTAAAGGGTGCTGTAACCCCCAAAGTACACTCCAGTCCAAACCAAAAATAATTTTTTTTGTGTGTTTGTGAATTGTGTGCGCAGTAGCCGCACGTGCATCAACAAAGTAGCGCCAAGCGTGCGCCTGTGTCATAAGTAAAGGGCCGGTTGGCTTGACCGTGAAGGGGTGCTGTAACCCCCAAAGTACACTCCAGTCCAAACCAAAAAAATATATATTTTCTGTGTTTGTGAATTGTGTGTGCAGTAGCCGCACGTGCATCAACAAAGTAGTGCCAAGCGTGCGCCTATGTCATAAGTAAAGGGCCGGCTGGCTTGACCGTTAAAGGGTCCTGTAACCCCCAAAGTACACTCCAGTCCAAACCAAAAATAATATTTTTTGTGTGTTTGTGAATTGTGTGCGCAGTAGCCGCACGTGCATCAACAAAGTAGTGCCAAGCGTGCGCCTGTGTCATTAGTAAAGGGCCGGCTGGCTTGACCGTTAAAGGGTGCTGTAACCCCCAAAGTACACTCCAGTCCAAACCAAAAATAATTTTTTTTGTGTGTTTGTGAATTGTGTTCGCAGTAGCCGCACGTGCATCAACAAAGTAGTGCCAAGCGTGCGCCTGTGTCATAAGTAAAGGGCCGGTTGGCTTGACCGTGAAGGGGTGCTGTAACCCCCAAAGTACACTCCAGTCCAAACCAAAAAAATATATATTTTCTGTGTTTGTGAATTGTGTGCGCAGTAGCTGCACGTGCATCAACAAAGTAGTGCCAAGCGTGCGCCTATGTCATAAGTAAAGGGCCGGCTGGCTTGACAGTTAAAGGGTCCTGTAACCCCCAAAGTACACTCCAGTCCAAACCAAAAAAATATATATTTTCTGTGTTTGTGAATTGTGTGCGCAGTAGCCGCACGTGCATCAACAAAGTAGTGCCAAGCGTGCGCCTGTGTCATAAGTAAAGGGCCGGCTGGCTTGACTGTTAAAGGGTGCTGTAACCCCCAAAGTACACTCCAGTCCAAACCAAAAAAAAAATTATTTTCTGTGTTTGTGAATTGTGTGCGCAGTAGCCGCACGTGCATCAACAAAGGAGCAGCGCCAAGCGTGCGCCTGTGTCCCATAAGTAAAGAGCCGGCTGGCTCATTTCTTAAAGGCTGGTGTAACCCACAAAGTGCACTACTCTCCAGCAAAAATTTAAAAATATTTTCTGTGTTTAGCCGCACGTATATATCAAATCGATATAACATAAATGGAGGACCAAACTTTCTCCGATAAAAATAAAATAGAGAAAGATCAAGAACCACTTCCTCCTAGTGCTGAAGCTGCTGCCACTAGTCATGACATAGACGATAACATGCCATCAACGTCGTCTGCCAAGGCCGATGCCCAATGTCATAGTAGAGGGCACATACAATCCCAAATGAAAAAGTTCAGGTAAATGACCTTGAAAAAAACATTTAAATCATCTGAAGAGAAACGTAAACTTGCCAATATGCCATTTACGACATGGAGTGGCAAGGAACGGCTAAGGTCGATCCCTAGTATGTTCATGACTAGTGGTTCAGCTTCACATGACGATGGAAGCCCTCCTCCCACTAAAAAAATCAAAAGAGTTAAGCTGGCAAAAGCACAGCGAAGAACTGTGCTTTCTAAGAATATATCACAAATCCCCAAGGAGAGTCCAAGTGTGGTGGTGGTTGCGATGCCTGACCTTCCCAGCACTGGACGGGAAGAGGTGGCTCTTTCCACCATTTGCACGCCCCCTGCAAGTGCTGAAAGGAGCACCCACAGTCCACTTGCTGATATGCAAATTGAAGATGTCACTGTTGAAGTACAACAGGATGAGGATACTGGTGTAGCTGGCGCTGAGGAGGAAGTTGGCGAGGAGGATTCTGATGGTGATGTGGTTTGTTTAAATCAGGCTCCGGGGGAGACAGTTGTTGTCCGTGGGATGAAAAAGCCCATCACGGTCATGCCTGGGTAGAAGACCAAACATTCCACCTCTTTGGTCTGGCAATATTTCTATCCAAATCCGGACAACAACTGTCTTGCCATATGTACCTTATGTAAAGGTGGAATAAGTAGGGGTAGGGACGTTAACCACCTAGGAACATCCTCCCTTATACGGCACCTGCAGCGTGTTCATAATAAGTTACTGTCAAGTTCAGAAACTTTGGCTAAGACCGTAAGCAGTCCAGGGACACCTAAATCCCGTTGTCCTGTTGTATCCAAGCGCCTGCAAACCACACCGTCAACTCCCTCCTCGTCAATTTCCTCCTTAGTCAGGATCGGAAGTAGTCCTGCAGGCCATGTCACTGGCATGACTGACTCTCCTATCGGGGATTCCTCCGGAGGATCCTGCACTGCTACGCCTCCTGCTGCCGCTGCTGCTGTTGCTGCTGCTGGGAGTCGTTCATCATCCCAGAGAGGAAGTAGGAACACCACTACTTTTACTAAACAATTGACCCTCCAACAGTCCTTAGCGAGGAGGATGAAGTACGACAGCAGTCATCCTGAAGCAAAAAAAAATTATATTCTGTGTTTGTAAATTGTGTGCGCAGTAGCCGCACGTGCATCAACAAAGTAGTGCCAAGCGTGCGCCTGTGTCATAAGTAAAGGGCCGGCTGGCTTGACCGTTAAAGGGTGCTGTAACCCCCAAAGTACACTCCAGTCCAAACCAAAAAAATGTATATTTTCTGTGTTTGTGAATTGTGTGCGCAGTAGCCGCACGTGCATCAACAAAGTAGTGCCAAGCGTGCGCCTGTGTCATAAGTAAAGGGTGCTGACCGTTAAAGGGTGCTGTAACCCCCAAAGTACACTCCAGTTCAAACCAGCAGTCATCCTGAAGCAAAACGTATAATTGAGGCCTTGACTGCTATGTTGGTGTTAGACGTGCGTCCGGTATCCGCCATTAGTGCAGTGGGATTTAGACAATTGCTGGAGGTAGTGTGTCCCGGTTCCAAATCCCGTCTAGATTCCACTTCACTAGGCAGGCGATACCGAGACTGTACAGAAACGTCAGAAAAAGTGTCCTCAGTGTCCTGAAAAATGCAGTTGTACCCAATGTCCACTTAACCACGGACATGTGGACAAGTGGAACAGGGCAGACTAAGGACTATATGACTGTGACAGCCCACTGGGTAGATGTATCACCTTACGCAGCAACAGCAGCAGCGTCACCAGTCGCAGCATCTCAGAAACGCCAGCTCGTTCCAAGGCAGGCTACGCTGTGTATCACCGGTTTCAGTAAGAGGCACCTCTTAGAGAAACTGAGGGAAATCATCGCCCAGTGGCTTACCCCACTTAGACTCTCCTGGGGATTTGTGATATCTGATAACGCCACCAATATTGTGCGGGCATTACATCTGGGCAAATTCCAGCACGTCCCATGTTTTGCTCACACAATAAACTTGGTGGTGCAGAATTTTCTGAAAAGCGACAGGGGCGTGCAGGAGACGCTTTGGGTGGCCCAAAAAATTTCAGGCCACTTTCGCCATTCAGTGACTGCGTGCCGAAGACTGGAGCGCCAGCAAACACTCTTGAACCTGCCCCGCCATCACCTGAAGCAAGAGGTTGTGACGCGGTGGAACTCAACCCTCTATATGCTTCAGAGGATGGAGGAGCAGCAAAAGGCCATTCAAGCCTATACATCCACCTATGACATAGGCAAAGGAGGGGGTATGCACCTGACTCAAGCGCAGTGGAGAATGATTTCCGTGTTGTGCAAGGTTTTCCAGCCCTTCGAACTTGCCACACGTGAAGTCAGTTCAGACACTGCCAGCTTGAGTCAGGTCATTCCCCTCATCAGGCTTTTGCAGAAGCAGCTGGAGAAAGTGAAGGAGGAGCTAAGACGGAGCGATTCCGCTCGGCATGTGGGACTTGTGGATGAAGCCCTTCATTTGCTTTGCCAGGATTCCAGGGTGGTCAATCTGTTGAAATCAGACCACTACATTTTGGCCACCATGCTCGATCCTAGGTTTAAAGCCTATGTGGTGTCTCTCTTTCCGGCTGACACAAGCCTGCAGAGGTGCAAAGACCTGCTGGTGAACACACTGTCAGCTGAAGCAGAACGTGACACGTCAACAGCTCCTTCTTCATTTTCTCCCGCAACTGGGGCTACCAGGAAAAAACTTAGGTATCCTAAGTAACCCGCTGGCAGTGATGCAGGGCAGGCAGGACCAAGTTTGGACATCTGGTCCGGACTGAAGGACCTGGCAACAATTTCTGACATGTCTACTGTCACTGCATATGATACTGTCACCATTTACAGAATGGTGGAGGATTACATCGGTGACAGCATCCAAGTAGGCATGTCAGACAGTCCATACTTGTACTGGCAGGAAAAAGAGGCAATTTGGAGGCCCCTGTACAAACTGGCTCTATTTTACCTGAGTTGCCCCCCCTCCAGTGTGTACTCCGAAAGAGTGTTTAGTGCAGCCGGGAACCTTGTCAGCGAAAGGCGTAGGAGGTTGCTTCCACAGAAAGTGGAGAAGATGATGTTCATCAAAATGAATTATCAGCTCTTCCAGGGAGACCAGCCTCCAGAACGTACAGAGGGACCTGTGGTGGTGGATTCAAGTGGGGACGAGTTAATACTTTGTGAGGATGAGGATGTACACACTGAAGAGGGTGAGGAATCGGTGGATGAGGAGGATGAGGATGACATCTTGCCTCCGTAGAGCCAGTTTGTGCAGGGACACATTAATTGCCAGCTTGTTTTGTGGGGGCCCAAACGAACCAATCATTTCAGCCACAGTTGTGTGGCAGACCCTGGCGCTGAAATGATTGGTTTGTTAAAGTGTGCATGTCCTGTTTATACAACATAAGGGTGGGTGGGAGGGCCCAAGGACAATTCCATCTTGCACCTCTTTTTTTTCTTTGCATTATGTACAGTTTGGGGCCTAGTTTTTCAAACTGCTATCCTGTCTGCCACTGCAATATCACGCCTAGATGGGTCAGGTGTTTGTGCCGCCCACTTGTGTCGCTTAGCATAGTCATCCAGCTACCTCGGTGCAACCTTTTGGACATAAAAACACTATTGTGAGGTGTTCAGAATAGGCTGGAAATGAGTGGAAATTAAGGTTATTGAGGTTAATAATAGCATAGGAGCAGAAAAACCTACAAATTCTGTGATTTTTGCTGTTTTTATGCTTTTTTTCAAAAAAATACAGATCCAAAACACAAAACCCAGAACCCAAAACACGGAAGGGTGGTTTTGGCAAAACCAATCCAGATCCAAAACACGAAGAAAGATCCAGATCCAAAACCAAAACACAAAACACGAAAAGTGGCCGGTGCACACCCCTAGTTAAAATAGTTTCACTATTGTTAGATAGAAGCCCAACCTCTCTCCAACATACAGTACCAATGTGGATGTTTTATACACTCTGAGCCTGATTCAGACACACTTGCGAGCGCGGGCCTGATTCAGACCCGCACGCGAGCGCTCGCAAGCGGGTCGATGTTGGCCCAGTGCGCATGCGCACGATAGAGCCGGCTCCGTCGTGCACTTGCGTGAGACCCGGATAGCGACGGACAAGTCGTCGCTCCAGGTCTCGTACCAAAGGGGGCGTGCTGTCGATGGTGAGTGACAGCACGCCCCCTTTGGTGGGCGTGCCAGGGGCGTGGCTGCCCAGACGGAGGCGTTACCATGGGAACGCCTGCCGTCTGGGGCCGGCCCCACTGACATCACAACTGATGTCAGTGGGAGTGGTTTCGGCTCTGACAGAGCCGAAAGCACTCCAGGGTTTGCGGTAATGAGACCCTACCACAAGGGTCTCGTTGCAAGCTCGATGGTCGCGATGGTCTTGACCATCGTGACCATCTTCCTGGCTGCTCGCTATAGCTGTGGGTGGTCACCCACAGCTTTACGAGCGGCCAGGAGGCCGCTCTAAAAATTAAGAAGGACGGCCCTGATTCAGAGCGAGCGCTCTGTCAGAGCATCCGGCTCTGAATCAGGGCCTCTATGCCTTACTGTGACACACAGACATGCTTCTTTGTTGATTTATGGAGCTTTAATAAAAATATATTTGAAATAAAATAAATAAATAATGTTTCCTGGTGTGTTATTCAAGGATGTTGTCTATTTATTTGATTAACCTTTTATTTGTAATGTTGCTATCAAGCAATGTGAATTTCATATTACATTTGTATCCTTTCTGTGGCAGCGATGCTGTTAGGCAACACCTAACTGCAAACTTTTATAGGTCAGTTGTTTTAGAAGTTCCAGTATAGGCCACTAATATTGGGCACTATTTTGTCCTTGGAAATTCCAATGCATGACAAATAAAGGGTTTTTGAATGGTTTGTTTATTTTACTATTCAGATTAAGGCTAATATGCTGCCCTTATGAAGGATAAAGGGCCACACCTGCGACCCTTAAAGTGCATCAGTTTGTCCATTACTTTACCTAATATCTAATAGGCAGACAGACTTAAGTATGAAGGACAGGCAGGCAATGTGGCAGCTCCTGTTGGAAATTTGTCCTGACTACTGGGAATGTTATACAGCAGAACAACAGTGAGTGGATGCCTGCCACTCCTGCCACTGGTGCATAGATTTTTTGAGGGAGGAAGAGCATTGGGGGAGAACTTTTCAGAAACATTAAGCATAGCTACGTGGGGGATTGTTATGCAACCATAACATGGCCACACCCCCACCCTGCTTACAAAGATTAGAATGTGCAAGGCGCCGGAAAAATGGCCATAGGGGCCATGTTCAAAGCATTTTATACAGGGCTGCGACAACTGGGGCCAGTGTGCACCGTGCACCCTGCACCCATTATAAATATGCCCCTGCCAACCAACCTGTTAGGGGTCTTAGGTCCTAGTACAGAGATGGTTGGTAATGCACAATAGCGGTTGCGGAATATCCATGCTTGGCTACCCTCCCGATTTGGATGAGAGCCTCCCAAATATTGTGTGCCTCTCCAGACCCCCTGGAAAGGCAGGCAAGCCTCCCGGCTTCCATCTGCCCCCCAACTACCTACTAGAAACCCCCGCAGCGGGGGGGGCCCGATGACGCAATTTGCGCTGAATCGCATCATCGTGGCTCCGTCCCCTGCTTCACAATGCCTTTACTTTCAGCATTGTGAGTAGGGGCGGGGCCATGATGATGCGATCGTGCTGCCCGCTCCTGGCCCTGCCCCCAAAATGGACCCATTGCTCAGCTGCACCCTCTGCTGTATGCAGGCATTCAGCTCCTCCCGGAAGTAGGGAGCTGAATGTTGGCAAGTATGGGAATATCCCAGCCTTCCCTTTGTACTCCACACTGTGATAGAGTGTTTGAGCACTGAGACACCTCCCTGGTCTGTATAATTGCAATGGAGACTGTATATACTCCAACATTAACGCAACATTGGTCACGTCAACAACATTGAAGTTGCCTAGGATCTACTCTAGCTACTCAAATCCAAATAAACAAGGCCTCTAAGGCGGTGGATTTGCATTTGCAGCGGCATTCCCAGACATATCCATGACACTCCCCTAACAAGCCCATGAAACCGCCCCTTTTTGCATTCACTTTATCTCAACACCCAGTCTCCACCCTGAAATGCCCAGAGATCTCAAACCCCTTCTTTAGTGTTAGTGATGCATTAAGCAATTGTTAATTCCATCGGACACTTGGGTTCATTGCGTGAGCAGTAACGGTTTTTAGGACTTTATGTGCATGTGCAGTAGCAAAAAAATCGCTGAACTGCAGGAACATCGACACTGCCCGTCTCTGAATCAGGTCCAAAATCTCAAGTTACACTCTAACAGCACAAGATCGTTTTGAATTTATTCAAATAATGTTATCCCTTTTCTACTGTTTTCCATAAGAAAAAAGTGACATTATTATAGCATAGACTCCTCAGCATGAGAAACAGCGTGAAGAATAGCAGGCACACTGTGTTTATTGTACGTACAGCTAGCACACACAAACATATGTGTGATATTTACATTATTGTTTAGGCATGGTATTAGAGTGTCACCAGGCAACAGCAGAGTGGCTTTTCCGACAGTTGCTTTAGACTGAGTAGTTACAGGCAGCACGTGGCTGATTTAAAACACAGAGAGGCTGCAGATTATGTGTTGTGTCTGTATGAAGTAGGATCAGGGCTGTTAACATTCACTGAACTACTGTATATATTTCTGTAAACACAAACCACATGCGTGACACCTAGCCTGTTAATTCTGCAGTGTTATTTATTTCTGAGGCAAAGCGTGAGGATTAAACTAGGGGAGGAGGATAGACCGAATCAGCCAGGTTTTCAAAGTGTGTTATGGAAGAAAATAGTACATAAAATTAAAATATTGTTTTAAATGTATATAAAAGGATGTTAGTGCTTTGCAAGAACACAAGTTGCCATGCACATGATTTACGTGTTCCATATTGTGCTAATGTGTTATTCAGTAAGTGTACTTATTTTTAAAACCTGCATAGTTCCTCCTGCTAATCTAAATGCAAATGCTGTCTTGTATGAAGCTTGTTCTTCACACAGTTGGTCCCTCGCTTTATTAAATTAGAGTCTATGAGGGACAGTTTATTAATTGTAGAATGATAATGCTGTCATTTACTGTCTCCCTGGCCCTCCCTCCAAATTCCTTAACAACTTTGCTTCCTGGCTCCCCCACTTCCTCTCTTCAGACCTTTCTGTCCCCATCTCATGTGACTTCAATATCCTTATCGATGTCCCCACAGAATCCTCTGCCTCTAAACTCTTTACCCTCACATAATCACTTGGTCCCTCTCTATGGACCTCCTCACCCTCCCATGAGAGTGGGTGAGGAGTATTCACTCTGGTATTTCACTCATTGTATCTCTGATTACAGTACATCAGGTCTCCATTACCCCTCTCGGACCATCACCTTCTCTCTTTTAACATCCCTCACTCTTTCTCCACCTCTGCCTCCTAAGGTTACCATCACTAAGAGTAACCATATCCTTATCTTCCCTGCTCGACTTACGTTTATGCTCTAAACCTACAGTACAGCCTTCTTTGTCTCTCTAAACAGTCGTGTTTCAAGAACCTTATTGTCACAATTCTCATGAGAACAGTGGGCATTGCCCATACTTGGGAATGGCAAAGACCCAGTACAGAGGTGCGGAGTCTAACATACCGGTGGTTTTTACCAGGGACCCTCGCAAGGTAGCGGCCTTCTGTTTGGGTTCCTCGTACAGGTGCTGGTATACACTGGAGTGTGATATACAGTGGTGTTTGAAAGTTTGTGAACCCCTCAGAATTTTTTATATTTCTGGTGAAATTTGGCCTAAAACTACCTCAGATTGTCACACATCCTAAAAGTAGATAAAGAGAACCAAATCAAACAAATGAGAAGAAAAAATTAGACATGCTCTTTTTTTTTTTTTAAGGAAAATGATCCAATATCACATTTCTGTGAGCAGCAAAACTATGTGAACCTTTATTCTTAGCAGATATTTTGAAGGTGAAATTAGAGTCAGCTATTTTCAATCTATGGGATGATAAACAGGTGTGAGTGGACAACCTGTCTTTGTCTGATGTTCACAACACTTGTTTGTGGAAGTGTATCATGCCATGTACAAAGGAGATTTCGGAGGGCCTCAAAAGAAGAGTTCTTGATGCTCATCAGGCTGGAAAATGTTACAATACCATCTCTAAAGAGTTTCGACGCTACCAATCAACAGTCAGACAGATTGTGTACAAATGGAGGAAATTCCAGACCATGATTATCCTCCCCAGGAGTGGTTGACCAACAAAGATCATGCCAAGAGCAATAGTTTTTCAATGTCACAGAGGAACCCAAGTAACCTCTAAGCAACTGAAGGCCTTTCTCACATTAACTAATGTTAATGTCCATAAGTCCACTGGTAGTGGATCTTCATCCCAGGGGACCAGGAAGACTACTAGTAGTAGTTTAAAAAAAAACAATTGACTGTTAAACAATCCTTTGCAAGGGGGAGCAAGTATGACAGCAGTCACCCAGTTGCACAGCGGATCGCTGACACCATAACATCTATACTGGTATTAGATGTGCATTCAATATCCGCCAATAATGCAGTGGGTTTTAGAGAGTTAATTGAGGTCCTGTGTCCCCGCTACCAATCCCATCTAGATTCCACTTCACTAGAAAAGCAATTCCCAGCCTGTACAGGAACGTTAAAAAACTCAAATAGTGTCCTCCAAAATGCCCACTGTCCACTTAACCACAGATATGTGGACAAGCGGAACAGAGCAAACGCAAGATTACAAGACTGGAACAGCCCTTCAGCAACAGCATCTAAGAAACAGCAGCTCATTCAGAGGCAGGCTACTCTGTGTATCACCGGCTTCACTAAGAGGAATACCGCTGACAACCTTTTAAAAAAAACCTCAGGGAGGTCATTGCAAAATGGCTTACAAAGCTTGGTCTGTCCTCAGGATTTGTTATTTCAGACAATGGCACCAATATTGTGAGAGCATTACAGCTGGGTGAATTCCAACATGTCCCATGTTTTGCTCACGCAATCAACTTGGTGGTGCAATTTTTTTTTAAATGACAGGAGATGCTCTTTGTTTCCCGAAAAATTTCGGGGCATTTTCACCATTCACCATGCCCATGTAGAAGATTGCAGCACCTGCAAGAAATGTTGAATTTGCCCTGCCACCAGCTAAAGCAAGAGGTAGTTACAAGGTGGAACTCCACCCTTTATATGCTTCAGCGGATGGAGGAACAGCAAAAAGCCATCCAAAGCTACTCAATGAACTATGACATAGGAAGAGGAGGGGGAATGTACCTTACTCAACCTCAGTGGAAAATACTTTCCCTGTTGTGCAAAGTGCTAAAACCCTTCGAAGTAGTCACCTGTGAAGTGAGTTCAGACACTGCTATCTTGAGTAAGGTAATTCCCCTAATTAGACTGTTGGAAAAGCAGATTGATAAACTGAAGTAGGAGCTGAAACAAAGCTATTACGCTAAGTATGTCAGGCTTGTAGATCAAGTACTTTATTCGCTTCACCAGGATCCAAGGATTGTCAGGATCTTACAATCGGATCTATACATTTTGGCAACTGTGCTGGATCATAGGCTTAAGTCATACATCGTGTTTTTCTTCCCAAAGGACACAGCCAGACAATTTTTGCAATCTGCGCATGCAAACGCAAACCAGTGCGAGCGATCGGGAAGCATGCGCTCGCTGCGCACAGACTGCCCAGCTGAGTGAGTGACAGGACATGCCATTTGTGGGTGGTGACAGAGGTTGATCGATGAAAATGGGGGAGTGGAGGTGCGAACGCAGGAGTGCCTGAGCATCTTAATGCCGTTAAGAGGTGTGCATAATTAAGATACAGCATCATAGTACACGACACATGGTTGAAAATCACATTGAATCACTCGCAGTGCTTGCGGTAGGGTATGATCAGCCACAAGTGCTGCGATCACATCCGATGGTACTCGATGTTACCGATGGTTGCATACACTTCCTGAACATGACGTGTTCATGGGCGTCTTAAGACAGGCTGGTGGGTGTCAGCATACACAATGCAATCGCACGCTAAGACACAGTGGGCGTTCTAATGCCTTGCCGTGCAATCGCCTGCCTTGCTGTGGGTTGGCCTTGGGTTGCATATGCTGGCTGCGTGCGAACGCATCTAGCGAGTGGGTCTGAATCGAGCCAACAGATCAGAAGAGATGCAAAGAGCTGTTGGTAAGCAAATTGTCAGCTCAAGTGGCACGTGATGCAGCAATAGCTTCTCCTTCAGTTTCTCCAGCAAATGCGCCAGCCGAGAAAAAAACGAAACTTTCCCAAAAGACCCACTGGTGATGCAGATGAGTCAACACCACCAAGTTTTGACATCTGATTGGGTCTAAAAGAATTGCCTACAATTAATGAGACCTCTACCATGACTCCATCTGATACAGTCACCATTCAAAGAATGGTTGAGGACTATTTGAAATTTTTTAATGATAGCGTCCAAATAGGCATTGACTACTGGCAGGAAAAATCGGCGTATGAGGCTACTTACTCAAAATGTGGAAAAGATGATGTCCATCAAAACTAACTTGTCACGGCTGGCGACACTTGAGACTCCTGGAGGGAGGCAGGACTACTAGGCACAATAAACTGGGGTGGTCTTAGGAATGACCTTTCCATGAAACTCAGTAGCACAGAATAAAAGTAAAATAGAATTTATTCACAAAAGAATTATAATCAGCAAGGTCTCAAATAAAGTCTCAAACAGCACAGAGGTTCACATATGCAATAATAAGTATAGGAGAAAATCCCCAAATACATATATATGCAGTCTTTAACATATAAGAACTAACGTGGTAGGGAACCCTGAGTCCAGAATGAGGCCAACACCTCAGGATGACATTGAGGACTTTTGCCAGGGGAGAACTCTGTAGTAATGGAAATCCGGAGCAGAGCGGGCCCTGCAGAATAATATAGTTCCGGGACAGGGCCGAGCTCTGCGGTGCAGTGAGAGATGAAGCAAACTTGAACTTTGTGGAGTACTGAAGTTGGAGCAGGGTTAAGCCCTGTAAGGCGATGAGATTCCAGGACAGGGTTGAGCCCGGCGGCGTGGCTAGAGTTCGGAGCGGGGTTGAGCCCCGTGATGCAGAGAGGATTGTAGCAGGGTTGAGCCCCATGATACAGAGAAAATTGTAGCGGGGTTGAGCCCTGTGATGCGGAGAAGATTGTAGCGGGGTTGAGCCCCGTGATGCGGAGAAGATTGTAGCAAGGTTGGGCCCTGTAGTAGGGCTAGAGTTCGGAGCGGGGTTGAGCCCCGTGATGCAGAGAAGATTGTAGCGGGGTTGAGCCCCGGTATGCGGAGAAGATTGTAGCGGGGTTGAGCCCCGTGATGCGGAGAAGATTGTAGCAGGGTTGGGCCCTGTAGTGTGGCTAGGGTTCAGAGCGGAGTTGAGCCCCGCGATGCAGAGATGACACTGTTATGGTGCAGTTGACAACTGTAACAAGGATGAGTTCAATATCCACAGGAACAGAAAGACAACAGGCAAAGTAAATAGTGCAGCAAAACGGTGAAACTGCAGTGATGGAGCAATAAGCAATACTTAAGCAATAGGAATGCTGGGCCCTGTAGTGCAGCGGGTGACTGACATCAGAAGTTCATCTGGAATACAACAAAGTCCAGAGCAATCCACAGGCACAGCGGGGATCTGGCAGGAGTCCAAGAAAAGACCTGAAAGCAACGTTGCACAGACATTGAGACACAGTTAGTAACAGGCTTTATACTAGAGGTCTGTGATCCATAGGAAGTTTCAGAACATGTGACCCCAATGGAATCAGGTTTGAAATAATGAGCTATCTAGGAATCCCACAACCTGACGACACCTGGGAAACAGATGATCACTTTAACACTCTATCCCCTGAATGAGAAGCATGCCGGCAAGCAAGATAGCTCCTCCAACGACCACAATGGAACCTTGGCAAAAGTAGTCTATCTTTATGTACTGAAATAGTCGCAGTCCTGACAGAACTACAAACTCTACGAGGAAGACCTTTACTGCCAATCACATCCAAAAATTACAGAGGTACCTGTAATGGTGGATTTCACAGGGACAAATTAATATTGTGTGAAGATGATGTACACACTGATGAGGGTGAGGAATCGGATGATGATGGCGACAACATCTTGCCTCTGTAAAGCCAGTTTGTGCACATAGAGATCATTGCCAGCAATGTCAGCTGCCCATTGGTAGCTTGTTTTGTGGGGGCCCAAACAAAGCAATCGCTTCATGATTGAGGATATTGTTGATGAAGGTGTTGGTTGTGAAGATGGCAGGTGCCTTGATCTAGTGGGGAGAAGAGAACTAGCAGATGCTACTTGTTGTTACTTTGTTAGCCAAAGTTTCTGAATTTTGCAAAAACATTTCTGATGGAAACGACGCAGATGGCGTAACAGGTGTAGATGATGTCTAGTGTGTACCGACCTCGGAAGCGACGGGACCCGGCGGGGTGCTGTCATACAGACAGCAGCATGGCTCTTGCTAATGATGTCGCCTGTCAGACCTGCATGCTGGTCTGACGGACGATGTCGCCGCTGACGCGCAGGTGCGCACATCTTCAACGACATAGCAGGTACACACTAGATGATATGATCGATATGTCGTCCGATCCAGACGGATAAGGCTCTCCACCTGGCCTACTCCTGCCATTCTACAGCTCGTGTGATCATGGTATAAGCAGAAACAATACCGAGCAGGTGAGGAAAACAGGCAGCCATAGCTAAGGTTAGAGTGAGAGGGGATTACTTTTCAGATTATTCAATATAAATTAGGAGTAGTCTTATAATTGTGACCTTTGTGCAGACTATGGAGTCAATCCTATAAAGTGCGAATTGCGAGGTGTGAGTTGCTATTTTCACTTTGAATTTGCATAGCGAATTCATTTTGCAATTCAATTAGCAACTTGCACTGAATCAGTCAGACTGAATTCGCAACTTTCCACTCGCAACTCCCTGAGGGGAGAGATGGAAAGGAAAATCTTTATTTTAAGGTTAAAATGTCGGGACACTGTGCTGAACCTCTTGGACACACACCCTAATGAGTAATTAGGCATTTGGAAGTTTCCAATTAGCTTAATTAGTCCAATAATTACATGTAATTTTTTGGGGTAAAAAAATGTCCTCTAATTACCCCCAAATCAACTTTTTCGTTAGTTTAGGCACCCCAAATTTAATTACAATAATTTTTTAGTTGAAAAATAATTGTTTTTATAATTTTTTTTTTTGAAGGTGCCCTCAAAGTATCCCAAAGTCACCTTTTTTCCTAGTTTTTTTTTTTTCATTTTCGTTTAATTAGTTTGAGATTAAACGAATAAAGTTTGTTTTTTATCATTTTCTTGCATTTAAAAAAATCCCCACAAATCAGTTATTTGACACCATTTAAAAACCTACATTAACTTCCTAATGCCCACAAACAGCCTTCTATACAGTCCTGCTAACGAAATTATCCAGTTTTGGGGGTCCAGGATGATCTCCCAACATTTTAGAGCATTTCTCGCAAATCTCATTTGGCAGTCAATTCGCACCCCTCCGCTGGGAGTAGTGCGAATAGGCATGTTTCATTGGTTTGAAGAATTCTCGGGAGCGTGCTTCGCTGCGAAGTGTGCGAGTTTCAAGAAACAAACTCGCTGCTCGCATTTCGCAACTAGTTGGATTGAGCCCTATGAGCAGACTCAGGAGGCTGTGCCTGCCACTGTAAATATTTCAGCCCTTTCTGGACTAGACCACACCCACAATGACAACATCCCCAAATATGTCACATATCCCTTACTATTATGCTAATCTCCCAGCTCTTGTGGGAGAGTCATCTTTCCACTAACTAGCACCTTTACAGAAACTATTTTATCAGTCATTCCTTAATGAAAATAAATAAATAAATAAATAGGGTAAAAAGTTAGGATTAGTCCCTGTAACCAAGTACTACTGTGCATCGGAACATAGTTCAGTGGGGAAGTGTAATAGAAATAGAGTAGGGAGTTTTTAGGACTAGTAGTCAAAACACATGTCAGGCTGACTTCCAGCCAGGAGTCAGCATCAATTTCACATCAACTCTGATAGAGGTGGATTTCATAAAAAATATTTATACACCAGATTTTGATGATGATAACATTAAAGGTACAAAATTAAAGATTTCAAAGGCAAACGCTAAGCACAGAGGTATGGCATCAGCCATGTCTAATGTTGAATTCATTTATTTTATATGCATGGAAGCTGAATTGTTTTCTGCTACGGAGATCTGAAACTTGTAGGAGCTGTGGGCTAAAATAAGACAGACCTTTGCAAATTAATTAAAAAATTATGTGGAACGAAGATGGTTACAGATAATGTTATAGTAGTAAAATAAAACAATTTTACAAAGATTTGATTAAATGATTGCTACAAGCAGAAATGAAAATTCAACTTGGATGGATAATAATACTTACCTGCGTTCCAGTGAACATTCCAATTTGGCAGGTTTTGTAGTGTTTGAACAATATCCAACACACTTATTGTTATTATTAATATTATTTATTTATGTAGCACCCACATATTACAAAGCATTTAATAAATAATAATAATGTTTAATTATTCAGATGAGTGCCTCCAGCATTTTTGTGCCACCTCACCTTCAGGCTCCATAGTTTGGCGGTGGAAAGAGGGCACAGGGGTGAGACCCATGACCAGATTGAGAGTGTGTGGTCAGAGTTTATAAAGTACCTTTTCTGATATCAGTTTGAGGCATTAGTTGGCTTGGATAGGATCTAATGCAGTGGTCTCCAACCTTAATTGGGGTGGGAGCTACTTGAGAAAAATGAGACATCTTATACCCCTTTTCCACCTAAATTCCGGGTCTGACCCGGAGTTGGAACAAAGTTCCTATCCGGATCAGACCCGGAATTTTGCCGGCGCTGACTCGGGATATTCCCGAGTCAGCGCCGCTCACACCGCAGTCGGGTCTGCATAGACACGGCTTTTGCAGAGTGAAAGTGGACGCTTGGAGATGACTTCATCTCCAAGCGCCACTGAAGCCGGACCAATCGGCCGGCTAGCAGCGCACTCCAGGTCTTCGTGACCCGGAGTGCGCTGTTCCCATAGCAGGGTTTCACGGGCTACGCCCGTGTTAAACCCTGCTAGTTACCTGGGTTGGATTGCCGGGTCACTTGACCCGGCGATCCAACCCCCTGCCCTTTTACACCAGGGAGCTGCCCGGGTTAACCCTTAAAAAACCCGGGTTTTAGCTCCGGTGTAAAAGGGGTATTAAAGAGCCACATTTTAATTTTGAAAACTAAAATCTGGTTAATAGCCCCCAGCTTCCCGCTGACAGCTCTCCACATTTTATTTTTGAAAACTAAAATCTGGCTAATGACCAAATTTTTCATAGAAAAACAACAATGCATTTAGTAACACAGTGATAAATAAATATCACTGTATTAATAAATGCATTGTTGTTTTTCTATGAAAATTTGGTTATTAGTCAGATTTTAGTTTTCAAACATAAATTGTAAAGAGCTGTCAGTGGGAAGCAGGGGGCTGCTGGATGGTTTGTCCAGTCGGGACAGTGGATGGACAGGCCCAACACCCCCTTGCAAAGCGCCTGACTCTACCTCTGATGCCTGAGAACTGTCAGCGGGGAGCAGGGGGCTGCATGATAGAATGCGCAGGCCAAAGCGAGCGACGGGTTGGCGACCGCGGATCTAATGAGTCTGAGGGATCTCACCTCGACCGAGAGGGGCATACATTTGAGTATGTCAAGTGACCATGTTTTAGATCAAGCACTTCGATTTATAGTAGTACTGACATTGCCTAAAGTAACCTAATTCAAGCACTGACAGTGGGGACAATGAGAAAATTACTGATTAGAGACACACTGGCACGTGCCTGGAGAACACATGAGGCACATGTCTAGGGGTGCCGCTAGCTGGGGTGGCACAGCAGTCCCCTTACATCAGAGCTTTGCAGCACCCCAATTCAGCTGTTGGTATTTGTACACAGAACAAAGACTACATTCTCCATGATAGATCAGGAAGTGTGTAAGGAGGAGTGGGCACATGTGCAGTCAAGGAGCCTGGAAGATTAGATTCCTTACAGAGAGAGTCTGGGAACATTTGTATATGCAATACTGGAGCCCGCGGAAGAGTTCTTAGCACACAAAAGGCCAAAAAAGACTCAGGTAGCTGGATGGGGCAGAGTCTCTTCAGAATCCAGGGCGATGGGAGCAAGCGCCCAATATTATTGTGCCTAGGGGCTGCTTGACCACTAAATCTGACCTTGATTTAGAGGGAATATCCTCAATGCAAGGAATGTGTGTACTTCAAGACTTCAACAAAGGAGAAGTTTATTGAGAGATATCCGGAAACCCATTTATTGTAAGAACTGTACTGCAAAGTTAACATGTGTCACTAACAACTAAACTGGTTTGCAACAATCAGCAGATTGCATGTACAGTACAAGGGCCCCTTTTCTCCCTTTACCCGCAGAGCCCAGGTATACAAGAGAATTTTTGTTACCCTGGAGAAGCTCTAAGCAAGGTACAGTACGTACAAGTAAAGAGACCACCTACAACACACAAAATGTTGTAAAAGAGAGTAAAGTAATTTTAAAGAAAATTTGAGAAGCTTAAATTAAGGAGATGGGGCTGTGATCGGATTTATTATTTTCAACTTATTGTAACAATTATGTAACAATTATAAAATTCAAAAGTCTCAGAGGGTATATTTACCAAGGTGATAGTTTTTAGAAGTGGAGATGTTGTCCATAGCAACCAATGAGATTCTAGCTATTATCTTCTAGAATGTGCTAGTTAAATGTTAAGTAGAATCTGATTGGTTGCTATTGACAACATCTACACTTCTAAAAACTCTCACTTTAGTAAATATACCCCTTCAAAGTAAATGGACAATTAAGTGGTTCTGGTTATTATTAGCCTAATGTATGATTTGTGCATAAAGGTGGCACAATGAGAGCACACACAACGATACACTTAAAAGTGGAACACATTTGACTTAATATTCCCCACTGAATTCCTGCAGGGAACATCAGCAGTTCATTAGCTAAGTGATGACTGGGGCTGATTAATTAGCCTAAAAGTTATAAATGAACCAAGAAAATGTCACAGAGGATTAGGAAGTGTGTATATATGTTATTCCAATGTGCAGTTAGGTTAATGTGATAAGCAGTGGAAAAAGACTTGTGTGTCCTATCTTTAGATACTACAGCACTGTTCTCTCGCTAGTCATTCACAGTTCTAAAAATATCGTTTATATCATGGAATTCCTGGAATTCTCCTGCTTGTTCTTACATCCTGATTTAAGTGGCATTAGAACAAGCCTGATTGAGCTGCGAAGTTCAAGGCCATACAGCCGCATGGTTCATTGGAGATTAGTGTCTGTTGGCTTCAGAGTGATGTTTATAACACAACATGAGTTTTAAGAAGAGTTATTCAACCTGTGGCTCTCCTGCTGTGGTGGGACTACAAGTCTCAGAATGCCTGCTAATTTCATGCTAAAATGTTTCTGACATCCAAACACTGGACATGTACATCCATTTTAAGCATTGAACCTGCCTTCCTAAAGAATATTAAAATGCTAAAGTGTCATTTGCAAAATTGACTGCAGCATAAAGAAGTGTTATCATTCAGTAAAATATAATGGCGTTCTGAGGGAGTGCTAATTAGGGCTCACTTAGAAATGGATTTACATCTGTTTTTAGACATTTCTATACAGCGCATACATGCAAAAGAATTATTAGTATTTACTACTTACATTACTCTGGGCCTGATTCATTATGGAACACAACTGCAAATGCAATAGCGATTATGCACGCAGTTCAACTGCGATAGTATGCTAATTCATTGAGAACGCAATGCCGCCACAGCACTACATAAGGACGTCCACTTTACCTTACACACATCCGTAATTTTTAGCAAGACTGCAAAAATATTGGTACAATAGAGTACCATCGCCGCCTCACACACACCTGGACAAGCTCTGACCTTACTCAGGAATTGATAACTTCATTGCACGCTATGAGGCCTCAGGCTGCGTACAGGCATCGCAGTGGCTAATTTATGCACACCCCTGTAACAGCGTTCAAGCGCACTGGCACGCCTGCGTTTCCCAAACCACCCCCCGTCATCACCCACAATCGGCACTTCCTGTCAATCACTCTGCGTTGGGTCTACGTAGTCACTGTGATCGCAGTCCCAATTGCAATGGCTAGTCCACCCATGCACACATGTGATACATATGCATGCTCAGAACGCAACAATCAGCCGATTGCGTGCGTATTAGCAACTGCGTTCCTTGCTGAATCATGCCCTCTGTGCTATCTCTACACTGCAGTCTGACCTACCGTATTTATGGCTCATACGGCTGTATTTTAGTGATTCTCACAGATCACAATGATCTGTGCTGTGCTTCACACCAACTGCCAGAGTTTTTTGGGTGGGTTTCCCATTGGATTTTGGTCGGTTTGTAAACCCAATGCTTAGTAAATCCAGAGTTTCTATTCTTCTAATTAAAAAACATCTACAGTGATCCAATGTTCTATTGTGTTGTAAAGTCAGTGTTCCCAGCGGATTCCCATCTGATTAGTAATCTGCTGATTGCAAACCCGCCTGGATCCACCCAAAAACCCCAAACCAATGCTTAATAAATAAATAAACATTCCCATTGACAACCTCACTGCCTCTGTCACCACCCAACTTGTTTCACTTACTTCTCCTTTGCTCTCACCTAGTGGTTTTATTTCCCATCCACTATAATGGACAATACCTTGGCCTCATCTTGTGCTCCTGCTCCAAGTCTAGTTTCTCCTTCTCGCTTTGTGACAAATCCTCCTATCAGACTAATTGTACATATTGTCCGACCCATGCATCCAAATCCAAAACGCACAGATTGTCACCTAGATACTCTCTACCAAATCCACTCTTCATCACTAATACTACTCTTCTAAATCTGCCCTTTCCTGAACTGATCCGCTGCCTTTGTTCTCCAACAGCACTCTCATTGTGGGCTTTATTTAACAAGAATAGCAAAAAGCGGTTAAAAATATTCTCAGCTGTTTCTGTTTTGGAACCGTTTCCTCCTGCTAAAAAGCAGGAGAATATGGGGCCTATTCATCATTACTAAACTTTTCCTGGAGGTAATTAGGTTTAGAACTCGCATGGAGTTCTACCTAATTACCAGAGGAATTCATCATTCCTTCTCTCCATAACTGTCTATTCCGAAAAGCTGTCATTTTTGCGATGACAGCTTTTAAGGAAATAGATAGTTATCCCTGTCTAAACTAACTTACCGCAGCTGGAAACAGTGCTGCACATGCACTGTTAAATTTGTTAACACAGCGCATGCGCTGCACTACCTACAGATGCGGCAAGTTTGTGTCCCCCTCCCTCCGCTCACCTGCCCCCCCATTCAGCACTTACCTGTCCGCGCAGCAGCCTCCGGCTCCGTCCTGCTGGTCAGTCACATGATCTCCCAGCACACCACAGTACAGATTAGAAAAAAATATATATATTTTTTTTTCTAATCTTTATTGTGTTCTGCTGGGAGAACACAGTGTCCGACCAGCCTCCGGAGCCAGAGGACGCACCAGACCGCCGGAGGAAGACAACGGGGGACCTGTCCAGCTGGAAGCAGGTAAGTTTCACCTATTCGCCACCTCACAGTGGCAGATAGTACCGCCATCAAATTCCGAAAATTCATAGTTTTTGGAATTTGATGAATACCATAATTTCCACATCCCCATACTAATGTATGGGGAGTGTGGAAATTAACGCAGGGGGACTTAGCAAGGAGATATCAGTGATATCTCCTGTGCTAAGTGGCTTCATGAATACTAAAATAACGTTATTTAAGGAAAATGTCCTTAAAAACGTTAATTTAGTGTTGATCAATAGGCCCCTATGTCTTTATTCCTTTTTATAAATATAGCCCTACATCTCTAGACAAAGCAGCTGCATGCTTCCTGCAGAATTGCTCTGTCCTGCACTCCTGTGCACCACAAGTATTACCACTACACATTCATCCTTTCCTTTTACAACAATGCCCTTTAACCTTTTGTTTCAATATCACCTGATTCTTCTATCCCGATACTTTTTTGCTACCTTTATCTCACCACCTGCCCCTTTTTCCCTCATAATCCAGGACTGTTTCATCTACTTGCAAGAAAAAAATATGAAAAATATGAAAGGATAATATCTCCTGTCAGATCCCGAATGCTCCACCCACCCTCTGTTATAATCCACAATCCACCCTCAGTCCATTCGCATTCTCATTCCACCCAACAGGTCCTATGGTGACTCATAGCTCTTCCAAACACAGCTTTGTGCTCTGATTCTGCAGTTTTGTGCTTTGGGACCTCCTGTGTGTTGATGCTCAGAGTTGGGTACGGGACCCAGCGGTCAGGATGCCGACAGTCAGAATACCAATATAATTTTGCAAGTGTTATAACCATTACGCTAACCCTCACCCTAACCCACCTTTCCTGCAGCCTAACCCTCCCCTCCCACAGCCTAACCCTCCCCCCCATAGCCTAACCCTACCCTACCCTAGTGCTTATCACTGACTCCTAAACCTAACCCTAATACTCACCGTCGGGATGTCAGCGGTTGGGATTCTGGAGTCGGCATCCTGATTGTCGGGACGCCAACTACAACTACTCATGGTGTTGGAATCAAATCGATAAGGTGCTATTACTAGTACAAAAGCATTAGCTCAGTTGTATTGGCTGTGTCCAGTTTTAGTAGTGCTGCGTCCAACAGTATACAGTATATACAGAGATCAGAGGTATTTGTGCACCATACCATATATGTGCCTAGGCAATCATTATATATTTAAAAACAAAACAATGGGTACAGATATGTTTTGGAGAAAAAAAAAAGAAATTAAAAAGAGACCACCTGTCATTAAAATGCAGCAGAGACAGACATTCTATTTACTGAACCAATGTGAATTAGATTGTAGCCTATGAATCCCTAGGACACAGGGATACTGTGGACC
This sequence comes from Taudactylus pleione, assembly GCA_031769625.1. NCBI lineage: Eukaryota > Metazoa > Chordata > Amphibia > Anura > Myobatrachidae > Taudactylus > Taudactylus pleione. The sequence goes on from JAUIMM010000012.1 coordinate 8,129,090, forward strand.
TTATTCAGAGGCGGCCGTACGGTCTACGACCGCACGGCCGCCTCGATGTTTGGCCAGTGCGCATGCGCACGAGGGAGCCGGCTCCCTCGTGCGCATGCGTGAGACCCGCTACGACCGACAGCGCTGGTCAAGGGGGCAAGCTGTCGATGTTGATTGACAGCTCGCCCCGTTTGGAAGGCGGGCCGGGGGGGTGGCAGCCCAAACGGAGGCGTTCCCATGGGAACGCCTGCCGTTTGGGGGAGGCCCCACTGACATCACTAGTGCCAGAAGCTCTCCGGGGCTTACGACAAGTGAGACCCTACCCTAGGGTCTCGTCGTAAGCCCCGATAGTCGCGATGGTCTCTGACCATCGCGACCATCACCTGAGCGGTCGTTAGAGCTGTGGGTGTAAACCCACAGCCTAACGACCGAAACAGAGGCGGGCGGTCAGGATGTAAGCGGCCGCCCAGTTTCTGAGCGACCGCTTGCATCCTCCGACCGCCTCTGAATAAGGTCCTGTATCCCTCTCAGCTTTATAAAATTTCCTGGTTATTGTCAGTATCATCCTGTTAATGGTGACATAATCCTGTTTCTAACACATATGTACAATATGCTGCACAAAAAGAAAAAAAAGGGAAATAAAACAAAATGTATCCATCTGGTACGTGTTATATATAATTTGAGCAATGGTTGCGCTGGTTAGGAGACCTGTTTTCTATGTAATAGATCATACAACAGCTTTTGATACAAATTCAGGATTTATTGGCGTCTTTGTAGGGTTGCCAGTGTGGATAAGAAAAATAAAGAACACAGCGTCCTTTTGGGGTTTTAGAAGAAAACATTAAACACTCAAATATCTTAAACTTTCTAATCAAATTCTGGGGAGCCAGAGACACAGAGGTGGCCTGGAATAAATATTTTATGGTTAAAGTCCATAAATGAATAAACAATTACTTACAAACTACCTTAACCTTAAACATAGTAAAAGATGTTAAGCTTTTCATTCATACTCTGATACCTGATCAAATTTTGTTCCACTACAAATTTTGTGTGGAATTGAAATTTCATGAGCTACTTGAGAAGCCAGGAGTTCACTTAACCAAACCTCACTATGGGGAGTTTATAGAAATTGTTTAAAAACTTGTATGCAGCAAGTCCGCAGGGTCCTTACAAATGTACAATTCCAAAGTCATATTGCTATTATTACCATCAGTATTATTACTATCAGATAATGAGGGAGGGATAAACAACACAGGTCCAAGCCCATCAGCATTGTAGAAAGATTGTGGGCTCTTAGGTCACCCTTTGATGCTGTGTACCTCAATCCCTCTTGGATCTGAGGAGCTCATTCAGGCCTGCTCGCTAGATGCATATGCTCGCAACCAGCGTATGAAAATTCGGCTAAGTGATGGCGAGGCAGGCGATCGCACGGCAAGGTATAAGCACGCCCACTATGTCTTGGTGTGAGATCGCTTTATGTATGCAAACGCCCACCAGCCTGTCTTAAGACGCCCACCTGTGCACGTCATCTCCAGGAAGTGTATGCAACCATCGGTACATCAGGTATCATTGGAAGCGCACGCAGCACTTGAGGTTGACTATACCCTACCGCAAGCACTGCATTCACTTGAGTGTAAAAATCAGCCAGGTGACGTGTACAATGACACTGCCTCTTAAATATGCATGCCCCTGAAATGGCATTGAGACACTCAGGCCTGCATTCGCATCTCTACTCCCCTGTTTCTAGTGGCCAGCCGCTGTCACCAACCACAAACGGCTTCTCCTGTCACTCACTCTGCTGGGCTGTCTATGCGCAGTGAGCGAACACTTCCCGATCTCCCGCACTGGTTCGCGCACGCGCACTGTGATGTGTACGCATGTGCGGAATGCGATAATCAGTGAGCTACGAGTGGATGCATCCTAGTGAGAGGGTCTGAATCAAGCCCAGAGACCGGGCAAGGATTTTGGGAACCCTAGGCAACATTTTACCCACCACCCCTGCTCCCTTGAATTCATAATATGCCATGCATTAGTGACCCCAATTTATAATATGCCACACAGCAGTGTCCCAAATTATTAATACACTTCATAAACAAGACCCAAACTAATTCACCACACAGCAGAGCCCCAAATCATAGTGTACCTCATAACACTGTCCTCAATTAATAATATGCTACACATCAGTGTTGCAAATTCATGATATGCCACAGACCTGTATCCTCACTTCATAATTATGCAACACATCAATGCCTCCAATACAGAAGACTTACCACACATTTGTTCCCCCAAAAGATAAGCCAAACATTTGTGCCCCCCATACATATGCCACACAGCTGTGCCCTGAATTTATTGCATGCCACATAGCTGTGAATTATGCCAAACAATGCCCCCAATACATATGCCACACATGTGTCCCAAATTCTTTATATACCATACAGCTGTGTTTCCAATACATTATGCCACACATCTGTTCTCCAATATATGTCAGCACCCATTACCCACTGTCAAAGTCAAATAATTGGTTATGATCGCTGTACAATTATTATCTGACGATCTAGTCGTCTATTGTCTGATGGCGAGTAAAATGGACACTACTCTGCGTCGGCAGCAATCCGATGCGCACAAATTCATATATATATATATATATATATATATATATATATATTAATGCAAGGTTTAGTCAGTGTATGGGAAACAGGTTCTGTGTGTATGTCTGTAACAAATAATTAAAATGCACACAGATACTGGTATGCGCAGAGGAGTGTTTTAAATGCAGAGTTAAAGACCATTGTCAGAAGTCTGAATATCTTTAGCAATTGTATGCCTTTTGTTCAATGCTACTGTAGTTAAGAGAAACTGACATTTACACTCCAAATAAGCAGAGGAAAACCTTTCATGAGCTATCTGACTTTATGACTCCAGCAAACATCTGCTGGTCACCTCTGAGCAGAACAACCTTATTGTCTATGACACCTTGGAATTTGGTTCAGGCAAATATAATATTAAATATGTCAGTTAATGGATAAAGTTAGGGGTATATATATATATATATATATATTAATCCATTACACATACACTGATGCACATAACGCAAACACATAAACATATATGCATACACATAGACGCTCGTATGTGTATCCACATACGTACACATAGATGCTCTTATGCATACGCACAATACTCACACATGGACGCTCATTTGTATATAGTTGCTATTTCAACACGCAGACGCATATGTGCAAGATGATTTCCACACATAATAGTTGCTAACCAGAATTATTAAAGGTATTTTTAATTAATAATTATGATATAATATGTGCTTAAATGAGATCTAAGGTTTAGAGCATAGTGGACATGTCATGTTTGGTATCATACTAAATCCCTGTTAATTTGCAGACTCCCGTTCCTATCAGCAAAGGAGTCGCATCTTGCGTCCGCTAGTTCTGGATGTTAGGGAGTTATTGCATTGAATGTTAGTATCTATATGCAGTGTTGTAGCTAGTATTAACCAGTTGTTCGGCGGGAAAACTACACAAATAGACCGTTGGAGAACTGAGTCATGCCCTTGATGACACCGTATGAACTAACCATTGACCAGAGTGACCAGATGCAAAAACCAATGGAAACCTGCCAACTTGTCTCTTTGTTCTCTCTGTAACCTATATTGAATATATGCTGTGAGCTGGTCTCAGTGTTCAGTCATTTCTCCATTCCTTTGGGTCACAGTGCCCACAGAGTTCAGGATTGAAATACTGCATACTGGGACCAGTAGCGCATGCGTATGTATTGGATGTACTTATATATATATATATATATCTTATTGCTTTTTATTCTAATTGTTAAATCTTTCTCTGTTTACATAAATAAGTTTTTGTGCTTTGGAACCAAACGATTGGACTGGAAAGCAATATTTTCTTAAGCAACTTGCAGCTCTAAATAATAACTAGCGACTGAAGATGGTGTTTGTTCTCGCAGGCAAACTCTGAAAACTTTAAGTTTTCAGAGTTTGTTGAATATTAGGTGGTCCTATCGGACCCCTGATGATGAATGGTCTGTTACCTTAAATATGTAGAAACTAGTATTTCCGCATGTGTAACGGGCCATTTAAGTTATTATGACAATGCCCCCATGTCTGCTAGATATTGTAGTCACATAATGGGCAAGCTTATGCCATAACTGAAAAATAAAAGTATTTACAGGTGGGCAAAAAGGATGTTTATCTACAAAACTAATATCACCAGAGCAGCTGGACGATAGTGGATGGAGCAGCAAGGGTTAACTTACCACTCCACTGTATATATTTGCAGACAGCCGGCTCAAATTTGGGCTTCTAGTAGCACTAATAAAAATAAAAAATATATATTAAATAAAAAATATACATATATTTATTTTTAAAAACCTCTTAACATTACAAATTCTTTATTCAAAGAAGAAATCATTTTAAAAAACTTTCCTCTGTTAGCACCATCTGCCGCAATACTTGTTAAATAGCTTTCCCAATGCAAAGTCAATGTTACCGCTAATGGCAACTCTTTGTTGTATTGGGCAAAATTAGTTTAAATGGATGGTCGATGATTCCCAGGTTTTATAGAAAGTATATGACTAGTGGTTAATGATCCAAGATTCCACATTCCATAGATGTACCAGATTATTTTAATAACTGCTGAAATAACCAGGACTGTTGGCAATTTCCAATTATCAGCTGGCAAGTGGTGGTAGAGATTACGTGCATGATATGAAGGAAGGTATGGTAAGGGAAGGTGATAGTATTTGAAGGTAAGCTGAAACTCATATTGTAAAATTGAGTATATTAAGTCTTTTACAATTGAACAAAATGACTAAAAAGTTTTAGATATTTCCACCAAATGTGTAAGCCGAACTGGACGCCACACATTAACATAAACACCTGTCCATTGTATCATACAAAATGCTTGACTGAGAAATAGTACCGACAGTTTAGCACCTTTTTATGCATTTACTTAAAATTTCCAACAAACAAGGCTGAAAGGTTTACGCTTCCAGATCTCTATGTGGTCCTCAACATCTAGTTATTCCCATGAAGATCTTTCGCTTGGGCTATGGAATCAGTCAGTTTGCATAACGAGTCAAATCTAAGTTTTTTTTTTTAGGCCTGCGGCAGACACAGCAATTCAAACACAATTGTATTCTCTCTGTTGACTAGATGTTAAGGACTAGTGATTTGTAGCACAGTTTAAGTTGATCCTCCAATCAGACTCTAGTACACAGGATTACAAACAGCCAATCCAGGTTGTTCAGTACAGCCCAAGCTCTAATTCAAAATATGTTCTCAGAGAGGTCCTATTGCTGGGAAATATATACTTTTCATCAGGCACTGGTGGCCATAACCCTGATGAAGTTTGAGGTTGACACATGTAGGATGGCCTGAACCATATTTATCCGTTATACATTTCTTGTTTAAGTGGGAATTGGCTAGTGCCGTCACTTCCAGTCCAGAACCCTGCAACAAGGATACACAGAAATACAAGGTTGATATCAGCCAATAATTGCGCTGTAAAGCTGCTGAAAAGGGTATTAAACTCCCTGATGTTATCCTCACCAGAAAACGTTAAAAGACAAAATATTTGGAGAATACCACTCTGCGCTTATTCAAGATATAATGGTTACTTATCTTAATTGTATAATATCCCGATTTATATGGACCAGATTATTCTTCACAATAAATGCTTTTTGCAGTGGATAGGTGATGTGTGCTCCAGTGGAAATAAACATGTAATGATATAAAACATAAAACAATCTAGTGCAGACGTTTTAGCAAAAAATATCTTAATACATGTAGCCCACTCAGATATACATTATTCCAAAGTCTGTAATAGTTTAAAACCAAAAGTCACACTTGAACCAAAAGGATAATTTTCCAAAGCAAGAAATTTTAATAAAGTATATTCCAAATGGTAAAATCCAGAAATTTCAAATGAATTTAACAACTTTCACAGCTGATACATCCAAAAAGGGTGAAGGTGGCCTCCTACCAGAATCCAGTGGTTTATAGTGAATGTAAGGACCCGATAGATAGTGTCACTGCCCGCAGTCATACTCCAGTCTCACAGATGGAAAAGCACCGTCCTCCCCTGGTCTGGTCAAAACAAGCCGCTTTACTCCTTTACCGCCTTTGCCACCTTTGGCGGCAAAGGTGTAAAGCGGCTTGTTTAGACCAGACCAGGGGAGGACGGTGCTTTTCCATCTTTTGGTTTTAAACTATTACAGACTTTGGAATAATGTATACCTGAGTGGGCTACATGTATTAAGATATTTTTGCTAAAACGTCTGCACTAGATTGTTTTATGTTTTATTCCATTACATGTTTATTCCAACGGAAGAACAAATCACCTATCCACTGCAAAAAGCATTTGTTGTGAAGAATAATCCGGTCCATATAAATCGGGATATTATACAATTAAGATAAGTAACCATTATATCTTGAATAAGCGCAGAGTGGTATTCTCCAAATATTTTGTCCTGCAACAAGGATGCCTACAGTGAGGACTCCACAAGCACTTTCTACTGCAATAATAGCCAGTGTGATCCCGATGTGAGGATATCATTTTCTAAGTATTACACACGACACAAGGACAGCCCTATATTGGCGTCTGTTTCTTTGTAAGGTGTTTAAATCAGGACTAAGTACTCAAGGACTTTATAAACTAGTCCATTCCCAGTAGAAACACCCAATGGAATTAGAGATTTGTTTACATACTGTAGCCAAAGTTCAGATAAGCCTCTTTATTTATTTCCAGTACGCAGTTTTATTAAGCCATGCACAAGCCCCATATTTTTAATGCTAAACCATGATATACTGTATACAGAACTTGGGGAAGATTTTAAGTCATTATTGTATTGTTATATGCTATTATTTCTTATTATAGTTTACCCAATAAGACTGTAGATATAATCATCTAGCTCAAACATTGCTTGAATCAGAGACCAAAGTTAATTTGTATAAGTGCAATAAATGTGTCTGTTTGTCCACCTAATATAAACCATACTACACACCGCATTCTGCTGTGCTGAGCTGCTTCTATAAAACAGGGATGCTACTTATTCTGCAGGGTTTCAGATATGGGGCCTGATTCAGAGACATACAATATTTGATATTTACACAGTTGTCACGGTCACACTGCGTATATGCAGCCAAGGTACCTTTGCGGTACTGCTTTACTTTGCAAAGTGATTGATAGGCAGGGTCTGTTTGGGGGGGAAGTAATGGAAATAGGTGGCAAACAATGCAGGTCCATCCCGTACGTTTTCGAGGGGCGTGCCATAGCCTGCATCTGCGATTCTGTACGTAGATAAAGTGGTTCCGATGTCTCAGTTCAGACGCTCATTCGCATTGACCATAGGGCTAATCAGATGACCGTTTATCGAATGTTCTCCGACGGAGACTGCGTATTTGTACGCACTCGCTGGGATCTGCAAAGCCAACGGTGGGTGTCTCAAAATACTTCCAGCCGGCTACAGCATTAGCATGTTTTCACACAGCAGCTGCATACTGGATTGCTAGTGCGATACTTTAGCATACATCTCTGGATAAGCCCCTTGCTTGGAAGTGTACATCAGGCAAATAGGAAATATAAAAAAATATCTTCAAATTTCTTTTATGACCATTTTCTGTAAATTCATTTACTGTATATCCTAAAACATGAAAACGAGAATCATCGGAATTAAATTACTTATCTCTTTTATGTGTTTGTATATTTTTATTGTTTATTTGCTTTAACACATATAAACACACCTATCTGCATTGAATATTTACAAAATTCATGAAAACTATAGAGATAAATCCTTATTACCAGCACATTCTGAGCACCCAAATAATTACAGCTAATGTGGCACTGTGCCCACCTAGTAACCAAGTCCAACTAAAAAAAACAGGTCTTTGTAGTCTAATATCCAATTCTAATTTAAACATGTATCAAAATATTCTGTTAAACTTATACAGTAATACACTGACTGTTCTTGCAAATAAGTATAATAAGGGGATGCACTACTGAGTTATCTATTATTTATACAATTTTATGAATAGAAAAAAATAAGCCAATGTTTGGTTAAACAGTACTAACTGTCATAGGCAGAGTGACTCAGTGTTCTGAGTTGAGCCACATGGCTCAGCTCAGTCAAGTGTCTCGAGACACGGCTCATTTACATACAGTGGAGCAATAGGAAGAAGGAGAGCCGCTGACTCGAAGTGAGCTCCACCCCCCCCGCACTGCAGATCAGTGCACAATCACAGACTCAACCTCTACCGGCATTAGCAGCGCGACTCCGAGTGAGTCTGCCAGCTGCTCCCCCCGCCAGACCCACACACTGCAGAATATCCTACAGGGCTCCGGCAGTGAGCCACTGACTCGCAGTGAGCCGCTGACTCGTACTGAGCTCCGCCCCCCTCGCAGCCCAGCACTGCAGATCATTGCACAAGCACAGACCTGATCCCCCCAGCGTAGCAGTGTGAGTTGCTGCTAGCTCCGCCCCCCGCCAAACCCACACGCGCCACTATACATTCTACTGGCTACTTCACTGAGTCACCCCAGGCCCGGCGGTAGCGGCTCCCTCTGTGTCTGACAGAGAGGCTAAAGGGGTGGCTGTCTCGACACTTCAAACATTGACTCGAATCATTCGAACATCTAAATGATTCAAGTCATTGTGTCGAGACACTCACTCAGTAGCCATCTCTACCAACTGCATGGCAATTTAAGTGCTTCATAGGGAGATAAAATAAGGGGCCCATTTATCAATAATCACATTCTCAATGCAATGTGGGCGCAATATTAGCGCCCTAAATTGCAATGCCATATGTGATAATACAGTTCGAATATATCAAATAGCACATGCGAGGCCAGGGACTCCGAAAGTAGCCCGTTCCTGCGAAGTGCTCAGAGTGAAGTGACTACATTAGCGGTCTCTACACTACTCTTTCCAGACTGATGGCCATGCGAGGTCTACTGACAATACATGTGCGGCAGCCATTGCCGGGGAGGGTTCTTCAGATGCCGTCAGCTGCGGAGGTCAAACTCTGGAGTGCTTTGCATGCCAGAGCTTGGTAAACCAGACAGCTTTGCAATCCCCATAGAAACCTATAAGGGTTGTGGCTGCTGTCGGAAATGCAGGGATCGCAGCAAATATTGTCGATATCTGCTGCGTTCCCTCCTTCATACATTGGGGCGATACTCGGGGATGTGCAGTCAGGGTAGGCAGGGGAGGCAGAGCCTCCCTTGTCATATTCCTGAGATTTGATACGAAAATTATTAGAATAATACAAAAAAGATACTTATAAACATCTTGGTTTATTGTAATCATTTTTATAGTAAACACTCACCAGCTTTGTGGAGCTCCCTGGGACTGCAGGGAGATAAGAGATGAGGCAGCAACAGCTCAGCCTCACTTCGTTATAGTCAGACAGTGCTTGCAGAGCTGGGGGCAGGGCCACACAACGGGCAGTAAGCTGCACAGAAAGAGAGCTAACAGAGGCCTCTGAGTATGCAGGGCGTGTTTTGAGCACTGATGGACACCTTGAATGTGTCATATGACCAGTGTTTAGAGATCTGAGCTCAGCTCAGTCAGCAGCAGCAAGAGAAGAAACAGTGATGCAGGTAGGAGAATCAATGGACACTGAAGCTTAGTCTAGTGAGGAGAGAGTTACAGTGAGTAGTAGTGGGTGAGACAGGCTCCCAGCAGGGCCGTAACTAGGGTAGTGCAACCAGTGCCATGGCACAGGGCAGGAGGTGCTGTTTGGGTCTGTCAATTTTCCTGTTTATTATCATTCTCACTTGTAGCTTCCTCTTCTTTTATACCCAGCATCTCCTGGCCTCCCCTATCTATTCCCTGGCCCTTCCCCATGAGGCCATGGCCCTTTTCCAGGTGCACTATCTTGTGTCCCTATTTAAAAAATGGGCAGGGGGGGCGCCAATGTTCTCTCTGGCACAGGGCATCAAAAAGTCTAGTTACGGCTTTGGCCCCAGCACTCAAATCCATCTCCATGTGTGCCTCCCCAGCCAATGACCTCACTGCACATCACTGGTGATACTTAATATTTGCGGCTATGCCACAAACAGGCCCCTAAAAACACAGTTGTCAGACAGGACCGGAGTAAGCTTTGTTTGGGCTCCAGGACAACTAACTTGTTGAGGTCCCTAGCAATAAAATTATTAAAATGATACTGGTGATGTTATTAAAAAGTGCAAATACTCCTAGCACCACAAATGTGTTAAACACGATATATTGCCCCCAGTTCACATTATGCCACACAGAACCTGATTCAGAGCTGCACATAGTGTCAATGCTGCACGCAAGCGGACATTGTTTTCAGTCTGCGCATGCATGCGAGTCGCACTGGTCATGAGTTCTGATGGTTGCCGACAGGAGATGTAGAGCAAATTTTGACGCAGAAGGGCCGATTCAAATGTTTTTTGAGCACCCAAATGCAATGTGCACCCAATAGAGCACTTCAACTGTTGCTCTGTTTGGGAGCACGTGCCTCGCGTGTGCCCAAAAGCACAGGGTTTAGTTGCGTATAGCATAAAAAAAGAAAAAAAACACTTACCTGAATCCCCGCTCTTCTGTCCTCCCGGGCCGGCCCGCTCTGCATTATGGGAGAGATGTCATGACGTCATGATGTCTCTCCCATTACCCACTGCAGGAGCCGGAAGATGGAGTTCATGAGTGAGCTCCAGCCCGGCTCCGGCAATGGGCGCAGCTGTCAATGAGAGTCTGTCTGAAAGTCATTGACCGCTAATCAGTGGCGGGCACCGACTCTAAGCACGGACTAGGAGGTCCGTCACCCGGAGCACAGCCCTGCTCCCTGCCTGAACCTGCCCTCTACCCTCCCGCTAGTGCTATTGGGTAAGCGCTCAAGGGGAGGGAAGAGGTGCGGCCAAGCAGCACAGGATGGCGCTGGGCGCATGGAAGCCTAGCACCGCAGTGGCAAACGCAGGATTTTGAAAAGGGGGTTTCCAAATAAATGGTTACAGAACCAATGACAAAAAAGTCTAACCAGAATAAGCCTGCAACATACACTTTATTGTGTACTTCAAGTGTTCTAATATAAATAACAATAAATAATATAAATAACAAGGCGTAAAACTTGCTTATGTACAATGTGTAACTGTATGTACGAACAAAATTTAAACTACCAGTGCAATTTCAACATTTGAACTAAACGTAACTGACAGACACACTCATACACACACACACACACACTGACAGACATACTCACACACACACTGACTGACACACTCATACACACTGACCGACACACTCATACACACTGACTGACACACTCATACACACACACTCTGGCCGACACACTCATACACACAGACCGACACACTCATACACACACTGACCGACAAACTCATACACACACACTGACCGACATACTCATACACACACACTGACCGACACACTCATATACACACACTGACCGACACACTCATATACACGCACACACACACATATACACACACTGACAAGACACACTCATACACACACCGCAGCGCTCACCTAAAAAACACGAATGCAGAGCCAAAAGCAGTCTCTCTGGCATCATTTATTAAATATTATCCACCCCCCCCCACAAATAAAGCAGTCTTCTATCATCATTTATTAAGTATAATCATCCTTCTCCCCCCGCCCCCCCACAAATGCAGCAGTCCTCTGGCATCATTGTCCCACCCTCCCAAAAGCAAATGCAGCGCTCTTCTGACATCATTTATTAAATACTATCCTCCAGTGATCTGCCATAATTTATTAAACATAATCCTCCCCCCCCCCCCCCCCGGCATCCCCACCTACGTTGTGCTGCTCCAGGACTCGTCAGCGCTGGCAGTACTGGACACAAACAGTGTCCCAGTGATAAGCGCTCTCATCCACTCTGGTGACGGTGCCGCTATGGGAACTGACTGGGAGGAGCTTGCAGCAGCTCCCCCTACAGCCAGCCCAGGCAGTGTCTCTTCTTTAAAGAAAAAAATAGTTATTTTGTTCAGCTGCTCCCCGGGCCGGCGGTGATGGAGCAACGGGCAGGGGGGGTTTCTAGGTACTCGAAAACCCCCCCTGCGTGCGCGGGTGCACTGGTCCTGCTGCTAATTAAAACAAACACACAGCCGCTGGCCGGCGGCGGTGTTTTTGTACTGTTTGTAGTGCTGACCGAACCTCAGTGTCCTGGACGGCTGTGCCCCCAGCGCCGCAGGTCCGATGGCGCACAGGGCACACGCCCTGCTCGACCTCCCTTAGTTACACCACTGCATTCATTACACACAGTGGCTGGTTCATTCTATCTTTTAATTTGTTACAAATAATAATCAACTTTTTCTTTTAGCATTTTGACAAATGCATTATTTCATATCACAGTTATTTGACTGTGTATTTTTACACCTAGATAGATAATGACGCTGAGTATTGTTGTGGTCAGTGCATTGTAGCGAGGGCATAAAATGTGTATGAAAATCAAGGGAAATATAAAGCAAGCAATGCTGCAATACTGTTCACACAGCTAATAAGTGACTGTTGTGCACACACAAGTGTACTATAGACTGTCACACAGAACATTTCCCCTAATACAGTCAAGGAAGAATGAGTGTCTGAGGGCTGCCAGCTTCTTTTATAAGACATGTGACTTGTTGATCCTTGCGGATCGGCTTCTTCATGCTCCATACACTGCAATTGCAATAATATAATTATACTAGGGGTGAGCGGGTTCGGATTTCTGAAACCGAACCCCCCCCGAGCCCCCCCGATCCGAGGCCAATCCGAGAGGCTCGACTTTTCCCGCCTGGCTCGGATCTCAAATCGAGGCAAAACGTCATCATCCCGCCTTCCGGGTCTCGCGGGTTTTGGATCCTATATAAGGTACCCGCGTCAGCGCCATTTTCTCACTCGGCTGTGGACAGTGAAGAGGGAGGGTGGGAGTTAGGGCTGGCTGGGCTGTGTAGTGTAGTGTAGTGCAGTGTAGTGTTGTGCTGTGCTGTGCTGCTGTTGTCCATAGGGGCTGTGTCCACTCCTCCAAAGTCCATAGGGGATGGCTGTGTTGTGCTGTGCTGCTGTTGTGCATAGGGGCTGTGTCCACTCCTCCAAAGTCCATAGAGGCTGGCTGTGTTGTGCTGTGCTGCTGTTGTCCATAGGGGCTGTGTCCACTCCTCCAAAGTCCATAGGGGCTGTGTTGTGCTGTGCTGCTGTTGTCCATAGGGGCTGTGTCCACTCCTCCAAAGTCCATAGGGGCTGGCTGGACTGTGGTGTGCAGTCAGTTGTCCATAGGGGCTGTGTCCACTCCAAAGTCCTGTGCAGAGTCCCAGTCCTAAAGGGGTGCTGTAGTGTTGTCCAGGGGGTGCTCTGTCCATGAGGGGTGCTCCCCCCAAGTGCAAATTTTTTTTTATATTTTCTGTGTTTGTGAATTGTGTGCGCAGTAGCCGCACGTGCATCAGCAAAGTAGTGCCAAGCGTGCGCATGTGTCATAAGTAAAGGGCCGGCTGGCTTGACCGTTAAAGGGTGCTGTAACCCCCAAAGTACACTCCAAACAAAATAAAAAAATATTTTCTGTGTTTGTGAATTGTGTACGCAGTAGCCGCACGTGCATCAACAAAGTAGTGCCAAGCGTGCGCCTGTGTCATAAGTAAAGGGCGGGCTGGCTTGACCGTTAAAGGGTGCTGTAACCCCCAAAGTACACTCCAAACAAAATAAAAAAATATTTTCTGTGTTTGTGTGCGCCTTAGTCGCACGTATATATCAATATAACTTAAATGGAGGACCAAACTTTCTCCGATAAAAATTAAATAGGGAAAGATCAAGAACCACTTCCTCCTAGTGCTGAAGCTGCTGCCACTAGTCATGACATAGACGATAACATGCCATTAACGTCGTCTTCCAAGGCCGATGCCCAATGTCATAGTAGAGGGCACATACAATCCCAAATGAAAAAGTTCAGGTAAATGACCTTGAAAAAAACATTTAAATCATCTGAAGAGAAACGTAAACTTGCCAATATGCCATTTACGACACGGAGTGGCAAGGAATGGCTAAGGTCTTTCCCTATGTTCATGACTAGTGGTTCAGCTACACATGACGATGGAAGCCCTCCTCCCACTAAAAAAATCAAACGAGTTAATCTGGCAAAAGCACAGCGAAGAACTGTGCGTTCTAAGGAGATATCACAAATCCCCAAGGAGAGTCCAAGTGTGGTGGTGGTTGCGATGCCTGACCTTCCCAGCACTGGACGGGAAGAGGTGGCTCTTTCCACCATTTGCACGCCCCCTGCAAGTGCTGAAAGGAGCACCCACAGTCCACTTGCTGATATGCAGATTGAAGATGTCACTGTTGAAGTACCACAGGATGAGGATACTGGTGTAGCTGGCGCTGAGGAGGAAGTTGGCGAGGAGGATTCTGATGGTGATGTGGTTTGTTTAAATCAAGCTCTGGGGGAGACAGTTGTTGTCCGTGGGATGAAAAAGCCCATCACGGTCATGCCATTTTTCTATCCAAATCCGGACAACAACTGTCTTGTCATATGTACCATATGTAAAGGTGAAATAAGTAGGGGTAGGGACGTTAACCACCTAGGAACATCCTCCCTTATACGGCACCTGCAGCGCATTCATAAAAAGTTACTGGCAAGTTCAGAAACTTTGGCTAAGACCGTAAGCAGTCCAGGGACACCTAAATCCCGTTGTTCTGTTGTATCCAAGCGCCTGCAAACCACACCGTCAACTCCCTCCTCGTCAATTTCCTCCTTAGTCAGGATCGGAAGTAGTCCTGCAGGCCATGTCACTGGCATGACTGACTCTCCTATCCGGGATTCCTCCGGAGGATCTTGCATTGCTACGCCTCCTGCTGCCGCTGCTGCTGATGCTGCTGCTGGGAGTCGTTCATCATCCCAGAGAGGAAGTAGGAACACCACTACTTTTACTAAACAATTGACCCTCCAACAGTCCTTAGCGAGGAGGATGAAGTACGACAGCAGTCATCCTGAAGCAAAACGTATAACTGAGGCCTTGACTGCTATGTTGGTGTTAGACGTGCGTCCGGTATCCGCCATTAGTGCAGTGGGATTTAGACAATTGATGGAGGTAGTGTGTCCCCGGTTCCAAATCCCGTCTAGATTCCACTTCACTAGGCAGGCGATACTGAAACTGTACAGAAACATCAGAAAAAGTGTCCTCAGTGTCCTGAAAAATGCCCTTGTACCCAATGTCCACTTAAACAGGGCAGACTAAGGACTATATGACTGTGATAGCCCACTGGGTAGATGTATCACCTTACGCAGCAACAGCAGCAGCGTCACCTGTAGCAGCATCTCAGAAACGCCAGCTCGTTCCAAGGCAGGCTACGCTGTGTATCACCGGTTTCAGTAAGAGGCACACCGCCGAAAACCTCTTAGAGAAACTGAGGGAAATCTTCGCCCAGTGGCTTACCCCACTTAGACTCTCCTGGGGATTTGTGATATCTGACAACGCCATCAATATTGTGCGGGCATTACATCTGGGCAAATTCCAGCACGTCCCATGTTTTGCTCACACAATAAACTTGGTGGTGCAGAATTTTCTGAAAAGCGACAGGGGCGTGCAGGAGACGCTTTGGGTGTCCCGAAAAATTTCTGGCCACTTTCGCCATTCAGCGACTGCGTGCCGAAGACTAGAGCGCTAGCAAACACTCTTGAACCTGCCCCGCCATCACCTGAAGCAAGAGGTTGTGACGCGGTGGAACTCAACCCTCTATATGCTTCAGAGGATGGAGGAGCAGCAAAAGGCCATTCAAGCCTATACATCCACCTATGACATAGGCAAAGGAGGGGGTATGCACCTGACTCAAGCACAGTGGAGAATGATTTCCGTGTTGTGCAAGGTTCTCCAGCCCTTCGAACTTGCCACACGTGAAGTCAGTTCAGACACTGCCAGCTTGAGTCAGGTCATTCCCCTCATCAGGCTTTTGCAGAAGCAGCTGGAGAAAGTGAAGGAGGAGCTAACACGGAGCGATTCCGCTCGGCATGTGGGACTTGTGGATGAAGCCCTTCATTTGCTTTGCCAGGATTCCAGGGTGGTCAATCCGTTGAAATCAGACCACTACATTTTGGCCACCGTGCTCGATCCTAGGTTTAAAGCCTATGTAGTGTCTCTCTTTCCGGCCGACACAAGCCTGCAGAGGTGCAAAGACCTGCTGTTGAAAACACTGTCAGCTGAAGCGGAACGTGACACGTCAACAGCTCCTTCTTCATTTTCTCCCGCAACTGGGGATGCCAGGAAAAAACTTAGGTATCCTAAGCAACCCGCTGGCGGTGATGCAGGGCAGGCAGGACCAAGTTTGGACATCTGGTTCGGACTGAAGGACCTGGCAACAATTTCTGACATGTCTACTGTCACTGCATATGATACTGTCACCATTTACAGAATGGTGGAGGATTACATCGGTGACAGCATCCAAGTAGGCATGTCAGACAGTCCATACCTGTACTGGCAGGAAAAAGAGGCAATTTGGAGGCCCCTGTACAAACTGGCTCTATTTTACCTGAGTTGCCCCCCCTCCAGTGTGTACTCCGAAAGACTCTGTTTAGTGCAGCCGGGAACCTTGTCAGCGAAAGGTGTAGGAGGTTGCTTCCACAAAATGTGGAGAAGATGATGTTCATAAAAATGAATTATCAACTCTTCCAGGAATACCAGCCTCCAGAATGTACAGAGGGACCTGTGGTGGTGGATTCCAGTGGGGACGAGTTAATACTCTGTGAGGATGAGGATGTACACAACACTGAAGAGGGTGAGGAATCGGTGGATGAGGACGACATCTTGCCTCCGTAGAGCCAGTTTCTGCAGGGACAGATTAATTGCCAGCTTGTTTTGTGGGGGCCCAAACGAACCAATCATTTCAGCCACAGTTGTGTGGCAGACCCTGGCGCTGAAATGATTGCTTTGTTAAAGTGTGCATGTCCTGTTTATACAACATAAGGGTGGGTGGGAGGGCCCAAGGACAATTCCATCTTGCGCCTCTTTTTTTTCTTTGCATTATGTACAGTTTGGGGCCTAGTTTTTCAAACTGCCATCCTGTCTGCCACTGCAGTATCACTCCTAGATGGGTCAAGTGTTTGTGCCGCCCACTCGTGTCACTTAGCATAGTCATCCAGCTACCTCGGTGCAACCTTTTGGACATAAAAACACTATTGAGGTGTGAGGTGTTCAGAATAGACTGGAAATTAGTGTAAATTAAGGTTATTGAGGTTAATAATAGCATAGGAGCAGAAAAACCAACACATTCTGTGATTTTAGCTGTTTTTATGCTTTTTTTAAAGAAAAAATACAGATCCAAAACACAAAACCCAGAACCCAAAACACGGAAGGGTGGTTTTGGCAAAACCAATCCAGATCCAAAACACGAAGAAAGATCCAGATCCAAAACCAAAACACGAAAAGTGGCCGGTGCACACCCCTAAATTATACTTTAAATTTTTGGGTAAATGAAGATTGAATTTGTAAATTAAATTGCAAATTTCTGAATTTCAGTAACATTTCAGAAGTGGACAAATCAGTCCCTTTTTTTACTCAGCAGAAACCACCTGGTAAGGCTCAGAGGAACCAATAAACGTAGGAGCTAATTTACACTTTATAAATATCATTCACTACATAAGATGTGTAAATTTTAAGACACAACTGTATATCTAACCTTGACTGCAAGAGGGAACCAGTAAAACATGTATTTATATTGCCCTCCAAACCATTATAAATAAACAGTGTGTAAGAACTAAGAATTGGCATTTTCTTTCTCATGAAAAATAACCAACTCTCAATCTATTCGGCACTGCACTTAGTAATTAAACACACCCCACAAACCCACTCCCATCATCCATTTTGAGCATACTGAGATTGTTTTGCACTATTTGCATACATTCTGCTTTTGATGAACACCTGCATAGAGGCCTTGACATTTTACAAAATCTGAGGGTCTATTTACTAAGAATTGTTAGGAGACCGAGTGAAAAGTGATAAGAAAGTGATGAGATGCCAGCCAATCATCTCCCGACTGTCATCTCACAGGCTGTGTTTGCAAAAATGACAGTTGGGAGCTGATTGGCTGGCACCTTATCACTTTCTTATCACTTTTCACTCTGTCTCCTAACACTGCTTAGTAAATAGACTCCTTGGTCTGAGATTGAAATGTGCATGTCTACAGAAGTTACGTCACAGTGCTGCTATCACATTACTAATTAATGTTGTGTAATCCTATTTATAGGATGTAACATGGTGTCCACAGTGCCGTACACAGGTGCAAATTAAGGATTTTTGGGGCATGGTTTAGTTTATAACATGCACACACACTTATTGCATAAGTACCACACACACCATCAGGGCCGGTGCAAGGTTTCAGGGTGTCCTAGGCAAAGGTTCACAATGCCGCCCCTGTTTTCTCCCAAACCCTCTGCCCAGCTCACAGATATGATGCCCCCAGTAGTAAGGGCCCCTGTAGTGCCCCCAGTTGTAGTGCTCCCAATAGTGCCCCCATAGGATGCCCCCAGTAGTAAGGCTGCTGTAGTGCCCCCATAGGATGCCCCCAGTAGTATGGCCCCTGTAATGCCCCCTGTAGTGCCCCCAGTAGTAAGGCCGCGCGCACGCACACACACACAACACTTACCTTAAACCCCACTCCAGTGCCAGCTTCCGTCCGTCCCCGCGCCTGCTCCTCGGAACTATGGAAGTGACATCATGACGTCACTGCCATAGTGCACTGCGGAAGCCGGAGCTCAGGAGTGAGCTCTGTCCTCCGGCTGCCGCAGGCGCAGGGAGGAGAGAAGGAGCCGTGCGCCCGCTGGTAACACAATCTCAGTGGGAGGCCGGCAAATGGAGGGTGCAGGAGGTGCGATCGCTGGGCTGGCGGGATCCTTAAGCCGCCGGGCCCAATAGCAACCGCACCCCCTGCACCCTCTGTAGTTAGGCAGACTCGGAAGCGCCCTCTAGTGGCCGGCGTCCCTCGGTAGCGGCCTAAGCTAGCCTAGTAGTAGCGCCGACCCTGCACACCATAGACCCACAAATCGCAGCTCTATGCCGTGAGGGGGAGGGACTCCATTTCCAGAAAAAAAATTCAGTCTAGTGGGGTTCTGTGGATACTCAGAAATCCCCCCTACATACATCACTGGTACAATTACGAAAACACAACTACAAGAATATTACATAGATACATAAGATAACCATAAACATAATGATAAAACAAAGAAAGTGAAGAGATTGGAAAATAGATGGTAGGACATATTATGGCTTGTAGAAGAAATAATGAGTAACACAGTAGGGGTGAAGGTGAGAAGGGATACTCAATGAGCCCGTACCCATTAAGTGGTTATACAGACAGGATAAGAGTCACTGGTGGTAAAAATGACCAAAATTACCTTGTCATTCTCACATGTCCTCAGACCTGCACTTGTCACAAAATTCCCCACATGCTCAGATTCCATATATACTAAAAGGTTCCCAGCAGATTTCTACACATATTGGGTTTCATTCAGATCTGGTCGCAAGCGCCGATGCGCTCGCAACCTGGTCGATGGTTAGCCCTGCACACACGCGCAGCGGCCGCAGAGCGCGTGCGCAAGCCCCGGAACGGGAGAGAAACTCTCTCGCTCAGGAGCTCTCTAAGGAACTCCTACCGTTTTGTGGGTGGCCGCACTGACATCAGCAGTGATGTCAGTGGGGAGCTTCCTGCTCGATCAGAGCAGGAAGCTCCCTGGGGCTTGCGGTTGCCGAGACCCAACCTTAGGGTCTCGTCGCAAGCCCGGATGGTCGCGATGGTGATCACCATCGCGACCATCAACGTGGTCGGTCGCTAAGCTGTGGGTGGTAACCCACAGCTTAGCTAGCGACCAGGAGGCCGCACTAAAAAAAGGAAGCGGACGCCCTCATTCAGAGAGAGTGATCGCTTCTTGCGACCGCCTCTGAATGAGGGCCATTGTCCCATTTATACCGTACCCACTCACTCACTACCAGTTCATTAATGACCCCTAACTAACAACTAATAGACCCTAATTAACAGCCTACCCGAAGACTGCTCCTCGCTCGTCTGTCTGGGTGGTGGATCGTGATCTTTTCTGCAGATGAAATAGGGAGCTCACTGCCCTACAGTCCCTACTTCTCTTCTGCCCTACTCTCCTCTTCCTCCTTCTGCAGTGTGCGGTCATGTGATGCACAAACAACTGCTCTGATCACATGATGCAGAGTTTGAGGACCTCATTCAGAGTCGGTCGAAGCGGCCGCACGGTCGTACGGGAAAAGGGGCCGGATATTCAAATGATTCCCTCGCAAGTTGTGTCCCTAAGTTCGGATCGGTAGCTGGCCGACCAAGGGGAGGAAGCGGTCGGAATTAAAAAAAAAATACGCCCCCTTCTCGTACGCATTGCACGTAATCTCCGGGCATATAAGGATTAATCGAGACCATCGGGAACCATCGAAACTGGTCGTAGAGCTTAAGGTTGACCATACCCTCTCTTAAGCTCTACGATCATGTCAGTGTAAAAACCTCCCATGTCACATGTGCCATGACGCTACTTTGTTAATTATGCACTCCCATAAACCGTATGCACTCCCATAAAACACCGTTCGCATAATTAGGCACGCCTGCGTTCGGATCTCCACTCCCCCGTTTTCAAGCACCTTCCCCTGTTACCACCCACAAACGCCTCATTCTGTTACGCAAACTACCGACCTGGCTGTGTTCAAGGAGAGAGAAATTTCTGATCGTAGCGGCTAGTTTGCGCACGCGCATTGCGAACTTTACGCATGCGCAGTATAGCGATCATCGGTGGCGTACGACCGTGCGGCCGCAACGACCGACTCTGAATGAGGTCCTAAATGTGGCCCCAGATTTGACTTAAAAAAGGACATAAACCTGGAGCTGGGGGAGCAGACGAAATCCCACCAAGCTGCCTGTTACTCATCATGAGTCAATGGATTAGATAGAATTTTAACTATATAGAAGATATGCTGTTGTAACTATGGGCAACAGGAAGAACCAATCATTTCTATCAAAAGGCAGAGTTTCTCTTTAAGAAAAAAAATATATATATTTTCATGTATTTTGGTAATTGCATTTAATTAATGTATTCTGGTTTAGAAAAAAATAATGAGGTGAGTGGATGGTGCTAAATTTGAATTGCAACATGAAGGGACATAGGGACTGATTGGCAGTATGCTGTATAGATTGGAATGGGGACAGGTGGCTTAGTATGATGTCAGGATGTCAATTAATGAATGAATGGCAAATAAAGAGGTTACAAGAGTCAATGGAGGACATGACGAGTGAGTGGTTTACATTCTTCATACTGTAGCATCGTAATTCAGGAAGGAATGTAACAATGCTTTGCAGTGAAAGCTGTAGTATTTTCACTGTGAATGTTAGCATGTAAATCTAGGCACATTTAATAATGATCTCTAGATGACAAGCTTGACATGTTCATAAAGTTATGTATATATTAAGATGTTAATGCTCTCATTATTTTTACCTTGATGAAATCATTGTCTAGTTGCTTATTATACAAAGTTAGGCCATTGTCACGAACCCGGGCTGACTCGCAGATACAACAATCTGGATCAGCTGGTTGTGATGCCGGCGCACCGCGGTCACTTACCAAAATACACGGTTCTTCTGCCACCACGCAGACTGTTCTCCGGAGGTCTGCGATCTCCCAACAGATTAATAATAAATCACATTCAAATGACACACAAATATGTAGCATGGGCTTATCCAGGCACGCAAGTTCAACAAGAATCACGGAGAATATGCTAGATTAAATGTGTTTAATCCAAAAAATATTTTCAAGGCTTAGTTACAAAAATATGAATAAAATGACAAACAGATTATAATGCAAATATTCTCTTACAAAATAAAAGGGAGAAATAATTCAGAGTCCCTAAGACAACTTACACTAAAGTTCTTAGCACTGCTGATGGGGTGGGGGATCTCACCCACAGGAATATCCTGATGCACTCCCAGACCTGACTGTCTGAACCCCAAGGAGTGGACATTGAATGTTGGATGGTATTCTCTTTTTATACATCCCTAATTCTTTGTTCATACTTAACAGGGTCTCACAATCAGGTCAGCAGGGTTTAAGATTAATAGATTTCCAATACAGGGTTACCTGGCCAAACTAACAGGGTCCCTGCTTTAAAGATAAGTGATGATATAACTCACTCTTCAACTTCCACCTTCTAGACCTATAGTAAATACCAGAATCCTTATCTCAGCCTCGATAGCATAACATGAATCTTTTGAAGTAGGGCACTGAAGTATCAGGAGGTCTGGTTCTGGGATTATGATCTAGGACACTGACTTCATGGGTCATAAAAAGGGAGAGTTGGTCACACATGGCCTCACACTGTGAGGGATATACATCATTTGGTTACCTGAAAGCCATTCACTTGCTAATTCCAGCCCTTTCTGACCTGCACACCAAATAGCAATGGACATACCATGTTTATACAGTCTATAGAGCTAAAGGACACACAGTTATATAACACTCCTCAAATCACAGGACATAGATCATTATCAACCCTCTTCATCTTTAAAAGAGGTGGGGTAATACCTCAGCCCTTCTAGACACACACAGTTCAATTAAAGGACTTCATAGTTCACAAAATATTATTTCTGGCGATTATTCTTGTGATTAATCGTCACAGCCATGTTTTTCATCAGGTGCCAAACAGTGGTTCCATAGTTTCTAATTTTGTCAACAGGGTAGTCGAGCATTATAAGAGTGAATGGGGTATATTTACTAAAGTGCGGGTTTTTAGAAGTGGAGATGTTGCCCATAGCAGCCAATCAGATTCTAGCTATTATCTTCTATTAGGTGCTAGATAAATGTTAAGTAGAATCTGATTGGTTGCTATGGGTAACATCTCTACTTCTAAAAACTCTCACTTTAGTAAATATACCCCCTTTGTTTACAGACAAGACCATCTATATGTCTGACCTCTACTGTCAATACAAGGCCGGGAGGAGGTCACACAGAAGGCCTGATTCAGAGCCGGACGCTATTTGCACTCGCTCGTTCAGAAAAAGGGGCCGGATATTTTAATAGAGCGCTCGCTCTTTGCGGTCTGTTGACGCCTCTGTGTCTGAGCGAGTGAACGAAATATGCGCTTGCTATTTTGTAAAGACGCCCCCTGGCCGTTCGCATCATACGTCATCTCCGCTATTTATTGGATTAATCGAGTACATTGAAAGGCGTCTGAACTGCTCGCAGTGCAAGTGACGTGGCCGATGACGCTGCTTTGTTAATTATGCACGCCCTTAAAACGCCCGTTTTGACCGTTTGGCACGCCTGCGTTCGGATCTCCACTCCCCGTTTTCAAGCACCTTCCCCTGTTACCACCCACAAACGCCGCATCCTGTCACTCAAATTAGCAGGCACTCGCTATTTTGCGAACACACGATTTCCGACCGCTCTGACTGGATGGCACATGCGCATTACGACCCATATGCATGTGCAGATGTGCGAACATCGTTCGGAGCGAACAAGCGGCCGCTTACGAGCGGCTCTGAATCAGGCCCAGAGTTCCATCATCATTACACATGGCATAAAATGTGAATGCTGTGTACTTAGGGCCTGATTTAGGTTGGTTCGCAAGGCTGCTCCCCGCTCGCTGCGAAAATATGCTAATCATTGCAATCGCACGGCAACCGCAGCACTATACGAAGGTGTCCACCACTGTATAAAGCCGTCCACTTTCCATTACATGATCCGAAAGTCAGCAAAAACATCGGTAACATCGGACCCATCCGCACAGTTGTGGTTGACCTGACCCTACCGCACAAACTGCTAAACTTCATGTCACCATCTAGACTTCTGCCAGCGTATGCTATCACAGGGGCTTAATTATGCATGTCCCTGTAGCGGCGTTTAAACGCCCAGGCACGGCTGCATTAATCTGACCACCCCCCGTCACTACCCTCATACAGTCACTTCCTGTCAATCACTGTGCGAGGACTCTGGGCCTGATTCAGAGCCGCTCGTAAGCGGCCGCTCATTCGCTCCGAGCGATGTTCGCACATCTGCGCATGCGTATGGGTTGTGATGCACATGCGCCAACCAGTCAGTGCGGTCGGAAATCGAGCGCTCGCAAAATAGCGAATGCCTGCTAATTTGAGTTACAGGATGAGGCGTTTGTGGGTGGTAACAGGGGAAGGTGCTTGAAAACAGGGAGTGGAGAGCCGAACGCAGGCGTGCCAAACGGTCAAAACGGGCGTTTTAAGGGTGTGCATAATTAACAAAGCAGCGTCATCGACCACGTCACTTGATTGTTTCTTAGCCTGAACTGTTCGCATGATTGCGGTAGGAAAATCCTACCACAAGCACTGCGAGCAGTTTAGACGCCTTTCGATGTACTCGATTAATCAAATAAATAGCGGAGATGACGTAGGATGCGAGCGGCCAGGGGGCGTCTTTACAAAATAGCGAGCGCATGTTTCGTTCGCTCGTTCAGACATAGAGGCGTCAACAGACCGCAAAGAGCGAGCGCTCAATTTAAGTAGCCGGACCCTTTTTCTGAACGAGCGAGTGCAAATAGTGTCCGGCTCTGAATCAGGCCCTCTGTGTGCTCACTGCGATTGCTTCCCGATCGCAGTGGCCGGTTCACACACATGCACTGCATCTTATACGCATGTGCAGAATGCGAACATCGGCTGGCTGCTTGCGAACGCAGCCTTGTGATCCAACCTGAATCAGGCCCTCAGTGCTGAAATAATAGGAATTCCCATGACATCATCATGTGACATTCCATGGCTTACCATGCAGGGTAAAAATATACTCTAAAGTAGGGGGGAGCGGGTTCGGATTTCTGAAATCCGAACCCCCCCGAGCCCCCCCGATCCGAGGCAGATCCAAGTCAGGCTCGACTTTTCCCGCCTGACTCGGATTCTGAAATCGAGGCAAAACATCATCATCCCGCCTTCCGAGTCTCGCGGGTTTTGGATCCTATATAAGGTACCCGCGTCGGCGCCATTTTCTCACTCGGCTGTGGACAGTGAAGAGGGAGGGTGGGAGTTAGGGCTGGCTGGGCTGTGTAGTGTAGTGTAGTGTAGTGCAGAGTAGTGTTGTGCTGTGCTGTGCTGCGCTGTGCTGCTGTTGTCCATAGGGGCTGTGTCCACTACTTCAAAGTCCATAGGGGCTGGCTGTGTTGTGCTGTGCTGCTGTTGTTAATAGGGGCTGTGTCCACTACTTCAAAGTCCATAGGGGCTGGCTGGACTGTGTTGTGCAGTCAGTTGTCCATAGGGGCTGTGTCCACTCCAAAGTCCTGTGCAGTGTCCCAGTCCTAAAGGGGTGCTGTAGTGTTGTCCAGGGGGTGCTCTGTCCGTCAGGGGAGCTCCCCCTAAGTGCTAAGAAAAAAAATATTTTTTCTGTGTTTGTGAATTGTGTGCGCAGTAGCCGCACGTGCATCAACAAAGTAGTGCCAAGCGTGTGACTGTGTCATAAGTAAAGGGCCGGCTGGCTTGACCGTTAAAGGGTGCTGTAACCCCCAAAGTACACTCCAAACCAAATAACAAAATATTTTCTGTGTTTGTGAATTGTGTGCGCAGTAGCCGCACGTGCATCAACAAAGTAGTGCCAAGCGTGCGCCTGTGTCATAAGTAAAGGGCCGGCTGGCTTGACCGTTAAAGGGTGCTGTAACCCCCAAAGTACACTCCAAACCAAATAACAAAATATTTTCTGTGTTTGTGAATTGTGTGCGCAGTAGCCGCACATGCATCAACAAAGTAGTGCCAAGCGTGCGCCTGTGTCATAAGTAAAGGGCCGGCTGGCTTGACCGTTAAAGGGTGCTGTAACCCCCAAAGTACACTCCAAACCAAATAACAAAATATTTTCTGTGTTTGTGAATTGTGTGCGCAGTAGCCGCAAGTGCATCAACAAAGTAGTGCCAAGCGTGCGCCTGTGTCATAAGTAAAGGGCCGGCTGGCTTGACCGTTAAAGGGTGCTGTAACCCCCAAAGTACACTCCAGTCCAAACCAAATAAAAAAATATTTTCTGTGTTTGTGAATTGTGTGCGCAGTAGCCGCACGTGCATCAACAAAGTAGTGACAAGCGTGCGCCTGTGTCATAAGTCAAGGGCCGGTTTGGACATCTGGTCCGGACTGAAGGACATGCCAACAATTTCTGACAAGTCTACTGTCACTGCATATGATACTGTCCTCAAAGAAGCAGCGACAAGCGTGCGTCTGTCTGTTAAAGGGTGGTGTAACCCTCAAAGTGCGCTCCACAAACAATAAAAAAATTCTTCTTTTTTTTTCTGTCTTTGTGAAATGTGTTGGCTGTAGCCGCACCTGCATCCTTAAAGCAGCAGCGACAAGCGTGCGTCTGTCTGTTAAAGGATTACATCGGTGACAGCATCCAAGTAGGCATGTCAGACAGTCCGTACCTGTACTGGCAGGAAAAAGAAGCAATTTGGAGGTCCCTGTACAAACTGGCTCTATTTTATCTGAGTTGCCCCCCCTCCAGTGTGTACTCCGAAAGAGTGTTTAGTGCAGCCGGGATCAGCGAAAGGCGTAGTAGGTTGCTTCCACAAAATGTGGAGAAGATGATGTTCATAAAATGAATTATCAACTCTTCCAGGAAGACCAGCCTCCAGAACGTACAGAGGGACCTGTGGTTGTGGATTCCAGCAGGGACGAATTAATACTCTGTGAGGATGAGGATGTACACAACACTGAAGAGGGTGAGGAATCGGTGGATGAGGAGGATGAGGACGACATCTTGCCTCCGTAGAGCCAGTTTGTGCAGGGACAGATTAATTGCCAGCTTGTTTTGTGGGGGCCCAAACGAACCAATCATTTCAGCCACAGTCGTGTGGCAGACCCTGGTGCTGAAATGATTGGTTTGTTAAAGTGTGCATGTCCTGTTTATACAACATAAGGGTCGGTGGGAGGGCCCAAGGACAATTCCATCTTGCACCTCTTTTTTTTCTTTGAATTATGTACTGTTTGGGGCCTAGTTTTTCAAACTGCCATCCTGTATGCCACTGCAGTGTCACTCCTAGATGGACCACGTGTTTGTGCCGCCCACTCGTATCTCTTAGCATTGTCATCCAGCTACCTCGGTGCAACCTTTTGGATATAAAAACACTATTGTGAGGTGTGAGGTGTTCAGAATAGACTGGAAATGAGTGGAAATTAAGGTTATTGAGGTTAATAATAGCATAGGAGCAGAAAAACACACATATTCTGTGACTTTAGCTGTTTTTATGCTTTTTTAAAAAAAAAAATACAGATCCAAAACACAAAACCCAGAACCCAAAACATGGAAGTGTGGTTTTGGCAAAACCAATCCAGATCCAAAACACGAAGAAAGATCCAGATC
The DNA here is from genome assembly GCA_031769625.1 of Taudactylus pleione. Classification (NCBI taxonomy): domain Eukaryota; kingdom Metazoa; phylum Chordata; class Amphibia; order Anura; family Myobatrachidae; genus Taudactylus; species Taudactylus pleione. Next base: position 8,156,409 of record JAUIMM010000012.1, read on the forward strand.
CAAAACCAAAACACGAAAAGTGGCCGGTGCACACCCCTACTCTAAAGGTGGGTACACACTATAGCGATATATCTGCAGATCGAGTGATCTGCAGATATATCTGCAGATCAGTGGCATAACTGCATCCCAGGTGCCCGGAGGCAAGATAAATGTTGGTGCCCCCCCCACCCCCCAAATTAAAATTTACCACCCCCCCAGCACCTGTGCCAGCCCCAGCTGCCGCCGCCCCCCTATGCAGTTCCTCTTATACAGTGCCCCCCGCTAGTGGTCCCCCTATGCAGTGCCCTCAGTAGAGGTCCCCTATGCAGTAACCGCCTATGTAGTGCCCCCCAGTAATGGTCCCCCTATGCAGTGCCTCCAGTAGTGGTCCCCCTATGCAGTACCTCCAGTAGTGGTCCCCAAATGCAGTGCCCCCAATAGTGGTCCCCGTATACAGTGCCCCCAGTAGTGGTCCCCCTATGCAGTGCCCCATATATAGTGCCCTTAGTAGTGCTCCCCCTATGCAGTGCCCCCAGTAGTAATAATGCCCCCTGTAGTAATGCCCTTGGTAATAATGCCCCTAAAAGTAATGCCCCCTGTAGTAGTGCCTCCAGTAGTAATGCCCCCTGCAGTGCTCCCAGTAGTAAGGGCTCCCGTAGTGCCCCCAGTTGTAATGCCCTTGTAGTGCCCCCAGTAGAAATGCTCCCTGCAATGCCCCAGTAGTAATGTCCCTTGAAGTGCCCCCAGTAGTAAGGGCCCCTGTAGTGCCCCCAGTTGTAGTGCTCCCAATAGTGCCCCCTATTGATGCTCCCAGTAGTAAGGCCGCTGTAGTGCCCCCATAGGATGCCCCCAGTAGTAAGGCCCCTGTAATACCCCCTGTAGTGCCCCCAGTAGTAAGCCCCCCCCGCGCACGAACGCACACACACACAACACTTACCTTAAACCCCGCTCCAGTGCTTGCTTCCGTCCGTCCACGGCGCTCGCTCCTCAGAACTATGGAAGTGCACTGCGGGACCCGGAAGCCAGAGCTCAAGAGTGAGCTCCATCCTCCAGCTGCCGCTGGCGCCAGGGGGGGAGAGCAGAGAGAAGGAGCGCCGATCAGTGGCGCTCCTTCTCCATGCAGCTCCACCTCAGCAGTGCCCGGAACGGCCGTGTGACAATGGAGCCAGATGCCCCCTTCAGGGCTGGCGTCCAGCGGCAAATAACTCCATTGTCTCTGGGAGTTCCGCCACTGCTGCAGATGATGGTCGTTCATACACACTGAACGACCATCATCTGCATGCTGCAGCAGGTCGGGCCGGCCTGGGGGCGGGTAGGGGACGTGACCTAATCGCGGAAGGCTTGGCCACGCCCCCTTAAAAAAGAAGAAAATGATTTGCGTTGCGGCGCTGCATGCTGGTTAGTGGGGCGCTGTGTGCCCCTCAGCCCAGCGCACAGTCAATGGAGGGCGCGATCAGTGTGATCGCTCCCACCCTTTGGCATAGGAGACTCTCCGGATGCTGCTTTAGCAGCCTCGGACAGTCTCCCAGTGCAGCCCAGCACACAGCAGCGTGTGCTGGCCTGCTGTGACCTAAGAGGGATGGGGAGCGGTGTCAGACCCAGATAATTAGTAGTTAGTACCCACTCGCGGCTCCCCCCCTCTCGGCGCAGATCGCCTGTGCACACTTGCTGATGGACAGATATGTCTGCAGAAATATCTGTTCATCGGCTGTGCAGCACAGCCAAAGCGATATGTCTGTGAATGACGTCGTTCACAGACATATCGTCTGTACACAGTGGCTGATGGGGTCACGATATATTGGCCGATCAATTGATCGCCCAATATATCGGCCAGTGTGTACCCAGCATTAGTTGCATGGAAGACCTGAATCAAGTCATCATAAAACATTAGAAGTAAATCCATGCAAAACTGCATTAGATATACGGTATAAATACTGGCAATAGAGGAAACTCTCAAAGGCCTTTTTCTTCAGGAAATCAAACGTGTGGTGCTGCATACCTGCTGACTTTGAAGTGCGCCCCTCTCGTTCCGACGCCCCTGATTGGTGACATCTAAGCAGTATCATGTCACTTCATTTTTTTCAGTGCTTTCTTTTGGAATGAGAATGATTTCACTATAATATTAATTAAGATAATTTTATCAGACAATAAATATTTACAGTTTGTAAACTTATGAATCATTAGCAATATAACATTTTGAGAGGTTGAACACGGTTGCCTGGAACCCAAATGTACAAGTCATCAGAGGGAACCAGGTCTCATGAAGCACAGTTTATGTGGCATATACTTGGCAGATATATGTGAGCCTGGCAATCAAATGTTTCCCTGGAGTGTGGGAGACAAGCAGCTCTAAACAAACAGTTACTGATAGAGACCGGAGCTGGACAGACAAGACTTGTTACTGAAACATGAGTTTTAATAAGTAGCATAGCAACAATTTAACTAAAAAGTAAAAGAAATTGCAAATTCTGATAATTTATATCATATACTGAGGTCCCGAGGACTAATGAACTGTGATGCTAAAATAATACGGTTACTGCATCCTAGTGGCCTTGGAAAATAAGCATATGGACTATTGTATTATTAATTAGGTAGTTCAGATCCCACTTTTCTGTAATCATAGTTGTAGTTACCAGAGCCAGACAGAGACTTATAAGCAGCACTGTCATAGTTTGACACAGGGCCGTAACTAGATGTGTACGACTGGTGCCGCCCTGGAATGGCACCCTGCAGCCAGTAAAGCTGCGTTAGTGCCGCCCGTAACATCCTTTGGATGCCAAGTTTAGGTACCCTGCCATGTATACAGCTGCACAGAGCGTCTTCTAGATGCTCCATGCATTGCTGCACTTCTAGGTGCTGGCTGGCCCCGTCCCCTATGGGCATCATCATGGCGTCAACCGCAAAGGGGGCAGGGCCTGCACAGGGTGCATTAAATCACTATTACTGCACTGGTCTGACATACTCTGTCATACAAAGCACACTAGCCCAAATTCTTGTATACAGTATATCTAAACCTACAATATATTTCTGCTCAGACTTGCTAATGTTACTTTCGTTTGGCATCACAGTCAGCTTAGTATAATAGCGGGGACCATCAGCATGGAGTCCAATCTCTGTACTCTGCAACTAAAATAATTAAGGCTGTTAGGATTATTGGGGCTAAAACTCCCACTTGAAGAGTTGTCAGGTTGTCAACCCAGGTCTACTAGTAACTGAATTATTCTTATTGTACTTTATTTATAAGAAGCTAGTATACAGTATAACATAGCACTCATCCATTGATGGAATCATGAATCAAATAAATATTATACAATAACAGGAAACAGAAGCAAGATGACCCTGCTCAATTGAAATTAAAGTTTAAGAAGCGTTTGGCACAATTCCAGGGGCAAACGCAGGAATCGTAGAGAGAGGTTTCCAGTTTCACAGCAATATCTGTTCTGTTAGATTAGCACAATTTAAAAAAAATGCTTCATTTTTAAAAAAATATATTTTTCTTTAATAAATTTTAATCTGTTTATTTAGTCCCACAATCCAAAAACAAACTTGTAGGTTAATTGGCTGCTGACAAAAAAATAGCGCATGTTTGTGTGTGTGTCCAGGTTATAGGGAATACAGGTCCTGCTCTAAATCAGGGCGGATTTTTCTTTTTAAATCCGCCTCCAGGCCACTCGCATAGCTGTGGGTGACCACCCACAGCTTGTGCGGGCGGCCTGACGATGGTCGCGATAATCGCGACCATCGGGCTTGCGACGAGACCCTTGTGGTAGGGTCTCGTCCACCGCAAGCCCCAGTGCGATGTCAGTAGGGCCGCCCACAAATGGCAGGCGTTCCTTTGGGAACGCCTCCGTTTGTGCAGCCACCTCCCCGACCCGCCTACAAGACGGGACGAGCTGTAGATCAACATCGACAGCCACCCCGTCTTGTAGCGAGCCCCGGAGTGAGTGATTTCTCACTCGTTCTGGGGCTCATGCGTGCGCACTGCCTGACCATCGACTCACTTGCGAGCGATATGCGCTCGCGAGCGGGTCTGAATCAGGCCCATAGATTGTAAGCTCCACTAGGGCATGGAGTAATGTGAATAACTGAAATATTCTCTGTAAAGTGTTATGGAATATGTGGGTGCTAGGCAAATAACTGTTAGGAAAATAAATAAATAAAAATGTACCAAGCAATGAACACCAGGACTGTGGGCCTGATTCAGCAAGGAACGTACTGGAGAGAACGCACGCACTTGGCCGATGTTTTCTAACTGCGTATGCATTGCAAGGCACGTGTGCATACTAGCCAGAGCAATCGGGTTATGGCACGCAGACTACATGGATTGTGTACGCAGATCCTTCCGAAATTGATTGACATGAAGTGTCGTTTGTGGGTGGTGACGGGGGGTGGTTAGGCGAACGCAGGCGTTATAACGCCGTTATAGGGACGTGTATAATTAAGGCAGTGAGGCGGCATACACAGCCATACTGTAAGCTGTACACAGGAAGCAGGCAAAATCCTGCGGCAGGTCAGGTCAACCACTATTATGCTAATGGGTCAGATGGTTCTCAATGTTACCAATGTTTACGCTATCTTGCGTGCTGTGTGTAAAGGAAGATGGGCAACTTAGTATGGGCTGGGCATCTGCAACTTGTGCTGCGGTCTCCGTGCGTATGCATTGATTAGCATATTTTCGCAGCAGACGGGTGCGTGCGTTCTTTGCTGAATCAGGCACTATATCCATAATATGTGCATGGTGTACATAGGTCCTTGGGTCAAGAGAGACCAATATTGCAAATCCTATATCTCAGAACATGGCTTGATTGTGTTATGGCTGGCACTAGTTTTCCAGTGATTTTGTCTGTGCCATATTTCTGAAGAAATCACTGGAAATAAGGGGCAGTTTGTTAGATGAAGCCTTGTGAGGGCTACTACAGGTGTCAGGCAGGGGCATATCTATAATAGGTGCAGGGTGTGGCACACATGGGACCCACTCCGCATATCCTGCACCCTTATTTACTCATACTTACCTCTCTGAAGTCCCGCCTCGGCTGTCACAGCCGTGCACTAAATGCCTGAAAATGCGTTTTGCGCATGCGCAGTAGACTCTGGGCAAAGACTAGTGCCCAGAGTCTACTGCTGCGATCAGTCCACAGCCGGTCGCCGGGGGGAGAGGAGGGTGCACACAGCCCCCTCCTATCTTAATGTGCCCCTGGTGTCAGAGTAAATAATCTGGAACCAGAAAAAACATTTGCCGCGATGCCCCCTCCTGATTCACATAGCTACATACTAAGGGTCTCATTCAGACCCGCTCGCAATCGCTTGAGCGCTCGCAAGCGGGTCGATGTTTGGCTGTGTGCACGCGCAGCGGCCGCATGGCGTGTGCGCAAGCCCCGGAGCGAGAGAGAGATTCTCTCGCTCCGGGGCTCACTACAAAAGGGGCGGCTGTCGATGTTGATCGACAGCTCGACCCATTTTGTAGGCGTAGCTTCACAAACAAAGGCGTTCTCAAGAGAACGCCTGCCATTTGTGGGCGGCCCCACTGACATCACCATCTATTAGAGCCGAAAGCTCCCTGGGGCTTACGACAGACGAGACCCTACCACAAGGGTCTCGTCGCAAGCCCCGATGGTCGCGATGGTCTTGACCATCGCGACCATCATCCTGGCCGCTTGTTAAAGCTGTGGGTGGTAACCCACAGCCTAGCAAGCGGCCAGGAGGCCGAATCATTTTTTAGATGCGGCCTCCCTCATTCAGAGCGAGCGCTCACATTTTGCGAGCGGCTCTGTATGAGGTCCTAAATGTATATATATGTATCACTAATCTGATTTATCAATAATATATAGTGTAGACAGCATTCACATTAGTAGTACATATGTATTTAATACATATGAGTGTTGAGTTTTATTTGAAGTTTTAGCTGATTTCATTACACTCCCTACATTGCCATGTCCATCGCAATCCTCATAATTATCATGTATTTTTTTCAAGCCTTGTATGAGATGCTATGTGCTTTGAATGTAATGGTGTCTGATGGCTGAGGCAATGCAGGGTATTGCACCTGTACAGCTGTACCAATACTTTCATTTAGGAGTAAATGCCTTGGGCAAGGGCAAAAGCAGGATTTTTAGGGTTGGGGATTCTATATATATATATATTGTGACACAGTCAGATTAGGGGTTCCCTCTCCTGGGTAGAAGGACTCCTTTCTTACACACACCCACAGCACCAGTGAAGCAGCACACCAGTCTGGATGCAAGTACAAGCTGGTCGGTGCCAGTCTTTATTGTACAATGTCAGAAACAACATAAAGAAAACATAAACATAAATCCTAGCCCTGTCGGGGCACTAACTTCACAGGTAGTTCCCTCACTACCAGAACCTGGCAGGGAATAATGCCCTCACCAGCAACCAAGGCACAGCACAACACTTACAAATAGGTTTTCAAGTGTCTCTGAGCAAACTTCCTGCCTGCTCTCCCAGGTGAGACAACACTAGGCTTATATTGGCTACCCTCAGGTGGGAACCCAATCAAGCCTGTTACCAGGCTGCGAGAACCAAAACCTGGAGTGGCCGTGGGTGGAGCCCTCCCTCTCCTCTCACCCACAACCCCCAGGTCCCAAACCGGCTTTTCAAAAAGCCGAGACTCAAGCCTGCTACACTGCAGACTTTCTCCTGGGGATTTAAAACACATAAGACAGGAATCTGGGATAAATGTCCCTGTCACAGACCACTTTACCAGTGATCCTATCACAATATATATATATATATATATATATATTGTGACAACTTGGGGTAATTAGCTCAGTAGAGAGGTCAGTGGTGCAGTGAGTAAGATCCACAAGCAGCTCTTTAGGTTTAAATTAAAATAAATGGTGCTTTACTGTTCAGGAACAAACTAGCCCCCTTGCAGGGCTCTACCTCACTGCCTGAACCCTGACTATACTGCAAATGTAACACAGTCTCTTGTAGTCCCAGTCCTGTCTCTTACAGGTATAAATACAGCCTAGGGTGAGAGTTTAGAAAATGTGAGAGTTTAGCAGTAAACTCTCAAATGAGATTTTAAATCGTGAGAGATTTTTGAGTCTGAAAAACATGCAACTTTGCTTTGTTGATTTGTTCTTGGACTCTCACATTTTCTAAACTCTCACCCTATTACATTTGGCCCAGAGTCTCTCTTATGGTCCACCCTGCCTGACTTGCAGGTCTGGACACTGGCCTCCTGGCATGACCTCCACAAAGTCACACAAACAGTCTTAGAGATTTGTGGTCCTCCGTGCCTGACTGCAGGTCTGGACACCGGCCAAGCCTGGCCCCCACTGGCCTCCAGGCACACTGTGCTCTGTAGCTGCCACAGTTTCACTTGGACTGTCTCCTCCAGCAGCATGACTGGTCTGCCTCGTTAGCCCTCACCTGAGCTCTGTCCACCAGGCAGCCTCGATTTCTACCCTATGCAGGCAGGTTCCTCTAGCCCCACACAGAATACATGGCTCACTATTGCCACCTATCGCTCACACAGAATACATGACTCACTATCTCCACTAGTTGGGATACCCGATGTTGCCTTGTTGAACACTGGACCCTAATGTACACTTGCAGCCTATATTTGTTTACATTGTCCTCGCCTATAACCCCATTCCATTGATTATGAAAAGGACCCCACTGTTTGCCAACATGCATGCAAACAGTGGCGTAACTACCGTGGGTGCAAGGTGTGCAGCTGCTATGGTACCTGAGCTGCCTTTGTGGCTCGCAGCTCCCCCTGCACCCAGTCACGCACACAAGGTGGGCCAGTCCAGTCAGGGCTGCCGAAGGGGACTCGGCTGTCAGCGGTGCTCCAATTGGTTCGCGACCGGCGCCGGCACTGTCTGTCCACGTCTGCTGCTGCCTGCCGGAGCGCCAGCTGTAAATAGTGGCCCAGCACCAAATCCACACCTGCCGGCTGCTGATGCACACAGCCGGAGGCGAGGGGCTTCTGGGGGGGACACGTGGAGGTGAGTTGCTGTAAGAGGTATTACCTGTGTGGCATAATGTGTAAGGGGCACTACTATTGTGTGGATTAATGTGTGACCCACCCTCGGAGGTTACCTGGACGTGGTGGGTAGGCCCATAACCATGGCCATGATTATGCTAAAATCTCTATTTATTTATTTATTGCAAAATGTATTATATATAATTAGTAATGTCGGAGTTGTGCACTTGTAATTCTTCTTTTTGTGTTTGCTACAATAATCTCCACAGGTTTTACCTCCCAATATATATATATATATATATAATATATATATTATATATATATATATATATATATATATATATATATATACACATATATATATATATATATATATTCAGGGCGTGCAGTCTAGGGCCCTTTTCTACACCTGAATTCATGAGACTCCTACAGCTTAGGCTAGCACCCCTTCCCACCTGTCCTCTATTGGTTTTAAGCAGGGATCTGGCATTTTGACTGCACTTTAGTAAGAGGCACAATCTAGGTAAGTCCTACAAATTTTTATACTGCAGTGCAGCTATGGGTTGATTTTTGGGGCGTGGGTCCCTTGGATTGCTTTGGTTGGGCTGCTTCAGGGCATCACATTATAAACACATTTTTCCTTTCTTGCACTTTTAGCACCTCTATTGTTTGTTAGAGTGATTGACAGGAAGTGCTGTTTATGGGTGGTGACAGGGGGTGGTTGGGGAAACGCAGGCGTGCCAGTGCGTTTGAACGCCGATGCAGGGGCGTGCATAAATTAGCCACTGCGATGCCATACGCAGCCTGAGGCCTCATAGCGTGTGATGAACATAGCAATTTCTGAGTAAGGTCAGACCTTGTGCAAGTGTGCGTGAGGCTGCGATGGTACTCGATTTTACCAATGGTTTTGCAGTCTTGCTAAACATTACAGGTGTGTGTAAGGTAAAGGGGGCGTCTTCTGTAGTGCTGCGGCGGCATAACGATCGCAATGAATTAGCATACTATCGCAGTTAAATTGCGTGCATAATCGCTATTGCATTCATTGTGATCGGTAGTGAATCAGGCCCTCAGACAGATAATTTGCACCCAGCAAGTGGTGGGTGCAAGTGCTGATACTAATGATGACAGTTACAGATGGAAAACAGTGGGTGATGTGACTCAGACGCATGCAGATGCACGGATACTTGGATAGGCAGGCGGATAACCGCATTAGCATAAAATGGTAAGCCTGGACACAAGAGTGACAGCGGATGCCTCTGACTCAGAATCAGCCATAGAACCTCTCTTCAGTTATTGATCACAGATGCTTATAGCAAGAATGGCTGCTTGTCTTAAGGTGGCCATACATCAGACCCCGGATATTGCGATCCGGCGCTGCAATGGGAAGTGCCGGCGTTTCCGGATGGAAACGCCGACCTCCCACCATTGATGTTCTGCGATCCGTTGCCGGATCGCAGACATTTTCCATTTTAAATGTCGGCGATTTGACGATCACGATAATTTTTTGATCGCGATCATCAAATCGCGAAAATCCAAATGTTGGATTTCTGCGATCCCGCGATGCCTGGTTGCCGCATCGGGGGATCGCGGCAATCCATCACTGATGGATGTGCCCCATTATACAAACATTTTGAAAAGAAAATGAGGAGCGCTACTGATCAGACTATACATTAAACCCACCGCACCAAGAATGCAAACAAATGATTTCATTATTACGTATATAACATTTAGAATAAATAATCACTGTAACACTAATCTCACGAAAATTATACACTTGCATGCAGATAACAAATACTGTAAATAAGAAAGTCAGCTTTTGATTATTGAGTCCTGCATCTGTGCTGCAGCTCCAGAAATCACAGTGAAAATGAGGCAGTGACCATTTCCCAGAGTTTTGAGCATATGCAGTAGAGAAATCACCAGGAACAGTGTGTAGATGCCATGTTCCCGGAGACCTATGCACAATGCCAGGGTCTACTGTGCCCCAGAGAGGAGGAGGCCCACCTGGAACCTGCACATGGAGCCCCTCCTCTCTTAAACTGCCCTTGACAAAAATGTATGATAGCAGTTAAACTAAGCTATTGTATAACAATTTCTAGAATAACCTGTGATCCCATCTAAACAGAATACAGTAACATAAGATAAGTAAACTGTCTCCCAATAGCGAGTGACTAGTAAAATGGACATGGATATTAATAAAATGTATTTAGACTGTGGAATAGGTAAACAGACTATTATACAATACCAGGGCCACAACTAGGGGGGGTCTGGAGGTGCACGTGAACCAGGTGCGTCAGTGACCTCCAGCCCGGCGCCGCAGCGAGACTCTAAGGTAGGCGCCCGCTGAGATTTTATTACCAGCGGGCGCCTGGCTCTTCTCTGCAACGCCGCGCTAGCCAGAGGCTGGAGTTCTCTCTTGAACTCCAGCTTCCGGCTCTCCCCACAGGCACTATGGGAGAGATGTATTGACGTCTCTCCCATAGTTCCGAGGAGCAGCCGGGCGGACCCAACGGCGGCGGTCACAGGAGCGGGGTTTAAGGTAAGTATTGCTTTTTTTTTGTGTGTGTGTAAGCGGCACTGTGGGGGCATTACCAGGGGGACTACAGAAGCATTACCAGGGAGCACTACAATGGCATTATCAGGGTGCTCTACGGGGGCATTACCAGGGTGCACTACGGGGGCATTACCAGGGGGCACTACAGGGACATTAACAGGGGGCACTACAGGGGCATTATTAGGGGGCTCTACATGGGCATTATCAGGGGGCACTACAGGGGCATTATCAGGGGGCTCTACATGGGCATTATCAGGGGGCTCTACAGGGCATTACCAGGGGGCACTACAGGGGAATTACTAGGGGGCTCTACAGAGGCATTAGCAGGTGCTGTACATGGGCACTACAGGGGCATTACTAAATGGGCAATACAGGGGCATAAGTAGGGTTATTACTACATGGGCACTACAGGGGCATTACCAGGAGGCTCTACAGGGGCATTACTAGGGGGCACTACAGGGGCATTACTAAATGGGCACTACAGGGGCATTACTAGGGGTATTACTACATGGGCACTACAGGGGCATTACTAGAGGGCATTACTATATGAGGACTACAGGGGCATAACTATTTGGGCACTACAGGGGCATTACTATGGGGGCATTACCATATGGGCACTACAGGGGCATTACTATGGGAACATTACCATATGGCCACTAGTACAGGGGCATTACCTTAGCGGGCATTACTATAGGTGCACTACTGAAGGGGCATTACAATGGGGGCACTGCTGCGGGGGAATTACCAGCGGGAGGGGGGCGCCAAAAACACCAGTTTCGGCCCTGACAATACAGATAAATAGATAGCTATAACATACACATCACGTATGTTTACATTGCTGCTGGATAGGATTTGGGGAGTACTGAAATATAATTTTTTTTTCCGCAATAAAAAATTATCATAGATCAGCGATTATCACTGTGGGACGCAAACCCAAGGTGGGTTGTGGGAATCTCAGCATGGGGTTGTGAGTGCTGTTGGCAGGCGTGCTCGAGTCACAGTCATCTACACAGCTCTCCGGCTTCTCGTTCCTTCCTTCTCCAACAGGCCTAGGGGGTCGGCGCACATCTCTAGTAATAATAAGATCTGCCGTGGAATCTGACTCTTTGGGGTAAATTTACTAAATGGCAGTTTCTCTGTCTTTAATGTTTAAAAGTTACAGTATTTACTAAGCATAATTTTTAACTGTCTATTGAATTTTGCCCATCAGTTTTTGAAGTCTAAAGCCTCATCGGTTTGCTTTTTCCCTGATGGAAGCCTATGTCAAATGCACCTGTAAAACTAACCAAAAACCAATAAACACTTATTTTTCTATTGAGTATTAACATATTTCATGCTCAGTGGTATCAAAATGGGGTTGTAGGCCGCAACCGGGTGTCACCCGCTGAGGGGTGACAACAAAGTGCCGACTCCTCCTCAGTGACAGGAGTCGGGTGCTGCACTACTGTAGCATTACGTGCAGCACTCGGCTCCTGACACAGTGAGGGAGCCGGCACTGCCCAAAGAGTGGTCCCCGAGGACAGTCCACACCTTCGGGACCACTGTAGTAATTGCAGCTGGGGTTTGGCCCGTGAGGCCACGCCCCTGCCCACAAGCCACAACCCTGCCTGTGAGACCACACCTCCTTTTTACGAGCACTACAGACCTCCCCACACCGAGTGTCTCAGCTGGGAGGGACGCCGCCGCTCATGCTATTTTTACATCAAAAGTGTCTTATAAAATGCCCCCATCCATCTGATTACTTTGGAAGGATATGGTATGACGACTGGTGGTTGTTGAAGGTTGGAGGTGTTCAAAGAGATTTTTTGGTTTTGTAAGTTGTCTTATTTTCTGTTCTCTTGTATATTTTTGAGGTTGGTCTTAGTTTCTGGGGAATTTTATCAAGATGGAAACCCCCTAAAAATACCAGTTTTTGGGTGATAGCCGCAAATTTGAAGCATCTGTATTTAGTGGGGAACCGCAGCAGAATGCTATTCTTGGGCTACTCTTCCACAAATTTTTTTACTGCCGGGCTCCACTGATACATGTGTAGCCCGACGGCTGTGCATGCGCATTAAGATGGCCACATCCAAGCCCATGCCCCAGCAAATTTGAGCAAAAATATTAACTTAGCTTTGCAAATTCAGTTTTTATCACATCAAAACCAGAAGGGAGATCATTAATATTTATTTTTGTTGTGGTTTGTGTTCACCTATGATTGTTGGTTTTTTGGTGCTAAGGACACTTATTTACCAAAAATGCCAAATTTTTGGTGCTATTTTTAGTAGTCATGGGTAATAAAATACTTATTTACCTTTTTATTTGTAAATGTTGGAGAGAAATGTTTTACTAGCATTTGAGATAACAATCAATGTGCTGTTTGCAGCAGACTTTCCTTGCTTCAACAAATCCAGCCAGCACAATAGGAGGAAAGTTCTAATGAGATCAGTCTACCTCTATTTCCATTGAAGCAGCCAGCATCTGAAACACAAAAGAACCATACTTCCCCTCCATGCAGCACCACCCTCTCCCTCCCGCCTTCAAGAGATCCTACGCAGAATAAGATTGAGGCTATTGCTGATATTCAGCTAAGTCAAGTGGACTTTATGACCAAATAGACCCATTAAAATCACAACATCATTAGGCAAATGAAGAGACAACATTTGATCATTAATGCAAGTATATACAGATTTGTCACAACTATTGAGGCTCAAACCTCTTACATATAAGTTATACTTGCTGGCCAAGAACCCCCAACAAATGTATTTTCTCGCCTACCTGTAGTATCCTCCAGAGATTCATCCAGCAGCACTGCACAATCAAGTTTTGCCTCACCAACTTCGCCCAAGCGTGGACTTCACACCAGACGAAGCCATACACACGGCCAACCTGAAGACCACTCACTAGGGTCACTTCCTAAAATTAAAATGTGATAGTGTTTAATGTTGTTTGTTCCAACAATCACCTTAAACTCATTTAAGGTTCCAATTTACAATAGTTTTGTTGTGCCTTAAAATGCCTGATTTCGTACAAAATGAGACTTCCCTTTACATAAAAAAACTTGGTTAAAGCTAATATTGGTTATGTACTGCATTTTTGGCCAATTAAAATAACTTTTTTGTTTGTACTTTCTTGGTTCTTGTTTGTCTAATTGTAATACATACTTATAGTTTAGAAGGTTATATATGTTTTAACATGCAGTACATTTAAACTCATGTTCTGTTTAAGTTAACATAAAGGGTAAGTACACTTACATGTGAAGTAGTTCAAAGACTGCCTCACCTGCCTCCCACCCTATGTACTTTGAAAGTTGCCAATTTTTAACAAGACTCCTATCTGCTCACTGTCTATTACATAATTTACTGTAAGAGAGCAGGTTGGTTTAATACAAGAATATTCAATAGACAGAACAAAGCACAATATCTGAGTCCTTAGATGGACAATATAATAACACATCACCCAACTTATTAAGGCACCTGAACCTAGTTTTTAATACTACAAAAGTGCATTATATTATAGTTCCCATGGTTTTGTGGGCCTCATTATATTTATGCTTAGCAGGACTCTGCTGTAGCAACAGAGGAGTACGTAGGGATGACTTTCTGAGGATAAAGGCATTGTAACAGGATAGCCTACTACAACACTTTTTTTGTGCATCACCAATAGAAAGCCACTCTATCACCTATAGAAAGCAATGTGACTACTGGATGGGGAAGCAGATTGACAAGATTGGGATGGTCTTCAGGGCTGTCAGCACTTGGAGAGATGTCAGGAGAACATTGGCTGACTTCTGCCCACCACTCTAGATGGAAGGAACCAGTGACAAAAAATGAAGAGCACACAGTAGCTTGTGCAGGTCTATGATAGATCTAGATATTGCTGTGTCTGGTTCAAGATGTTCATTATTGAAGGCATACGGCTCATTAGATTGGTATGTCTGAATTAGAAAATCTTAATGACCTTACCATCAGATATGGCATTGAGGTTTAACCACCACCTAAAAAACCTAGGCCTGCATAGGCTCCACAGGACCTCATTAAGCTGCTAGTGCTCCTCAGCTTCTGCTTCCTTCTAGTTAGGTGGTGGGATGCTGGAAGTAAATGGTGAGCATAGACAAGCCGTGAAATGCCATATTAGCTACAGCCACAGTATTGCACATGCCTGCCCTTTCTATAGGCATTGTGATGATGACACCTTGACGAATTGAATGTGTTTGCACACACCAAATTTCCTCTCAGTGGAAAGTCAATTATTTGTGCAGATTCGTCATTGTTTTCTGACGTCACCAGTTATTAGGTACAGGGTTTCTAAACTTGAAAAATTAAAACATTGATTGTGAACCGATGTTCAATGAGTTCTAAAGTATGGCTTTTTGGCAGTTTGGAAATGGTCGGGCTTTAGTAAATCAGTGAGATGCAATCCCAAAAAGCAGATGGAGAACCACCAAAAAGCCAAAACTGACAGTAAATATACCCATTAGTCAGAGATTATGGGCCTGATTCTGAGCCGCACACAATCCACACACACACAATTCTGATGTTCACATAGTTGAGCAATTTTTTTTTCAACTGTGTCTGTGCTACAAATTTCTGAAAATCCCTAAGGTGCAGTCATTACACTGAGTGTATTCAAAAAGGTGCTATTACAATCGGGACAGACAGTAACAGAAATGTTGTGGAAAAGTGATGGGTGTTCCTGGGCGGTGACTGGGAGGAGGCTTGTAGGACATGCAAGCTTTGAAGGTCATGGTCAGACCGAGAAAGTGCACCTGCTTTGGAACTGGTGCAAGTTTCAATGGTGGCATCTAAGTACGCACCAATTGGTATTAGAGTGTGCTAGGACACTAAAAGTGGGTGTCAGAATCAGTCCCCATACATTATGTCCGAATTTATCTGACCCAACTAACCTATTGGTTTAATCTGAATATAGCCAGGAGTAATTTGTAGGCCTTACTGCAGACATCTGCATTATGAAAGTACTGTGGGCTGAGAATACGAGCATCAGAAGAAACTGAATGACAATTAAACAACCCAATAATAGTGAATAAGCTGAACTAATGCACATGGAATCGAAAGAGTTATTTGTACTAGGAGATATCGCCTATTCTTTCCGTGCTGAATCAGTCCAGGACTAGAGATCAACACAATATTATTAATGTAAATAGTGATTTGGAATTGAAGACTACAAAAGTCTGCTGTAATAAACTGTAAAATTATAATCAGTAAAGTCAGTGAAATAATACACTGATGTCTCTTATTTATATAGCAGCTCAAGGACGAGGTCGTAAAAGCCTAACTGTTGGCAGGAGAAGAAATAGTAAAGGAGATATCACATGAAATGGAAAACTCTAAACTCAAGTTAGCGCTCATGGTTTAAATAGCAGAACCTGCCATGGTTAAACTTGTTTTTTTGGTTCATTATTTAATCCAAATTGTTTAAGCCATTGAAGTGAACTGATACGTTTAGTGAACTTTGCGATTCATTTCCTGATCCATTTTGTAACAGGTTCCCAAGTCAGTTCCATTATCCCTCTGCCTATGCCTTGTTGGGTGACAGTAGATGAAGACTGTGCTGGAGAAAAATTACTGTAAGGATAATAGTTTACAAGTTTTCTCAGTCTTATTGTGTGCAGTGCTTTACATTCCAACTTAATATTGCTCTAAAATGGTACAAAGCTGGGTTGTTAAAAAAACCTACGTTTTTGGATGGTCATAATGAGTCACTGCTAATATCATGATCTGATCAACGTTTACATTCATCACCTTTAGGTACTTCACACTACAGTTTTAGGGCACATTGGGGTAGATGTATTATAGCGGCACTTAAAGTGCTGCTCTAACGCTTCCTGCTTCACCTCTTTACTGAGGCAAAGCAGGAAGCACTACCGATGAGATGTATGAACATCTCATCGGCCGGAGAGGGGGAGCGTTAACTCCCCCCTCTGGCCATACTCGCTATATTGATCCTTCTGCAGGTTCACCTACGGAAACCTTGTTACGACTTTTACTTCCTCTAGATAGTCAAGTTTGATCGTCTTCTCATCGCATCAGCCTAGTGCTATCTTGTAGATAGCAGTGCCGATAATGACAGGGGCGCATAGCACCTCGGTCATTTACCGCCCAACCTCCCGATCATACATCAGGGAGAAGCGGTATCAGCGCACATAATGCCACACATAGCATTTACCATCATTTTTGTCAGAAGGGGCATAGTCACGCCTCCTGGATTTGGTCATGCCCCTTCAGTACCCAAGCCTCGCAGCTGTCAACGGCCCTCCATAACACATGTCAAAAAAGCGCAATAACTCATGTGGGTGTAGAGTATCTGATGCCAGGTCAGTCATGGTATCAATAGCTGAGAAATGAAACACTAGTCATGCCAGTATTGCGCAGGAGCATTTTATCAGAGAAGGTGGTCAGTATGTGCGGCTACCCCTACACTTTCATCAGCTGACACCTATAGCGACATCTTTAGGTTCTGACAACAGGTAATTGGCCCAGGCCACTAGCATGAGAAGAATAATGATACCAGAAAAACAACTGCAAGAAAATGTACGGTACAGGTGCAAGTATAGGTTTCTCCAAATTAACGTCCTCAGAGAACTACAGTATGCTACTTGGAAATTGACTAAACAGATGCAGTTAAAGTGGGAAAAGTTGTGCAAGAGCACCAGCGATCCTGGTGATAACCCCAAGATAAGGATGCAGCACGTGTACTGGTTTATTCATGGTAAGGTGAAAGCACACAAAATATGGATAGCATTGCAGATATCTTATGAAGACAAAGGATTAATGAGAAGAATCAACCTCGGGCGTACTCTGTATGGCAATAAGCTTGGTGCGTGTACGAATATGAAAGAATATATAGATGAGATGCAGTCTCTCTCTCAGAAATTGACATCAGTAGGCATCCAAGTAGACATCGAAGAAGTAGCCATTTTGATGTTGCAAAACCTTACACCAGAGTATGATTTTATAGTAGTAGCTTTGGAGTCATGCACTATCAAGCTATCAATGGAGATTGTATGGGCCAAACTACTGCAGTTTCAAAAGCGCATATCTGCTGAGACCAATGCTGAGAATTCTATTCTATTATCAAAGGGTGTAAAACCCAGAGAGCTTCTCTGTACAAGTACAAGTGCTTCAAGTGTTATAAGATAGTACATAAGGCCTCAGAATGTAGAGCAGTTGAGCCAAGCAGTACAGTATTTCATCATGCAAGCATGATAGAAATAATTAGTCTACATTAAATGTAGCTGACGGTCACTTCAAAGATTGCTGGTACATGGACTCAGGATCCACAAGGCACTTCAGCTGTAATGAAAGTTGGTTCAATTCACTAAAGTTATGCCATCCTATAATCATCAGGGGAGTAGGAGAAAATGGGTCTATGAACTAAGCCTTGGAGAGAGATAAAGTGGACAGAGTTAAAGTACCAACTAATCAGTTCCTAACTATCACTTTACAGGTGTTTGAAAAATGACAGTTAGGAGTTGATTGTTTGTTACTTTATCACCATCCACTTTATAGTTCTAAATGCCATGAAAGTCAGGACAATTACTGTGCGCTTGAGGATCTCGGGCAAAACAGTTGTCACAGAAGAAGTACTATTTATGCCTGAGCTAGGGATCAATCTGATTGCCATCAGTGTACTGGAGAAAATGCAATACAAGGTCCAATTCACAGAGGGATAGTGTGCTATTACAATAAAAGAGGGAATGTAGTTGCAACAGCAACCCGGTGTCAACAATTGTATATCCTAGAGACGCTGAGGAGTGCTGTGGGATGGGAGCTTTAGATTCCAACCAGTCTATGGAACCGGGGTATGGGACTCTAGGGCCCTCATTCAGAGCCGCTCGCTAGCGGCAGTACGCTCGTTCCGAGCGATGTTCGCACATCTGCGCATGCGTACGGATCGTTATACGCATGCGTGAACCAGTCAGTGCAGCCGAAATTCATGTGCTCGCAATATAGCGAATGCCTGCTATTTTGAGTGACAGAATGAGGCGTATGTGGGTGGTAACAGGGGAAGGTGCTTGAAAATGGGGAGTGGAGATCCAAACGCAGGCGTGCTTAAAGGTCAAAACGGGCGTTTTATGGGTGTGCATAATTAATACAGCAGCATCATTGACCACGTCACTGGGTTATTTTATAGCCAGAACTGCTCGCAAGATTGTGGTAGCAAAAAGCAACCACAAGAATAGCGAGCAGTTCATACGCTGGTCGATGTACTCGATTAATCTAATAAATAGCGGACATGACGTATGGTGCGAGCGGCCAGGGGGCGTTTTTAACAAATAAACGAGCGTATGTTTTGCTCGCTCGTTCAGACTTAGAGGTGTGAACAGACTGCAATTTGCAAACGGATCATTTGAATAGCCACCCCTTGTTTTTGAACGAACGACCGCAAATAGCGAACGGCTCTGAATCAGGCCCCAGGTCACCTAGGGTTTGACAGAATACATACATTTCTAGATGGCATGGTGTCGGGGCAGTTAATAAACAATCCAGGTTAAGTAAATGGGATGTAGTTAAAAAACCTACAATCGGGATGCCGGCTGATAAAATCCCGGCACCAGAATCTTGAACTGCGGATAGAAGACTGGTGCCAGAATCCCGACATGAGCTGGAGTTGCCAATGCTGGGTTTCCGACAGCCGGCATCCTGATCATAAGTACAGTGAGAGGCCTTAGCTGTTAGCCGTGGGGGGGAGGGGAGTGGGTAGGCTTATGTTTAGGCACCCAGGGTGGGTTAGGGTGTGGGGTAGGGAGGGTTAGGGTAGAGAAATGAGGAAGGGGGGAGGGATAGCATACTTACTTTTCCCCTGTCAGGATACTCACCATATCCAACCCTAAGTAAACACGTTGCCCCTTTTCAAAGTCAGCATCCAGATCAAAAACACCAATGGAACTAGTGCACACAGACGTGTGTGCACCAATGGAAGTGGAGTTAATGAGCAGTAACCGTTACTTTAGGATGCTCATAGATGATGCTACAAGGATGAATCATGTACTGTACACTTCCTGAAGGCTAACAGTGACGTGTATTTCAAAATGTCAATGTGTTATGTCATGTTGTGTTTAAATTGTGTATCCTCCCATGGTTTTGGTTACAGATAAAACAACCAAGGTCTGCAATATTTTGTATTGTTACAATACGTAACCAGAGACAGCGTTGAGTGAGGGTTGCCCTGATGCCACAGCGACCTCCGACCCAATCTTCCTATTGTGGTTGCTGAAGAGACACGGGGCTATATTTGCTGGAGAGACACAGATGGTGGCTGTGGTTTTTGGAGACACAGGAGGGGCTGTGGTTGCTGGAGAGACACAGTTGGGGCTATAGTTGCTGGATCTAATATTTGCACCTCTGCTTCCTTGGCTGACAAACATGATTAAACAAAAGATTGATTAGAATATAGTCAGTATTAAAAAGGAAAAATAAAGTTATATATCATATAGTCTCACCTAATCTTAATTGTGTATTATATAACATGGTATATAAGAAAGATATGATTTACTAATAAATCAGTCAGGTAGTATGCTCTTTGCAGACATGAGACATAGATGAGTGGGTAAATTTACAGTCACGCCTCATCACAGTGAGGAGAGACCCCAGCCAGGCCTGTGACAGCAGATGGGGTTAAGAAGGTGAAAGCACTGCCGCTGGCAGTGTAACTAGTTGCAGGAGGGGGGCCACGCCCCGTATCAGCCACAGGTACTATAGCTACACACTTGCATAGCAGCAGCCTCAGATGGTTCTTTGTGTTATGTGAAAAGAGTATATCCATAATGCTTCACCACCATAGTTAGCTCTGGTGGTGGCATTATTAACAGAGGCCATCTTTATACATTTCGGAGAAGCGGTAATGACCTGTTTTTTTTTTAGAAAACGTACAAAAAATGGGGGTTATCATTATTGCTTCATCCATTTGCCCTCTAGTTTCATCAGGCTCCCAGTGCTGCCTTCAGAAAATTAAAGATAGGAGCTAGGGAAAGCCATGCATTGTAGTGTTATTAGTAGAGATGAGCGGTTCGGATTCTGTGGAATCCGAACCGCTCCGAACATTGGGGATCCGAGTCCACCCGAACCCTGTTCGGGTGTTCACCGCCTGACTCGGATCCCCGTTCGGGGCCGAACGGCGGCCGCCTGATGTCGGATTCTCACTAGAGAATCCGACATCAGGTCTCCTCGCGTGTAGGGCAGAGCGCAGTGATAGCGCTCTGCCCTACACAGACACAGACACACAGCCGCCAGCGGCAGCTGTGTGTTTGTTACAGCAGCCAATGAGAGTCACACAGACTCTCATTGGCTGCTGCACGGAGGGAGCCGGCTGGAGCTCACACATGAGCTCCGTCTTCCGGCTCCCTCCTCAGCGTGTGACAGAGCGGACGGCGCGGGAGCGGGGATACAGGTAAGTTTTATTTTTTTTATTTTTTTACTTGTCAAAGGTCCGGGGGCGCTACTGGGGGGGGGGGTCTGCACTACTGGGGGGGTCTGCTACTGGGGGGGGCTATACTACTGGGGGGGCCATACTACAGAGGGGCCTGCTACTGGGGGGGCTATACTACTGGGGGGGGTCTGCACTACTGGGGGGGGGTCTGCTACTGGGGGAGGCAATACTACTGGGGGGGCCATACTACAGAGGGGCCTGCTACTGGGGGGGGCTATACTACTGGGGGGGGTCTGCTACTGGGGGGGCCATACTACTGGGGGGGATCTGCACTATTGGGGGGCCATACTACAGAGGGGCCTGCTACTGGGGGGGGGCTATACTACTGGGGGGGTCTGCACTACTGGGGGGGGTCTGCTACTGGGCAGGGCTATACTACTGGGGGGGCCATACTACAGAGGGGCCTGCTACTGGGGGGGCTATACTACTGGGGGGGGTCTGCTACTGGGGGGGCCATACTACTGAGGGGCCTGCTACTGGGGGGGGCCATACTACAGGGGGGGCCTACTACAGGGGGGGCCATACTACAGGGGGGGCCCATACTACAGGGGGGGCTACTACTGGAGCAGCCTACTACTGGGGGGGCCTGCTACTGGGGCAGCCTACTACTGGGGAAGCCATACTACTGGGGGGGCATACTACTGGGTGGCATGCTAATGGGGGGCATACTACTGGGGGGGCCTGCTAATGGGGGACATACTACTGGGGGGGCCTGCTAATGGGGGGCATACTACTGGGGAGCATTCAACTGGGGGCACTGCATAGTGGACCGTACTACTAAGGGGACTGCATAGGGGGCACCACTGCTGGGGGACATTGTGTAAGGGACACCGCTACTGTGGGCATTGTGTAAAAGGGTCACTACTGTGGGCATTGTGTAAAAGGGGCACTACTGTGTGTCGTAACATAAATAAGAGACACTACTTTATGGTGTAATGTGAATCAGGCCCTATGTGCGGTGTAATGCTAATAAGATTGTGCACTGTGACTCCTAGGGCCGTAGCCCACTTTGTAAACAAGTACTGTGACTCTGCTGGCCGTACCCCACTGGGTGGGTGCACTACTTTTCATTTCTGCCACTGCTGTGTGGCAATGTGTCATAGATGTGCTTTATACTGTGGTGTCTGTGTCGTTGTGCCGCTGCTTTGTCGCTTAGTAACCAGTCAGCTCACTGCAACCTTTGGCCAATAATGTTGAAAACAATATTATAAGCTGTGATATGGTCTAAATTGACTGGAAATTAATGTTATTGAGGTTAATAATACTCTAGGAAGAAAAAAATGACCAATTTATGTGATTTTAGCTTTTTTTGTAAATTTTTGTAAAAAAATCCAAATCCAAATCCAAATCCAAATCCAAAGCCAGTCACCGCAGTTTGGCAAATCCAAATCCAAATCCAAAGCCGGACGACGAATTAGAACCAAATCCAAATCCAAATCCGGCAAAAATGGTCCGGCGCACATCCCTAGTTATTAGTATATTAAAAATTAACATATACACATATGTATGTACTAGAGATGTGCGCCGACCCTCGTGTTTTGGTTTTAGTTTTGATTTTGGATCTGGATTGGTTTTGACAAAACCTCACCTCCGTGTTTTGTTTTCGGATCTGGATTTTTTTCCTAAAAAATCATAAAACAGCTAAAATCACATAAAATGAGCCTGTTTTGTTCCTACAGTATAATTAACCTCAATAACATTTATTTCCAGTAGTTTACAATCAATTTTGACCACCTCACAATATTATTTGCTTCATCTAGTTAAGGCCAAAAGGTTGCATCCAGCTAGCTGGCTGACTAAGCTAAGTCACACAGTGGGCGGCACTAACAAGTGGCAGTTCAGCTTCTAATTTCCAACACGGATACAGTGTGGGTTGGATACACCAATAGTGCACTTACTGTGACAGCAGTGTCGGCAGTAACGGGGTTGCTGGCAGTGTCCTCAGTACATGGAATGGCAGTGCTGCGGTGCTGGCAGTGTTCTCAGTGAAGGGTACCGGCGGTGTCGGCAGAGTGGGGGTGCCAGCGGTGTCTTCAGTGCAGGTTTGCTGACTGTGTCGGCAGTGCAGGGTTGTTCTCAATGCAGGGTGCCAGCGGTGTGGGCAGAGTGGGGGTGCCAGCGGTGTCCTCAGTGCAGGTTTGCTGACTGTGTCGACAATGCAGGGGAGTTCTCTATGCAGGGTGCGCGCAGGTGTTGGCAGAGCGGGGGTGCCAGCGGTGTCCTTAGTGCAGGTTTGCTGACTGTGTCGACAATGCAGGGGAGTTCTCAATGCAGGGTGCGCGCAGGTGTCGGCAGAGCGGGGGTGCCAGCGGTGTCCTCAGTGCAGGTTTGCTGACTCTGTTGGCAGTGCAGGGGTGTTTTCAATGCAGGGTGCCGGCGGTGTCGGCAGAGTGGGGGGTGCCAGTGGTGTCCTCAGTGCTTGTGTGCTGACAGTGTCGGCAGTGCAGGGATGCTGGTGGTGTCCTCAGTGTGGGAGTGTCAGCAGTGTGGGGGTCGCTGACGGTGTCCTCAGTACGTGGGGCAGCAGTGCAGGGGTGATAACTATATGTGATAGGACATAAGTAGGACTATGAAACAATTGCATGCAAAGCTGTGAGCATAACCAAAAAAGTACAAGACAAGAGAATCTTCCACAGACAGACCGATGTCTCAATGCAGACTGCAATAATGAAGTACAAGACCAAGGACTCCACCAGCAGCACAAAGACTAACCTAATACTGAGCCAGAATAGAACCAGAAAAATGCAGACTCTAGCCAAACTGAACATAATGACTGGCAGAGAGTATAGGCTCAGCTAGATCATATAGGGGCTGATTCAGGTGGACACAAAAACGAGGACTGACACCCACTGTCAGCATCCGTAGACACTGAATTACAGATTGTTGTGTTTAGATGTACAATAAGATGCACAATCGAAACTTGCACCAGTCCTATGGCAAGTGCAGTTTCTCCATCCGAGTATGGTCTCCTATGTCAAGGGTTGAGCGTCTGTGTATGTAACCATTTTCACCAACACGTCCGCAACACTCCCATACAATGGACCATCTCCGTGCCTGCACCCAGTAACTGTCCAGGAACACATATCATCTTTCCAAGACATTTCTGATACTGTGCCCCCCGATCACAACAGCATCTTTGTGTGTACACTCTGGACCGGATTCAGACCCGCTCGCTAAGGCGTGATCGCTCGCTCTGAGTGATTTTCGCCCATCTGCACATGAGCTTAATTCGCACTGCGCGTGCGCAAGCCAGTCATTGCGATATGATTTTGGTAACTCGTAAGCCACTATCAGGTCGCTGCTTTGAGTGACGATAGTGCCGTTTGTGGGAGGTAACAGGGGAAGGTGCTTGTGAATGGGGAAGTGGATGTGCGAACGCAGGCGTGTCTGTCCGCCAAAAACGCAGTTTAAAGGGCGTGCATAATTAGCAAAGTAGCATCATTGTACACTTCACCTGCATGTATTTCAGCCAGCGCTGATCACTGTGCTTGCTGAAGGCTAAGGCAACCCCAAGGGCTGCGAGCAGCTCCGATGGCTCGCAATGGTCCCGATTAATCCTACATTTCCCGGAGATGACGTGTGTTGCGAGTGGCAAGGGGGCATCTTCAGACATTTGCGAGCGCACTTTGCCGTAGCTTGCTACAACATAGTGGGCGTCCTTACGTGACGCAGTGCGAGCGCTTAATTTAAATATACAGCCCCTTTTTGCCAACGAGCGATCGCATCTTGTGAGCGGGTCTGAATGAGCTCCTCTGTGTGGGAGTTTTTAGGAAATTTTGTGCACCTACAGTAGCAAAAAATCACTCAACCACGTGAACATTGGCACTGAGTGCGGCTCTCATCCAGGCCCATAGTGTCCCTTATTACAGAACCAGGTGCAGTCATGTTGCAGGTTTAGCTCCTGACATGTTGAAATGGATCCCAAGGTAAATGTACAGAATGGACCACAGGTTCCTGAGGCTGATTTGGATGCACTGCCGATGTCTGATGCAGAGGAGCAATGTTTTTCTACTGCACATGCATCTTAGTCACAATACTGATTTAGATGCATGCTTTATGAAATGTATTAGAAATGTACTGGGCATTCCTAGGCAGCGACAGGGGTATGGCTAAGAGACGCTGCATGGGGGTATGGCACTGAGATGCTGCCTGTTATGGGACTGTTGTGGGCGTGTCACTGAATGGAGACAGATAGGTTCAAAGGAAATTTGAGGAAAAATTACTTAATGGAAAGGGTAATGGATAAGTGGAATAGCCTCTGGAATAGCTTCCAATCAGAGGTGGTAGAGGCTAAGATAGTAGAGCAATTGAAACATGCTTGGGATAGGATAACCCTATTTGATCCTTAAAAAGAACTAAGGATCAAATAGGGTTGAGGTTACCATAAAGGTAAAAAAAGGGGCAGACTAGATGGGCCAAATGGTTCTTTTCTGACTCAAATAATATGTTTCTATGTTTTGAAATAGTACAGGTTGAGTCACCGATATCCAAAATGCTTGGGACCGGGGGTATTTTGGATAACGGAATATAATTTGTTTTGGAATATTTGCATATCATAATGAAATATCTCAGGAATGGGACCCAAATATACACACAGAATGCATTTATGTGTTATATACACCTTATACACACAGCCTGAAGGTAATTGTAAATATTAACTAAATATTTGTAATAATTTGTGCCTTAGACAAAGTTTGTGTACATTGAACCATCAAAGATCATAGGTTTCATTTTCTCAGTCAAGCCAAAAAAAAATCCGTATTTCGTAATATTCCGTTTTTCAGAATATTTGGATATGGGAGACTCAACCTGTACAAACTTCTTTAGAGACGTGTAACTTTAGCCTTCTAGAGTCTTTTCTATAATACAATGCTATATGATGCAGTTGATGTCATCCACAATCTTGATATGAATGCCATGACTGTGAAAAACACACCTACATATTTTAGCATTGGCATGGGACATTGTTTCTGTCTTTCAGTACAGTGTAGTTTAACTTCAAGAATCAAATCACAGACGTGACGTTCAACTGTAATCCAGGCCTGTAAATAATGGTTTAAAATGTCCGTCCAATGGAAGGGAGATTTGTTAACAAACAGCAGTAGAGACACAGTTCTCTGTACAGTTCTGGAAGAGAATAAAAGCCTGATAAATTAGCCAAAGCAATGCAAATATTTAAACAACATGACAGCCTTTTATATGGATTTATGATTATTAAAATTTGCAAAATCAAAGGGTTTGCCAAAAAACGCGCACTTCAGGGTCACAGACCACCATGGGAGGATCGTGTTTCTTAATATGTCCTTTCATACTGTCGTCTAGATAAAATATTTTGCTACTAGAGACACATGAAACATATGCATGTCTAATGGGGTGCCTCATGGTCAGGCCACAAAGCATTTTCTTTCACCCTGAGTACTCACACTTATAACACAGCTAAGAAGCCTGAGATCTGTCCTGTACATGATCCACGCTCTAGACTTTATTTACAAAGTTTAAGCATTTGTTTGAGCCCCAGAACGTGTCTCCTATCATCTGCTACTGCCAAAACATAAATTTAAACTCTATACAAAGTGCAGGCCTACTGTCAGCTCATAAATAGGAAATTTACACACACCCGTTTCAGTAGCCTAGTTAGCTCATATAAATTAAATGTAATTGATTCAGTCCTTATAAATTGATCATGTTATTACCTTGCAAACCATTACAAAATCAACAACATGGTCGTAGCCTGAAAACAAAATGAGCAGCTGTCTTGGTCTTTCCTTGTTTTATTTTGGAGCAACTTGCAAAGACAATAATGGTGGATTGCCCTGATTACAGACTGATCTGTGGGTCATAATTCAGTGATTCTCACTAGCAATAAATAAATAACACATTTTAGTAATGAAATATGTTTAAAAAATTCATGTTGAACGGATATGATGCAGAAATTTTATTCCTAAAAATTAGTCTTATATTGGACAACCCCATTCAAGGGTGGAGCACTGCATCGTTGATACACATGGCCATCTTAGCATATGGGCACACTGAGCAGCTGGCCAGGGACACAGGATTCAGTTTTTTGGGCCCTCATCTCCTCTTCAAAAGAGCTCCATCTAGGGCTTCACTCTGCATGCACTGGATTGATGCATTCTCACAAGAAGTTCCCCTTTGCTCTTCTGAGAATAGACGAGGGCCTTAGGAGGATGACCTGGCCCATTGCAGCTGTACTGCTTGCAGTGTCAGTAGTCCTGCCAGTGATGCCGTTTATTACTGTTGTTACCTCCAACTCGTGCTTCCAAGGGATAAAACCCACATCACGTAGAAACAATGTCATATAATGCCAAAGCTTCTGGGTACAGGACTAGCGGAGCATCAGCAAACAGAATTCCATACTTTGGACTGGAGGTAAGTAATGTGTCTCCTCTCAAATAACTGCCACATTAACACCCAAGCAATCTTAAATTACTGGACTATCGACTGAGATGTCCGTGAGTTTTATGGCTTGAAATTCCATATGATCCTTATTGGACCACAAAAAGAAAGAATCAGTAAACTATACCATTTAATAGAACGGCTAGCCCTTGATAAGTGGCAAACCCAACCACAACAAGCGTTGCAGCAGGTATCCTCCCCATGGGCCTAATTAACCAATTAAACTAGGATATCCAACTGAACCATAACTATTCCAGTCAGAAAGGTAAATTTGTTGCCCCCATGAGGGTGATCCAGACAATCCAAACCATCTCTATGAAGGTGAGTGCACCCAACAAGCCAACTGCACCTGGGCTGATGAATAGTTGTACTTTCCCGCCATAGCAAAACCATGCCTCACCATCATATACCAACCTAAACTGCTTGACCTATAATCCGAAACAAGCTTTCCAGAATAGAAAGGCACGCCTCCATTAAATAAACCCCATTTTGCAGATACTGTCATACAAACAATAATGGATCTCGGGTATTTACCACAATTCCTCATGTGCTAACAAAAATGTAGATACTGCACAATTAACCTTTTTTCTAGTTTCGTCCAAAGCCCCAACAATGAACAATACTCCAAACTAGTCTGAGAACTATATGAAACCAGAAGATTAAACAGAAAGGCCAAGAATCTAAAATGAAACAGAAGCATGAAAAGATAACATGCTTCAAACCCACATATGTCCAAATACCTAGGTCCTCCCATCCGATATGAATAACTAACACGTTGGGCACACCAAGCCGTCCTTTGACTCCAACAACCTAGAGTTGAGTGACACTCAAAAGGCCAAGGAAACACAGATTTATCAGAAGCTGCAGGCCCACATAGCCATCTAATAAATAAGCGGCAAAAACCTATACATCCTCAGAAGCAACAGAAAAAAATACCTAGTGCAATGGCCAGAAGGAAAATTGTAAGTAAGGTAAGTAAGTTTGAATGGGTTAATTTAAGAATATGATTTTGAAGACAGTGTCCAAACAAAGATAGGTACAAAGAGGGAAGAATTAGAAAAATGGGTGGGTGGGGAAGGTTGGGTAGGGGTGCAAAGGAGGGCAGGGGAATAAGTAACATACACAATAACTTGGCGATAGGTAAAAAAAAATTGCTGAGGGACCATTATATATATCTTTTTTAAGCCTAATTATGTTTTTCTAGTCAGGCAAAAATTCAAATCGCTTAACCCCCACTAGAAATGGCAAATAGCTTATCCCCAAGTAAGAAATACAGGAAAAACTACAGAAGGGGCCCAGCTAGTTTGTTGCTCCATATGCCATATAGCGCACCCTGCATCTTGCACCACACAGTATGCCTTGAGTCGTGCCTTTCAGTATTAATTGCTACGGTATGTACCGTGGCGCTGGAAAAAGTCATAGCGTGTAATACAACTTTTTGTCCACGCACATTGTGTTGGGGTCCAGGGACTCAAACGCACCTGAAGTACTGTAGGTGAGTATGAGTAATTGTGAGTGTGGATGTGCATGTATGCTTTAATAACCTTTCTATTATGTTGTGTGTGTGTCCTGTATTTATTGTAATATTTCTTTGCTGTTACCACCCACAGATTAGCTTGCGATCAGGCTGATGGTCATCACCATCGCGACCATGGGGTCTTACGACCAGACCCTAAGATTGGGTCTGGGCTCTCGTAAGCCCCAGGGAACTTCCTGCTCAGTTTGAGCAGGAAGTTCCCCACTGACATCATCAATGATGTCAGTGGGGCCGCCCCCAAACGACTGGAACACCTCCATTTGGCCGGGCAAGCCCCCGGCCCGCCCAGCAAACAGGGCGAGCTGTCACTCAACATCGACAGCTCGACCTGTCTGCTACGAGACCCCCTAGCGATGGAGCGTCCGTCGCTAGCCGGGTCTTGCGCATGTGCACGACGGAGCCGGCTCCGTCGTGCGCATGCTTTGTGGGGACCATCGACCTGGTTGCGAGCGCATCGGCGCTTGCGACCGGGTCTGAATGAGACCCAATATTTTTACTTCTTTCATTTGCACCACATGATTTTACACAATCAACCTGGCACACACCACTCCAGGAGTTGCCAGGGACAGCCCCAGACTATTAGTCCAGACCTGGGGTGCCATGGACCCGGTGAATGGGTTCCGCTGGTTGTGGCATTACTCCTCCGCTAGAAAGAGCTTGGTGCTGGTTATGGATAATACAGGGGACCCCTACGCTTTTTTTCTCCTTTATATCTAAAACCAGGACCGGCTCAGCTGAGCCCAGTGCTGGTTGCAGGGCCATAACTATAGTGGTGTGACCAGTGCCATGGCACAGGGCACCGCGGGGCAGAGGGTGCTATTCGGGCCTGTCAATTTTAGTGTTAATTATCATTCACACTTGTAGCTTCCTCTTCTTTTATCCCCAGAATCTCCTGGCCTCCCTTATCTCTTCCTTGTCCCTTCCCCATGAGGCCATGGCCCTTTTTCAGGTGCACTATCTTATGTCCCTATTTAAATAATGGGGGGAGGGGGCGCCAATGCTCTCTCTGGCACAGAGCACCAAAAAGTCTAGTTACGGGTCTGGCTGGTTGTGCCCAGTATCTCGGTTTTCCATGCTGCTACAACGTCCATGCCCCTAATCGCATATATGTGTATCTAGTCTCATAAACCAGCACCTTCACTTTTTATGCCCTGCTCGCCTCTGATTCAATGGTCGGTGGCCATTTTTTCCTTCTCGTGCTTCGGCCTATACTGCTATGTCCCATGCTAGCACAGTATCTCGGTTTTCCATGCTGCTACAATGTCCATGCCCCTAGATGCATATTTATGTATAGAGTTTCATAGAGCAGCCTAAATTTACAACCACCCACTACCATTATTATTTTAAGCTTATGTGGAGGGTGCAGTGAGGGAAGGGTCAGAGGGGGAGCACAGGACTGCGCTGGGTGCCGAGATACCTACAGAGGATGGGGGAAGGTAAATACAGTGACGTACACTGTAATCATGAATTTTATATGTGTGGTGTGGTGGGGGTAGTGCATAGCCAGCTCTGAAGTTACAAGTTATGTAGCTGATTGTAAATGGATCCGAGAAGTTCCTGGGGGAAGGTAAAAAAATGTACCTACTTTTATTAAAAAAAATAATTTGCATCCCTTTTACAGCAAGCTACAGTACTACAGTATATTGTACATACACGTCTCTAAATGAATCACCATTTGCAGTTGTGATGCACTATTGTGAACTCATTAGCTGCTAATGTAGCAGGTATATCGTCATAACACCACGGCAATTGCACTACTGTACAGTACAGTATGTGTGCTGATTTGTGTCCCGTTCAACGAGCTTCTGCAATATTATTAAAGATTGGTTGTACGAACATATGACATGCAAACATACTGCAAAAGTATCCCGAACGTGATTAGGCCGATTGTCAGGGACAGGGCCGTAGCTAGGGTGGTGTGGCCGGTGCCACCGGACAGAGTGCAACTGTCCTGAGGGCAGAACTCATTTTCTCTCTAGTATCCAGTCTCTGCTTGCACTGGTTAGCCACTGCTTAAAGCGCAAAGCGCGGTCACGGCACCCAGCAGGAGGACAGTTAATAGCCACAGCCTCTGGCTCCCCCCCTACATGTGACAGAGTGTGACTCATTCAGTCTGAGTCTCCGGTGCCGCCTCCTGAGTCCCAGCAAGGGTAACAAGCCCTGTATCTATTGGGACGTGAGAGAAGTCATTACATCATGACGTCTCCCTGCCCATGGCTCCCACCGTTCCGTGGGTGAAGTCTCGCTGCTGCTGTTGGGTGGGTCAGGCAGTGAGCAGCGAGCTGCGTCTGCGCTGTGTGGACACCAGGACACTGGACAGTGACAGAAGCTGCCAGGTGAGTCCACTGTCTTGTTAACACTATTACAGACAGGGGTGGGCTGTGCCTTGGCATAATGTGTAATGGGGGGAATTTATACTATGTGGCATAATATGTAAGGGAGGAGGGGGGAGTTGTACTCTGTGGCATAATATGTAAGGGGCATTACTACTGAGTGGCGTAATGTGTAAGGGGCATTACTACAATTTAGTGTAATGTGTATAAGGGACACTACTACAGGTGTGTAGTGTAATGCAATGTAAATAAAGGGCACTACTGCGTGGTGTAATGTGAATTGGGGATACTATGGTGTGGCCACGCCCTTTCCCTATGAGACCATGCCCTTTTTTGCGAGCACTGTCCCTGTTTACGATGGGGGGGCGGCACCAAAATGTCTAGTTACGGCACGGTCAGGGATATGCATCCACTTTTACAGTATGGATCGACGGATACAAATGGCCGACATGGTCAAAAGTTCAACACAAACATGGTTGACACAAAAATGGCCAACACATGATTTTTATTTATTTTTCTAATTTTTTTTTTTTAGGGTTAGGGTTTGGTCAAACAGTCAACACTAAAATGGGCGACACTAAAATGGGCAACACTAATTTAAAAATAATTATTTGGTTAAGGGGTTAATGAAAATGTTGACACAAAAATGGTCGACACAAATAACATGGTCGCCGTGATATATTTTTAAAATATTTGGTTATGGAATGGTCGACACAAAAATGGTCGGCACATTGTCATTTTTTAGATTGATGTTAATTTTTTATGGTTAAACCCAACACTTGAGTCCCTGCATGAGTGTGTCATTGCAGGGTGCGGGGGAGTTGTGGAGCAATGTAGGGCCTTCAATACACTACTGCAACATTATTGAACAGGAAATCAATTGGTCTTATTTAAAACTGGGCCCCATTTATAAACGAACGAAAATACCAGCAGCAATTTTCCTTTAGTATCACTGTGATACAAATGAAAATGCCACTAGTATT
This sequence comes from Taudactylus pleione, assembly GCA_031769625.1. NCBI lineage: Eukaryota > Metazoa > Chordata > Amphibia > Anura > Myobatrachidae > Taudactylus > Taudactylus pleione. The sequence continues at coordinate 8,188,594 of JAUIMM010000012.1, forward strand.
TATTAATACTTACCCCTCCGGCAAGGTCCCGCGAAGTCCTCATCCTCGGCGAGGTCCTCCGCTGGGCTGCTGGCAGCCCAACGCTGCCAGCAACGAGGCTCCAGTGTTATGCGCATGCGCGATGGTCCGTCTGCGCATGTGCATGACACGGGGACCCGGCCGTGCTTGGTAGGCTTCGCTGAAGCCAGAAAGGCACCGCCGGGTCTCCATTGCTGGCAATGGGGACTGCATCGTTCTCGCCATCTAAAAGATGTGAGAGCGATGCTGTTTATTGAATGCTGAAAGGTGGCATAACCCCTTCAGCGAGCGCTAAAGGGGTTATGTTTCGTTAGTATATGGAGCCCTTAGTGTTTATGACAAGCTGCTTTCCATCTGCCAAGTGGCATGATTTTTGGGACAGAAAACTTGTCTGCGCCGGAGCTCATTCAGATCCGCTCGCTAAGATGCAAAAGCTTGCTGCTTTGTGTATGCATTGTGTACGCATTGTGCGCATGCATATGCACCGCAATGCGCCTTAGTGAAAGTTCACAATGCGTTCACTTGCTGCGCATAGACAGCCCAGCAGAGTGAGTGACAGGAGAAGCCGTTTGTAGGTGGTAACAGAGGCTGGCCATAAAAAACGGGGGAGTGGGAGTGTAAACGCAGGCATACCTGAGCATCTCAGCGGCATTTTAGAGGTGTGGATAATTAAAAGACAACATCATAGTACACGTCACCTGCCTTGTTTTTACACTGAAGTGCTTGTAGTGCTTGCGGCAGGGTATGGTCAACCTCAAGCGCTGCGATCGCATCCAATGTTACCCAATGTACCGATGGTTGCATACACTTCCTGGACTTGATGTGAACAAGTGGGCGTCTTAAAACAGGCTGGTGGGTGTCTGCATACACTATGTGATCGCTCTCTAAGAAATACTGGGCGTGCTAATGCATTGCTGTGCGATAGCATTGCCTACGCAATTTGCACACACATCGTGTGAGCGATCGCATAGTGCGAGCGGCTCTGAATCAGCTCCTAAGTACCAAAATCATGTGGAGAGAGTCTAGTGCAAGCTACACAGCTCTAAAAGACCCAGGCAAATCTATTTTTGGTAACCATCTTGATGAATTAACCCAGCACCACCAACAAACCAGATGACTTAACCCTGCTGGACAGTCATAGGGTGCATACACACCAGGACAATATCGGCACGATTTTGCCAAATCGGAACGACAAATCGGGCATATCGTGCAGTGTGCATGCCCGAATTGCGTGCTCCCGCTGTCGCATGCGATATTGTGTGATTGGCCGTACTGCACAGTCAATCACTTGATATCGCATGTGAGGCTGTACATATTAATGAAGAATGAAACAGTGGACCTGATTCAGACCTGCTCACTAGCAAGCGATCGCTCGTTACTGGCGATGTTTGCAAATGTGCGCATGCGTATAGTTCGCAGTGCGCGTGCGCAAACTAATAAGAGCGATCGGGATACGCTCGCTCACCCTGCAAAGACAGCCTAGAGGAATGAGTGACAGGAGAGGCCGTTTGTGGATGGTAACAGGGACAGGGAAGTAGTAACCGGGGAGTGGAGTTGCGGACGCAGACGTGCCTAAGTTTTTAAACGCCGTTTCAGAGGCATGCATAATTAACAGCCAGCATCATAGGACATGCCACTTGCTAAAAATATACACTGTAGTGCTTGCAGTGCTTGCGGAAGGGTATAGTCAACTTCAAGCGCTGCGATCGCAACCGATGGTGCTCGATATACCAGTGGTTTCATGTACTTCCTGGAGATGACGTACGCAAGTGGGCGTCTTTAGACAGGCTGGTAGGCATCTACAAACAAAAAGTGATCGCTCGCCAAAACAAAGTGGGCGTGATAATGCCTTGCCCTGCGAGCGGCTGCCTTGACGTCACTTAGCCGAATTTCCATACGCTCGGAGCGAGCGATCGCATCTAGCGAGAGGGTCTGAATGAGCTCCTGTGATTGTTTCGACGTTCATTACATCTTTTAAGTGTGTACCGTCAAATTATGCGATGTCGAGGGTGAAGGCAAATCGCCCTGAACATCGGCACGATTGCCAGTCATTTAGGTGTGTACCCAGCCTTAGAGCGCCTCATTTATTTGCACATCACAGTACTCTCGCTGATACAAATGCCCAAACAGTGCATGATTGCCTTCGCTGTGTGCTCAATATGTAGACAGTCAAAATGTTGACAGGTACATAATTTAGAGATGGACATAATTTTGTCATTTAATATATACAGTTTGAAATGTCGACAGGGTCAACATACTGACAAATAATTGTAGACACAGTTAAAATGTCAACATTTAAATATAAATATAGACAAATCATCATGTCGACAACCAAAATGTCAACATAGCTAAAATAAAAACTAGTGGTGACTAGTAAACTGCCATGTCATACTGATTGTAATTAGCAGCTCATTACAATGAAACTGTGAAACAGGGCATGCTGGCATGTGTAGTTCTACATCAGCATACATTAATTGCTGTGACTGTAAATGTCGCGGCTGCTAAACCCCATCATGGTAGTACTGCTCAAACTGTGGCAGGGAATGCTGGCATGTGTAGTTTCACACCAGCAAACAGTACATTTATTGCCGCAGACGCAAATGCTGCGGCTGTTAATGCCCTTCATAATAAATAATGTTAAATGACAAGAACAATAGCGCTAATCCCCTGCTTAGTTGCACTAAATAAATAACAAGCAAAGCATATACTGTACACCTACCTATGTTTTGACTGCAGGTTACAGTATTTCCAGTGACTTATATAGCCAATGTCAAAATTTTAACTGTCTGTATTTTCAATTGGTCAAAATTAGGGGTGAGCGGGTTCGGATTTCTGAAATCCGAACCCCCCCCGAGCCCCCCCGATCCGAGTCAGAACCGAGTCAGGCTCGACTTTTCCCGCCTAACTCGGATCTGAAATCGAGGCAAAACGTCATCATCCCGCCTTCCGAGTCTCGCGGGTTTTGGAACCTATATAAGGTACCCGCGTCGGCGCCATTTTCTCACTCGGCTGTAGACAGTGAAGAGGGAGGGTGGGAGTTAGGGCTGGCTGGGCTGTGTATTGTAGTGTAGTGTAGTGCAGAGTAGTGTTGTGCTGTGCTGTGCTGCGCTGTGCTGCTGTTGTCCACTACTTCAAAGTCCATAGGGGCTGGCTGTGTTGTGCTGTGCTGCTGTTGTTAATAGGGGCTGTGTCCACTACTTCAAAGTCCATAGGGGCTGGCTGGACTGTGTTGTGCAGTCAGTTCTCCATAGGGGCTGTGTCCACTCTGTTGTCCAGGGGGTGCTCTGTCCATCAGGGGTGCTCCCCCCAAGTGCCAAAAAAATAATATTTTTTGTGTGTTTGTGAATTGTGTGCGCAGTAGCCGCACGTGCATCAACAAAGTAGTGCCAAGCGTGCGCCTGTGTCATAAGTAAAGGGCCGGCTGGCTTGACCATTAAAGGGTGCTGTAACCCCCAAAGTACACTCCAGTCCAAACCAAAAAAAAAATTATTTTCTGTGTTTGTGAATTGTGTGCGCAGTAGCCACACGTGCATCAACAAAGTAGTGCCAAGCGTGCGCCTGTGTCATAAGTAAAGGGCCGGCTGGCTTGACAGTTAAAGGGTGCTGTAACCCCCAAGTACACTCCAGTCCAAACCAAAAAAATATATATTTTCTGTGTTTGTGAATTGTGTGCGCAGTAGCCGCACGTGCATCAACAAAGTAGTGCCAAGCGTGCGCCTGTGTCATAAGTAAAGGGCCGGCTGGCTTGACCGTTAAAGGGTGCTGTAACCCCCAAAGTACACTCCAGTCCAAACCAAAAAAAAAATTATTTTCTGTGTTTGTGAATTGTGTGCGCAGTAGCCACACGTGCATCAACAAAGTAGTGCCAAGCGTGCGCCTGTGTCATAAGTAAAGGGCCGGCTGGCTTGACCGTTAAAGGGTGCTGTAACCCCCAAAGTACACTCCAGTCCAAACCAAAAAAATATATATTTTCTGTGTTTGTGAATTGTGTGCGCAGTAGCCGCACGTGCATCAACAAAGTAGTGCCAAGCGTGCGCCTGTGTCATAAGTAAAGGGCCGGCTGGCTTGACCGTTAAAGGGTGCTGTAACCCCCAAAGTACACTCCAGTCCAAACCAAAAAAATATATGTTTTCTGTGTTTGTGAATTGTGTGCGCAGTAGCCGCACGTGCATCAACAAAGTAGTGTCAAGCGTGCGCCTGTGTCATAAGTAAAGGGCCGGCTGGCTTGACCGTTAAAAGGTGCTGTAACCCCCAAAGTACACTCCAGTCCAAACCAAAAAAATATATATTTTCTGTGTTTGTGAATTGTGTGCGCAGTAGCCGCACGTGCATCAACAAAGTAGTGCCAAGCGTGCGCCTGTGTCATAAGTAAAGGGCCGGCTGGCTTGACCATTAAAGGGTGCTGTAACCCCCAAAGTACACTCCAGTCCAAACCAAAAAAAAAATTATTTTCTGTGTATGTGAATTGTGTGCGCAGTAGCCGCACGTGCATCAACAAAGTAGTGCCAAGCGTGCGCCTGTGTCATAAGTAAAGGGCCGGCTGGCTTGACCGTTAAAGGGTGCTGTAACCCCCAAAGTACACTCCAGTTCAAACCCAAAAAATAATATTTTTTGTGTGTTTGTGAATTGTGTGCGCAGTAGCCGCACGTGCATCAACAAAGGAGCAGCGCCAAGAGTGCGCCTGTGTCCCATAAGTAAAGAGCCGGCTGGCTCATTTCTTAAAGGGTGGTGTAACCCACAAAGTGCACTACTCTCCAGCAAAAATAAAAAAATATTTTCTGTGTTTAGCCGCACGTATATATCAAATCGATATAACATAAATGGAGGACCAAACTTTCTCCGATAAAAATAAAATAGAGAAAGATCAAGAACCACTTCCTCCTAGTGCTGAAGCTGCTGCCACTAGTCATGACATAGACGATAACATGCCATCAACGTCGTCTGCCAAGGCCGATGCCCAATGTCATAATAGAGGGCGCATACAATCCCAAATGACAAAGTTCAGGAAAATGACCTTGAAAAAAACATTTAAATCAGCTGAAGAGAAACGTAAACTTGCCAATATGCCATTTACGACACGGAGTGGCAAGGAACGGCTAAGGTCGATCCCTAGTATGTTCATGACTAGTGGTTCAGCTTCACATGACGATGGAAGCCCTCCTCCCACTAAAAAAATCAAAAGAGTTAAGCTGGCAAAAGCACAGCAAAGAACTGTGCTTTCTAAGAAGATATCACAAATCCCCAAGGAGAGTCCAAGTGTGGTGGTAGTTGCGATGCCTGACCTTCCCAGCACTGGACGGGAAGAGGTGGCTCTTTCCACCATTTGCACGCCCCCTGCAAGTGCTGAAAGGAGCACCCACAGTCCACTTGCTGATATGCAAATTGAAGATGTCACTGTTGAAGTACAACAGGATGAGGATACTGGTGTAGCTGGCGCTGAGGAGGAAGTTGGCGAGGAGGATTCTGATGGTGATGTGGTTTGTTTAAATCAGGCTCCGGGGGAGACAGTTGTTGTCCGTGGGATGAAAAAGCCCATCACGGTCATGCCTGGTCAGAAGACCAAACATTCCACCTCTTTGGTCTGGCAATATTTCTATCCAAATCCGGACAACAACTGTCTTGCCATATGTACCTTATGTAAAGGTGGAATAAGTAGGGGTAGGGACGTTAACCACCTAGGAACATCCTCCCTTATACGGCACCTGCAGCGCGTTCATAATAAGTTACTGTCAAGTTCAGAAACTTTGGCTAAGACCGTAAGCAGTCCAGGGACACCTAAATCCCGTTGTCCTGTTGTATCCAAGCGCCTGCAAACCACACCGTCAACTCCCTCCTCGTCAATTTCCTCCTTAGTCAGGATCGGAAGTAGTCCTGCAGGCCATGTCACTGGCATGACTGACTCTCCTATCCCGGATTCCTCCGGAGGATCCTGCATTGCTACGCCTCCTGCTGCCGCTGCTGCTGTTGCTGCTGCTGGGAGTCGTTCATCATCCCAGAGAGGAAGTAGGAACACCACTACTTTTACTAAACAATTGACCCTCCAACAGTCCTTAGCGAGGAGGATGAAGTACGACAGCAGTCATCCTGAAGCAAAACGTATAACTGAGGCCTTGACTGCTATGTTGGTGTTAGACGTGCGTCCGGTATCCGCCATTAGTGCAGTGGGATTTAGACAATTGATGGAGGTAGTGTGTCCCCGGTTCCAAATCCCGTCTAGATTCCACTTCACTAGGCAGGCGATACCGAGACTGTACAGAAACGTCAGAAAAAGTGTCCTCAGTGTCCTGAAAAATGCCGTTGTACCCAATGTCCACTTAACCACGGACATATGGACAAGTGGAACAGGGCAGACTAAGGACTATATGACTGTGATAGCCCACTGGGTAGATGTATCACCTTACGCAGCAACAGCAGCAGCGTCACCAGTCGCAGCATCTCAGAAACGCCAGCTCGTTTGCAAGGCAGGCTACGCTGTGTATCACCGGTTTCAGTAAGAGGCACACCACCGACAACCTCTTAGAGGAACTGAGGGAAATCATCACCCAGTGGCTTACCCCACTTAGACTCTCCTGGGGATTTGTGATATCTGACAACGCCACCAATATTGTGCGGGCATTACATCTGGGCAAATTCCAGCACGTCCCATGTTTTGCTCACACAATAAACTTGGTGGTGCAGAATTTTCTGAAAAGCGACAGGGGCGTGCAGGAGACGCTTTGGGTGGCCTGAAAAATTTCTGGCCACTTTCGCCATTCAGCGACTGCGTGCCGAAGACTGGAGCGCCAGCAAACACTCTTGAACCTGCCCCGCCATCACCTGAAGCAAGAGGTTGTGACGCGGTGGAACTCAACCCTCTATATGCTTCAGAGGATGGAGGAGCAGCAAAAGGCCATTCAAGCCTATACATCCACCTATGACATAGGCAAAGGAGGGGGTATGCACCTGACTCAAGCGCAGTGGAGAATGATTTCCGTGTTGTGCAAGGTTCTCCAGCCCTTCGAACTTGCCACACGTGAAGTCAGTTCAGACACTGCCAGCTTGAGTCAGGTCATTCCCCTCATCAGGCTTTTGCAGAAGCAGCTGGAGAAAGTGAAGGAGGAGCTAAGACGGAGCGATTCCGCTCGGCATGTGGGACTTGTGGATGAAGCCCTTCATTCGCTTTGCCAGGATTCCAGGGTGGTCAATCTGTTGAAATCAGACCACTACATTTTGGCCACCGAGTTCGATCCTAGGTTTAAAGCCTATGTGGTGTCTCTCTTTCCGGCCGACACAAGCCTGCAGAGGTGCAAAGACCTGCTGGTGAACACACTGTCAGCTGAAGCGGAACGTGACACGTCAACAGCTCCTTCTTCATTTTCTCCCGCAACTGGGGCTGCCAGGAAAAAACTTAGGTATCCTAAGCAACCCGCTGGCGGTGATGCAGGGCAGGCAAGACCAAGTTTGTAAATCTGGTCCGGACTGAAGGACCTGGCAACAATTTCTGACATGTCTACTGTCACTGCATATGATACTGTCACCATTGACAGAATGGTGGAGGATTACATCGGTGACAGCATCCAAGTAGGCATGTCAGTCAGTCCATACCTGTACTGGCAGGAAAAAGAGGTAATTTGGAGGCCCCTGTACAAACTGGCTCTATTTTACCTGAGTTGCCCCCCCTCCAGTGTGTACTCCGAAAGAGTGTTTAGTGCAGCCGGGAACCTTGTCAGCGAAAGGGGTAGGAGTTTGCTTCCACAGAATGTGGAGAAGATGATGTTCATCAAAATGAATTATCAGCTCTTCCAGGGAGACCAGCCTCCAGAACGTACAGAGGGACCTGTGGTGGTGGATTCAAGTGGGGACGAGTTAATACTTTGTGAGGATGAGGATGTACACACTGAAGAGGGTGAGGAATCGGTGGATGAGGAGGATGAGGATGACATCTTGCCTCCGTAGAGCCAGTTTGTGCAGGGACACATTAATTGCCAGCTTGTTTTGTGGGGGCCCAAACGAACCAATCATTTCAGCCACAGTTGTGTGGCAGACCCTGGCGCTGAAATGATTGGTTTGTTAAAGTGTGCATGTCCTGTTTATACAACATAAGGGTGGGTGGGAGGGCCCAAGGACAATTCCATCTTGCACCTCTTTTTTTTCTTTGCATTATGTACAGTTTGGGGCCTAGTTTTTCAAACTGCCATCCTGTCTGCCACTGCAGTATCACGCCTAGATGGGTCACGTGTTTGTGCCGCCCACTCGTGTCGCTTAGCATAGTCATCCAGCTACCTCGGTGCAACCTTTTGGACATAAAAACACTATTGTGAGGTGTGAGGTGTTCAGAATAGACTGGAAATGAGTGGAAATTAAGGTTATTGAGGTTAATAATAGCATAGGAGCAGAAAAACCTACAAATTCTGTGATTTTAGCTGTTTTTATGCTTTTTTTCAAAAAAATACAGATCCAAAACACAAAACCCAGAACCCAAAACACGGAAGGGTGGTTTTGGCAAAACCAATCCAGGTCCAAAACACGAAGAAAGATCCAGATCCAAAACCAAAACACAAAACACGAAAAGTGGCCGGTGCACACCCCTAGTCAAAATGTCAATATGCAAAATATAGACATGCATATATTGTCAATGTCGATATTCTGACTGTCTATATTTTGAAAAGGTCAAAATGTTCATATCTGCAAATATTACGTATCCCATAAATGTACCATGGAGGTTCCGCAACTGATAGCTCCATATTCTGCCTCCATTTCTAACAGCAGCCGCTCTCTCCTTGTCGCCCCCTTGGTGATAAAGCTGCCAGCCGCGCATGTGCAGTGTGCAAAGGGGTTCCAAACTGGGCAGCAGTGTAATAGCTTTATGCTATCAGATTGCTGCAAGCCGCTCTCAACAGTACGAGCTATTGTCTGGTTAGATGGTTAGTAGATTTACAAGAATATATATTTTCATTTTGCAAATTTACGCAAAGAGGAATTTATCACATCCACATTAAAAGTGCGGATTGTGATAAATATGCCCCTTGAATTCTGACACCAGGAACGTAAACTACAGCAAGAATGTCACACCACTAACACTAGCTTTAGGTTAACTAGAATAACTAAAGTCATACCTAGCTTATCGCAGTCTTCTGTGATTCAAATTCCTTTCTCAGCTCTCATCCCATAAAAGCTAACGGGTAGATTTATCAAAGCTTGGAGAGAGGTAAAGTGGAGGGAATACATAGGACAGAGGCAGGCCGACACGGCTGAAAATGCCGATCGTCCCAAGGTAAGTATGAACTAACCTAACCCCCCTAACCCTAACCCTACTTAGGGATGCCTAACCCTAACCTTCCCCCAGTGCCTAACCCTAATCCCCCCTCTAAGTGCCCCCCCTTCTCCGCCATCTAAACCTAAGTCCCCAGTGGGGTGCCTAACCCTAAGTCCCACCCGGGGTGCCTAACCCTAACCCTCCCTCCCCCTAGCCTAACCCTAACCTCCCAGTGGGGTGCCTAACCCTAAGTCCCCGCCGGGAGCCCTAAACCTAACCCTCCCCCCCCCGCGGCTGTCCGCAGCGGTGCCCGGCATCACTTCGATCGGGATGCCAGGCGCTGGTCTCCCGGCGTCGGTAAAATGAGCAGCGCCTACATCTAGACGCCGGTCATTTCACCCTCGCCGGGATATGAGTCGGGATGACGGCTGTCGGTATAATGTCAGCCGGCTTCCCGATTGCATACCAAGTGGAGAGAGGTAAAGTACCAAACGATCAGCTCCTAATTGTCATTTTTCAAACACAGCCTGTAAAATTGCAGTTAGGAGCTAATTGGTTAGTACTTTATCTATCTCCACTTTATCTTCCTCCAAGCTTTGATAAATCTACCCTAAAATTTTAATATATCTCAGTGAAAAGGAATTTTTAGGGATATGAATGGGCTGAGAGATAGCCATGTTGTTGATATTGAACATAGCCTGGTTTGCAGTGTTGCCCTTTTTAAGCAATAATATAACACAGTACGTAAAATCCTGCCAGTTGATAAGTCCAAGTAATGATACCAACCCCAGCAGACAGTGGGCTTTGCAAGCCAATGATTTTTTTTATAAACAGTCAGCTCCATTAAACAGGACTTTAATTCTTTTAATCACAGACTTTAAATGCTGTATCTCGGACTCGAGACATGTTAAATAGAGGGATTTAAATACATGTAGAATATCTAAACAACATGCTTGCTGCTAAATTATAGTGTACATTAGTTCTTCATTCATTAGTCTTCAGTGCCTCTTTAATAATGAGGCAATGTTATCATGTTCCTAAGGCTCTTCAGTAAATGAGATTCTTGCCTGAATTCATTACTTGCCCACCTTTTATAAATTCAGTTGACTGATGGTGTTGGAAGAGGGGAGACAGAAACATGTATTTTGTACTGTTTATTAAAGAATTCCAACAATTATGTTAAAACATTACTGTATATACTGTACTGTACAGTTAGATATGAGTGAAATGTTCAAAAATGTTATGTGAAATTTGCTTCATTCCACATTTGACCACAATATTGTGCACTTAGACCTTACATTTCCTAGTCCTCCCCTAATCACATAACACAGCATGAGTAATTGACTTGTCCCAGCTTCACGTATTCTGTGAAGTGGGAAATAACAAATACAGAGCTGGGTAACAAATTCAATGCAAAAGTGGAATGTGAAAATTATTTTACTGGAATTTAGAAGCATAATGATCTGTTCCACCATGAAACTTGGTAATACCCCTTTTACACCGGAGCTAAAACCCGGGTTATTGCAGGATTAACCCGGCAGCTCCCTGGTGTAAAAGGGGAGATGGTTGGATCGCCGGGTCGAGTGACCCGGCAATCCAACCCAGGTAAATAGCAGAGTTTAACATGGGTGTAGCCCGTGAAATCCTGCTGTGAGAACAGCACACTCCGAGTCACGATGACCTGGAGTGCGCTGCTAGCCGGCCGATTGGTCCGGCTTCAGTGGCACTAGGAGATGACGTCATCTCCAAGCGTCCACTTTCACGCCAGGAAAGCCGGGTCTATGCAGACCCAACTCCGGTGTGAGCGGCACAGACTCGAGAATATCCCGAGTCGGCGCCGGCTAAATTCCGGGTCTGATCCGTACAGGAACTCTGTTCCAACTCCGGGTCAGACCCGGAATTTTGCTGGAAAAGGGGTATTAGTCTAAAATATCACAGCAAATTTGCCCATATTCTTTATAGTTATCCTTTTTACAGTCTGTGAATGTTTAATTCAAATGTTTCTGGGTGTAAGAATGTGACTGATAACCTGTCTCAGGAAACTATTTTGTGTTGCTACAGTTTCTGGAAGCTTTAGCGAGTTACTGTACATAGGAGGAGGTTATTTTGTTCTGTTTTGTTTTAAAGGTTGGTTAAACACAAGAAGCTCCAATAGCTGTTATCTGGTTACTGCCTTCATTTACAACATTTTCTGTCTTAAAATATTCTACAAAAAACTCAGCTGCCAAAGATCACAGGAAGATTTGAACGGGTGTGCCGGAGTACGTTACAATAATTTCACCAACAAAAAGTGTATCCTGTGTATAATTTAACTTAACTACCATTAATGTCCTTCTTAGTAAAGGAATGCAGTTATATGTTAAGCTTGCAACCATCTTAGTTAAGGGCAGTACCACAACTCTGCTTTTATAGGTCTGGTGATTAACTTATTCTGGCTATCGGGTGCTTTCATTTTTACAAGATGTCTGACTCGGATTCCACTTTGAGGCAAAACATCATCCTTGCGGCGTTGGATTCTCTGAATCGCAATTTTGGATTTTAAATAAGGCGCAGCGAACAGGACTCGGCGTTATTTCCTTGTCAGACACGCTGCTGTATGCTGCGCTTAACTCTGCTATCTACCTACCCCATCTGTGTCACCCCTGTCTGACTGCCCCTCCCCTTTAGAATGTAAGCTGTCACGAGCAGGGCCCTCTTCCCTCACATGCTTCTCCTTCCCCTACTTATACTATAATTTACTCCTAACTCCCCAAACAGCACTTGTTTGCTGACGCCCTTCTGCTTATTTCAGTGTTATGCAGCAATGTTTATAAACCATATTCTTGTCCTGCATTGTTTTGTACTGTTAATAATTGTTTTTCTTGTGTACTCATTAGTTTATGTACTTTGTAAGGCACTATGGAACCTTTGTGGTGCCATATATATATAAAGGATAACAATAATAATAATAATAGGCTGTGCTGTGTCCACACTCACAAGTGGTGCTGCTTAGTCATTGACTGTGTATAGGGGGTGCACGTTGCTGTATGCTGTGCTGTTCTCTGCTGTATAGGCTGTGTCCAGACTCACAAGTGGCTGTTCTGCTTAGTTAATGACTGTCTATAGGGGGTGCATGCTTCTGTATGCTGTGCTGTACTCAGCTGTATAGGCTGTGTCCAGACTCACAAGTCAAGTCACAAGTGGCTGTGGTGCTTAGTCAATGTGTAGGGGGTGCACGCTGCTGTATGCTGTAATCTGCTGTATTGGTAGTGCTGTGTCCATCAGTAAGACATTCACGTATATATATAAGCCCTGTGACTCCATTCCACGCTGTTTGTATAGACCTGCGCCTGTGACATCATAAAATAAAAAAATTAAATAAGATAATTGTATTGTTTGTACGGTTTGGTGCGCTTTGTTCAAGTGCATATATAACCCCTGTGGCTCCAGTCCACGCAGGAATAGAGCTGCACCATCCAAAAAATAAATTCAATAATTGTACTGTTTGGTGCGCTTTATTCGCGTGCATATTATATATATATAAACACAGTGGCTCCAGTCCATGCAGGAATAGAGCCGTGACATCAAAAAAATAAATTGTATTGTTTGTACTGTTTGGTGCGCTTTGGTCATGTGCATTTATAGGGCAAGCTCTGTGGATCCAGTCCAGGCAGGAATGGAGCTGCACCATCCAAAACATAAATTAAATAATTTTACTGTTTGGTGCGCTTTGTTCGCGTGAATATATAAGGCAAGCTCAGTCAGTGGCTCCAGTCAGCGCAGGAATAGAGCTGTGCCATCAAAAAAATAAATGAAATATATTACTGTTTGGTGCACTTTATTCACATGCATATATATATATGTCCCATGGCTCCACTCCATGCAGGAATAGAGCTGTTTGCACTGTTTGGTGCACTTTGTTAACTTGCGCATATACAGTATAAGCCCTGTGGCTCCAGTCCATGCAGGTATAGAGCTGTGACATGAAAAAAAAAAATGGATAACGTTCCGTTTAGAAAAGAGCATCCAAATACTGTCCCTGCAGCTGCTGCCACCAGTAATGATGACGACGCTAGTCCTTCAACGTCATCTACTAAAGCCGATGCTCAAGGGCATACATGGTCTAAGTCAGGGCATCCAAAATAAAAAATATATATACTGTGCTAAAGAAAAAAAGGGAAAGTGTGGTGCAGAAAAACATAAAATTACCAACATGTCATTCACCACATGTAGTAGCAAGGAAAGCCTTGGCCTTTATTTATGAGTGGTGGTTTTGCACGTGTCAGTGAGGCATCTTCCTCTGCCTCTCATGACGATGCAAGACCTTATCACTCAGAGTTTAGAAGAGGTGTAAAAAAAATGAAAATCACCACTAAGGCAGTAGAACATACTGTGCGTTCAGAAACGAAATGTCACAAATCCCTGAGGAGAGTGTAAGTGCTTCCACAAGTGCGATTATGTTGCACTTACAGAGAAGCCGCCTTCCATAATTTCTGCTCCCTTTGCAAATGTGGGGATAAGCAGCACAAATATATATGTTGACATAAAAATTGAGGATGCCACTGAGGAAGTGCAAGAGGATGAGGGGGATATTTGTGTAGCTGGTGCCAGGGCTAATGAGGATGAGGATGTTGTTTGTGTAAGTCAGGCACCAGTGGAAGCAGCCCTTGGCCAAGATAAGAGGAAGGCCATTGTCATGCCTGGGCAAAGGACCAACAAATGCTCCTCTTGTGTGGAATTATTTTTAAACCCAAATCCTGACAATTGTCAAGCCCTCTGTAGCATTTGTAAAACCACGATAAGTAGGAGGTAGAGAAGTTAACCATCTAGGAACCTCCTTCCTGTTACATCATTTGCAACAAACTCATAAAAAGTTTTCGACAACATCAGAAACTGGTGTTAAAAGAATAACAACAAGCAGTGCAGCATTAGCTAGCTCCCTTTTCTCAAGTTCAACTAGATCCCAGCACCTGCAATCTCTACCACCAACACCTTCATCCTCAATATCCACAGTAATGATTGGAGCTAGTCCTGCATCCAATTTGTTAAGGCTAGGTGACTCCTTCCTTATCCAGGATTCCTCAGAAGAATCCTTCAGCACTAGGCATGTCCCCAGAAGGGGACAAAAAAAAAGACTACTATTTAAAAAAAACTGACTGTGAAACAATCTTTTGCAAGGTGAAGCAAGTATGGCAGCTTTCAACCAGTCGCAAAATTGAATATTGAATACAATATTTTTAGGTGGTCAGAATTGACTGCAAATAAGTGGAAATGAATGTTATTGAGATTAACAATACTCTTAACAAAAAAAAGGCTAAAAGTATGTGATTTTAGCTTTTTTTTTGTAAATTTTTGGAAAAAAAATCTAAAACCAAAACCAGTCACGGCGGTTTTGCAAAACCAAAACCGGCCAACGAATTAGAACAAAAACCAGCAAAAATGGTCCGGCGCACATCTCTAGTTACATGTCAATTCGCTATTCAAAATGATTGTATTGAATGAAAGGTTTGGGAAAATGCAGACCTCAAAACACGACAAACATTTTGGAAATATTGCCCCCTGTTGAAAAGAGGGTTACCAGTGGAACTGTGAAAGATATGGAAAAGTGGAGTCTTAAACAATGATATTAGAAAGTTACAAAAACATTCTTCCCAATAAGACCCATTCCAGGAGGGACATAATGCTCTGGAACTGATTCAGACCCGGTCGCTAGATGCGTACGCTCGCTCCCAGTGTATGCAAATTCTGAACACACCCAGCAAGGCAGGCGATCACATGACAAGGCATAAGCACACCCACTATGTCTTGGCATGCAATCACTTTGTGTATTAAGACGCCCACTTGCGCACGTCATCTCCAGGAAGTGTATGCAACCATCGGTAACATTGAGTACCATTGGGAGCATTCGCAGCGCTTGTGGTTGCCTTTACCCTACCACAAGCACTGCGAGCAGTTCAGTGTAAAAACCAGCCAGGTGACGTGTACAAATGATGCTGCCTATTAATTATGCATGCCTCTGAAACAGCGTTGAAACACTCAGGCACGCCTGCGTTCGCACCTCCACTCCCCCGTTACTACTGGCCTGCCCCTGTTACCATCCACAAACGGCCTCTCCTGTCACTCATTCCATTTGGCTGTCTTTGCTGGGCGAGCGAGCGCTTCCCGTTCGCTCAGACTAGATCGCGCACTGCGATGCATACGCACATTTGCAAACATCGGCAGCAATGTACGAACGCTTGCTAGTGACCGAGTTTGAATCAGGCCCTCTGTTCCTGGACTTCCCTCTTAATTTATGATTGCCCCTTACTTAACAGTTAACTAGTTCAACACAGGTGATAGCAATCATAAATTAAGAGGGAAGTCCAGTAACAGAGCATTGTGTCCCTCCTGGAATGGGTCATGTTGGGTGGTATGTAAAAATGGGTGAATCTCGTGAATTCATGACACTTTCCAGTTTCCATAGTGGTCAGTGAGCTTTGGCACATGTGACATTTATAAATCTGTCACATGCCCAAAAATGTATCCCTTTTCCATTGTGAAATGTATACATATAATGCACCATGTCAGTAAATGTGACACATATTTGAAGCCTGTATAATGTACACTCTCTTTATTTTATTATTTTGTAGTGTGAAATATCACGTTATGAGACATGAAGAATAAATGTGATTCTACAATTCACAAATGTATTGCCCTTTTAGAGAAAGCGAATTAGAGGATTCTGTCCCTTTGTCAGAGCTCTGGACACTAATAAAGTTGACAAATATATGAAGTAACTGCCAGAGAATAAAAATCTGTCCTTTCCCCTAACCCACAGTGGGGCCTATACCAGATGTCAGTTCTTTCCTGGCTTGTGTTACCATGTTTTCCTATTTTTACGAGGTGTGAAGTGTGCGGTCCAGACTCCGGCTGTGTTTGTCCCATGGTGCTAGTCTGCTGGAGTAAATAGACTTTTATTTACATATAAACTAAAACTCAACTGGTAAAGCTGACATAGAGCAATTTCCCGTAGAACTGTGCATTCTTCCTTAGCCCCAGGGACTGGAAAATACTTAAGATGAATGTCCAGATAATGACAGCTTAAAAGAGAATTGAGAGAGAGAAAATAATAAACAATACACAATAGAATAGTCAGTTAAATATTTATTGCGTTTAGTTATGAAACAACGTTCCTGACAAGTTAAAGGTATTTTCAAAAGAATGGGTCTTGTTCCTTTGTCTCTTTGTTTTATGAATGTAGCATTGCCGGCGCTGGTAAAGACATTGGCGCTGAGTTGACTGCAATTCGTCTGTAATTGCTCTGCATTGTATGTGCAGAGCTGTGCGCATCTCTGCAGCTGGACTGCCCCTATCCGTATGAACCTTTTTATACTGTAGCTGTCATCATTATCAGTGAGCACTTGCACTGACCTTATACCTGGTGAAAAAGAAATATCTGAAACAGGTGTAAATACCCGTAGAGCCAACTCTGCATAGCCTGCAATACCGCCAACACACCGTCACTGAGCTTTACCTATGTGAGAACACCTCGCTACCACCCACACAGACCCAGTGACCACGCAGACCCATTGCAGAGTTATTGACAGGAAGTGATCATTTGGGAGTGTTGATAGGGGGGTGGTCGGGGATATGCAGGCGTTTCAGTGCGTTTGAATACCGTTACAGGGGCGTGCATAAATTAGCCACTGCGATGGCTTACGCAGCTTGACCTTTCACTGCGTGCAATGAGGTTAGCAAATGCTGAGTAAGGTCAGACCTGTTGTAATTGTGCCTGTAGCTCCGATTGTACTCGATGTTACCAATGGTTTTGCAGACTTGCAAGGTATTACGGATGTGAGTAAGGGGAAGTGGGTGTCCTTATGTTGGACTGCGACTGCAGTGCAATTGCAAGCATTAGCACATTTTCGCAGTGGGTCTGCGTGCATAATCGCAGCTATGATCGCAATAGCCATCCACAGTGAATCAGGCCATGAGAACACATGCACGATACAAACCAACTTTCATTCAATTCTGCCACATTGTGACTTACATGTAACATAAATAGCAAACTAAATATATTGTTAGTCCAACATTTGATGATGGAACAATGATGTAAGAGGGAGTATTATTATTATAAAAATAATAATTATTATTATGATCATCTATACCACCAATCATAACAGCCCAGAG
Organism: Taudactylus pleione; assembly: GCA_031769625.1. Classification (NCBI taxonomy): domain Eukaryota; kingdom Metazoa; phylum Chordata; class Amphibia; order Anura; family Myobatrachidae; genus Taudactylus; species Taudactylus pleione. Next base: position 8,205,995 of record JAUIMM010000012.1, read on the forward strand.
AATATATATAAATCACTTCAGGAATACGACCGAATAATCTGCTGATTGTGAATATAATGGGCCTGATTCTGAGTTGGATGCTGCAGCATCGGTGTCTCTTGAGTATGTGACTTTATGCAGATGCCGCTACAAAGCCCTTCCCTGGTGAACATCCGTGTGTCCGAAGGTGCAAGGTTTGAGGCGCCCACTATCAGCATATGTACATGCTAAAACACTGTTTAATGCATTTTAGACACACCATCGGTCGCACTATGGAAACTTGCACCAGCCCTATGGCAGGTGCAGATTATTTGTCTGAATATGGCCTTCTATATAAATGATTCAGCTTCCCTGTACGGAATCACTATGCACGACACACCCATAAAAGTCGGACAAATCTCTTTGCGTTTGCTAAGCCACCTTCCTGTCGCAGCACAAAGATGCCCAATACATTTGCCATATAATTCTGAGACAGCGGGGTATATATACTAAAGTGCAGGTTTTTAGAAGTGGAGATGTTACCCATAGCAACCAATCAGATTCTACTTAACGTTTATCTAGCACCTTCTAGAAGATAATCACTAGAATCTGATTGGTTGCTATGGGCAACATCTCCAATTCTAAAAACCCGCTCTTTAGTAAATATACCCCTGCATATCTCAATTGCAACTCTGTGTGCGCATGCTATCTGGACACAAGCGCATCAGAAAAGAAATCCTCCACTGCATTCAGCATGGCCGCTGTGTCTGACTCAGAATCAGGCCCAATGTCTGGGGAGTAGTTAAAGCACAGGGTTGCCTACCCTCCCGATTTTAGCGGGAGTCTCCCGATTTCGAACCCTCCCTCCCGCTCCCCCGCAATTCCTACCTCTACTCCCGGTTTCCCACTGCCCCCGCTAAAATTGTGGACTGCGCATGCGCGAGCTGTTAGGGGGCGGGCCCAGCGCGGGAGATGTCACAACGCATGACGTATCTGTACTTGCTGTCTTTAAGGCTGGCCACCGCGGGGTTATGGGTAGCGGTGGCCGCCTAACACTAAGCCACAGTGTGACTGGCGGACAGGGTCAGCGGGCATGCGGTGGGTCCAGCTTGAGATCAGCGACGGACAAGCTATCAGTGGTGGCCTTTTCACCCCCACGTACGGCGGCCCTGTGCAGTGGCATAACAATAGTCCCTGCGGTGGCTTGGGAGCGGTGCCGAATGGGGACGGCGCCGGCGCCATAGGAGCAGGAAGGGGAGAGCTGAGCATGGACTGCGGCGCTGCCGCCGGAGACAGTGGCGCGTGAGAGCCGGTGAATCACCAGCAGTGATGCAGGGCTTGCAGCTGCTGGCTATATGAAGAAGACCATCAGATGTAATCAGCGAGAGGTGAGGACCGCGGGCGGCAGGCGGGAACAGGCGGGCGGGTGCGGGGCTCAGTGGGCTGCAGTGCAGGCTATTAATTACCCCTACATACCGAACACTGGGAAATTCATAGTCACTGGCCCTGTGTTGACATCTAAGTGTGAATTCTGAATCAAACTTGCAGTAGTGGGAACAACTGAAGTTATGGGGGTTTTTTTAGACTTAAAGTGTTTTTTTTTTTTTATATCCTACAAGCACTGATGCTGACTACCTCATTTGTTACCTAAAAAACACAAGTTTTATTGCTGTTATGTACTTATTATTATAAGAAGAGCAAATATCATGTTATAGAATATCAACAATTAGAGAAACAAAATGATCCTGCGCACTGAGCTCTTTAAAGGAGGTAAGCTGCTAACAACTTATAGGTATCCCCACCTATATATATTAAACATGAATAAAAAAGTATGTTGTAGCGCTCAACCTTCTCGTTCCGTCCAATAATATATGAATGGCTAATTGTCAAATGAATGACTAATTATCATTAAATTGAAACAAATAGATTCTGATGGTGTAAATTGAGTACCATGTACCAAGTTATAGTCAATGAAAAAGATAAGATAATGATATCTCATTAGTATGAAAATCCCATTAGGTAGGAATGTACAATGTAACAAAATGGTAACCAGTACGCGTATGTATCAAAGTATCACAAAAATATTTATTCACTAAACCAAGGATAGTTAAAACTGGTGCACAAATATAAGATGGTCTCTGTATCTTTCAATCATGTAGGATGAGTGGTAAATCGGAAATCTAATGGTTAAATAGTTCCTGTCCAATGTCACTGCATAATCAAAACAAAACAATCTGCGGCGTCCCGCTAATAAAGAAAAAATGAATTACGGTGCCCGGGATGATGTTCCTGGGGTCAGGGAGTACGGTGTGGCCTTGATGTGGAGAGGCTAGTTCTCTACAGTGCGTGTAGCTACTTGGCATCAATGTCGGAGGGTGCCCGATATGTCACGCCTGTGGCGTTGTATGTCGGAGGTGGCGTGACATATAGGGCACCCTCCGACATTGATGCCAAGTAGCTACACGCACTGTAGAGAACTAGCCTCTCCCCATCAAGGCCACACCGTACTCCCTGACCCCAGGAACATCATCCCGGGCACCGTAATTCATTTTTTCTTTATTAGCGGGACGCCGCAGATTGTTTTGTTTTGATTATGCAGTGACATTGGACAGGAACTATTTAACCATTAGATTTCCGATTTACCACTCATCCTACATGATTGAAAGATACAGAGACCATCTTATATTTGTGCACCAGTTTTAACTATCCTTGGTTTAGTGAATAAATATTTTTGTGATACTTTGATACATACGCGTACTGGTTACCATTTTGTTACATTGTACATTCCTACCTAATGGGATTTTCATACTAATGAGATATCATTATCTTATCTTTTTCATTGACTATAACTTGGTACATGGTACTCAATTTACACCATCAGAATCTATTTGTTTCAATTTAATGATAATTAGTCATTCATTTGACAATTAGCCATTCATATATTATTGGACGGAACGAGAAGGTTGAGCGCTACAACATACTTTTTTATTCATGTTATAGAATATGGCATACAAAGGAAAACAATCCTAAACGGAGGAAAAAAACAAACTTTCTCCTCTATTATTGAACTTCCATCTATGAGACATTTCTCAAATGGGAGCTGTCACAATATTATGTTATTAGGCTATCCTCCCAATTTTAGCGGGAGTCTCCCTATTTCTAACTCTCCCTCCAGCTCCCCCGCAAATTCTACCGCTACTCCCAGATTCTCCCCATATAATGAGTTCTAAAACTAGCAGTAGTGGAAACTGCGTCATTAATGTGTGTGTATTAGCTGACACTTGTTGGATGGCAGGAGCACAGTATACAGTGTGTAGCTCTGTGGTTAGTAGTGTGTGTGTCATACATACATACCCTCCTGCTTCTGGAACTATTACGTATTTTCGAAAGCTGCGTTCCATGTGAAATCGCAGATGTGATTGTATTACGGACGGTCCATCTCTGAATCAGGCCCATTATTCAGTGAGGCACCAGCTGTTATTCCTACATGTCTTGCATCCCTCATTAATAACATAACAACAAAAAGCACAATCTATGTAAAGCAGCAGTATATTTATACCAGGAGACAGTATATTTATTTTGCAGAGCCCCTGAGTGACATTAGACACGCCCACAGGTGGAGCTAGACATGCCCTTTGGACAAAACATGGCACGCCCCCTCAGCAGCGTGCCGCGCTTTGCGCGGCACAGTCTGCTACCACCTGCAATCTCCCTGAAACTACTTTTCAAAAGTAGGCAAGTATGTTAAAGCATAGATGCTTGTTATCAACTACAAACACATCAAAATCAGTGCCTTTAGTGTACCTCAATTATAACGCATGACATTGCTGAAGCATACTTGCCTACCCTCCTGAAATTGCCGGGAGCCTCCCTGCAGCCGCCGACCCTTCCTGCCCCCCCGCGATCATATGAGAATCCCCTGCAGCCGATTCTTGGCATTGTGTAGCGGGGGCGGGGCCCAAATGATGCGATCAAGTGGCCACTCCCCTACCCCACCCACAAACGCCGGCCACTCCCCCGATTTTGTTGATCTCGCTGACCCCTCCCGGAAGAGTCAGCCAGAATGTCGGCATCTATGGGCTGAAGTGCGATGTAAATTATGAAGCTCCTCCTTATGCACTAGTGTGCTTAGATTTTGCTCCAGCCTCCATGTGTACATGGTGTGCCACAGGGCCCCACAGAACCTGTTCCCAGACCATGCAGAGAGCACACGGATACTGACTATGATTGCTTTAATAGTTTGAAAAATGGATGACGTTTGCAACCTCTGCTGTATCTGATGGCAAAGTACAGTGAACAAGTAAATTTAACATCAGTGAAAACATGGTAATTACTTTTGACATACATACAGTACAGTGGCATAGCCTGTCCAAATCAGTAACTTGTATAACATTACAGTACACCCATGAAAATAAAATAAATGAAATCAAACTTTTCCCAGCATTATTTACTCATATGACCCTCAACATAAAAGTGAAAATAGCACTTACACAAAATCTTAACAAATAATATAATTTAATTACTAAAATACCTGGTATGCATTATTATTATTATTCTTTATTAAAGGGGTGTGAGTAGAGAGACACAGGTGACACAGAGAGGAGAGACAGTGAGCTAGGCATGGGGCAGTGGGTTAGAATGAGAGCTGTGAGGCTTTGATAAAGAAGTGGGTCTTGAGAGCCCATTTGAAATTTTGTAGAAAGGTGGAGAGTCTGATAGGAAGAGGGAGAAAGTTCCAGAGGAAAGGAGTAGCACAGGCAAAGTCTTGGAGGTGAGAGTGGGAGGAAGTAATCAGTTGTGTGGAAAGGCAGCATTCAATTGTGGAGCGAAGTGGATGGGTGAGAGTATAAAGGGAGATTAAGACTGAGATTTGGGTCAGGGCTTTGTAAGTAAGTGTGAGGAGTTGGAATTGGTTTCTGAAGGTTAAGTGGAGCCAATGTAGGGCTTGCAGGAGAAGAGAGGAAGATGTAGTACATTTGGAGAGGAAGATGAGCTGGTCAGCAGCATTGAGGACAGATCGGTGTGAAGACAGGTGGGAGACAGGGAGGCCAAATAAGAGGAGGTTATAGTAGTCCAGTCGTGAGATAACCAGTGAATAGATGAATGTCTTAGTTGCCTCCAGAGTTAGAAAGAGTCAGATCCTGGAGATATTTCTGAAATGGAAACAGCGAAAAGTGCTAAATGTGTGGTTTGAAGGAGTGGGAGGAGTCAAGAATTACTCCAAGACATTGCACTTGCAGGCTAGAGGAGATGGTGGTGATATCAATAGATAGTGAAATTGTGGAAGGTGAGGTAATTAGGGAGTGTGGGAAGATTATCAGCTCGGTCTTAGACATGCTAAGTTTAAGAAAGTGCTGGGACATCCAAGAAAAAATGTCAGAGAGACAGTTGGAGAAACGAGTGAGGAGAGAGGGGGAATGATCAGGAGGGGAGAGGTAGATCTGAGTGTCATCAGCAGAGAGATTATATTGGAACCCAAAAGAGATGATGAGCTCACCTAAGGAGGATGTATAAAAGGGAGAATAGGAGAGGTCCAAGAATAGAGCCTTGGGGGACGCCTACTGGTAGAGGAAATGGAGGAAAAGTGGAGTCATGAGAGGAGACTATTCCCGGTGGAACGAGATAAGGTTCTTGGATACAGGAGATCAATTAACCCACACAAACCAGTATCTTGAAAAAAGATATAATTTATTACAACAAATAACAAGATATGGAAGAATAATAGTTACTTAGCTTTGGAATATAAGATGGTTACACGATCCAGGAGCCTCCTCTCAGAATAGAGCTGGAACGAACAATATCCTGGCCACCAGCTGCAGTCTCTGGTCCAGGCTTAGGGCAGGCCACTGGAATCTTCTTTGCCTCCTGTTTATAGAGTATCCTACTTGCATACCCATCTAACTCTTACTAATATGGGCATAAACCTACTTCAAACTACTTTATTGGTTAACTACTGATAAGGACTTTCTAAAACTTAACGCAAGTGTACATCGCAGTAGACAATGCCTTGTGGATTTATGGCCTGTCTGCTTCCACATTCCTGTACCATTTCATGCCTGATACACACCACTTCATGTCTGATACACCTCTTCATGTCTGATACACACATAAAAACCATGAATAGAAATGGCTGTCAGTAGCCATTTTGCTATCCCAATACAGTGACAGAGAAAGAACAGTCAGAAAGGTAAGAGGACAGCCAGAAGAGAGCAATATCATGCAGACCAAGGGAATGTAAGATTTTCAGGAAGAGAGGGTGGTCCACAGTGTCAAAAGAAACAGAGAGGTCAAGGAGAATGAGGAGGGAGTAGTGGCCTTTGGATTTGGCAGCTAGAAGGTAATTGCTGACTTTAGTGAGGGCAGTTTCTGTGGAGTGTCTGGGTCAAGGGTGGGTTTTTTAAGAATGGGTGGGACAAGGGCATGCTTGAATGCAGAGGGGACAGTTCCCGATGAGAGAGACTGAAGAGATGAGCAAGATGAGAACAGTCATCAAGAGAAAGGGAGCAGTTGAGATGGAAAGGTATAGCATCAAAGGGGAGATGGGGGTGGGGAGGACCAGATTAGGGCCATGACTTCATCTCCATATAATGGAGAATGTATAAGTGATCATAGCCTTAGAGTACCATTATAAACTTGCTCAGGTACAACCATTGACCTTCCAGATCACACAACAAGCTAAGCACCCGAGCAGAGCCGTAACTAGACTTTTTGGTGCCCTGTGCCAGAGAGAGCACAATCATAAACTTGCAACCATTTTCATGGGAATGGGTATGTAATGCCGGCTGTCGGGATGCCTGCTGTCAGAATATTGAGGGCGGCATCACGATAGTTGGTATCCCGACAGGGGTCAGGAAAGTATACTTACCCTCTCCTCTTCCTCCGCTAACCCTCCCTTCTTGTAGCCTAACCCTCCATACCCCGCACCATAACCCTCTCCATTAGTGCCTAAACCTAACCCTCCTCCCTTAGTGCCTAACCCCAACCCTCCCCCCTAGGGGTGCCTAACCGTAAACTCCCCCCCAAAACCTAACCCTAAGCCCGCTACACTCCCGAAACCTAACACTCCCCCCCGTGGCTAAAGCTAAGGGCGCCCAGGACTTCTCGTTCAGGCTGGCATCCTTCGGCATTCCACCATCCGGATTAAGATAGGCGTCTGTATTTCGACGTCTATCTTAAGTCCCTTGTCGAGATTTCCTTGTCAGTATTGAGACCGGTGGCATCTCGGCCGTCGGTTTAATAACGACATCCCTTTTAATGTACCCCCAAATTAACTGCAGAATTTACTTTGTCCAAAAAAAAAAGCTTTTTATAATTTTTCCACACTTATAAAAATATGCATGAAACAGCCATTTGACACAATTTAGGAACCCATAATACTTTTATTAGGGCACTAATACACTGATAAAAAGGTTACCTACAGTATGTCAGTTACCTATTTTAAGGGTTAGAGACAGATTTCCCCAAATTTACCTGTACTTTTCGCCGGTTACGCCACGTACAGTTTTCATGCAAATGCGTTTTCGCGTTTTTGTAATTGGATAGTGCGAAAAATGGGAGCGAGCATAGACAAAAGATGCAAAAATAGCTCACCATCCAAAACATGCAAAGTGTGCGAAAACTTCTCCGACGTAAAGTTTTCGCTTTTTCGCATCTAATTGAATTCTTCTCTTAAACTGTTCATAGCACAAAGTCAGATTTTTTTTTTTGTCAATATCAACTTATCATTGTGGTTGATCATTATTTTATCCCTTGTCAGATGACCAATTATTGGCTACAGTAAATTACTGTCAGACGCCCATGAAGTCTGGGCTTTACTTACCGGCTCCAATGGCGCTGGTTCCTGCATTCAACACCGTGCATACTTCCTTCAGTTTTCTCCAGCCGACATGCTGCTCTGAACCGTGCGGGCAATTGGCTTTAATGTTTTCTGTAACCAGCCCCCTGCTCTCTTCTAAGGAGCAGGCGCACGGGTCTGCTGTGATTTTATCAATGAGGCCAGCTAACTGGTGATGTGGTGTTTGGCGCCAAATTCAAACCTTGCAACTAAACCCCACTCTAGCACTAGCACAGTTCCAGAGTGTCAGGCTCACCTTTTGTGCTCCAGCATTTTTTAGTCTCAGATTCCTTTTTGCTTCTTCACAAGCAGCCACCTTTCCCTGATGCTACGGTAGTTTTACTTACTAGGATACCGAAAGGACTTCATTGTGGGTAGAAAGGATTCATCATGGACTTGTATTATTGAGAGAGAGTACACAGGGCACTAAACAGGTCTATAATAAATAATTCCCCAATAGCACTGGGAAATGTAACTATCAGCATATTCATTATGCGTGCAGGGTGTGCACAGACTACATTTAAAGATTTAAAGCAGGGCCCCAACTCGGGGGGGGGGGGGCTAGGGGGCGAATGCCCCAGGCACCAGATTTTAGGGCACGCAGCAGGGCCTGCTCCAGGGTCATGCAGAACTACCGGCAATGCACCCGAGCCTGCCACAATGAAGGGGCCCGAAGCCTGCGGCAATAACAGCAGACAAGCTAGGTGCTATAATGAGTCAGACAGACTCATTGTCACGGTTCTGGTATTCTGTAGATCAGGCACAGGGGCCAGGTTATTAGCTGAGGAGTGCAGGAAACGGGGAGGCTTCAAGATACCACAACTCAAAGGTAATACAGGCACTGGCAGACTAACGACACTAGGAATCACGGACCGGTGCAATGTAAGGATACTAGAATTGGAACACGAACCCAAGCTACCAGGAAGCCTCTCACCTAATGATCCAAGGACCAATCAGGCCAGAGAACTACTCCAGTGACAAGAAGAACCTGAACTGAAAACAGTATAGCACTGACAGTCTGGACCTGGCAACCAAGCCAGGAATAGGAGTCTTACAGTATGTAACCAGGAAAGAACTAATGAAGCTATATAATATAGAAGGGGAATTCAAGATAGAGAGACACCTCAGGCACACACAGTACTGAACATCTCAATGCTAAAAGACTTGTGACCCGATCATGCTCTCCAGACCTGGAACCCCAACGCTGACTGTCAGCCCAAGACAGGAGCACACAGTACAGGATAACCAAAATAGTCAACCTAGATTATGCGTTAACCTACTATAGCCATAGAGTGTAGTTATACTTGCAACGCAGTCCAGATGATGACCACACAACGCAGAGTGGAATCCAGGCAGGATAACATGTGTGGCAACAGCAGATGGTATGCACCGCTGGTAAACTTGAGAGAACTAGATCTGGAGTTGGAAGCGGTCTGTGTGCAGCGTGGGAGCCGCATCGCTGATAGATGGTACACAGTGGTACCAGCGGTCTGTGTGTGGCATAGTAGCCATGGTGCAGGGATGGTATACAGCAGCAATGGTAAACAGTCCCAGTGGTTATCTGTATGCGGCGTGGAAGCCGCAGCACTTAGAGGCAAACAGCAACGGTACAAGTGGATAATGGCTGAGTTTCAGCAAGGAAAATATCCACAGGAGAAAGCTCTGGAAACACAGGAGACACTGAGCCTGGATCGATCCACAGGAAGGAACACAGGGCCTGATTCAGAGCTGGACGCTCTGACCAGAGCGCTCGCTCTGAATCAGGGCCCTCCTACCTAAAAATGGAGCGGCCTCCTGGCCGCTCGCATAGCTGTGGGTGACCACCCACAGCTTATGCGAGCGGCCAAAAAGATGGATGCGATGGTCAAGACCATCGCGACCATCGGGCTTGTGATGAGACCCTGCGATAGGGTCTCGCTGCCGCAAGCCCAGGAGTGCTTTTGGCTCTATCAGAGCCAAAAGCACTCCCACTGACATCACTAGTGATGGGAGCGACTCCGTCCGGGCAGCAATGCACCTGGCACGCCCACCAAAGGGGGCGTGCTGTCACTCACCATCGACAGCACGCCCCCTTTGGTGCGGGACCCATAGCGACAGCTTGGCTGTCGCTATGCGGGTCTCGCGCATGCGCGCGACGGAGCTCCCTCCGTCGTGCGCATTCGCATTAGGGCACCATCGACCCGCTTGCGAGCGCTCGCGAGCGGGTCTGAATTAGGCCCACAGTTGTTAAGGCAATGAGTCTTTCCTAGGCCTGGATATATAGGGAGTGGTAACAGGTAATTGGTCAGGCTGACCAGGTGAGCGGTAATCACTGGGATAGTCTGTTGGAGGTTTTAGACACAGCAATGAATGCATGTTTAACCCTGTATGGGTGGCTAAGACCACGATTCCTAAACACTCATTATAGTATGCTGGTGGCTGCTGCGCGAGAAGATAGGAGGTGGTCCGGCCAGAGGAGAGGAGAAGGTCCCTCCCTTTCTCTCCACTCATCACACCCCAAGCACCTCATCTCTGAGCTGGTCAGAGTTCACATCCTGCTCTTGCCGGGGCACCATCGGGAATCTGAAGTCCCCGGTGCAAAAACCATAGTAGTCAGTGGAGAATAGCCTCTCTGGGTCCTGCCTGCTAGCCCAGCCCTGCACATCACAGCCCAGCCAAGTCCAGCCTGCTCCTACACATCACAGCATAGCCCAGCCCTGCCTGCTCCTGTACCTCACAGCCCAGCCCAGCCCTGCCTGCTCCTGTAAACAGTAAATTCAATCTATTTGTGTGTGTATGTGTATATATATATATATATATATATATTATTATATATTATTTTTTATTTTCTTTGAAACAATTGTACCTGCTAAATCCAGGTCTTTCTGAAGCTCTCCACAAGTGGTCCTTGGCTCTTGGACAACTTTTCTGTTAAATTCTTTAAGTCCTCTGTCAGAAATCTTGCGAGGGGCACCTGGTCGTGGCCGATTTATGGTGAAATGCTGTTCTTTCCACTTCCGGATTATGGCCCCAACAGTGCTCACTGGAACATTCAGAAGTTTAGAAATCCTTCTGTAACCAATGCCATCAGTATGTTTTGCAACAAATAGGTTGCAAAGGCCTTGAGAGAGCTAATTGCATTTACCCATCATGAGATGTTTCTTGTGTGACACCTTGGTAATGAAACACCTTTTTATAGGCCATCAGCTGGGACTGAACCAGCTTATATTAATTTCCACTGAAAAGGGGCAGGATTGCTTTCTAATTACTGATAGATTTCAGCTGGTATCTTGGCTTTCCAAGCCTTTTTGCACCTCCCTTTCTTCATGTGTTCAATATTTTTTCCTTGTGTCATTTCACATTATTACACATAATTTCTGGACATCTATGGTTTGATTTCCTTGCATCTGTAGATTGCATGGGTTGTTGCTGACATTTGGTAAAAATTTCATTACAATAGGCCCAGTACACATATATTTACTGAGAAAAATGTTGATGTGATCAATACTTATTTTACCCGCTGTATGTATATATATATATATATAATTATATATATAATTATATATATATATTATATATATATATATATACATACATACATATATACATACATACACACACATATATGTGTGAGTGTATTTGTATTATATATGTATACAGTATATGTGTGAGTATATATATATATATATATATATTGCGGTGAGAGGGGTTGTCTCTAGCCTGAATTGACAACATTCCTGTGGGATCAGTTCCCTCCAAGGGAGTCTAGAGGAAAGCCTGTGCATGCTGCAGTATCAGTGGAAGTGTGGAACTCCAGGTTTTCACAGTTACACAGACCCAGCTGCAGTTCATCAGTGAGGAACAGGAAGAGTTTAAAACTCTCATACACACACTGCTCTTTGCCCTAAAGCTGTCTAGCGGCCAGGTAGTAGGCCTAATGGTGCATATACATGGTCAGATTTCTCTGGTCGATTTGAATGATAACGACAGGGCCGGATTAAAGGGGGAGTGACAGGGGCGATCATCCCTGTGCCCCCACACCTGAAGGGCCCCCACACCCAGCCATCGGGGTTAAAGTGAACCGGAGGAGACGGAACCAGTTCCACCTCCTCCGGACACCTAACCCCGGTGCTGCACGGAGACACCAGGCGCCCGCTGAGATTGTAACCAGAGGGAGCCCGGCTCCCTCCTGCAGCGGCATCCAGAGCCGGAGACTAGAGCTCACTCGTGAGCTCCGGCTTCCGGCTCAGGCAGTGAACTATGGGAGAGACATCATGCGTCTCTCCCATGGTGCAGAGGAGCAGCGCCAGCCGAGCAGATCAGAAGGCTGTGAGAGTGGGGCTTAAAGTAAGTATGATTTTTTTTTTTCTCTTTAGCGCAAGCAGCTTTTCAACTGCTGTGGGGGGACATTACTACTGGGGGCATTACTCGGGGGGGACATTACTACTGGGAGCATTACTCGGGGGGGGCATTACTACTGGGGGCATTACTCGGGGGGGCATTACTCGAGGGGGACATTACTACAGGGGACATTACTCAGGGTGGACATTACTACAGGGGACATTACTCGGGGGGTGGGGCATTACTACTGGTGCCACTACCACAGGGGGCACAACTACAGGGGTAATACTACTGTGGGCATTACTATTGGGCACACACAAGGGGCATGACTACTGGGGGCACAACTACAGGGATATTACTAGTGGGGGTATTTATAAAGGGGGCATTACTATTGGGAACGCTACTACTGGGGGTATAACTACAGGGGGCATTGCATAGGGGCAACACTCCTGGGGGCACTACTACTGGGTGCACTGCATAAAGGGCACGTAATAGGGGCCCCCATATGTTTGTTGCCCAGGGGCCCCCATAGACCTTAATCTGGATAACGATATCGATTTAGTTCAAATCGACCAGTTTCTGGCCCCTTCAAATGACCAAACGATGGGCATGGATGGTCGATATCGATATTGACCATCGTCCGTGCATGCAGGCCAACCTGGTCGATATCGACCAGGTTAGCCTGTTTACTATAGGGACCCACGATCGTTGATGTTCGATATCGAACATCCAACACATGCAGGATGATCAGATAACGATCGTTATCTGATCGTCTCCAAGTCTGACCGTGTGTACCCTCCATTAGTGTTGTAGTGCCAGGGACCAAGGGCTATGCTGGCAGAGCATGGACAATTGTGGCTGCAAGCCACTGCTGACTGCTAAACACGAGGAGTGCTGGGACATTTACTTTATTTGTTTATTTGTGTTATATGCCTGTGTGCGTCCAGGCCTAAACTCATGTATACTAAAGTTCAGTGTCTGCTACCATTAAAAGACACTGCTTTACAGAATACCTGCCTGTCTAAATACTAATTTCTACACCCGGTGTTATATATATATATATATATTTATATATGTCCAGTCGAGAACAGCACACAATTAGTCAAGATTTTCAATATTCAGGTGCTGTAATCCCATAATGAGTAAATATAGCAGTTACAGAGTGTCCAGTTACAGAGAACAGGAGAAAGGACCAGCACACCTTTTTAAATGCAAAAAATTGTAATCAAAGAATAATATGTATAAAAATATACAGCCTTAAAGAGTCCAATAGGCATTGCATGTCACAACTTAATAGACAACATGTATAACCAAGCAGCAGTCAAATGAACACCATAATGGAAAACAGTGTCACAAGAAAAAACAACAATGACTGGCAACATGGTGACTTTTTATGCAGAAAAAGCGATTAGTGGCCCGACGGCCGTTTCGGTGTTATCACACCTTCATCATGAGCACAGTCACGATTTTACAACTGAGCCGAAGTGCTGGGACATTTACTTTATTTATTTGTGTTATATGCCTGTGTGTGACCAGGCTTAAACTCATGCATACTAAAGTGCAGTGTCTGCTGCCATTAAAAGACACTGCTTTACCAAATACCTGCCGGTCTAAATACTAATATCTACACCCCGTGTTACTAATATATATATATATATATATATATATATATATATATATAAAATCTCCAAACAAAATGAGGGTGCACTCACCAGACTTCATAGATATCAAAAAGATTTGTTTTATTTACGTCATCTTAAAAATACAGCCATAGTACTGGCTGTGTTTTTAAGATGACGTAAATAAAACAAATCTTTTTGATATCTATGAAGTCTGGTGAGTGCACCCTCATTTTGTTTGGAGATTGTCTTTGACAAGGTATTAAACTTGTTTGGGTCAGCTACCCCAGCATTGGATCAGGCTTAAACATGAGTGTGGACAGTTTGGGAACGCCTCCGTCTGGGCAGCCATGCACCCGGCATGCCCACCAAAGGGCACGCCCACGCACCCGGCACGCCCACCATAGCGACAGCTTGGCCGTCGTTATTCGGGTCTCGCGCATGCGCACAACGGAGGGTCGGGTCGACCCGCTTGCGAGCGCTCAGCGCTCGTGAACGGGCCTGAATCAGGCCCTAAATACATAAAGAAAACACAGCAAAATGTGAATACCTAAAATATCAAAACAAGTGACTTGCCTCAAATAAACACTATGAAAAATATACACAATAATAAAAAGAAAATATAAATGCATAAGAGATCATCTACAGATCATATAAAAAAGATAATATACACAAACAGTGCAATAACATAAAGTGACATGCTTCTCATAACACCCCCTACTGCAAAATACTTCTACATCATGCTAAAAATACGTCATATATATATATATATATATATATATATACACACACACACACACACACTGGTAGAGACAATATAGTCTCTGCCTTGATAATCAAATATATGTCTACATGGGACCATATGATCTACACAAATATTAAATACTCTTAAATGTACTTAAAGATGGCACTGCAATCCCAGGGACTCATTCAAGCCACGGGGTGCTAGGGTGTCCAAGCGAAAGATCCAAAATGTCTCCAACTGAAGCAATTTTTTAGATCTATTACCACCCCTCAGAGTGACAGGCACATGGTCAATGATCTTATATTTAACCGTAGCTAAGCCGTGCTTCTGTTGGGCAAAATGCCGTGCAACAGGTTGATCACTGCGGCCTGAGGCACGGCAACAACAGTGTCTCAGAGCAAGCTAACCTGCGGCCTGCTCTCCCAGGTATGAGACACTCAGCTATGAAAAAACCCAGCTTATCTGAGCCACTTTCAGGTGCCAGCCCTAATGAGCCTGCTACCAAGCTGAAAGGCCCAACACCTGGAGTGGCCTGTGGATGGAGCCCTCCCTCTCCTCACATCCACACCCCCAGGACCCATTCTGGCTTTTCACAGAAGCCAACATTTCTAGTCTGCTTATTCAACAGACTTTTCCTGGGGGTTTTAAAAGACATAAGACAGGAATCTGGGACATATATAGCAGCCATTCCACACTTTTCCAGTGCTTCTATCACAAATATATATATATATATATATATATATTTTTATTTATTTTTTCTCTGGCTAATCCGCACTCACTTTATGAGAGAAATAATTGCTGGGGTGCAGTATCAAACTGTGGTCTAGGTGAAGCCACAAACCACTAGTAAAGAAAATATTTTAGGGGTGCACTCACCAGACTTCAATCCAAGTTTAGTATAACAGCTTTATTTCATAGAAAAATAATCCGATTATTTTCTAAGGAATAAAGCTGTTACACTAAACTTGGATTGAAGTCTGGTGAGTGCACCCCTAAAATTTTTTATATATTATATAATGAGCTAAGTGGGTCTGGTTCTCTGACAACCGGACCCGTCCGAACATAGCGAATCCGAACCGGATCAGAGTCAGGCTCAGGTCTTCCCGTCTGACTCGGATCCAAAAACTAAGCGAAATGTCACCAATCCCACATCGGATTGCATATAAGTCTCTCCTTGTGGTGATTGGTGCCATTTGCTTCACTGCTGCTGTACTCTGCTTTGGCTATGCTGTGTCCATCTGAGGGCTGTGCTGTCCATCCAGGGGGCTGTGTTGTGTCCATCCAGGGGCTAGGCTGAGTCCAGAGGCTGTACTGTTCCATTCAGGGGCTAGGCTGTGTCCATACGCGGCTGTGTTCCATCCAGGGGCTTACTGTTCCATCCAGAGGGGCTGTGTCCATCCAGAGTCAAGGCTGTGTTATGTCCATGCAGCGGCTTGGCTGTATCCATCCAGGGCTGTGCTCTGTTCAGATGCTGTGTCCAACCAGGGGGGCTGTGTTCCTCAGGTCTGTGCTGTGTCTATCCAGGGGCTAGGCTGTGTCATCCAGGACTGTTTGCCATCCATCCAGCCACCCCCCGGCCATGCCTACCAAACGGGGTGAGCTGTCAATCACCATCGACAGCTTGCCCCCTTTGAGCAAGACCTGGAGCACCCGTCGCTAGCCAGGTCTCGCGCATGCACACGACGGAGCCGGCTCCGTCGTGTGCATGCCCAGTGGGCAAACATCGACCCAGTTGCGAGCGCTCAGTGCTTGCGATTGGGTCTGAATCAGGCCCTGTGTCCACACAGCAGTGCTGTACTGTAGTTTACATCCAGCTGTGTTCATCCACTCCCCATCTTGTCACACAATGGTGCTGCACTGAGTCCGCAGGCCATAGGCATCTTCTTCTGCCTCTCATGATGATGTAAACCCTTTTCACTATACAAGTGTCAACTGTGTGCTCAGAAACATCACAAATCCCTGAGGAGAGTCTAAGTGTGTCCGTAGGTGCAATGTGTGAGCCTGACCTTTGCAATACTGTATTCGAAGAGGAGCGTCCTTTCACCAAATGTGCACCCCCTTCAAATGTGGGGATGAGCAGCACATGTCAACATGCTGATGTAGAAATTGAGGATGTTAGTGTGGAAGTGCACCAGGATGAGGGGGATTTTTTGTAGCAGATACCGGTGCTAATAAGGATGTTGTTGATGGGGTTGTTTGTGTAAGTCAGGCACCAGTGGAAACAGTTGTTGCCCATGATAAAAAAAAATGGGATCTTGGTACTTACTGGTAAATCCTTTTCTCTGATTCCACAGGGGACACTGGAAGCTATAACACTGGGGTATGGGTATAGAGACGTAGTTAGTTGGAGCTGGCATTTTAAATAATCTTAGAAGTGGGAAGATCCTCCCACTCTATTCCCCACCAGCCCTGAGATAAGAAAAATTAAGACAGGGAGGAGATGGACAACAACAGGAGTAAAGATAAGGGAAGGTCACACAATAACAGAACTATACAACACATGGAACGAACCGAACAGACAGGTGAAGAACGCTGAGGTGGGTGTCCAGTGTCCCCTGTGGAATCAGAGAAAAGGATTTACTGGTAAGTACCAAAATCCCATTTTCTCTTTCATCCACTAGGGGACACTGGAAGCTATGACACTGGGGATGTCCCAAAGTTTTCCCACACAGGCGGGAACGCTCTGAGGAACCTGCATGACAAGGCGGCCAAATCGCGAAGCTGAAGCTGCAATTGGGTCAAACCTATACTTCACAAAGGTGTATACCGAGCACCAAGTAGCTGTCCAGCACAGATACATGGTGGAGGCACCCTGACGAGCCACCCCCAACATACCCACAGAGCATTTGGATAGTGCTGAAATAGACGGAAGAGGAGGCCTATCACTGCTGACATGAGCCTGATGTATGGCCAGTAGAATCCACTTCGCCAATGTTTGTTTTGACGCTGGTCAACTGCTCCGAACCGCATCATAGGATCCAAAAACAAATGTTACGGAAAGACACTGTTTGATCCACATAGAGAAAGAGTGCTCTAACAACATTCAGAGTTAAGGATACTCTGGAGTCCCCAACCAAGGAAGGTACCACAATAGGCTGATGGATGTGGAAAACCAACACAACCATAGGAAGGAAAACCGCCTGCGTCCTGAGCTCCATCTTATCATAATAAAAGATAAAGTATGGGGGCATACAAAACAGGGCCCCCAACTCCGAAATCCATCGGGCCGAAGCCAACACCAGGAGGAACACAGAGTGCTGTAGTGGAACAAAAAGGTGGCTGCACCTGCAACACCCTGAAGAAAAGTCTGCACCCCTGGAATGAGGGCCAATTTGCGTTGAAAGAAAATAGTCCCGTTTGAAGAAAATACCAAAAACCTAGAAAAACTAAAAATCCAGGACAGAAAATCCCAACTGTCACACCATGCTACATAAGACCGCCAATGCGGTGGAAATGCACAGCCGTAACTGGTTTTCTGGTGCGAAGCATAGTGGGGATAACAGATTTGGGGATGATTTTGCTTCCTAAGATAACGGATGCAACAGCTCCCCCTGTTAAACGCAAATGCACTTGGTTGGGCTGTACGAAAAGACGCTGTTGCAGAAGATCCAGACTAAGTGGAAGGGGCCACGGTCATCTGCTAAAAGAGTCCCAAGGTCCGAGAACCAACTCCTCCGAGTCCAGTCTGTTCCACGAGTATGACCGAGGTCGACTCGTGTTGGATCCGTTTTAGTAGACGAGGAAGTAGTGGAATTGGGGTTAAACCATGCCATAGATTCATGGAACTGTTAATGCATCCACAGCCTCTGTCTGCAGTCAGATCCTGAGCCTGCATAAGAGGGACCACTGCTGGGGGAGTACTGTGTAAGGGGTACTAATGGGGGCCTGCATAAGGGGGATCACTACTGAGGGCACTAGCCACTAATAGGGGCCTGCAGAAAGGGGACCACTACTGGGGGGGCACTGTGTAAGGGGCACTAATGGGGGTCTGCATAAGGGGGACCATTACTGGGGGCACTGCATAGGGGGGACTCTATAAGGGGCCCCTTGTGGCATGTGGCCATGCCCATTTTGGGTGCACGCACATGGGGGGGTGTACTTTTTTCAATTTGCCCTGGGCTCCAAATATCCTAGTGATTCCATTGGTTTGTCGACACACTTATCTAATCTCACACTCCGAATCTTCGACCCGCCATGAGGTTGTTGGGTTGCATCCATCAGAGGAGAAGAGACACTCTGATTGTCGGGGCCAACCAGATCATCCGATGCAGGAGTCGGTGAGACCCTGATCCTTGTGTTAGTAGATGCAGCTGGACCACACAGGAGTGGAATCGTCCGAATCATAGTGCCTCGAATGCAGCTACCATCTTTCCCAAGAGATGAAGATAAAGGAGTAAAGACACCCTCATCGGTCTGAGAACTCTCTGAACTAGTAGTCGAATGTCCTGGGCTCTGTGTTCCAGTAGGAACACCCTCTGAAACCTTGTATTATTATTATTATTTATTATTATCCTTTATTTATATGGCGCCACAAGTGTTCCACAGCGCCTTACATAGTACATAGAACTAATAGGTGAACAAAAAACAAGTAACTTACAGTACATTACAGTGCAGGACAAGGACACAACTTATATACATTGCTGAAATAGTGATTAAAGCACTCACAATAAGCTGCCGGGAGTTGGCAGTCCCGTGTTAGGTGCCCTAATGGGGAGTAGAGAGTAGAAGAAAATGTAAAGAGAAGCATATGAGGGAAGATCATCCAGGATCAGTCCCAGTAACTGTAGTCTTTGAGACGGAATTAGGTTGGATTTTCTTTTAAATTGATCATCCAGCCATGCTGACTAAGAGAAGATATTATGATGGCTTTGATCAATAGGTCGTCTAAGTAAGGCATTACTGTTACACCTGATGTCCAAAGGTGTGAAATCATGACAGACATGACCTTGGTGAAGACACGGGGTGTCCATGATATACTGAACGGTAACGTCCGAAACTGACAGTGATCGTGAATTATCACAACACGCAGGAAAGCTTGATGCGGCTCCCAAATTGAGACATGCTTTATATCTAGAGAATGAGAAACTCCACAGGTTCCAAACTCACAAGTGATGAACCATCAGATACTGGTCTAAAAACTGTAGGTTCAGGATAGGCCTGACTGACTCGTCCGGCCTGTTTACCACAAGGAAGGTTTGAGTAGAACCTCACACCTCAATTCTACCGTAACTGGAACCAACACTGACGATTTTAGGGGAGACAGAATTGCCTCTCAGGCAGACCTGTAGCGAAGAACGATTTGAAAGTGAAACTACGAAATCTATCCTGTACCCAACAGAGAGTAATCTGCAAATCCACTGATCCAAAGAGATCTGTTGAAAAGTCTTTAAGTGAGCTCCTGGTGTAGGAGATCACAAGTGGGACGGGAGACCGTCACGCCACCTGTTATCAGCTGGTTGTGGTTCCTTTCGACATGCTACAGTCTGTTGGTGACTTCTACTTCTGCCACCCCTTACATGCATGGAAATAACACTGGCTCCATCACGAAAGGGCTGCATGCACGAAAGGAATGAAACTTGGGACCAGTGTGAGTCCTACTGGGAGGTGGGGCAGTTGAAGGGAGGAATGTAGACCTACTTTAAAATTCCCTTTCACTGCTGGTCATATATAATATAATATAATACCAATGTTTATTGATCTTATTCTCAATATACAAGATCAGTGTTATTTCTGAACAGTATATATAATGTAGCTGTTTTATCTCAGTGACTAAACTTATATACAGTATATCACTAGTATCGTATTGTACTAAACAGCTATTTATTTAGTGTGATATTTATGCTGGCATACAGAGATACAATAAATCATTCATAGTATATAGTGAGAGTATATTACAATAATGGCTGTGGGGAAAATTGATCTATCATGTTGCAGATTTATTTCCAAATCCTGCAACTTAATATCCACAGTGTCCCCCAGTATCTAATAATGGACAGCATTTTGCCTTTGTTAGTTTTCTCTCATATTCAGCCAATAGATCTATCACGTTGCAGATTTATTTACAAATCCTGCAATTTAGTGTCCACACAGTTCCCAGTATTTATTTAAAGACAATATATTGCCTTTGTTAGTGTCCTCTCACATTCAGCCACCAAACCTGTTTGTAAATCTATGAGGTGCAAGCCTCTCTTGTGATTCTGGCTTTACTGCACAGAACGCTGTTATTATTGTCTTTCTATGCCAGATCACACTATCTGTCTTTTCTAAATCAGGTTAGTAAGCACATCAGATAACAAAGGTATATTGCAAAATTATAACACAATAAATACTGACCAGCAGCTAATCTGGAAATGTCTGATGCGCGTTTTGCCAGAAGGCTACTTTTTCAAGGCAGTGTAACCCAGACCTCATCTTCTCCTGGTCTAAATACCTTTACAGTGGCTCTCATTGGTTTGTTCATATTTTTGTTTGCTGCTCCAGATCTAATATTATTTGAAAGTCGCTTTTGTTATCTGGGGATTCGTAATATCCCATAGTATGTCTGTTAACCATTGCTATTGCATTAATCATTAAATCAACCTAACTTTCTTTATTACTAAACTCATATGCAGTATTATCCTTTTATCAATTTTTATACTATATCAGGAATGTTACTTTTTTCACTATAAAGTGGTTTGCGACCTTCATTATTTTAATCCTATACTATAATACCTCAATATCTTCATAAATATTACAATTTTTGTTAATGACCTTTAAATTATATATCTATCTGAATAAATAATTAA
This sequence comes from Taudactylus pleione, assembly GCA_031769625.1. NCBI lineage: Eukaryota > Metazoa > Chordata > Amphibia > Anura > Myobatrachidae > Taudactylus > Taudactylus pleione. The sequence goes on from JAUIMM010000012.1 coordinate 8,227,256, forward strand.
CAGTATACATTTATCAATATTTTATTTTGTAATTAATTAGTATTTTTTATAAATATTTAAATATTTTCAGAATAGATTCCACATCTATATTTTGATCTGCCTGTTTTAATTATCTATCTATAATTGTTTCTCATTAGTTCTTATGTTACTGCTGAGTACTGTATTTCTATGTGTTTTTATTAACATTCATCAATACATTTATTGTGATATAGTGTTATAACTATAGTAAATTATTTGGAATCCAGATTTTTATTAAGAATATAAATGTGACTAATAGACTTAAAAATTAAAAAATATTATTGTGTGTGATTATTCCAATGTAATACCTAGTGATCTGGTTCCATCTACTAGTGTATTTTTTAGTGTAATTAATTTAGTGAAATATGATAATTATCATAAAATAAAAAAAATCTTTAGTGATATTGTTCAAAATTATATCACTCTCATAATATAAAAAAATCAATACTGTGGATAGAATTAATTTATAAAAATAAACACTAAGTATATATTACATCATGTGAATATTAAGTAAAAATCTTACGTGTAGAAATATGGTTGATACAAAGCTTTAAATATATTTTGTCCTAATTTTTAATATCTTATATAATATCATATCATGACAAATATCATATAAATGTTTGGTTCTGTTATGACTTATCTAGTTGGTTAATCATTCAATATAAATTAGATATTTTAGATATTAAAGGCAATGGGTTTATTTGTATGTTAGTTCCATATACAGTCTACATATTGATCATATTATGTTCACCATATTATATATATATTTAGTTCTATTATGACTTATCTAGTTGTTGCTTATTCAATATATTCTGTTACCTAAAATAATGGGAATGGGTTTCATATATTAATATATTAATCCACTCCAGCCTACATGTCAATTATATTCATATAACGTAATTGTTCATTTATTTTAAAGTATAATATATTCGTTGCATGCAATTATTTGTTGATCTAAAATATTAAATAAATACATTTTTCCAGAGAAAGTATTCTTCTGTCTCTTTGTCCATCTCGCATGACAATATTATTAAAGGAAGGCTACAAATAGATTGTTTTAATGCATTCCAAGGGGGTCCATGCTGTTCATTAGGAATATTGTCCTTGATTCCCTTTTCTGTAGCTCCTTGTTTATATCACACCCCCCCCCCCGAGACCTAAATGGATTTTTTTTTGTAGGCCAAATGCATTTAAGTGATCCAGATTACCACAATTCTTTTTAGAAAATGCTTTGCTACACTTGTAATCAGTTTAAAATTTCTCTTTATCTGTTTTTGCGTTCTTAATGTTTCTTGCATGCTCCAAAATTCTTTGTCTTAGTTGTCATTTGGTCATGCCTATATAATTAAGTCCACAAGAACAATAAAGGCAATAGATCACGCCCAGAGTTTTGCAATTGATGTATTCATTGATGTTAATATCCATGCCATATCTATCTATGGCTTTCTTCCTCTGGTCTATATATTTACAAGCAGTACAATTGCCACACTTGTAGCATCCTATAATTGTTTCAAATTTTCTTTGTATGTTTAATTAAATGACTGTGTACCAATTTGTTTTTTAAGGTTGCAGATTTCTGCCAGCTGATATTCACCCCCTTCCCCATGGCACTCTCCAGATCTTGATCTAGGGTAATTATGTTCCAATGTTTTTGCAATATTGTTTTTATATCCTTCCATTCATTGCAAAATGTACTTACAAATCTCACTGTTATATTTTCTTCTTCGTTCTTCTTTCTATCATTTGGGAAGATAAGTTTTTCTCTCTTCTTACCTTTTGCCTGATTATAACTTCTCTTTATGTTCTTTTTGCTATAGCCTCGATCCTGCAATCTATCTTTCTCAAATATTTTTTTCTTTTGTGCAGATGCGGCATGTCCTAAGGAATTCCCCTTTCGGGATTCCCTTGATGGTTGCTGGGAGGTGAGAGCTACTGGCATGTAAGATACTATTTGTGGCAGTACTTTTCCTATACATATCCATAGTAATTTTATTATCTTCTGTAACATCAATTTTTAAATCCAAGAATGTTATCATTTTCTGGCTCATAGCACTCATCAGTTTTAAAATATTGTTGTTACAATTGAGTTTATCGATATATTCTGTTAACATTTCTCCTTCACCTTCCAAGATAATCAAAATATCGACCAATATATCTGAACCATGATGTTATATGTTCAGTATATCTTTCATTGGCTGAAAAAACACATAATTTTTCCCACCACCCAAGGTACAGGTTGGCATATATTGGTGCACAAGTTGTGCCCATCACTGTACCTCGGGTCTGTAGGTAGAATCTTTTGTTACATGTGAAGTAATTCCTTCTTAGGATAAGGTTCAGAAGTTGGATAATGCAATTATTGAATTCATATCTTTCCCTCATACTTTTAGAGTATTCGACTGCATTAAGACCTAGCTCATGATTTATACTGGTGTACAGTGATTCAACATTGCATGTACATAGCCAGGTATTTGATGTCACTGTTATGTTTTCGATTTTTCCCAGTATATCTAAAGTGTCTCTAGTATAGGAGGGTAGTTCTTCTACAAAATTGTGTAGATGTTTATCCACAAAGGTACTTGTTTTTTCTGTTAATCCTCCTATACCAGGCACGATCGGTCTTCTTGGTGGCTGTTGAAGATTTTTATGAATCTTGGGTAGTGCATAGAATGTTGGTACTGTAGGGTGGTCTACCCACAAATAGTCTCTCACTTTTAGTGATTTGTCCTTGTGAGAATTTGTTCTCTATGATTTTTTTGTATTCACAAAGAAAGTTGGCTGTAGGGTTGAAAATTAATCTCTTATAACAATCCTTATCACCTCTTTCACACAATCTTCTTTCTTCCAGAGTACTACAGTATGTTTCCTCCTTTGTCAGATGTTTTAATTTCCACATCATCCCATTCTTCTATGACTTTTAGTGCCATATGTTCTAACTTCGATATATTAATGTTATTCTTGATGTTTTTGTTATCATACAATTTATCTAAGTCTTTAGAAACTATTTCCAAATAGATTTTTGCTTGTGGGCATATTTGAGGATTGGGAATAAAAGTTGATTGTTTTTTGAGAGAAGTATCCCATTAAGACGATGGTTGTGATTCGTGGTTTTCCTCACTTAGTTCTTTCAGAATACGTAATGCTTCCATCTCACTTGCCTGTAAAACCCCATGTCCACTCCATCTAATTCTTTGGGTCGATCAGATCCTGTTCTTTCTTTATTTACAAAGAGTTTTTTTTTATAAAATTTTTCTAATAAACAGATTCAGATCTTTCTCTATTTTGAATCTGTTCATATGTTTCATAGGAGAAAAAGAGAGTCCTTTTGAGAGGACCTTTTTATGATATTCATTAAGAACCCTATCAGTGAGATTCACACTTTGTAATGTATTATTTTTTTTATTGTTTCCTGAAGGTCCTGTTCCTCCTCTAGCTGCTCAGACCCCAGTCCCTTCTTTTCCTTTGATTTTTTGATCTTCCATCCCCTTCTAATGCGTTTGTATGGCCTGGAATATCTGTTGATATTTTGTGACCTAATCCTAAAAAATTTAATTCTTTCCTTCCCTGATGACTTTTATTAGTTGATGAGCTTTCCGATGTCTCTCCTCTTGTTCCGAGGTAGACTGTATACTTTGTTATATTTCCCTCTTATTGTTTTCTTCCATTTAAAAACATTACCCTTTTCATAATCTTCCCTATCTCGTAAAAAAATGTTGTTGTTTCTTATCAAATATGTTCTTTTCGAATTGTTCTATCTCGTTCTTATATTTCTGATAATTTTTTTGGAATGCTTCTAGACCCTTGAATTCTTTCAATTTCTCACCTATTTTTGTTATTTCTTTAGTATGCTGTTCTAGTGTTGTTTTGTCACGTTTATCAAGATGTAAATCAGATTGCAATGCAATGCGATAGCAATGGTTGACAGACTGTTATCTGGGGATTCATAGTATCCCATAGTAAGAGGCTTTCAAATAAACCTAAAGATACGGAGCAGCAAACGAAAATATGAACAAACCAATGAGAGCCACGGAAAAAGTACTTACACTGGGAGAAGATGAGGTCCGGGTTACACTGCCTTAATAAAGCAGCCTTCTAGTGAAAGGTGTGTCAGCGTTTCCCATTTAGCTGCTGGTCATTATTTATTGTGTTATAATTTTGCAATATACCTTTGTTATCTGATGTGCATACTAACCTGATTTAGAAAAGACGGATAGTGTGTTCTGGCATAGAACGACAATAATAATGGCATACTATGCAGTAAAGCCGGGATCACAAGAGAGGCTTGCACCTCGTAGATATACAAACAGGTCCGGTGGCTGAATGTGAGAGAACACTAACAAAGGCAATTTATTGTCTATAAATAGATACTGGGAATACTGTGGACACTAAATTGTAGGATTTGTAAATAAATCTGCAATGTGATAGATCTATTGGCTGAATATGAGAGAACACTAACAAAGGCAACATGCTGTCCATTATTAGATACTGGGGACACTGTGGATACTAAGTTGCAGGATTTGGAAATAATTCTGCAACATGATAGACCTATTTACCCACAGCCATTATTGTAATATACTCTCACTATATACTATGAATGATTTATTGTATCTCTGTATGCCAGCATAAATATCACACTAAATAAATATCTGTTTAGTATAATATGATACTAGTGATATATATAAGTTTAGTCACTGAGATAAAACAGCTACAGTACATATACTACTCAGAAATAACACTGATCTTATATATTGAGAATAAGATCAATAAACATTTGTATTATATTATATATGACCAGCAGTGAAAGGGAATTTTTTAAACATTTCTTACTTACTATTTTGTCACATTCCAACTACAAGCACTATCTATAATTTTAATCAATATTTTGCCTTTTTTCTTGAACACGTTATTTTTAATGATATAATTAATAAAGATTGAAAACATTTTTTTATATTTTTTGACAGAGAATAAATTGAATACTGATCCTAAGAGTGCACCATATTTTGGTACTATGTCTATTGGGGAATTACCGTTCTGCCCAGCTATTTTGTTGCTCATGGCGTGGGTCGCACCATGGACTTGTGGCATGGCGTGCAGGCCTCTGAGTCACGCCATGGACTTGTTGAATACCGTGGTATTCTTCAACGAAGGATATGCTACGGCATGTAATACAGTGCTTAACCACTGGGTGGCGAGTGCTCCACTTTTGTAATTGCACGTAATACAGTGCTTAACCGCTGGGTGGTGAGTGCTCCACTGTTGTAATTTGTACTGAATGCCTTGTACTGAATGCCATACTGTTAAACTTACAGTAAATTGGATGGATATCACATTCACATTCACAGCATTTGTATGTTCGCACAACCAATACTGTATTTTTAATGTCACATAATGTACACACAGCACAGTACTGTACCATACAGTAAGATCTTATAACAGGATGCAAATCACTGCACATACAGTATTGTACATACGGTATGGTGCAGTAACTGAACAGTAGAGAAGTTGCCCGAGTTGTTGTCACGGTATAACTGATACTGTAGATTAATGAGATGCACGCACAGCTTTCACTGAGATGGGATGAATTACAGTATGACAATTTTTTTTTTAATTAAAAACAGCAGCGGGAGGAGTGCACAATGATGAGGCCGCTCTGTGCAGTTCACTGTAGCTGTCGTGTGGGCTAGTGGTTAGGTGATCACTTTGGTAGAATTATGGTCTTGGGTTCGATCCCTGGAAAAGAATATTTTTTATTGTCACTGTCTGCTCTGGACACTATAGTGAAACTACTTTAGTAGTGTTGTACTGTAATACTGTAGTGTTGTTGTTTAAAAGGCTGCTTAAAAGTAAGACATTACAAACTGATTGTGTGTTTAAATAGTGCAAAACTTTCGTCAATGTCTGCGCTGTGGTGGCTGTCTGCTTCAAGGGGTTGCAATGGGATTTCATGCGCATGCCCAGTGGAGGGGTTACAATGGGATCTGTAGCACCAAGAGAGGGCTCTGTATCACAAACTGTGCGCCAAAAGCGCAAAACGCAAACATGCGACAACGTAGATGCGGTCTCGGCCTTACACACGATAGCTACGTCTCTTGGACTGTGTCTGAGAGTGGTTTCTGACTGTGAGAGAGCGCTCTGTGTTCAAAGCTGACTGTGCGTTTGAAGCGCAAAATAACGTTGCATCGCAAACTTATGACAATGGTGGTGCTGTTCCAACCTTGCACACTAAGTACGGTAGTAGTGGGATCTGTATGAGAGAGAGCTCTCTGTATTACACGGTTGGCGCTATGGTGGCTGTCAGCCATCTGCGATGGATTAGAAATGGAGGGGGTACAATGGGATCTGTGGCGCCAAGCCATACACCATGTAGCGCTATGCCATCACTGAGCATGCGCAGTTGGCTGTATTAATGCAGTCGGTATGCTGTTGAATTTCCATCTCTGGCAGGCGCATGCCCAGTAGGAGGGTTGCGATGCGATTTCTGGCGCATGACCAGTGGGCCGAGAGTCATACACAGTGCATCAGGTCCATTCCCCCAAAGCAAGCAAGAGCCTCTCATTACCATAATAAAGGATGCTTTGTTAATCCATTTACTGTAAGCAGTCAGCTCTGCCCTAGTGTCCTGAAAAATGCTACGAATAGTGACCTCTAGCATGGTGAGAGACCTCGTGGGAAAAGTTGGTCAACTGGAAGCAAAAATGGACAACTTGAAAGAAGAGCTGAAGGACACCATTGCAGAAGCAATGAAAGAAGCAATCCAGCAAAGTAAAGAAGAATGGCAAGAGGCCGCTGCCCAGAGTACCAGGAAGAGACATGACCAGGCAATCCAGTATGAAATGGTCACACCGGATGAATTTGAGCCTGAGGATAACGACGACGATTTCAACTTGGAGACTGACCCATCCTTCCACTTGCTAGATATGGACAATACAGTGACATCAGAGCACTTGGACATGACACCAGTGCCATCATGCAGCCTGCCTCAGTGTGAGAGTACACCAGTGGCATCATATCGCCTGCCTGAATGGTCAGTTGAAGAATCGAGGATCAACAATGCAAGCATGCCTGTACTTTCACCAGGAGCGCCTGTCATGTCGAGCACCTCAGCACCACTGACTGTATTTGGAACACCCTTACCGGATATACCACTGGCTGTGATCAACGTTGACAAGGACAATGAAATTTACAGAGCTGTCAATTGTGAGATGCATCGATATGCGCAAGCAATATTTCAGGAACACGTGCCCTACGACCTGTATTGCAATTGGACCAAGCGGGTGAACTTTGATGGAAGTCGGAAGAAAGTGCCAATCCCCAACAATTTAAGAGAAGATATCCTCTCAAGATGCCGGACAACATTCAGGATTGGAAAAGAAGAACTTACCCAGATAAAGGACATGCTGAATGGGGTGCTGCGCATGCCAAGGAAACATGCATGGAGGACAGTCACACATACAAGTACAGATCTGCAATCAACAAACACGACTTGAAGGGACTTGTCAGAAGACAGGAAGACCAGGCGCCGCCGCTGGCCAGGACGTGGCAGAAGAAAAAAGCTGAGGACAGGAGAGGACTAAAGGGGTGGAAAGCAAAAGAGCTAAAGAAGTTCCCCCCCTCAAAGCCTCTTCCACCATAACAGATAGGCCCTATGTGAGGCCAACGGAACATTAAACCCATCCTACAGTAGACCAACAGGTCTGAAGAGAGGAAGACCCGTGTGAAGAGAGAAGCGGAGGACAGGAGAGGACTACAGGGGTGGAAAGGAAAAGAGCTAAAGAAGTTCCACCCCTCAAAGCCTCTTCCACCATAACAGGTACCGGTAGGCCCTCTGTGAGGGCAACTGTACTGTACATTAATATTGTAGTTTGTTAGGCTGGTGAGATACAGTAGGGCTGATATTAATGTTGCAGTAGATAATTGTGACACACTATTAGAGCAGGAAAGGGCCTTGCATGGCATATTCTCTCTCCTACAGGAACCTCTGTGTGGGATTGAGCGGGACGAAGAAAAAGAGTATCTCTGGTGAGTACTGTATGTACCGTACCTGTGTGTCTGTCTTTTACTGTCTGTTCGTCTCTGCCTATCCTCCTTTCTTCAGGGCGTACAGTGGACCTTGCACTCCGATGCAAGGTAGAGTCTGCACCTGGTATAGGTGAAACTCTGGATCTGAGGCCAAAAGTGCCAGTGATGATTTTAGCTTAAAAGCCTAATCTTTTTGTGTACTGTAGTCCTCGGTCCAGTAGGGCGTTTCGGTCGGCATTGAGGAAGGACTGTTCTCACGACATCTCCTTCCTCCTAGGTACTGTACAGTAGTCATGTCCGTGTCCAGCTTGGAATTCCAGGACATGCCAGCGGTAGAAGAAAGAAGCGGGGCACAGTAGAAGACTACGGGGGTGGAAAGCTAAAGAAGTCCCCCCCCCTCTGTACAGCATGTTACTGTAGGTTAAATAAAAATTGTCATTAATTTATAAAATTGGTGTTTGTACTGTATGTAATTCAGTCTTTAAGTGCGCCTGAGACCCAACACGTGCATCTGTCATTAAAAAAGTACAAAAAGTCAATAACACACAGATGCAGGGGTGTATCGTCCTATTGGCCAGGTTTCACTCACCAGGGGCGCGCCGGCCGATGGGGGTTGCCGCCCACAGTCATATACTGAACAGTATCCCTGTTGCCCATCACAGCGATTTCACAGCTGCCCGGCACTTACAGTAGAATACAGTACAGTAGACATACAGTACTGTATACACTGAGGGCCGCTTTCAATTTAGGGGTGGTCTATTTACTTTTTTTAGCCGGTCTCGTCTTTTCACTCCAAGGGGTCTATTTACTGTACTAAGCAGTGTTAGGAGACAGAGTGAAAAGTGATAAAAAAGTGATAAGGTGTCAGTCAATCAGCTTTCAAACACAGCCTGTGAGATGACAGTTGGGAGCACATTGGTTGGCACTTTTTCACCCATTGGAGCAAAAACACGTGATTGGCTAAAAAAAGTTCCGCAGATTACGTCATTTCGCCAGGTGTAAAATTATCACTGTATTCAATTTGAAAGCTTTTCCGCCTACCGTAGGCGGGAAGTCAATGCAATGTACAGTAAGACAGTATGTGAAAAAGTTTCGCCTACTGTATGAATAGCAGGCGGGAAAAAATTGGTGAATTGGGGTGCAACGTTGCGGGAAGCCTTCAACGTGCAGCCTTAAGACAGTCCTCTAAAGGTACTGTAAACTGCGTAACTTTTTTTTTTTTTAAAAACAGTCAGAACACACCAAAAATTCACTTGCATTTTGGGGGCAGAAGAAAAAAATTGGGGGGAAAAAGTTAAACATGTAGGGGTAAATTGACTAAGATGGGAGTTCTATTTAAGAAGTTACTGTACTGTATGTTGCCCATAGCAACCAATCAGATTCTACTTCTCATTTATCTACAGTAGCACCTTCTAGAAGATAATACCTGGAATCTGATTGGTTGCTATGGGCAACATCACTTCTTAATAGAACTCCCATCTTAGTAAATTTACCCCCTAATACATAAAATGTACTGAGTTTAGTAAGGGTTGGATAACAATATTGAATAAAAGCGCTACATGGGTATACCGTAGATCTGGGCATGCGCCTGAGAAACGATGATGTACAGTATTGTAGGAAACACTCAAGCCAGGTGCAACCTTGGTATTGCAGGCGGCTGTAGTGTAATGGTAAATAATCAAACCAATACATTACGCTGCCTGTACAACCCTTTTGCGGGTTCGAAACTTGAAAGGTTACACTTTTTATTTTTTATTATTATTACACAGTCAAGGTTACACTTTTTTGTCATAAAGTACTGTGGCATAGAAATACCAGAATTTCTGGATAATGTATTAGTGAAGATTTAAAAGAAAATAAAATTACCGTATACATTATTTATTTTAAAGGTCTCGAACCAGCGGGACAAGAAAATGGTAGATGCAGTAGGGCTAGGCATTAGCCCCCTAGACTACTGCATCTACTGTACTGTAGTTCCTAGAGTTATGGAATCACTACAATGTCTACCGTATTGTACTTACTATAATACAGACAACTGGGCATGCGCAGTGCTATGAGACTCAATACCATACGCCACAGTGTAGTGCGCAACTAGCAATGCGGTATATGGCGTACCGTATGGAGCAACAAACTACAGTACTGTAGCTGGGCACATCTACAGTACATACAGTATAATATATTGATTTTTGTAAGGGTTGGATAACAATACTGAACTACAGTACTATAGTGAATATTAAAAAAATAAATTAAATTATCAAGGTCTCGAACATAAGGAGAGAAGTGTAAGCAAGATGGACCACCTAACCCCTTGCTCACAAGTCTCTCCTAGTAAGAATTGCATCTGTCCTCTACAGTACTTTATGTGACATCTACCATACGATGAAGTACTCAGGCGTCTGTAGCGTAGAGGTAAGAAATCGAACTTCTACATTGCAGACGTCTGTACAACCCGGTTCCAGGTTCGAAACCTGGAAGGTTAAACTTTTATTTTTTTTATTATTATTAGACAGTCAAGGTTACACTTTTTATTTTTAATATTATTATTACACAGTCAGTGTGTAATACGGAGATCCCACTTTCACTGTGTGTGAATCATGACTCGCTACTGTATGATCTTCCATACTGTACACCATGGCATAGCGCTACAAGGGTATGGCTATGGTGCAGCACCACTGGCAATGCATTGCAACCCCACCACTGGGCACGTGCCAGAGATCCTATTTGTACCGTAACCCATCAGAACTGGCTACAAGTCACCACAGCGCCAACTGTGCAGACATTGATGCAATTTTGCGGTTTAAACGCAGAGTCAGTTTCTACTACAGGGACCTCTCTCTCAAACAGAGTCAACTATCAGTTACTGAACACATTCAATCACTAAAGTTTCCAAGTCTGGGACAGCATTGTCATTGACGCAAGTTTGCGCTCTACAGCACAATCAGTATGTAATAAGACAGACTTCCCTCCAAACTAAGTCCACTACTGTAGCACTTTCTGAAGTCATGAATTTACTATTGTGTATACTATACGGTAAGTCTCGGACAGTGCAGAATGGCACAAGTGTGAAAATTCAACAGTACTGTAGCAATACAGACAGCTGGGCATGCGCCATGGCATAGCGCTACTTAGTGTATGGCTTGGATCCACTGGACATGCGGCACACATTCCATTGTGATTGAAACCCGACCACTGGGCATGCGCTGACATTGATGCAATTTTGCGGTTTAAACGCGCAGTCAGTTTGTTATACAGAGACCAGTCTCTTTAACAGAGCCCATTACCACTTGATGGTCATAAAAAATCACTATAATGTCCACGTCTATGTCAGCGCCGGCATTGACGCAAGTTTGCGTTCTAAGGTACAGTACTGTATGTACAATAATAAAAATCCTATTTTCGCTGTTTGACTCCCGAAGCACTGGGCATGCGCTCCACATGTACTGTATTGAATACTGAATATTTTAAGTGAGATTTTAAAAATAATTTAAAAAAAAACATATTTTCAAGGTCTCGAACCCACGGAACAAGAAGAGGGGAGAAGCAGTGAGACTAGGCATTAGACCGCTAGGCCACACGCTTCACCCATTACTAGAGTTCTGTAGTTTGTAAAGTCTAATGTCTAAGTCTGGGACAGTGCCGACAGTATTTACATTTACACATTATAGCTGGGCACATCAGTAAGTACCTGCTGACCGCCCAGATTAATGGCTCTATCCCCTGAGTACCAGATATTAATCCCGCAGTACCGTCTTGGTAGGAAGTGAAAGGCATTCTAGTAGTGGAACACATATCCACTGATTTGGGCCGTCATGCCCCCCCCATGCGGACTTTAATAATACTAAATCATAACGCCTACTAAGGCTGGAGCCCACAGAGGGGTAGGCAAGGAAATCATAGTAACAGGGGAGTCTTCCACTGTATACGTATCACAGATTGTGTATCAGTAGGATATTGCTTATAGAGCAAACAAACAACTTTAGAGAAGCTTTGGTGTCTACCTTGCCTGTCATGGTAGAGATACACAACCCACTTACACAGACAGAAAAATATACAGTTAGAGATCAGAAGGCTAAAGGAAGTCAAAGGGGCAGAATCACACCAAATCCCTTGTCCAATTACTAGATTCCCTATAAGCACCAGTGTCAGAACATCCCAGTGTAGTCACAGCCCTTGAAAGGAACCTAGGTAGAATTGATGTCAGAAGGTGTCCACAGAATTACTGTACCCGTATAGTATCTGTAACATGACTCCTGTACTCAGCCTGGGAGGAGAGATACAGGGAGAATATGTGTAAAAATCTAGTAGGAGCAGCAGCAGCGCTGTTGTTACAGACTGTGTGCAGTGAGCAGTATTACAGCCTGTGTGCAGTGAGCAGCATTACAGCCTGTGTGCAGTAAGCAACATTACAGCCTGTGTGCAGTGAGCAGCAGCTGTTACAACCTGTGTGCGGTGCTGCAGGAGAGCCCGCACTATGAAGCTCCACCCCCAATCCCTCTTCTTTAATATATTTATACGAGATGCCGCCAGCGCCGGTACTTTCTTAACCAGTGTACACACCCACTGCTTCCGTGTTACAGAAGCACTGTGGGAATATAATGAGAGCCACAGCATTGGAGGCGGAGGGGGGGCATGAAGTTCTCCATCAGAAGGGCAGTTTTGAGAGACACAGATAGTGAAGTAATTCAAGTTCTTTTAGAGTGGCTGTTCTAGCTGTTCCTGCGGATGTGGAGGGGAGCTGTCAGAGGCTTTTAAGTGAAGCCCTGTGCACTCCCGCCTGACGGAAGTCAGGATGCCAGGGATCCGGACCCCAACCTTTGGATAGGTGGTGGAGGGTCCCTCTAGGCAGTCTGCCTATGTAAAAATAAAACATAAAGCAAAATGCTGGAACTCGGTCCTGAGTGACCAGCTCCCATGGCACATTTTTCTAAACTGAGGGCTGGTGGGGAATAGAGGGGGAGGAGCTTCCCTCTTCTGAGATTAAAGTGTCAGCTCCAACTAACCACACCTCTATAACCCAGTGTCATAGCTTCCAGTGTCCCCTACTGGATGAAAGAGAAAAGCCCTTTGTCATGCCTGAGCATAAGACAAAAAAATCCACCTCTTATGTGTGGAATTATTTAGACTCAAATCCGGACAACAATTGTCGAGCCATCTGTAGCGTTTGCAAAGCCACAGTAAGTAGAGGTAGGGACCTTAACCATATAGGAACCTCCTCCCTGTTACATCATTTGCAGCACGTGCATGAAAGGTTTTTGGGAAAACCAGAAACTTTGGCTAAAAAAGTAACACCAAGCAGTCCAGTCTCAGCTAGCTCTCTTCTCTCTCTTCTAGATCCAAGCACCTGCCATCTCCACCACCAACACCTTCATCAACAATATCCTCAATCATGATCGGAGGTAGTTTTGCATCCAGGATAAGGCAAAATGACTCCTCCCCTATCCAGGATTTCTCACAGTAATCCTTGAGCACTAGGCCTGCTGATGCTGTTGCTGGGGGTGGATGCTAGCAGTAGTTTAAAAAAACAATTGATTGTTAAAAAATCCTTTGATAAAGGAAGCAAGTATGACAGCTGTCACCCAGTTGCATAGCGGATCACTGACACCATTGACGATCACTGATGCCATCATGGCTGTGCTAGTATTAGATGGCAAAATAATAGAAATTGAGGGGTCATAGTTAAGAGACTCTATACCAACACTGGAATGCCAACAAGAGAGTTAAGATAGGCATCAAAATACAGATGCCTATCTTAACCCCGACACCAGAATCCAGGAGGAAGCATGCCCAAATGAAGGTAAGCCTGGACCCTATAGCGTTAGCCGTGGGTGGGGAGGGTTAGGTTTAGGCCAGTTATCAGGGTCAGCTTTAAGTTTTTTGGGGGAGGTTAGGGTCAGGAACCCTTAAGGGGAGGGTTAGGGTCAGGTACCACTAGGGGGATTAGGTTTAGGCACGAACGGGGGAGTGTTATGGTTAGGCACGAAGGGGGGAATGTTAGGGTTAGGCACTAACAGGGAGTGTTAGAGTTATGCTACAAGAAGGGAGGGATAGGGTTAGAGGGAGAAGGGGGAGGGCAAGTGTACTTGGGATAGCTACCATCAGGATGCAGCTGTTGGTATTGTGACAGGAGGCATTCCGGCAGCCGGCATTACATACCCATTGCAAAATTGTGGATGATAGTGTGGAGGAAGTGCAAAAGGAGGATGAGGGGGATATTTGTGTCCTACCTTATGCTAATGAGGATGTTGATGATGAGGATGTTGTTTGTGTAAATCAGCCACCATTGTCATGCCTGGAGATAAGACCTGAAAAGCTACCTTTTTGGGTGTGGAATTATTTTAACTCAAATCCTGACATTTGTGAAGGCATCTGTACCATTTGTGAAGCCAACATTAATAGAGGTAGTGACGTTAACCATCTAGATATCTCCTCCCTCTTACGTCATTTGCAGTGAGGTCATGCAATTTATTTAACAAAATTATAATAATTAGTAAATTAATAACAAGCAGTCCAGGATCAGCTAGCAGCAGTTTGGACCAGTACATGTTAATCTCCACACCAACACCCTCATCATCAACCTCCTCCTTAATAATTGGAAGTAGTCCTTACAAATACATTTTTGTGGGGGCCCAAACAAACCAAGGATGTGGAGGGGAGCTGTCAGCCACAAGAGTGTCAGTCCTTTTTGCTGAAGTGCTTGGTTTGATAAGCTGTGCATGTCCTTTTTAATATTCAACATAAGAGTGGGTGGGAGAGCCCAGGGACAATTCCATCTTGCAGCCCATTTCTTTGTATTTTTGCACTATTTGGTGCATTGCTGACTGACATTTGTATAGGTTTATTAAACTACCATCTTGTCTGCCACTGCCGTGTGGTAATGTTTCATAGATGTCCTATATTTTTTTAAACTGCTGTGTGTTTGTGCTGCTGCTCTTTTGCTAACTTTAGACGGCCAGCTCACTGCAGCCTTTGGTCTATTTTGGTGAAAAGTAGTGAAAAGAATTTTGTGAGTTGTGAGGTGGTTAAAATTTACCGGAAATGCCTGGAAATTATTGTTATTAAGGTTAATAATACTGTAGGAACAAAAACAGGCCCAAATTATGTGATTTTAGCTGTTTATATCATTTAAAAAAAAAAAAAAAGATCAAAACTAGTTGACAAAAATCCTAGTTTCGGTACTGCCCCTTAACCCTAATATTAACCCTCCCCTAACCCTGTTACTTCCCTTTGGGATGCCGGCGCCGGGATTCTGAGATTCTGACAGATGTCGGGATTCCGGCACTTGTATTCTAATTGCCGTAATTTCCTTTGCCTGGTATACTGACTGGATCCCTAAGCAGTGACAGCAAACACTTTGGCATTGCGCCAGAGCCTTTGCTCTCTAACGCGCATACACCATCTACCCGAATATCACTGGGAAAATGACACCGCGGTGGAAGGACCCGGTTGCCAAAGCAAGGTAAGATATCTGGTTGGCGGCAAGAGGGGGATATATGCTGCTCACATGAGGGGGCAGCACACAGGCCCCCTCGGGCATTAATACGACCCTGAATGTAACATAATATATGCACAATGTGATTTGATGCTTACAGATTACATGTAGAGTATTTCTGCAAGTGTACAAATAAGTAAAATATATAATATCATTTTCACAGTTTATTAACTGTTTCAGGTAAAAGCTGCTGCTAGTTCTGCAGTGTAGTATATATTTACCAGACTGCCAGTAATTGCACATACAGTAGCAATTAAATCAAATAACAGAACCTTCCTTGGCAAATCAAATAACAGAACCTTACTTGGCAGAATGATAATGTAGGATAATGAAATAATAATACAAATTTCCCATTATAGACATCTCCTGTTGAGTGGCCACTCAACCATTGAGGCAAATCCTGGAAAGCAAGAGGAAGGACTTATATGTGATTGGCCATGATTTCTGCAGGAGTAATAGACCTTGATTTCAGTTTGTCAGGTTACATATATACATTATTTGGGCCAGTGACAATGTCATGATAAATTATTAAACCAAAACTGAGATCTTACCCTATAACAGCCACCTTTCCCTTAAAGTTAGTTTTTGTTACTGGTACTCAGATACCGCCAGGACTTCAGGTTGGGCAGAGGATTTATCATGCATATTAGTGAAAAAAGAAACTGGACACTAATCAGATCTATAGTAATACCCCAAATGTAACTGACTGATATTTACGTGAAGAGTATTTCTCCAATAGTGTAAATAAACAGAATACATAATATCGTAGTCACAGTTTAAAAATTATTTCAGGTCTAATTGAGTGAAAAGTAAGGGGTACAGACAAATAGAGTAATCCAAAAGCAAAGTATTCAATAAACAAATCCAAGGCCAATTTAATAGCTGTATACAGAACCAAATCCAGGAAAGACAAGTGCAGACCACAGTAGCAGAAACTACCACCAGCAGGGAGACTAACCAATCCTAGCTTTTTAAACTTCTACGACCCAATGGACATGTACCCGTACAGGAGTGTACAACCAAGCAATCGTATGACTGCTGAAGTATATGGACTAGCACAGTGACAGAACTAGAGAGTGGTGGGCCCAGGTGCAAGAATACGCTTTGGGCCCCCTATGCAGTGCCCCCAGTAGTGGCCCCCCTATGCAGTGCCCCATATACAGTGCCCCATATACAGTGCCCCCAGAAGTGGTCCCTCCTATGCATTGCCCCCAATAGCGGCCCCCCTATACAGTGCCCCCCATAAGCAGCCCCCCTATACAGGACCCCTTTAGCACACACCCCCTATGCAGTGGTGCTGGCGGCTGTGTATTTGTTATTGTGTAGTGTGGACTGCGATCTACACTATACTAGCGGCGGGGATGCTAGCGGCGGGTGCAGTGGCGGCTTTGGGCCCCTGCACCACAGCGGGCCCTGGTGCAAGCCACCGGCTGCACCGCCGCTAGTTCAGCGATCAGTATGCTAGTCCAGTAGCAGAATAACAAGCAGCAGAGATGTGGTAGTAGATGGTGACATCTCTCTGTTCACGAGCCACTTACCAAATAACTTCTAACAATTATTTCATTTTTAATAAAAATATAATTCTCATTATTGCTATATATATACACAATCATGTACTCCTATATTACACCACATATGAACAATATATTATATTATTAAAGCGATATGCTCACTATTTAAAAATATGCATCTCAAATACTCTACCTTCATATAATCCTCATATCAGAAACTATATGCTCCACATGCAAGCTATGGGTTTTGATGCTGAGTTTGGAATAGAAACGTAAATTTTATCCTTTGGACTCTTAAACCCACCTGAATGGTGTCCTCAGCACCTATGGTTACACAATGACATTGCACAAACCTGAAAACACTGGGGCTAATTCTGAGTTGGGAGCAAAGCAACAAAAGAGTAACTTTGCACCTGGGCAAACTATAATGTAATGCAAGGGCTGCAACTGCTAATACATTTATTGTTTTTGCATGCAAGGTAAATACTCGCTGCTTTTTCGTGTACTGTAGCTGACAAATTGTGGACAAATTTATTTTTACATTGCGATTAGAATTAAGCTCAGACAGGTCCCTTCCAAATCAAAATATTTCGGAATATTTTAATCCTGCCACACCTGCCAGTGCTTCACGGTTTTGCCAAAGTGCAAAGTTAATTATTTTTTGGGGCTTTTCTCCTACACGGAATCAGCCACATTGTGTATCAGGCTGGTGTGATGACATCATCAGATAATGCCGGCCTGTATATGCATTAATGCATGCGCCATCTGTCTTATGGTCATAAGTGCAGTGTGGTCTCAATCATAAGGAATCATAGAGGAATTCTCTTCATGCTGACCATTTCCCCTAGTTTTCTCATCACGGGGGTTATGTCACAGAAGCGGTGTAGCTTCTTCACAAATGTATGTCTGTTTTTCCAATAAATTATGCATTTTCGTACAGTGCATGCTATGATGAGGGGTTATTTTACCCCTATATAAAGTATAGACTTTGGTCATAAATATGTTTTACGCCTTTTGTCCCAGGATCCCATGTTCAAGGCATGCACTGGACAATGACTCTTATTGGACTAACCAATATTCAGAGACTGAATTGCCTTCTGAGGAAACCAGCACTGTACTTTGCTGGAGAAACATGTCAAGGATTTTTATGGGACACAAATATACTTCACGAGGACGTTGTTGCAATTGAATGTGCCTTCCTTATCAAGTGCTTATTTTTGCCTGCAAAGACCCGCTGTGACCTTGCACACACATCACAGGAGCAAAAGTCAATTGTGTGGGGTTGCATATTGGAGGAGACGGCAAACAGCATTGGAGCCTATTACACCAAGAGCCGTGCAGACTCAGGAGTTCTGTGAGTAACACGTGGCTGGCCATCATTCAGGCCATCTGCGGCTGCATCACTTTATACATCTGAACCCTGCCAATTGGGCTGCATATTGGGAACTGCTCTGTTATAGGTGTATGAGCTCTCCATTATTGACACTCCATCTATTTTTGCCCACTTTTGCACTTTTCTAAGGAACTTTCTCTCAATCGGTGGAATGAGCTGGACCGGACTGAACACTCCATAATAGAGTGTTCTCTCTGGGTATTAACCCTGCCAAAACCACTGTCTTACTTACAAGCTAATCTGTTGAATGCTAATTGAGATCTTAAAGACACATTACACTGTATCTCATGAAGTGTTATATATGCTTTTATACTTATACATTGTTTTTGATACTTATGTAATCTTTTATATATTATGTATTTATTATGTGCTCTATAGAGATATTAAATCTATATTATTAGTTATTTATCTGTGCTACTGATTTTGCGCACCCCTTTGGAGGTTTATACCCCTTTTACACCGGAGCTAAAACCCAGGTTTTTGAAGGGTTAAGCCGGGCAGCTCCCTGGTGTAAAAGGGGAGAGGGTTGGATCGCCGGGTCGAATGACCCGGCAATCCAACCCAGGTAACTAGCAGGGTTTAACATGGGCTGTGAGAACAGCGCACTCCGTGTCACGATGACCTGGAGTGCGCTGCTAGTTGGCCGATTGGTCCGGCTTCAGTGGCGCTTGGAGATGACGTCATCTCCAAGCGACCATTTTCACTCCGGAAAAGCCGGGTCTATGCAGACCCGACTCTGTTGTGAGCGGCGCCGACTTGGGAATATCCAGAGTCGGCGCTGGCAAAATTCCGGGTCTGATCCAGATAGGAACTTTATTCCAACTCTGGGTCAGACCCGGAATTTAGGTGGAAAAGGGGTATAAATCATCTTCCATCAATTTGTTAATTACTATGCAGTGTTTCCAGAATACAGGTCTTGGGGAGCTGCAAGGGATGTTCTAATTATTGTAAATGAAGGTTTGGTGTGGTTTATAACCAATTAATTGCAAGCGTCTGGTACTCAATTGATTTTGAGTTTAAAAAAAAAAAAAAATATTCAGAGACTGCAATGAGGGACTGCAAGGACAGACAGCGCTTTCCTAATCCTTGCTTATAGTGGGCCCACAGAAAGTGTGGTGACAGTGAAGTTGTACTGCATTAAAAGGACAGGAGCCTTGCTACATACTGTAGGTGTAAAGCCTAAACAGATACTTCAGTCATGGCTACAAAGAGACGGCTATCGTCCTGTATTGAGTTCCCTATGTGTTATATTTCAACTGCTTTAGGGGTCTATTCATGTACAGTAGCAGTGAAAAGCCCTTTATCAGTGATAACAGGGCTTTTCACTGCTTCCTCCTATATCAGAGAAGGGGTTACTGTGGAGAAATCTCAAATTTCTCCAGAGGTTCTCCTGATTAGTATAGGGAGAGCGATTCATAGAAGCAAGGAAAACTCATCTTTCCATTGCGCTCCTCCAAAAGTGTTCGCTATGTCATGATGGTGTTAGGAGGCTTGTTAGGGGAGAAGAGAAGACTGTTGTCTTCCTGCCTTCACCCTGTTCTCTCTGCCCCTTTGTATCAGAGGAGCCCAGGGCATATGCATATGGCGGCATATGCCAGGTCACCTCCTCCTGACTGCCCACTGCCCCCTCACTCTGCCTTACCCTCGCTGCCATTAGTAAGGTGACCTGACATATGAATATGCCAGGACCCAACCTATTAACTCTTAGTGCCCCCCGCTGCCACTGCTATGTCTTAGTAAGGTGACCCAACATATGCATATTTCCCGGGTCACCACCTCCTAACTAGAGATAAGCTGTAAAACCGAACTGCTCATCTCTACTCTTAATTGCCTTCTGTCCCCTGCTCCCCCCTCGAACTGCTCAACACCATCCGCAGCACTGATGTGAGATGACCCGGCGGCCGGCGCATGTGCAGAAAGGGAGAGCCTTACCGAATCCACAGGACCGCAGGAGAAGACTGCATTGCAGGAGCCCTGGACACCTGATCGCATCGCAGGATAGGGAAGTATACATGAATTGCTACTTAGTCAAGCTATATATCGCATCAAAATGATGCGATATATAGTGAAAAGTAACAATTCCATAATGCAAAACTTCATGAATAGACCTCTTAGTGTGATCGACTTTCGTAAAAGTGATATAGCTGTGTTGGTATTTTTTCTGTTGAATTATTTATTCAGTTGATTGATAAATTAAATGGTAGCCAAGAAAGTGCTGACAGAGTGCAAGCGTATTTGTTGTTTAACTGAAACTATGCTCTCCACTGGTTGGTGTGGTCAAACAGCCAGTGGACACCCCAGTGTTGTTACACATGCACAACAAAACAGGTTTGCATACGTCTTTATTCAGATCTTGCCACATCTTACACTTAAGCCGCGTATCCACTTGCCAATTAAACAGAGCGATTGAACGATTACGACATCGTAATCGTTCAATCGCTCATTAATTGTACATGAATCGGCAATGGAAATGTCGAAAATGACCAGCGATGCGGGCTCCCGCTAGTCGTTTCCGACATCAATCATCGTCCAAACATGCCGGTCAATCTGCCAATAACAACAGATTGGGCATGTTCGGGGATGAGGGAGGGTGCCTGCACTGAACGACACCTACAATGTCGTAATCGTTCAAACGTTCCTCAGTCGGAAAGTGGATACGCACCCTTACAAGTCCTTATGTCTGGAGAGATGGAACAAAGGAGAGAAGGGACAGGCAATTGTAGACCACATGCTGTATAATTGTTCATGTAATAACAACACAATTATATGTGAATACGGTTGCTGAAGAGTTTGTGCAACGAGATGCAATGATGAAGTATTCTAATTCATTGATTGTGTGTTAAACTCTCCAGCTGTACATTATTGAATTTAATTCAATTAATCTGTCCAGGAACAAATCTCTTTTGTGTATGTGATACTTCATTACATTATTATGCAACATTCACATTTACTACTAACATTGTGAAGCTACATCTCTATGCTTTCTCACAGCCACTGTGAGGCCAAAGTACATACAGGCGTTACTCCTGATGTAAGCCTAGTTCTGGAGGTAACTCTACAGTATAGGCACGTGTCTATGGACTTTATACCTGTAGAGGTTTTTTTAGGCCACATGAAACCAAGTTTTCGTACGATCTGATCCACAATAATCACAGTAGAGGGTGAATTATTTCTTAGAATACAGAAGTTTTTCTATTTAACACTTTATAATGACATCAGAACAGTTTTTTCTCAAATTATTTAATGGAATTTATGCATACATTAAATACTTTTGTATTTTATTACATAGTATATAACCTGCCCATCATATAATAAGGTATGCAAATGGGTATAGAAATAAATGTGAACATTTGCTGCCAAAACATTAAAACAGTGGGCTCTAAAATATATGTATCAACTCACATCTCCAGGGCGCCAGCAGTTATGACAGGTCAATGGTACATTAGGCCATCTGGCTGTAAATAAAACCCCAATGTTCTGCATCATTAGCTGTATGTGAAGTAGCTTCTACTCCTTCATAGATCACACTGTGTTCAATGTGTACAGCCAGATCCCAGACTGTTCTGTTCAACATTTGTCTGTGAAGCTTAAATATACCTAAATGCTTACTGACCGAGTGACCAGAGATTTCTAAGTCCAGTAGAAGAGGGTGGATTGTACTCCAGCTTTTGCTTTATAGTACACCATAGAATAGCATATGGTGTTAGAGCACAGACTAAATCACTGGTTTCAATATTATTGCGCAGGAATTTCTTTGTGATTTAAATGATTAATAGCAATACAATATAAAATCTAGCATGCAACAAATTTTGGAAGTGATCTGGATAATTTGCAAATACCAGCAAAGTAGCTCAGAGAAAGATGTATAATAGGTGGATATATAATTTACCTATAGGCATCGGGTCCCTAAGTTAAAGATTGGGCCACTAAACACATCTGAATCTGTACTGCATACTTATAAGCATACACACAGGACCCACAAGATGAAGTTAGGGCCTGGCGTGGGGGATTTTTGGCCCTTTCTTCACTGATTTTGCTGCGCTTCCAGCCTAGTGGGTGTGTGACTATGCATGCCTTTCCCATGGGACTCCCCTGTACTTTTCCTTCATACCACATCAATGTCACTTTTAAACGACATAAAGGGGTATTCAATATGAAACGTAAACTTTGCCGTCTATGCGGGTCGAAGTTTTCGCCGCACATCGGAGCTTTTGCCGGCGAAAAAGTATCGTGCGCGTCCCCGATTATACCCGTATTCAATATGAAATCGGCGAAAATGGCACCCGGCGAATGTGAAATCAGCGAAAACTTCGCTGTTTTTGGGGGAAATCACCCTAACACCCCCAAAAAGATGCTCTGACATGGGGGATCACTCTGGATACCCCCGATTAGCCCTGCTGAAGGTTTTCGGGGTCTTTAAACGGGCTCAATAGCTGTTATTTTGGGGATTTGGGAAGGTGGTGAAGAATAGTATTTAGAAGGTTTTTTTGCAGAAAATAAGTAGCCCCAGCAAATTTTGGGTACTTGAACAAAAAGTTGCTAAAGTGAAGTTTGAAAAAACGTGAAAAATCCACCTGCCGCAAACACCTGCAATGAAAAAAACACCTGGGGCATACTTGGGGACCCCTCCTAGAGTGTAGTTAGCTAGTTTTTAACTTTGTACCCCCCAAAAAAAATTTTCAACCCCAAAATGAAAGTGCTTTTTTTGGGGTCCTCTCTGAGGTATTTTTTAAAAAAGTTTTGACACAGTCTACCTTTGTGGGACTGTCTGAAGGTTGCAGGGTGGTTTCCGAAATGTTGCACCCCAAAACCCCAATTCTGCACTTTTTTTTGCCACCCATTCCTTGGTGATACTTTTCCGCAGGGTCGAATGCAATACACTTTTCGCAACAGCGAATAGTTTTCAAATTGAGTACGGTGTAAAAGTAAAACCGGCGAAAATGACATCATCCGAGCGAAAATCTTGCAGAAACGGTATTTTCGCTCCATATTGAATACCCCTGTAAATATTTGTATGTATTTAATTTTTATTGGAGTCTGGTAGCTACCACAATGACATAAAAAAACAATAGCAGAATAAAATATAACAAACAAACAGTGTAAGGTAAACAAGGCTATTCAATGAAAAAAAAAAAAAGTAAAAAACATCATAAAAAGTAAACAGGTTAGGCTAACCTGGGCCGCTCAGTGCACACCAAGCTTAGATTGCCTAGTGGCTATGATATGACTCTGCCCAAGGTACACTTGGGTCCAGGTACTTTACAGTATAGCTGACTCTACCACTCCGTGCGCCAAGACATAGAAAAAGTAAGGCAAGTTCCAGATTTGCACATACCGTACAGGGCCTGATTCTGCATCAGATGCAGACGTGGCCGCATCTTTAGCCACAGGCGTGTCTGCATTTTTTTGCTAATGCCGATACAAAATCCTCCACCTGTGTAAAAGCCTGCGTAAGAATGTGCACTGACTGAGACGCCCACTAGCAGTGTCTCATACAGTGGTCTTTAGATGCACCATTGGCGTACCATCAAAACTTGCACTAGCTCTATGTCAAGTGGAGTTTTTCCGTCTGAGGATGGTCTCATTTTAGAGCAGCTGTGGGTCACTGTATGCAACCGCTCTCAGTGACATGTCTACATCACTCCCTATAAGGTACAACATTAGCGAGCATCTGCTTTGCCACCCTTCTGTTACCTCCCAAGAACTGCATCCAAATCTGCATCGTGTCTTTGTATGCAGAGATTCGGGGCATGTGCGCTGTGCGACTCAGACGCGTGCACAGTAGTAACAATTTGTGTCCATATCAGCACTTCGTCTTACTGAATCAGGCCCACAGTATGGTACAATAAGTACATATATGGACAAATACACGTCTAGCACATATCCATATGTTCAGTCTGTTACTGTCACGATCCTGACTTATTTCTTTCATACCTTACTGATTTGTCACGTGGCTTGCCTCTGCTACCTGCTCTGCAGGTCAGGATATCCAGATTGCCTGCAGGCTGCAGCATGTCTGTGTTGCTAACTCCTGGATTCCCTTCAGGACTAAGGGCCTGATTCAGACCCACTCGCGAGCGGCTGTCCACTCGCAAGTGGGTCGATGGTCTGCACTGCGCATGCGCACGACGGAGGGAGCTCCGTCGTGCGCATGCGCAAGATGCGACGAGCGAAGGACTTTCCTTCGCTCGTAGTGTCTGATCAAAGGGGGCGTGCTGTCGATGTTGATTGGGCGTGCCGGGGGCGTGCCTGCAAGACAGAGGCGTTCCCAAGGGAACGCCTACCGTCAGAAGCTGGCCCCACTGACGTCACTAGTGATGTCAGTGGGAGTGATTTTGGCTCTGATAGAGCCAAAATCACTCCTGGCCTTGCAGTTGAGAAACTCAACCGCAGGCTTCTGCTCGCAGTGGCGATGGTCAAGACCATTGCGACCATCATCCTGCTCGCTCGTATATGCTGTGGGTGGTGACCCACAGCTATACGAGCGTCCAGGAGGACGCTCCATATTTATGGAGGTGGACCCTGATTCAGAGCGAGCGCTCTGGTCAGAGCGTCCGGCTCTGAATCAGGGCCTAATTGCACACCTGTGAGTCTCTGTGTCTGTTAGAGCAATAGACTCCTGACTACAAACAGACTTTTGCAATGCAGCTAATGTGTTGAACCTGGACTGCAGGGATCATGGTGATGTACTGCTTCCAGTTCTCTTGTGGGATGCAGTTGATATGCCAGCGGACGCGATGCTGGCAGTCGAAATACTGACGCCGGAATCCCGCCGCCTGGCCTAAATCCGACACAATAGCCCGGTGGACGTCAGGATACCGGCATCGGCATCCGAACCTCCGGAAGTTCGAACGTCCGGACAGCGTAAAGTATGCGCACTTAGCCGGGTAGGGTTAGGCTACTTACCAGCCATAGTTGGGATCTTCTGCGTTCAGCCTTTCACAGTCAGTATTTGATCCGGCAGCTATTCAGCCGCCGGTATCTCATACAGATTCCCTCTTGCGCTAACCGTTTCCTCTGTCTAGCTCCAGTGTGCAGCAATGTCTTCCCTGAGATGCCTGTGTCCAGCGTTCTCCATGTGCTCAGGAGACTGGACGCCACCATGACACTTTCAATCAGCTGGCCGCTGATCCTCCAGTCTGTTTCTGCAGCAGTCACATGATTCCATGCAGGGCCGGCGCTAGGCTGTGCTGCGCCCAGCGCCATCCTGTGTTGCCGCCCCTTCCCTCCTCCGCTCCCTCCCCCTGAGCTTACATATGTGTAATAGCGCTGATTTCCTGCGCCCTCTGGAAACAGTAGCGCTCTGGGCAACGGATCAGCTTGCCCGTGCCTGGAGCCGCTACTTATTCCGTGCACTACTCTGCGCTGTTTCCCTTTCTTCCAATCATATTCACCACAGCGGACACCTGATCCTGTTAGCCAATCACGACAAGCCAGTGACTTGGACAACACGTCTCACTCCTGTGCTACGTATCTAGGCTCCAGACTCCAGACTCCTGCAGCTGTAGAAGTCATTACCTGTAATCGGTCCTATCCGATAATCAGCAATCGGTCCTATCCGAAAACCAGCAAGCGGTCCTATACGATACCAGCATCATTGGTCCCTGTCCGATACCAGCACCATCGGTCCCTGTCCGATACCAGCACCATCGATCCATATCCAATACATGATCCATCGGTTCCATCATCATCAGCTGCAACCGGAATCATCGGATCTCTGCCATTGACTCCTGCTACTATTTCCCAATTATCTATGTCCGTGGATCTGGGGCTTAGGCCTCGGCATTCTCGGAGAGTTCTGGATAGAGTCCTTTGGGAGACCCTACCAGGGGGCTGTGACCTGCACACCAGACGCAGCGACATCCAAATCTCCTTGCGGGGTTCCCTGGAGAAGACTGCTGGTGTGTTTAGACTCCGTGCCCATGGCTAGGGTATTAGCCATCTCCTTGTACCTATGTAGTTCTCAGTCCCCTGAGTCCAGTCTACCTGTGCTATCTCTAGAGTCCAGTTTATCTGTGCGATCTCCAAGAGTCCAGTCGACCTGTGCTATCTCCAAGAGTCCAGCATATATGAGTTATCTTCTGAGTCCTGTTAGTCTGTGCTAGTTCCTGAGTATAGTCTCTTTGTGTTCCTTCCCCATAGTCCTGGTCACTGCCGGGCTCCAGTACCTGAGCTTATTCCTTGAGTTCTATCAAGCCTGCTATTCTCCAGATCATGAGTTCCTCCACTGAGCCACCAGCATCATGGTCAGGAACACAAAAACACCACAGTCCTGACAGTTACTACTTATATTCAAAAATTCATAGATGAATGAGTCTACAAGCCTTAGTACAGTGAGGCGCATACGTACATTAGTAAGCCATATAAATGCAACAGATAAGTTAATTATAGTCATTCCATAACTAGTTCCATTCATTTACTGATCTGAAAACCACTCCTGTTCAAAATAATCCTACCCTCATACCTTTAACTATATACAGTAAATTGGCTTCTCATCAGTGCCATAACAGGGCACTTCTACATTGTGGTCTGGCCGCCAACCCCTGCCACTAGCACATGTGACACCATGATGTCATAAAAGGGGGGGAGAGTGTGTAGAAAGCTGCGTGCAGGATGCGCCGGGCAGCTCACCAGGCACCCTGCAAGCAGAACCGGCGCTAGGCTTCTCTGCGCCCCGTGCCGTCCTGTGCTGCTGCACTGCTATGCCCCTTCCCTCCCACTGAGCGTATAACCAATGACACCAGCGGGAGGGTGATGGGCTGGATTTTCTGGGGATGGTGAGTTCAGGTAGGGCACATGGCAGCGCCCTTTAGGTTATGGTGATGCGGGCGACAGCCCTGCTAGCCCGTGCCTTGAGCCGCCACTGCCTGCAAGACAAATACAGGTGCCACTGGGACATTGTTGGTGCCTCTCCCTCGGTCTTGCGCGCACCCTGATTTAAGGCACTGCTTCTTACAAATGGCTATAATGTTTTGAATAAGTGCACCCGAAATTATGAAATTTTTCTACATGTCCAGCTTTCTAAATGATAAACTGAAATAAAATTTGATATGTTTACATTTGTATTGATTTGGGAAAAATTCCATATAAAGCCAAAGACACATTTTTTCCACTAAATTTTTATTTTAGAACTGATTTATCAATGAGAATGTTATACCTATCTACAGTGGATCTCTTATCTGATTACCATATGTAATTGCTTTAAAATCATTAGCTTGATATGGCAATGATGACAATGTTAGGGCGGTGACCTAACACTGATTCTCAATGTCAGGAGCAAAACTTTTTTTTGACAGCGGATTGTGTTTCAGTTTAAGGGGATAAGTGGAAGCAGATGTGAAAAGTAGCGAGGACAGGGAGCCAGGATTAAGATGTAGAACTCCCAGTGGATGGATACAGCTGAACGAGAAGAAATCAGCTCTGCATTGAAGATAATTACCCCGCTGACATCACTGCTGTATCGTATTTGTATACTAATACATTTGCGACTTGTTATATCCTGATCTGAATCTCCTAAGTCATGCTAAAAATGGATAAAAGTTATCTTTAGATAGAAACTAATTTGTGGATTTCTTTTTATTACACCTACTGTTTAAGTAAACTTAAAAATAAGATACATTTTGTGTACCAATGTTCCTGCCCTAAAATAATTTTCAGTGGCTATTTTTGCTATTAGCAAAGTGATAGGTTCTGAGCCCCAGGTCACTGGTGCTATTAGCAGGGTGCTTGTGTTCTGGGCTGGTTGCGCAGTGGATGTGCGAGATGCGGTTAGTCTACACAATAAGGTTTATCTACCAAGTGGACAGGTGGCATTAAACACAGGGTTTATCACAGGTACAGATTTCAGTTATACCCCTTTTACACCAAAGCAAAAACCTGGGTTTTTGCAGGGTCTACCCGGGTTGCAGCTCAGTGTAAAAGGGTCCCTGAAAAATAACCTGGGTCAAGTGACCCTGCAATCCAACCCAGGTAGCTACCAGGGTTGGACCCAGGATGGACCCAGGTAATGGTGCAGTGTAAACGGTGCAACCCAGGTTATCTGATCTGGATCAGGCCTAAAATGAGCGGATTGGTGGTTGTGGAGCATTCACCTCCCACTTTTTATGACCTCACATGTTTAGCAGGGCAGACCTGAGTTCAGTGTGAACAGGGCTGACCTGGGAGTAACCCAGATCAAAGGTGCAGTGTAAATGGGTCTGACCAGGGTTGGAAACATGTCCAAAAACCCAGGTCGGACCTGGGTTTTTGGTGGAAAAGAGGTATTATAGAGCTCCATGTACTAAGGCAGAGATTCCCAAACGCTGTCTTCAATGCACTCCATATCAGTGGTTGAGCACAGGTGGTTAATCAAAAAGACTGATGTGCTAATTAAGACACCTGTGGTCAAGCATGGATATCCTTAAACATGGTCGCATGTAAAGATTTTCTGTCCAACCATCCAACTAGTTGATTGGTTGAAATGAAATCTGGTAACATATGGGAGTAAATGATGATCAGCAATTTGTTTCTAAATGCCAGAAAACAGATGAAAATGGTCATTAAGACAAGTTTGTTAAATGTTTGATCGAAACAATTTGTTCAAACAACAGTTTTTGTCCATTTTGTGGCGTTTGGAAGCAAATTGCTGATTGTCATTTGCTTTCATACCTTACCAGATTTTCATTCCAACCAATCATCTAGTTGGCTGGTTTGACAACTAATCTTAAGATGTGTGACCAGCTTTAGGGTGCCTTCAGGACTGAATTTGGGAACCTCTGTACTAAGGGGACATCAGGGGCCAAACAAAAAAGACAGAGAAAATCCCTGTACATTGCTAAAGAGTAGTACGCTCCAATGCTGTCTCCTACCTGTAGTGAAGCCAGCCAATCACCTTCACTAAGATGGGTGCCGGACCACTTACTGTGCATGCGCAACACCACACCCCTGTGCCATCTTGGATGTGTGTGATATATAGTGCAGCACATGTTCCTCAAGGTGTGAGTACCTGTGTACCTCATTACATTACTGCAGTTACCACCACTGTCTTCAGTTACACAAACACTTAAGCTGGGTACACATTAGCCGATGTGTACCCATTGCGATATCGCGGGCGACGGCACCCGGCACGCAGCAAGTACATACAAACTTGCCGATGACGCGTCTGACTGGGAGGAAGGATATGTCACGCTGCATACATCACCCTTCTCCTTCCCTCACACTCCAACCTTTTCTTTCCTCCATCACCCTGCTCCTTCCCTCACCTTCCGGCCTTTTCTCTCCTCCATCACCCTGCTCCGTCCCTCACACTCCGTTTTTTTCTCTCCTCCATCACCCTGCTCCATACCTCACACTCCAGCCTTTTCTCTCCTACATCACCCTGCTCCTTCCCTCACACTCCAGCCTTTTCTCTCCTCCATCACCCTGCTCCGTCCCTCACACTCCGGCCTATTCTTTCCCTGCTCCTTCCCTCACACTCCGGCCATTTCTCTCCTCCATCACCCTGCTCCGTCCTTCACACTCCAGCCTTTTCTTTCCTCCATCACCCTGCTCCATCCCTCACACTCCGGTCTTTTCTCTCCTCCATCACCCTGCTCCATCCTTCACACTCCGGCCTTTTCTTTCCCCCATCACCCTGCTCCTTCCCTCACACTCCAGCCTTTTCTCTACTCCATCACCCTGCTCCTTCCCTCACACTCCGGCCTTTTCTCTACTCCATCACCCTGCTCTGTCCTTCACACTCTGGCCTTTTCTTTCCTCCATCACCCTGCTCCTTCCCTCACACTCCGGGCCTTTCTTTCCCCCATCACCCTGCTCATTCCCTCACACTCCGGTCCTTTCTTTCCTCCATCACCCTGCTCCTTCCCTCACACTCCGGCCTTTTCTTTCCTCCATCACCCTGCTCCATCCCTCACACTCCGGTCCCTCCTCTCCCCCATCACCCTGCTCCTTCCCGTACACTCTGGCCTTTTCTTTCCTCCATCACCCTGCTCCTTCCCTCACATTCCGGCCTATTCTTTACTCCATCACCCAGCTCCTTCCCTCACACTCCGGCCTTTTCTTTCCTCCATCACCCTGCTCCTTCCCTCACACTCCGGCCTATTCTTTACTCCATCACCCTGCTCCTTCCCTCACACCGGCCTTTTCTTTCCTCCATCACCCTGCTCCTTCCCTCACACTCCGGCCTTTTCTTTTCTCCATCACCCTGCTCCTTCCCTCACACTCCGGCCTATTCTTTCCTCCATCACCCTGCTCCATCCCTCACACTCCGACCGTTTCTCTCCTCCATCATCCTGTTCCTTCCCTCACACTCCGGCCTTTTCTTTCCTCCATCACCCTGCTCCATCCCTCACACTCCGGCCGTTTCTCTCCTCCATCACCCTGCTCCTTCCCTCACACTCCGGCCTATTCTTTCCTCCATCACCCTGCTCCATCCCTCACACTCCGACCGTTTCTCTCCTCCATCATCCTGTTCCTTCCCTCACACTCCGGCCTTTTCTTTCCTCCATCACCCTGCTCCATCCCTCACACTCCGGCCGTTTCTCTCCTCCATCACCCTGCTCCTTCCCTCACACTCCGGCCTATTCTTTCCTCCATCATCCTGCTCCTTCCCTCACACTCCGGTCTTATCTTTCCTCCATCACCCTGCTCCGTCCCTCACACTCCGGTCACATGGGGTTCAGTCTCCCCAGATGGAATTAAGGACAGTATGTGCTTACAATGCATACAGCTTACCCCACATCGTACGCCTCTATAACATACAGTAGTGACAGTAGGAGGCAGTGACAGCTCATGTCTAAACATAGGCTGCCGTGCAATCCGATTCCAGACCCTGCTAACTTGACCTTTCTACGCAGATCCCTAATAAAATAAAAATAATACAGTGTAGGCAGACGTACCCATGAAGTGTATGGAGCGAGGACAGACTGAGGGATGGGCCCTGTGAGAGGAGGGCAGGCCACCTTTGAGCCGGCCCAATGTGAATTGTCTGTCGCATGTTCAACCCCCTCCCTCCCGCTGACAGCACGTGAAGTCACCAGCACCACAGATTCCAGATAATGGAATCAGTGGTGCAGATAAATAGAGCATGCAGCCGCTGCTGAGTAGGACTAGCCCAGCAAGCAGCTGCTGCACTGAAAATAGCCGCTGGTAACCTGCGCTAGGGCATGCCCTCCTCCGATAGAGGGTGTGGTTATGAACCAGCAGGGCCCACCGGGGATGTCCCCAAATCCCCGGCGGCCCAGGAGGGAGAAGCAGTCATCAATCCCCATTATCCCGTCATGCCCCAGGGCCAGAACCTGGAAGCAGCCTTTGTTCTCTTACTGCTCAGTGGCCCCAGCCATGTCCTTCTCCTCCTGCAGCTTCCAGTCTCCCCTGTACAATAAGCGGAGTCAGAGACCCCCTCAGCCAACCCCCTGAGAGCCGAGCATCAAGATCAGACAGTAGTGAGCTGCGGCGCCCAGAGGCCTCCAGCACCGAACTGAGCACCCAGGTCAGACTACAGCTCCCATGTTGCCCTGCACGGTGATAGGGGATTCGAAATCAGAAAGTAGTACTGTCTAAACTACTATGTGATTCTACTCCTTGGCTGCAGGTGGCACCTGTCCCTCGGCCGGCACCTCTGGCAAGTGCCATCCTGGCCAAGGGGTAGACACGCCTCTGGGAACAGGGTATCAGTTATCTTAGGAGACTCACATCAATAATTTAGTGAGAACCCCCTACATTTATTCCAACTTGTCTTTTTTTATGGGTCAAGAACATTTTACTATAATACAATAACTCCATATTTTGTTCTTTTTTATGTTTTATTTAGGTTTTAAACATTTTAATTATATATTGACTGAAATAAGTACAACAATACATTTGTTAGAGAAGATAGAATTGTATCATCATATAATACAATAGATATAAAAACTAATAATTCTAATAACATAAGTATTGTAAATATACAAAGACAATACTGAATTTTGTTACTTTTAGGCTATATTTTCAAGAGAAGAGAGGAAGAAGAAAGGAAAGAAAAAGGAAGAAAAAGAAAAGAAGGAGAAGATTACCCGTGACCCTACTTTTCTCATCAACAGTACAATATATTATCCAAGCTGAACAGGAGGATCAGATTGATATAGTCTAGTTTCATACCATAGGGTTGTTCGAAAATAGCCATGGATTTGTTGTTTAATTGAAATGTTTAGAGTATCAATAAAAGATTCCCATATTTCAAAGAATTTTTCTACACGTTGTTCTTTATGTAACGTTGTTTCCATCCAGACCATTTTAAAAGTACAAAAAAGTTCATCTTTAAAGTTTAAACATTTGTATAGAAGGAGAAGAAGGATGCATCCATTGTTGTAGTATACATTTTCTCGCTACGGCTGAGAGTATCAAAAGTAATTTTCTACATCCTGGCGAAATTTTTTAATCAATTATTAAAATCCCCAAAATAGCCCATTCCGGGGTTAATGGCAAAAAATTAACTAACTCCAATATCGCCAATTGTTTTATTTGACACCAAAATTTTTTGATAGAAAAACAGGGCCTGATTCAGACCCGGACGCTAAGAAGCGTTCGCTGTAGCTGCCCATGGTTTGCAGTGTATGCATCGCAGTGCGTGTGCACGAGCCAGTCGCTGCGATCGGGAATCGTGCACTCGTAGCACAAAGACTGAGCGCTACCTTGAGTGACAGATAGTGCCGTTTGTGGGTGGAAACAGGAGAAGGTGCTTGTGAACGGGGGAGTGGTGGTGCAAACGGAGGTGTGTCTGAGCGTCTAAACGGCGGTTAAAGGGCATGCATAATTAGCATGGAGGCATCATTGTACACATCACCTGGTTGTATTTCAGTCAGCACTGATCGCATAGCTTGCAGCGGGGTAGAGGCTACCTCAAGCGCTGCGTGCAGCTCCGATGGCTCTCGATGTTACCGATTAATCATAGACTTCCTGGAGATTACGTGTGTTAAGAAAGGAAAGTGGTAATCTTTATACACCTGCGTCCGCTCACTGCCGTCGCTCTCTAAGACATAGAGGGCATCCTTCGCCACGCAATACAATGGCGGAATTTGCATAACCGCTCCTTTTGGCAGCGAGTGATCGCGGCTTAGCATCCGAGTCTGAATCAGGCCCACAGTCCCATAGACAGTGGTAAAGTGAAGCGTCAGGACTAGTACACTTTGTACAGAGTGACGAAGAAGTGAGCCCACTTAAATGACAATGAATAGGTGACATATAACCCCTATAAAACAATTTGAGAAACATTTCCTGATATGTGGTAGTTGCAAGTTTCTGCCAGCGGGTTATACCAGTTTCATAATAACCACTGTAATAAGGGATTTTCAATATTTTGTAAAATAAGGAAACGGCTCCCCTAGAATTAACTGAAGATTGGAGGGCCGTATCCAAATGATTCATCCAGTCGATGGGAGAGAGAAAGGAAATTACTTCGGAAACATAGGACCTCATTCAGAGACACTCGCAAAAAGTGAGCGCTCGCTCTGAATGAGGGCGGACGTTTTTTTTAAAAAGCCGACCTCCTGGCCACTCGCTAAGCTGTGGGTGACCACCCACAGCTTTTGCGAGTGGCCAGGTGATGGTCGCGATGGTCGCGACCATCGGGTTTGCGACGAGACCCTTGTGGTAGGGTCTCGTCTGCCGCAAGCCCCAGTGAGCTTCCGGCTCTAATAGAGCCGGAAACTCATTACTGACATCGCTGGTGATGTCAGTAAGGCCGCCCGCAAATGGCGGGTGTTCCTTCAGGAACGCCTCCATTTGTCCAGCCACCCCGCCTACAAAACGGGACGAGCTGTCGATCAACTTCGACAGCCGCCCCGTTTGTAGCGAGCCCCGGAGCGAGTGAATTTGTCACTCGCTACGGGGCTTGTGCACGCCGCGCGTGTGCAATGCACAACCATCAACCCGTTTGCGAGCGCATAGCGCTTGCGAGCGGGTCTGAATCAGGCCCATAGTGTTGAGCTTGCAGAAAAGCTAAGTTATGAATTTGAAAAAGGGAAATTAAGTATGAGTCTGAGAAAAGGAAAGTACTTGATGTGTGTCTAGATTTGTAAGTTTGCGAATCGCAGTGGCGTAACTAGGGCAGGGCAAGCGGGGTGCGGGGGGGGGCGCCGCTGATCACGGTCCGGCCCGCCCTAGTTGGCCACCAGTGTAGCGCCGACCCAGTGAGTGCGGTCAGCGCTACACATTTACACAGGACCGGCACTAGGCTTCCAGCGCCTGTCCTGTGCTGCACACCTGAGCCCGTTCCCTCCCCCTGAGCGCTTGCCCAATAGCGCTAGGAGGTGGGCTCAGGCTGTGCATAACACACGCATCGCCGCCAGCGCTGGCAGCGATGCGTGTGTTAAACAGCAGCCAATGAGAGTCAGATAGACTCTCATTGACTGCTGCAGCACCCACTGCAAGAGCCGGACTTCCGTCTGGCTCCTGCAGTGGGTAATGGGACAGACTGGCGGGCGGCGGGAGCGGTGTCGCAGACCGGAGCAGCAGTGTGGATTCAGGTAAATATATTTTTATATTTTTTTTTTTTAAAACCTGCCTGCACTACATCGGGGCACAACGGGGGAGGGGGGTGGCTACTACTGGGGGGACCTCTACTGGGGGTGGGGGCACAACGGGGGGGGAGGTGGCTACTACTGGGGGCACCATTATTGGGAGGACCTCTACTGGGGGGGGTTATTACTGGGGGCACCATTATTGGGAGGACCTCTACTGGGGGGGGCTATTACTGGGGGCACTTAATCGGGAGGGGGAACCTCAACTAGGGACCACTACTTGGGGGGGGGGGCTACTACTGGGGGCATTATAAAAGGGGCCTACTACTAGGGGCACTGCACTGGGGGGACCACAACTGGGGCAATAATAGGAAGGACCACTACAGGGGGCACTGGATAGGGGGACCACTACTGGGGGCCTGCATCAGGGGGACCACTACTGGGGGCACTGCATGGGAGGGGGGGGACTACTGCTGGGGGCATTATAAAAGGGGCCTATTACTAGGGACACTGCACTGGGGGGACCACTACTGGGGGCAATATCAGGAAGGACCACTACAGGGACCACTGGATGGGGGGGTCACTACTGGGGGCCTGCATCAGGGGGACCACTACTGGGGGCACTGCATTTGAGGGGGGTACTACTGCTGGGGGCACTATATAAGGGGCTTACTGCTAGGGGCACTGCACTGGGGGGACCACTACAGGGGGCACTAGATAGGGGGGGGATCACTACTGGGTGCCTGCATAAGGGGGCCCACTACTGGGAAAACTGCATGGGGGGGACTACTGCTGATTCCACTACTGGGCGCACTGCATTGTGGGGACTGCTACTGGGGGCACTGCATAAGGGGAAACACTACATAGGGCACTGCATTTGGGGGGACCACTACTGGGGACACTGAGTAAGGGGAACTAATTGGGGACTGTATAAGGGGGACCACTACTGGGGATACTGTATAAGGGGCACTACTATGGGCCTGCATAAGAGGGACCACAACTGCATACTGGGGGTACTGTATAAGGGGTACTACTGGGGTTAAGGTGCATATGGATAGGAATGTTCAGCGTGAAAATAAAGAGGTGTGTCATGTTGACACGCCCCATTTTTAAGTGACCACGCCCATTTTTTTCCACGCGCGCCTTCGGTGTGCGCACATATCGGGGTGATGAGGGGGGGCT
The DNA here is from genome assembly GCA_031769625.1 of Taudactylus pleione. Classification (NCBI taxonomy): domain Eukaryota; kingdom Metazoa; phylum Chordata; class Amphibia; order Anura; family Myobatrachidae; genus Taudactylus; species Taudactylus pleione. The sequence continues at coordinate 8,263,343 of JAUIMM010000012.1, forward strand.
CCCTTTTCAAATTTGCCCTGGGCTCCAAATACCCTAGTTACACCACTGGCAAATCGTATTTAGACCGTTCGAGGCCCAAAAAGCAAAAGGAGAGGAGGCTGATCCATGCTGAAAGTCCTAACTTTCCAGCAGTGGAAGGACAGGGAATGAGAAGTATTGAGTTTCCACTTCTTGCGAATAATATGCCAAACTGACCACACTTACATTAAAAGGGGATTATTTGATATTTATGTAGGAATTTCAAAATTATTGAGATGTAAAAAACAAATCGGATCTATATTGTTAAGAAAGGATTTCTCTATTGAGTAATTTGAATATATACTTAAGTGTGAAATCCATTCTTTTATGTGCCTACAGACCCATATGTTGTTCTAAAAAAATATAATGCTTTATGCACATTGTTTTCTAATATTTCAAATACTTTTTACACTCACAGTGTGTGTATAAGATTACAATATTTTACCATCTGGACTTTAATGAGTTAACACACCTAACATTGGATCTAAAACATAAACTGCCTATGGACATCAGGAGCAGGGCTATTTTTCTGTAAAAATAGGTTCAGGAACTGGGGCTGGAGCTACTGGGTGTGGAGCTATAGAATAGCACTGATCAGGAGTATCTATAAAGGAATGTCCAAAGCATTAAAAGACCTCAAAGGGGGAGGACGGCAAGATTAAGGGCCACATGGACCTGTGAGAGAAAAGGGGCCTATACTGAGAAGGGGAGGAGCTGTGACCATTGCTGTGTGTGTGTGTACACAGAGCCGGATTAAGGGGGGGAGGGCGACAGGGGCGGTCGTCCCGGGGACCCCACACATAGATGGGCTCCCACAACAAGCGCATGCAGGGGGGTTTTCTGAGTACTTAGATATCCCCCCTGATGGACAAATCCCCCCTTTACAAGCGGCTAAGTGGGGGCGGAGCCAATACAGCAAGTCCCGCCCCCACATGGCAGTGCGGTGGTGGCCTCGGGCAAACCCCGACTGGGGGCAGGTCCAGACATGTCCATGCATGTCAGCACACATGAGCGATCTTGTTGCAAGCGTTGCATACAGATATATCAGACCATTCACCAAACTTTTTAGACAGACTTCGTATATATGTGTATGTATGTTAATTTGTATATATGTGTGTATACTGTGTATGAATGTGTTTATGTGTGTACACTGTATATGTGTCATACATGCCTACCCTCCCGGTTTTCGCGGGAGGCTCCCGATTTTTCGGGTAACCCCCCGCACCCACGGAAGGGTAGGCATTTCTCCCGCATTCTGCCCACTTCCTAATGAAGTGGGCAGAATTAGGAGAATACCTGCGGCAATCGCGGGTCTCCGTGAAGGGGGCGGGGCTTAAGCTGTGATTCTGCATGAATCACAGCATTTGGCCCTGCCCCCTATGTAAATTGTGCCCAATCACAATTTTACCATGAGGGGGTGGGGCTTAATGACGCGAATCGTCAAGCCCCGCCCCCGTCGGCCCCCTGCTGCTTCTCTTACCCGGGCTTCTCCCGGGAAGAGAATATTAAAGGTAGGCAACCCTGATATGTGTGTGTTAAGATACGTACACACGGAGCAATAAAACTGAACGATATGATTGATAACGATATCGTTCATATTGTTATCGTTCATATCGTTCATTTTTATGTACTTACCAACCTGTCAATGACCAACGATGCACGTTCCCACATGGACGATAAAGATATCTTTCATCGTCCATGCATGCAGGCCAACTTGGATGATATCATCAACTTTGCCTGTTCAGAGGGGATCGGTATGAATGACCAGCGGACCTATGTCCTGACGCCGGAAGACCGGCACCAGTGAAAATCCAGGCAGGTAAGTAAATACACCATCGCTAACCCTTTCGTCCCCTAACCCCAACCCTCCCTTAGGGGTGCCTAACCCTAGCCTCCCACCCTAGTGCCTAACCCTACCCCCCCGTAAGTGCCTAACCCTAACCCCCCCATCCCCGCAGCCTAAACCTAACCCTCCCTGGGAGGTGCCTAACCCTATCCTCACCCAGAGGGTGCCTAACCCTGACCTCCCCTTCCCATAGCCTAACCCTAACCCTCCTGTGGGGTGCCTAACCCTAAGTCCCCCCCGAAGCCCTTATACTAAACCCCCCCTGTCCACGTCTGCCACCCGGCTTACCTTCGTTCGACAGCACAGATGGTGTAATGGTTAGCGTTACTGTATCGCAGCACTGAGGTCATGGGTTCGATTCCTACTACGGCCCTAACTGTGTGGAGTTTGTATATTCTCCCTGTGCTTGCGTGGGTTTCCTCCGGGTACTCTGGTTTCCTCCCACACTCCATAAATATACTGGTAGGTTAATTTTCTCCCCATAAAATTGATCATAGTGTGTATGTGTGTGAGCATGTGGTATGGAATATAGATTGTAACTCCACTGGGGCAGGGACTGATGTGAATGGTAAGATATTCTCTGTAAAGTGCTGCGGAATATGTGTGCGCTATATAAATAACTGGTAATAAATAAATAAATATGCCAGGCATTGGGCTCCCGGCGTAGGGATAAAGATAGGCATCGGGATTTCGACACCTATCATTAGTCCCTTGTCGGGAAGCCGGCGGTCAGCATTTCGACCATCGGCTTCCTGACTGCATACCGTTCAGGGGTGTGGCAGGATGACTTCCTGAAAGATATCTTTCAAGTCGTTGGTGGTACAGATCGTACCGTGTGTATGCACCATTAGTGTGTATGTAATATATTGTGTAACATACATATATATATATATATATATCATTTTATAAATATATATGTATATAATTATATATATATTTTTTTTTTCTTTTCTTTTTTTCTTTTTTTGAGGGATCAGTATGAAATACCGATGGCGGGATCCCAAAAGGCTTAACATACCGACACTTGTTGGTTAATATGCTAACCCTCCCCCTTTCCCTATCCTAACCTCCCCCCCAAGTGTCTGAACCTAACCTCCCCTCCACGCGCCCTAAACCTAACCTTCCCCCTTAGTGCCTAACCCTAACCCATAAACCTAACCCTCCCCCCAACCCCGCTACTTATCTTCAGCATCCCGGCGATCGGGATGCAGGTGCTGGAAATGTAAGCATCAACATATTAGAACCCCCCAGAAAATCCTGTGTTTGCCCCTGCCCACATAGGGTTGGTGTGAGCCTGCCGAGGCTCTGTGTGGCTTGGTGGGGCCCCCCACAAGCCTTAATCCGGTCCTGTGTGTACACCTCCTACACTATCAGCCCCACTGTCTTTCCAAATACATAACAATACAAATTGCACAATTTTGTGAGGAAACTAGAAATACAATTTAAATACTTATGAGTTATGGCTGCCTGTCCATGATACATCCTTGTGATGTATTCAAATATTGCAATGTACACTGTGTATACTCCATTTATGTGAAAAACCACAGAAGCACCCATAACATGATTTGATCATATTCTTTGTTGCTAAGCAGCCACCGGTGCACAATGGTGTAAAGATTTCCCAAGGGTCCAATACAATAGAAAAAGGGTGAGTGCATTTTTGCAGCAATTCATTTTAAGAAAATATTGTATGCTGTATACACTATCTCTCTTTTTTCTATTTCCTAAAACATCTACACTCCAGGATTACTCTGGCGCAAGTTTTAGCGCTCAAAGGACACAGCACCATCAAACATAGCGTGGGCCCTCTAGTGGCAAGAAGAGGTACAGTAAGCTCTACAATTAGAATCACTGTACAGTAGCTGGAGAGTGTACTATTATAGAGAGAAATTGAATACTGTGTAGAGCAAACTAGTCTGGAATTGTAAATGAAGAGAGTAATCTATGATCAGGCAAACACTGAGGCTTTTCAGCAGGTAGAAACAGGGCAGACTGGGTGGGCCAAGTGTTTTTAATCCTCTGTTCTTAAATTACATCCAATGCTCATCTTGCTGGAGGAGATTTACTGCCTTAGGCTTGAGTTGTTGAAAAATGACCAAAAGCTAAAAGCAAAACAACTGCCAACATCTCATATGTGCATTTCCTCAAGCATAAAACTATGGGACATCGCTCAGACATAGTGTAAGTGCCATCTAGTTTCTCAATTGTTGTGTGGGCAACGATAATTAATGGGTGCCCAGTTTTGCAATTCATTTGTTCTGGGAGCCCTCTTCATGCCCTATTAGACCAGGTTTAGCCATGTAAAATGTATAAACCAGTCTGAAGTCCTGGTTAGTGCACCCAAACTACTGTACATTTAGGGTGTACTAACCACAGGTTTATCGCACATTGTTGCTCGCAGCCTCCTTAGGGTGTGAGCAGAAATGCAGATGCTGCCAGCTATCGAGCCCGAATGGAGCAACAATTGAATTGCTTCGTCAGGCGCCCTAAAAAAATAGTTGCCGCGTACACAATTGAATCACCCCCACTGAACACTAGGAGCTATCATGTGGTATGTAGGTGGCATTGTAGGTGAACATTCTGTAGCATTATAGACCACTCGGATTGTGACAAAACGGTAATCACACTGTGCAATGCATTCTGTGGCAGAACAGACTTACGGGGGCAGTACTGCTTATTTTTAGACAGCTCCACGTTAATTTAACCTGCAAAACTCAGAGCAAATAAACTTGAACCCGCTGTTATATACAGACAGGAGTCAGACTACACCACAGCCTACTAATGTTTGCTGTAGCATCCAATCCATCCAGTACCATTCAACAAAGCTCAATGGGGTTATGCTTTTCAGGTAATAGGTAGTTTCATTGGGAGATAACCCTTATTTACAATATGGGGCAAGTTAAATTAGACAGGGATTATAAAAAAGTGGACAATCCTATAAAATGTTCTCAACCAATCTTTTCCTGCCACATCACAAATTCTGTTATTTGAGTTTTAAATTTACATATCTGAGTATTCCAGGCTCAATGATGTGTTTATGTCTTGTGAATTGTACATTGACCTGCTGGGAAATCTGACACAATTGGCCATGTGTGCTCCTCAGTGCTCTGAAACAAGTATGAAGATAAACCTAGACAGCTCCAAAACTAAAGGTACGTACACACTAGGCGATCAGGAAAGACAGTACGATTACGACATCGTAATCATACCGTCGTTCCTGATCCCCTGTAGTGTCTGCACTGAACGATCAGTCGTTCAGTGCAAGCACTGTCCATCATTCTTGAACATGCCAATCTGTCGTTATCGGCAGATTGTGCTGCATGTTCAGGCGATGGACAGTGTCGGAAACGACCAGCGGGAGTGCGCATCGCTGGTCGTTTCTAACATAAAAGTGCACGATTTATGCACAATTACTGAGTGATTGCACGATTACGATGTCGTAATCGTTCAGTCGCTCAGTAATATCGCCCAGTGTGTACGCACCTTAAGAGTTTTGTCACCTGGGCTAAGGCAGTAATTTGACACCCCCCTCCATTATGCCACATATAGTAATATCCCTTAACACAATATGCCACACACAGTAATGCCCTTTATACATGCCACACGCAGTAATGCCCCTTATACATAATGCCACACACAATAATGCATCTTATACATAATGCCACAGACAGTAATGCTCCCTTCGACATTATGCCACACAGTAATGCCCCTTATACATTCTGCCACACACAGTAATGCCCCTCACACCATTATGGCACAGACAGCAAGACCCCTTACACCATTATGGCCTGGTTGCCCTCCTCCCACAGCAGTCCAGCATACGTGGATTTGAAGTTGCATGCCCGCCCTGCAGTCCTTCCGTAAGAGAGACACATCACCCACCGCCATCATTCTAATGTGGTGTCGGCCATGAGCCAATCAGAGCTAGGGGACTGGCTGCTGGTCCACGAGCTCCGATTGGCTCACGACCGGCGCCACAAGTGGCCACTTTAGAATGACAGCGGAGGGCTCTGTGTCTCTCAGGGCTATGGGCGACTGGCTGCAGGTGTGTGTGTGTGGCTTCAAATCCACACCTGCTTCCATCCAGCTCCCCTCGGCGGCACATGCGCCTCATTATATTCTTTGCCTGACACACGTGCACCCCCTTAACCCCTCCCTACTCATAATGCCCTTGTGCCCCAGTAATCAATTAGTTTTGCATGATTACTATTAGATAAAATAACAATGCTATTTATGAAGCCTCTAATGCAGGAAATATCCCTAGTGCCTCATGCATTCCTGCAAGCAGCAGAGCAGACCATAGTCTATATACAACTTATTGGGACTGACGTTACGGTTGTGCTATTCATCCAGTTCCGTAAAAAAAAAGTTTTCGAAGCTTGCCTGTGGGAGTTAACACCATCTTCAGCAGCTAAACTGGCATGAGGGCAATGAAAAGGTTCTTGACATTTGTTACTATTTTGATAAATAGACAACTAAATGATTTGTCAGAGGAGGGCACTGTGCATACACAAAGACTGACCTAAATCTATGTAACATCACAGTACTTTTAAGCCACTCAGGATGACCAGAAATACATACCACCTTTGATGTGGCAAAAAGCAATACTTTTCATGATTTGTAGCTGAGGGGCATATTCATTATCACTAATGGGCCTGTTACACATGAGGGGGCCTGATATATGCTGGAATCTGGAGCGGTGGGGTGGGAAGAGGGATTTTTTTATATAGCGCATTACAAATGTAGGTGTACTGCAAGGGTAAGTATCACTACTACTTTTTGGTTCAGCTTCCCCCGCATTGGAGAAATGCTGAATACTTATCCACAGCCGCAGCTTGTGATGAGTTAGGGGTCTTAGGGGTCTGTTTACTAAGCCTTGGATGGAGATAAAGTGAATGGAGATGAAGTATTAGCCAACTAGCGACTAACTGCCATGTCACAGGCTGTTTGAAAAATGACAGTTAGGAGCTGATAATGAATAAGCCCCTAAATATCATGAACCACAAATGGACATGCATTCTGAAATTAAGACGCAATATTCACAGATATGCTCATAAACACCCTTATTTTTAATGGAAACTATATAAAATATTTGCCACTTGATTCATATGACTCAATGTAGCAGTAGGTTTTGAGTATTGAACACATCTTAGCGCAAGTGTGCACTGATATAGGGGCGGTCTGCTGCAGGGGTGAATACACCTCTTTATACAGAGTTCCATGCACACATGTGAGAGCAATTACGTGACATTACATTCCTGTCTGCATCAGCCCCTTTTGTAACATACGAGATGTGCAGTCTCAACTTCCAAACAGCTATGGCCGCACCAATGTGGGTGTGAACACTTGTATTCCCTGCATCATAAAACCGTGGATAGGACACGTTTACAAAGCTACTCAGAGAGACAAAGCTACTCAGAGAGACAGAGCTACACAGAGAGACAAAGCTACTCAGACAGACAAAGCTACTCAGAGAGACAGAGCTACTCAGAGAGACAGAGATACACAGAGAGACAAAGCTACTCAGAGAGACAGAGCTACACAGAGAGACAGAGCTACTCAGAGAGACAGAGCTACACAGAGAGACAGAGCTACACAGAGAGACAAAGCTACTCAGAGAGACAGAGCTACACAGAGAGACAGAGCTACACAGACAGACAGAGCTACTCAGAGAGACAAAGCTACTCAGAGAGACAGAGCTACTCAGACAGACAAAGCTACTCAGAGAGACAGAGCTACACAGAGAGACAAAGCTACTCAGAGAGACAGAGCTACTCAGAGAGACAGAGCTACACAGACAGACAGAGCTGCTCAGAGAGACAAAGCTACAAAGACAGACAAAGCTACTCAGAGAGACAAAGCTACTCAGAGAGACAGAGCTACACAGAGACAGAGCTACACAGAGAGACAGAGCTACTCAGAGAAACAGAGCTACTCAGAGAGACAGAGCTACACAGAGAGACAGAGCTACACAGAGAGACAGAGCTACTCAGAGAGACAAAGCTACTCAGAGAGACAGAGCTACACAGAGAGACAAAGCTACTCAGAGAGACAGAGCTACTCAGACAGACAGAGCTACACAGAAAGACAGAGCTACACAGAGAAACAGAGCTACACAGAGAGACAGAGCTACTCAGAGAGACAGAGCTACACAGAGAGACAGAGCTACACAGACAGACAGAGCTACTCAGAGAGACAGAGCTACTCAGAGAGACAGAGCTACACAGAGAAGCAGAGCTACTCAGAGAGACAGAGCTACACAGAGAGACAGAGCTACTCAGAAAGACTGAGCTACACAGAGAGACAGAGCTACACAGGGAGACAGAGCTACACAGAGAGACAGAGCTACACAGGGAGACAGAGCTACTCAGAGAGACAGAGCTACACAGAGAGACAGAGCTACTCAGAGAGACAGAGATACACAGAGAGACAGAGCTACTCAGAGAGACAGAGCTTCTCAGAGAGACAAAGCTACTCAGAGAGACAGAGCTACACAGAGAGACAGAGCTACACAGAGAGACAGAGCTTCTCAGAGAGACAAAGCTACTCAGACAGACAGAGCTACTCAGAGAGACAGAGCTACACAGAGAGACAGAGCTACTTAGAGAGACAGAGCTACACAGAGAGACAGAGCTACTCAGAGAGACAAAGCTTCTCAGAGATACAAAGCTACTCAGAGAGACAGAGCTACACAGAGAGACAGAGCTACACAGAGAGACAAAGCTTCTCAGAGAGACAAAGCTACTCAGACAGACAGAGCTTCTCAGAGAGACAGAGCTACACAGAGAGACAGAGCTACACAGAGAGACAAAGCTACTCAGAGAGACAGAGCTACACAGAGAGACAGAGCTACTCAGAGAGACAGAGCTACACAGAGAGACAGAGCTACTCAGTGAGACAGAGTTACACAGAGAGACAGAGCTACTCAGAGAGACAGAGCTACACAGAGAGACAAAGCTACTCAGTGAGACAGAGTTACACAGAGAGACAAAGCTACTCAGAGAGACAGAGCTACACAGAGAGACAGAGCTACTCAGAGAGACAAAGCTACTCAGAGAGACAGAGCTACTCAGAGAGACAGAGCTACACAGAGAGACAGAGCTACTCAGAGAGACAGAGCTACACAGAGAGACAGAGCTACTCAGAGAGACAAAGCTACACAGAGAGACAGAGCTACACAGAGAGACAAAGCTACACAGAGAGACAGAGCTACACAGAGAGACAAAGCTACTCAGAGAGTTTGTAAAACAAAAGAGTGAGCACAATAGAGAGAAGTGACCAAACACTGCGGTTAGGAATGTAACAGTTTGCACATATCCAAAATAAAACAAATGTGCCTCATTATATGGAGATGCACAGCAATTTGTACATGTCTTTATAACTAATCCTATACAGTATGGTTCACGTAACTTGGGATTAAGCATTTATATGTTCTTCAAAATATGATGAGACCGGCTATATGAAGCAAGACCTGTACTTGTCATCTGTGTACTACCCAGGTGCAGCCACAGCAGTCTTTAGGAGGAAAAAAAAATCTCTGCATTGTGTCATCTATTACAAGCACGTGTTTCCAAAGATTTACAGAATAAAAACAGCACAAGGGAACCTGAGTAACAAAAGGATTGTGTTTATTCATTCCTTCATTCACTGTAAAGGATGTTGTAAACTGACTTTTCAACTAAGCATTAGGCAAGATTTGGGAGCAAGCCATTCTATAATAAACACTGACATGGCTGAATTAAAATATTTACTTAATACACTGGAGTGACTTATAATGAGTGGTGCTTCACTGCTGGATAGGCCTGAGTGTTAAGGCATCAGGTGCCACAGCCTATATAAATATTCCCTGTCCCAAGGAAGGAAAAGACCCCCTATCTGGCATGCCGTTGACCCCTCATTTTGCTATTGGAAAATATAACTCATCAAGTTGCAGCTATTAGTTGTCACATAACAGACTGATTCTCACTGTAAGTATATACCTTCATGATAACAAACAGCGTGACTACAGACTGTGTATGCACGTAGCCACTTTAAACCAACCCCATGACACATTGATGTTTATTATGTACGTATCTATCTGAAAAGAAACAACTTGACTTTTTACTTACAGTACAAATGGTGATACATTATTAGAGGTGAGTGTGAGAACTTTGGTTTCACTGACCATCAACGGCACCAGAGGGTGACAAGTACATTGTACCCAGCCTATGCCTGTCCGAGGGCTCTGGTGTGCCAGGTAGGTGCAGCCATGCCCCAAAGTTATGGCCATGCTTCCTGCAGCGGCGCTATAGTAACTACTTAGCAATCATCAATATTTGTGGTTGAGAAAGATAGAGGACACAAACTGTACAATAACAGTGTTAGATTTTAGGAAGTTTGACTTTAAAGAATGTAAAAATATGTAAGTGATTCTTAGGCAGACTGATGGCCGGAGCATTAGGAACAATTTGTATAATTCTAAAAACAACATTACTATGTGTCAGGCAGGCTAATAAAATACAAGGGAAATAAAGCCAGTCTGGCTCTCAAGGAGGTAAGAAGCATTGTAAGTACAGATAAAAAACTTTTGTGAAAGATAAGTTGACATACAAAATAAGATAAAGTAGCATATCTGGTTAACAAGAATGTATCTTAGGGGGCAATTCAGTTTGGGGCGAGTTATGCATGCATCTGCACATCTTGAGCAAAGATTTGCTGGCAGAGATCTTGTCAAACAAAACTGTTATGTAAAAGATCAAGGTGGAATTCTAGATATTTATTAATTTATCATGGCAAAAATGTCCCCTAATTAAATAAAAAATTATGGTTTTCGAAGAGGGTAATGAACAAGATTGGGACCCCAGCTATCCCAGTATAAGGGGCGCGGGTTCATAATACTCCTGTCCATTCTACCAAAACAGTAAAATAAATAAATAAATGAAAGCACATACAATATTCAAATATGGTTTAAATTAATAAAACATTATGCAGCCATTTTCTGTAGGTGTGGTGATATTCAGAATGTCAACATGGGCGGGAGGACGACATGTAAAATGATAGTGTTGACATTGACATAATATTGACATTTCCAGAATGTTGACATTGTGAATGTCGTCAGTCAGCATGTCGACCATGAGGTTTTCCATAGGGATCTTAACTAACACTAAACGTAACCCTAACTGCAGACTAACCTCAACCCTAACTGTAAAATTGGCTAAAATCAGGTATCGACATTGTGTCTGTTAACATTCACAAAGTCATGTCGGCATTCTGTCACTGTAGACATTGTGAATGTCGACATGTTGAATTTCCACTGTATTTATTCTGAATAGTGACATTCTGGTGTCACTATTCAGAATGCATACCTTTCAGCAGTCCTATTCAGATGTCTTCTTGCAAGGGATCTTTAGAGCAAAGAAGTGCCAATTATTTTCATTAATTATTTAACAGCAGCAGCTCCCTCCCCAGCCCAGCACACGCTGGACACACACCGAGCAGCATCAGTCTCAGGACCTGATTCAGACCCTCTCGCAAGCCGCCGCTCACTCGTTCCTGGCCGATGTTATGCAATTGCGCATGCGTATGCATCGTAGTGCGCATGCGCAAACTAGTCCGAGCAATCGGGAAGCGCTCGCTCGCCAAGCAAAGACAGCCCAGTGGAATGAGTGACAGGAGAGGCTGTTTGTGGGTGGTAACAGGGGCAAGCCACTGGAAACGGGGGAGTGGAGGTGCGATCGCAGGCGTGCCTGAGCATCTTGACGCCGTTTCAGAGGCTTGCATAATTAAAAAGCAATAAACAATTAAGTAATAAGCAGCGCTGATAATAAAAGGTAATCACATTTAACCCAACAATATGGAAAACACAATAAAAATACAATAAAAAACCCCAATAGTGAATATGGTTGAACCATGTAGGAATATCAAATGGTCACATGTGACATCAGATTTTTAAGTACGTACAAAGCAAAAAGGCACTATACCCTGGAGGCACTGTATACTACAGCATGAATTACTGGATGGGCACTGAATAGAGAGTCATTCAAAGAACGGTGGGTTCTCTTCTTACAACGATCGGACCCATAATACACATAGTAAGTAAGTGAGGTTATTTCAGCTTTTTCTTTGTTTGTTCACCGTTTTTTATCTATAGGTTTGCCTCCTATTATCTATATATAATTATGTTTTATATATTAATACGTATGAACATTCATGTATGATGATTCCAATTAAACACACCATATTACTATTGGGCATAAATTAAAGGCAGTATATAAAGGCTGTTTAACAGCCACATAGACACCTTGAAAAAGCTGCTCTTATGCAGTGAAACGCGTTGGTATTACCCTGGTTATTGGCACTTGTCAACTGGACATCAGCACTTATTCTTCATTGGAGCACCGATCTGGACTTGGGATATTGTGCATCTATTCCAGTGCTGGCTATCATGAGGCTACATCCATTTGCATTGGAATTTTGCAGACTGTGATACCATTGCTATTCAAAGGATCCTCACCATCCTGAAATACAGCCGGTAATCTACCTACAATATAACTGGACTTTTTGCTGCCCCTTTCTTTGAATGACTCTCTATTCGGTGCCCATCCAGTAATTCATGCTGTAGTATACAGTGCCTCCAGGGTATAGTGCCTTTTTGCTTTGTACGTACTTAAAAATCTGATGTTACATGTGACCATAGATATTCCTACATGGTTCAACCATACTCACTGTTGGGGTTTTTTATTGTATTTTTATTGTGCTTTCCATATTGTTGGTTTAATAAATGTGATTACCTTTTATTATCAGCGCTGCTTATTACCTGTTTATATTATTCTGTAGGAGGCTGACTACCTCCCTTCCAGCAGCTGCTTGGAAAATTGACACATCACAGCGACCTTTATACTATAAACTTTATAATTTCTCTACATAATTAAAAGGCAGCGTCACAGTACACGTCACCTGGTTGTATTTCACACTGAAGTGCTCGCAGTGCTTGCGGCCAGGTATAGTTAACCTCAAGCGCTGCGAGCACATCTGATGGTGCTCACTGTACCAATGCTTTCATGGTCTTCCAGTAGATGACGTGCGCAAGTGGACATCTTATGAATGGCTGGTGGGCGTCTACATACACAAAGAGATCGCCTGCCTTGCTGGGAGTGCGCTGGATTTGCATACGCTGGGAGTGAGTGGCCACATCTAGCGAGCGGCTCTGAATCAGGCCCTCAATCTTTATAAATAGAAATATTATCTGTAATGAGTTTTGAAATATATAGGAGCTATATAAATAACTTAATCAATAAATAAAAAATAAATAAGATTTTTAAATTAAAAAGTATTTTAACAATTTTAATTCAAATCGCCAACAATACCATGTTTGAAGTTCAAAGTTTGCAATGAGGTTCATTGCTAAAAACAGTTAAAAAGATACTTCCCAAGGGTCCTAATTTTGGCGGGACAGTTCTGATTTCAGGTCACCCTGATACTGGCATTAGCTATTTGTGCTAACTACAACATGAAAACATACAGTATTAAAAGCTCATAAAAGTTTTGTGATGAGTTTAGAAATGTTTCACTGCCGGATTTCTCAAATCTTTCTAGCGTCTGTCTTAAACCTTGTCCTTTCTGCTGTTACACAGTATGCACAACTACACAGTACCATAAGAAAAGTCTTCATTGACCTCCTTTTACAAATCTGTCCCAACAATTCACAGTCATAGGACTATACTTTACAACTGTCCCTTTTTCATGAATACCTCCAAACTGTTTTGGTTAGGGGAACAGAGAAGGGTAACCATGCCCCCAAACCCTCCCCCCTCCGTGATGTAGCAACCAAATAACATTCCCAGCTGTGCCCACGCCATGCTGTATATCCATGCCCCTGACAGAGGCCACACCCCCAGTACTGTGGCTTGCCTAATATCTCAGCGACCCTGATCCAAGTTGGTACAGCGTCGAAGCTTGGGAGCTGTTTCCCATTCTATACAGTGAATGGGTACTGCACACAACTGCTACAGGTAGCGAAGGAGTTGTTTGAGGGAAGTAAAAGGGGCTCAGGGTGAGCCAAGTGCTTTTCAGTGCTGATTTTACTACCTATTTCTGTAATTATTTTTTAACGTGAGGAAATCTTGCTTAGTTTTTATGCTTCAAAGATGAACACCAGATAAAGGGGGTTATACTTACCTGTTTTCAGCGTGAGCATGTCCTCCTCGGCTCCCTCCATCGCTCCATGGTCACTCCTTCGGCTCCGGCTGTTGCTTTGACACAGACTGTGGGGCCTATTCATTAAACGTAAAAATTCTCTGGAGATAATTAGCTTTAGAACTCTCATGGAGTTCTAGCTAATTATAGGTGGAATTCATCATTCCACCTCTCCATAAGTATCTATTCCCGAAAAGCTGTCATTTTTGCCATGACAGCTTTTCGGGAAATAGATACTTTTCCCTGCCTACACTACCTTATCGCATCTGGAAACAGTGCTGCGCATGCGCTGTTACATCCGTAAAACCAGCGCATGCGCAGCACTGCCAACAGATGCGGTAAGTTACTGTGCAACCCCCCTCCCCCCTCCGCTCACCTTCCCCCCCGCCCCCGACTTACCTGTCCGCGCAGCAGCCTCCGGCTTTGTCCTGCTGGTCTGTCATGTGGTTTCCCAGCAGACCACATGACAGATTAGAAAGAAAAAATATTTTTTTTTTCTTTTTCTAAACTTTCTTGTGCTCTGCTGGGGAGCACACATGACAGACCAGCCTCCGGAGCCTGAGGACGGAGCAGAGCGCCAGAGGGACTCGTCGGGGGACCTGCACACGCTGATACACATAAGTGGATTCTGCTATTCGCCACCTCAGAGTGGCGAATAGTAACTGCATCAAATTCCGAAAATTTATAATTTTCGGAATTTGATGAATACCACAATTTCCACATCCCCATACTAATGTATGGGGAGTGTGAAAATTAACGCAGGGGAACTTAGCAAGGAGATATCTGTGATATCTCCTGTGTTAAGTCTGTTCATGAATACCAAAATAACATTATTTAAGGAAAATGTCCTTAAAAACGTTATTTTAGTGTTGATGAATAGGCCCCTTTGGCCGAGTTTTATCACCAAAACGAGTGATAAATGTCACTGTGTATGATAAGTGGTGCTCCAGCCAATCAGCTCCCAACTGTCATGTTTCTAACAGTTGACAGTTGGGAGCTGATTGGCTGGATCACCATTTATCATACACAGTGAAATGTATCACTCGTTTTGGTGATAAAACTCATTAATAAATGGGGGCCTAAGTTCTCCCGGAAGAACACAGTTAAGTTAAAAAAAAAAAGTAAAGTTTAAAAAAAACAAAATATGTCAGCCCGCTGGGCGGGAGGTCGGGTTCCGCGGCTGCAGCTTGTGACAGTCGGCCAGGTAGGTGGGGGAGGGGAGCGGAAAGGGGGTGGGGGTGGTTTGGGGGGGCGGACGGACACAGAATTACTTTTGTGAACGTAACGGCACATGCGTAGCACTGATTACAGCTGTGGTAAGTTAGAGCAAGCAGGGAAAAGTATCTATTTTCTGAAAAGCTGTTATCTCAAAAATGACAGCTTTTTGGAATAGATACTGATGGAGAGGAGGAATGATGAATTCCTTCGGTAATTGGGTAGAACTCCATGCGAGTTCTAAACCTAAATACCTCCATCTATTTTTTTAGTAATGAGGAATAAGCCCCAAAAAGTCCAAAGGTATAATAGATCTTGTATTAATATTTTAAATGTCTCCTGATGGGGCCAATTAAGGACTAAAGTAAAAAAACACAAGTAGAAGTTTATAAATATATATGTTTTACAGTACAGACATCTGCACACTATAATTTCATCTTTTATCTTAATACACCGTCTGTTGGGTAAATTTTCTTCTCCCGCTAGAGCAATACTGTAAACAAGTGTCCAAGGGAAAAGGTAAATCTACAAAAATATGTTCTATAAAATAAAACACTTGACGTGTATGCCCGTAAAACAAAACATCGACCTGTGACGTCTCAGAATCTAATTTACAAGCAAAAGATTACCATCAGCGATGAATAGATGAGGTCAGGAATATGGATCTGGGCCGAAGAAAAAACCCTTCAGTACGTCTTGTGCCAAAAATCCCCAAAACAAGCCAGGGCAAACTTTTTCAACTGGCATTTGCTCTTTTTTGTGTTCATGGGATCAATTGTCTGAAGAAAAAAAAATAAAGCTTGTTTTGAAGCTTTAATTATTTTCAATTTGGTCAAAAAAAACCATGAGGTTATATTTTGAGCAGGGGGTGATCCAGTTTTAGTGGGAGAAGTTATTTTAGGAACAGACTTGCCATCAGTAAGCATACAATGTAAGCTCTATCCATTTCAACAGCCCTCCCTAATCCAGGTGGTGGGCGCAACACTTTCAAGGAAAAGTGTGACAGGGATGACCCACAAGCTACTTGCCCGGAGTCTTACACATTCATCTATGATGTTTTTTCTATTTCTTTAGTTTTGCATTTTCTTAGTAAATAACCCCGACATTTAGTTTACATTTGAGACCATGTTCATTTAATTTACAACATAAATATAAGGTTTTAAGTATTATGTATTTTCTTAATGTTTATTTTATTATATGTTTTTTTATATAATGATATCTTATTTGAATAGTAAGATATATATCCTATTTAGTAAATACTATAGCTTATACAGTTCAGGTGTTAGATAATTAATGAATGGGCGGCAAACAATTAACAGCCAAAGCAGTGGTATAAAAAAACAGACTTTTGCAAAACAACTTATTTTGAAAGAGTTTCCAAGTGTTACGAAATGCGTTAATCGGTACATTGTATGCTAAGAAAGATTTGGGGGGTATCCAATTTTTTGCCGATTATCCCTGTTTTTTGCATTTTCTTTTTTGTCCTTCAGAAATAATAGGATATTTTGGCCTAAAATACATAGGATCTGAGATATCACCACCTGCTGAGGATTTGCAATGTATGTTCAGCTTCCACCATCAGGATTTGTACCTGGCAGGTGGTTGCTTCATGTTAATCTATTTATATCCTCCCCTACTCGAAATTGGTAACACTCAATACTGCATATCTAATCCAACTAAAATGTTCCTGCAAGGATTCAGGAGATTATACAGTTGTGTCCCCATACTCCTAGCATCTATACACCATACAGTGCAAGACGTCTGGTGCAATTGAGACACTCCGAGAGGTGTAGCATACCGTCTCTTTATTTACATTTTGCATCTTATCCATATTGCAGACACAGCAAAATACCATAGACGCTGGGCTGCGACTTTAATTGCACTTAGGGCTGCAACCTGTCCTGTATAATGCAGGATCATCCCGGATTTTAAAGAAACATGCTACAACCTATATGGATTCAACCAGTGACGTGCGGTGAGGTCAAGGGCTGGGGAGGCACACATGTATAAAAACCCAGTTTGTATATCAAAACTCCTGAGCATGACAAGCAGTATGATAGAGGAGGGAATATGACTGGGGAGAATGCAGAAGCTGAACGCCTATATGTAAGTCTGTGTGGATTCGTAACTTACCGCGGTGGCACCGCACCACAAATTGCACTTCTCAACTATGCATATCACAGATGAGACCGTGAGAGTGTGGGGGAGAGCCAGGAAGTGGGCGGAGTAAGAGCAATGGTAGCTGCAGGTGGGTATCAGGGTGGCGGTGGCAGGTGAGGAGTAGGGTGTACTCTGGGTCTGTGAGGCAGTACTGCCTGGTGAGAAGAACATTTACACAGAATGGATATCTGATAACATTACTCTAGAACCCCACCCTACTCCTGTGAGCAGGACATGTTTTAAGATTATCCTTGTTAAGCAGAGAGGAATAATTCAGGCCAGTGACTGGCTGACATATAAGGTGATCCAGCACCTGGGCCCAGAAAGTACAGTCCATGCACTCACACAGTGAACACAGAGCGTGAGAAACTCTGCTTCACCCAGTCACCAGTGCTGACAACATGCTGGCATTGCTCAGCTGACAGCCGGACACAGGAGGATTCACCTCAGGCTCAGACAGTCTCAGAGAGGCCAGGCACTGCGGCTGGACTAATCCCCATACACAGAGTGTGGGGGAGGAGGTGACAGAGTCTCAGAGGTGGAGCTAGAGGTAAAAGATCACCATCATCACCCCATCCTCCTTACCAGTGTCTGTGACTGTGCCTGTGTGTTACCCTGTGCCTACCACCAGTTCGGCCTCCAATGTTTGCTTCTGCTGACCCAATGTGTATATGTGCTCCAGAAACGATCTTTTTCCAGTCTGGGCAGTGACATGAAATATGTGTCAATCCATAGAGGGTATGCTCGTATATAAAGGGGAATGAAGGGGGGCTCATAGGCTGGCATATAATGGGGCATGGCAGTGGCATCTGAGGATGCCGTTTAAAGGAACATTACTGAGGGGGCTCTGGGGCTGGCATATAAAGGGGCATAATTGGAGGGGCTAAAAAGCTTTTTCCTGAGGCTCTAAAGCTGGCAGATACTGTAAAGCGGCATGACTAAGGGGTGTCTGAATATGAGTGAGCATGAGGGACTCAGGGCTGACATATAAAGTGGATGAGAGGTCTCTGGTTTGGCTTGTAAGGGCATGAAGAAACTCTGAGGAATATAAAAAGGGCATGGGGGACTTATATAAAAAGACAAGACATATAAAGTACGGTTTTTGCCATACCCCTAGACAAGCCCCCTGGTCACACTCTCCTGTCCTGTATTTTGTCAGAACAAAGGTGGCAACCACACAGGAATTAGTTTTAAACATGTACATAGTTGCAGATGAATCACAACGTACTTGGTGTGAGAAAAAGCCGCAGCGCTGCATAAGGGGAAGAACCCAGGCCAGCGCCGATTGATCCTCAGAAGCGGGGACTGCATTTTATTTTTGGGTTCTCCACTTTCTGAGGATTTACAGCCCGGGGATGACCAGTTTTGGGGCTGGTTTATGTGATGGCAGGTGCACCCCACGCTCTGTGTCTTCCTGCTTTGGCATTACCACCATTCGACCTGGTACTGGTTAATGGAAAATGGGGGGTAACCACATGCCGGTTTTTCCCATGATTTTAATTACCAGAACAGGCTGAAAGGTCCAGGGCTGGTTATGGATTAGGGAGGACCCCACACATTAGTTTTACATTTTTAGCTATTTAATCACTAGCGTTTGCCCTCAGATTCGCTCGTGTGGATGTCTGTTATTTCTCAGTGGAACTAATTTTATAAAGACAGTAGTGGCATCTAATATTGTAATGTATATTTTATATTGTAGACATTGGCCCTCATTCAGAGCCGTTCGCTATTTGCGGTCGTTCGTTTAAAAACAAGGGGTGGCTATTCAAATGATCCGTACGCACATTGTAGTCTGTTCACACCTCTAAGTCTGAACGAGCGAGCAAAACATACGCTCGTTTATTTGTTAAAAACGCCCCCTGGCCGCTCGCATCCTACGTCATGTCCGCTATTTATTAGATTAATCGAGTACATCGACCAGCGTATGAACTGCTCGCTATTCTTGTGGTTGGTGTTTGCTACCACAAATTTGCGAGCAGTTCTGGCTATAAAATAACCCAGTGACGTGAACAATGACGCTGCTGTTTTAAATATACACACCCATAAAACGCCCGTTTTGACCTTTAAGCACGCCTGCGTTCGGATCTCCACTCCCCATTTTCAAGCACCTTCCCCTGTTACCACCCACATACGCCTCATTCTGTCATTCAAAATAGCAGGCACTCGCTATATTGCGTACCAACGATTTTTGGCCGCACTGACTGGTTCGCGCATGCGTACTAAAAACCGTACGCATGCGCAGATGTGCAAACATCGCTCGGAACGAGCGTACTGACGCTAACGAGCGGCTCTGAATGAGGGCCATTGATCACAAAATGTCTTTGTAAACAATATTTGCAGTTTTTCCTTCAAGGATAAACACAAAAAGATTCATGGGGCTACTAACTCATGAACAAGACACGCTAAGCTACCCATGGGAGAAGCAGCTGGTCCTGAGATCTATGCCTGCAGCCCTGATTGTTTGTCCCTAAGACTTGTTTGTCGTCAAAGTGAAGCAGATGCTTACAGGAAACTGCAGCCGCTTGAATTGAAAAAGAAAATTGTTGGGTATAAGGTAGGGGTGAGCGGGTTCGGATTTCTGAAATCCGAACCCCCCCGAGCCCCCCCGATCCGAGTCCGATCCGAATCAGGCTCGACTTTTCCCGCCTGACTCGGATCTGAAATCGAGGCAAAACGTCATCATCCCGCCTTCCGAGTCTCGCGGGTTTTGGATCCTATATAAGGTACCCGCGTCGGCGCCATTTTCTCACTCGGCTGTGGACAGTGAAGAGGGAGGGTGGGAGTTAGGGCTGTGTAGTGTAGTGTAGTGTAGTGCTGCTGTTGTCCACTACTTCAAAGTCCATAGGGGCTGGCTGTGTTGTGCTGTGCTGCTGTTGTTAATAGGGGCTGTGTCCACTCCAAAGTCCTGTGCAGTGTCCCAGTCCTAAAGGGGTGCTGTAGTGTTGTCCAGGGGGTGCTCTGTCCATCAGGGGTGCTCCCCCCAAGTGCTAAAAAAAATAATATATTTTCTGTGTTTGTGAATTGTGTGCGCAGTAGCCGCACGTGCATCAACAAAGTAGTGCCAAGCGTGCGCCTGTGTCATAAGTAAAGGGCCGGCTGGCTTGACCGTTAAGGGTGATGTAACCCCCGAAAGTACACTCCAGTCCAAACCAAAAAAAAAATTATTTTCTGTGTTTGTGAATTGTGTGCGCAGTAGCCGCACGTGCATCAACAAAGTAGTGCCAAGCGTGTGCCTGTGTCATAAGTAAAGGGCCGGCTGGCTTGACCGTTAAGGGTGATGTAACCCCCGAAAGTACACTCCAGTCCAAACCAAAAAAAAAATTATTTTCTGTGTTTGTGAATTGTGTGCGCAGTAGCCGCACGTGCATCAACAAAGTAGTGCCAAGCGTGCGCCTGTGTCATAAGTAAAGGGCCGGCTGGCTTGACCGTTAAGGGTGCTGTAACCCCCGAAAGTACACTCCAGTCCAAACCAAAAAAAAAATTATTTTCTGTGTTTGTGAATTGTGTGCGCAGTAGCCGCACGTGCATCAACAAAGTAGTGCCAAGCGTGCGCCTGTGTCATAAGTAAAGGGCCGGCTGGCTTGACCGTTAAAGGGTGCTGTAACCCCCAAAGTACACTCCAGTCCAAACCAAAAAAAAAAATATTTTCTGTGTTTGTGAATTGTGTGCGCAGTAGCCGCACGTGCATCAACAAAGTAGTGCCAAGCGTGCGCCTGTGTCATAAGTAAAGGGCCGGCTGGCTTGACCATTAAAGGGTGCTGTAACCCCCAAAGTACACTCCAGTCCAAACCAAAAAAAAATTATTTTCTGTGTTTGTGAATTGTGTGCGCAGTAGCCGCACGTGCATCAACAAAGTAGTGCCAAGTGTGCACCTGTGTCATAAGTAAAGGGCCGGCTGGCTTGACCGTTAAAGGGTGCTGTAACCCCCGAAAGTACACTCCAGTCCAAACCAAAAAAAAAATAATTTTCTGTGTTTGTGAATTGTGTGCGCAGTAGCCGCACGTGCATCAACAAAGTAGAGCCAAGCGTGCGCCTGTGTCATAAGTAAAGGGCCGGCTGGCTTGACCGTTAAAGGGTGCTGTAACCCCCAAAGTACACTCCAGTCCAAACCAAAAAAAAAATTATTTTCTGTGTTTGTGAATTGTGTGCGCAGTAGCCGCACGTGCATCAACAAAGTAGTGCCAAGCGTGCGCCTGTGTCATAAGTAAAGGGCCGGCTGGCTAGACCATTAAAGGGTGCTGTAACCCCCGAAAGTACACTCCAGTCCAAACCAAAAAAAAAATTATTTTCTGTGTTTGTGAATTGTGTGCGCAGTAGCCGCACGTGCATCAACAAAGTAGTGCCAAGCGTGCGCCTGTGTCATAAGTAAAGGGCCGGCTGGCTTGACCGTTAAAGGGTTCTGTAACCCTCAAAGTACACTCCAAACCAAAAAAATATATATTTTCTGTGTTTGTGACTTGTGTGCACTGTGGCTGCACGTGCATCAACAAAGGAGCAGCGCCAAGCGTGCGCCTGTGTCCCATAAGTAAAGAGCCGGCTGGCTCATTTCTTAAAGGGTGGTGTAACCCACAAAGTGCACTACTCTCCAGCAAAAATAAAAAAATATTTTCTGTGTTTGTGTGCGCTTTAGCCGCACGTATTTATATCAATATAACATAAATGGAGGACCAAACTTTCTCCGATAAAAATAAAATAGGGAAAGATCAAGAACCACTTCCACCTAGTGCTGTTGCTGCTGCTGGGAGTTGTTCATCATCCCAGAGAGGAAGTAGGAACATCACTACTTTTACTAAATTGACCCTCCAACAGTCCCTAGCGATGAGGATGAAGTACGACAGCAGTCATCCTGAAGCAAAACGTATAACTGAGGCCTTGACTGCTATGTTGGTGCTAGACGTGCGTCCGGTATCCGACATTAGTGCAGTGGGATTTAGACAATTGATGGAGGTAGTGTGTCCTCGGTTCCAAATCCCGTCTAGATTCCACCTGCATCCTCAAAGCAGCAGCGACAAGCGTGCGTCTGTCTGTTAAAGGGTGGTGACACCCTCAAAGTGTGCTACACAAACAATTAAAATATTGTTCTTTTTTTTTCTGTCTTTGTGAAATGTGTGGGCTGTAGCCGCACCTGCATCCTTAAAGCAGCAGCGACAAGCGTGCGTCTGTCTGTTAAAGGGTGGTGACACCCTCAAAGTGTGCTACACAAACAATTAAAATATTGTTCTTTTTTTTTCTGTCTTTGTGAATTGTGTGGGCTGTAGCCGCACTTGCATCCTCAAAGCAGCAGCGACAAGCGTGCGTCTGTCTGTTAAAGGGTGTTGTAACTCTCAAAGTGCTCCAAAAAATCAAAAAAAAATTTTTCATGTGTTTGTGACTTGTGTGCGATGTAGCCACACTTGCATCCTCAAAGCAGCAGCAACAAGCGTGCGTCTGTCTGTTAAAGGGTGGTGACACCCTCAAAGTGTGCTACACAAACAATAAAAATATTCTTCTTCTTTTTTCTGTCTTTGTGAATTGTGTGGGCTGTAGCCGCACCTGCATCCTTAAAGCAGCAGCGACAAGCTTGCGTCTGTCTGTTAAAGGGTGGTGACACCCTCACAGTGTGCTACACAAACAATTAAAATATTGTTCTTTTTTTTTCGGTCTTTGTGAAATGTGTGGGCTGTAGCCGCACCTGCATCCTTAAAGCAGCAGCGACAAGTGTGCGTCTGTCTGTTAAAGGGTGGTGTAACTCTCAAAGTGCTCCAAAAAATAAAAAACTATTTTTTTAATGTGTTTGCGACTTGTGTGCGATGTAGCCGCACTTGCATCCTCAAAGCAGCAGCGACAAGCGTGCGTCTGTCTGTTAAAGGGTGGTGACACCCTCAAAGTGTGCTACACAAACAATAAAAATATTCTTCTTTTTTCTGTCTTTGTGAATTGTGTGGGCTGTAGCCGCACCTGCATCCTTAAAGCAGCAGCGACAAGCGTGCGTCTGTCTGTTAAAGGGTGGTGACACCCTCAAAGTGTGCTACACAAACAATTAAAATATTGTTCTTTTTTTTTCGGTCTTTGTGAAATGTGTGGGCTGTAGCCGCACCTGCATCCTTAAAGCAGCAGCGACAAGCGCGCGTCTGTCTGTTAAAGGGTGGTGACACCCTCAAAGTGTGCTACACAAACAATAAAAATATTCTACTTCTTTTTTCTGTCTATGTGAATTGTGTGGGCTGTAGCCGCACCTGCATCCTTAAAGCAGCAGCGACAAGCGTGCGTCTGTCTGTTAAAGGGTGGTGACACCCTCAAAGTGTTCTACACAAACAATTAAAATATTGTTCTTTTTTTTCGGTCTTTCTGAAATGTGTGGGCTGTAGCCGCACCTGCATCCTTAAAGCAGCAGAGACAAGCTTGCGTCTGTCTGTTAAAGGGTGGTGTAACTCTCAAAGTGCTCCAAAAATTAAAAAAACTATTTTTTTAATGTGTTTGTGACTTGTGTGCAATGTAGCCGCACTTGCATCCTCAAAGCAGCAGCGACAAGCGTGCGTCTGTCTGTTAAAGGGTGGTGACACCCTCAAAGTGTGCTACACAAACAATTAAAATATTCTTCTTTTTTCTGTCTTTGTGAATTGTGTGGGCTGTAGCCGCACCTGCATCCTTAAAGCAGCAGCGACAAGCGTGCGTCTGTCTGTTAAAGGGTGGTGACACCCTCAAAGTGTGCTACACAAACAATTAAAATATTGTTCTTTTTTTTTCGGTCTTTGTGAAATGTGTGGGCTGTAGCCGCACCTGCATCCTTAAAGCAGCAGCGACAAGCATGCGTCTGTCTGTTAAAGGGTGGTGACACCCTCAAAGTGTGCTACACAAACAATAAAAATATTCTTCTTCTTTTTTCTGTCTTTGTGAATTGTGTGGGCTGTAGCCGCACTTGCATCCTCAAAGCAGCAGCGACAAGCGTGCGTCTGTCTGTTAAAGGGTGGTGTAACCCTCAAAGTGTGCTCCACAAACAATAAAAATATTGTTCTTTTTTTTTTTCTGTCTTTGTGAATTGTGTGGGCTGTAGCCGCACTTGAATCCTCAAAGCAGCAGTGACAAGCGTGCGTCTGTCTGTTAAAGGATTACATCGGTGACAGCATCCAAGTAGGCATGTCAGACAGTCCGTACCTGTACTGGCAGGAAAAAGAAGCAATTTGGAGGTCCCTGTACAAACTGGCTCTATTTTACCTGAGTTGCCCCCCCTCCAGTGTGTACTCCGAAAGAGTGTTTAGTGCAGCCGGGAACCTTGTCAGCGAAAGGCGTAGGAGGTTGCTTCCACAAAATGTGGAGAAGATGATGTTCATAAAATGAATTATCAACTCTTCCAGGGAGACCAGCCTCCAGAACGTACAGAGGGACCTGTGGTTCCAGCAGGGATGAATTAATACTCTGTGAGGATGAGGATGTACACACTGAAGAGGGTGAGGAATCGGTGGATGAGGAGGATGAGGATGACATCTTGCCTCCGTAGAGCCAGTTTGTGCAGGGACAGATTAATTGCCAGTTTGTTTTGTGGGGGCCCAAACGAACCAATCATTTCAGCCACAGTTGTGTGGCAGACCCTGGTGCTGAAATGATTGGTTTGTTAAAGTGTGCATGTCCTGTTTATACAACATAAGGGTGGGTGGGAGGGCCCAAGGACAATTCCATCTTGCACCTCTTTTTTTTCTTTGCATTATGTACAGTTTGGGGCCTAGTTTTTCAATGCCATCCTGTCTACCACTGCAGTTTCACGCCTAGATGGGTCACGTGTTTGTGCCGCCCACTCGTGTCGCTTAGCATAGTCATCCAGCTACCTCGGTGCAACCTTTTGGACATAAAAACACTATTGTGAGGTGTGAGGTATTCAGAATAGACTGGAAATGAGTGGAAATTAAGGTTATTGAGGTTAATAATAGCATAGGAGCAGAAAAACCTACAAATTCTGTGATTTTAGCTGTTTTTATGCTTTTTTTCAAAAAAATACAGATCCAAAACACAAAACCCAGAACCCAAAACACGGAAGGGTGGTTTTGGCAAAACCAATCCAGATCCAAAACACGAAGAAAGATCCAGATCCAAAACCAAAACACAAAACACGAAAAGTGGCCGGTGCACACCCCTAGTATAAGGGGTATACGTTGTATAAACACAGTCTCACCTGTGCCTCAATTAGGTTCCTCTGTAGAGCAGTGAATTTAAGTGGGTGCCGATGCATAACTTGAACGGAGTCAAG
Organism: Taudactylus pleione; assembly: GCA_031769625.1. NCBI lineage: Eukaryota > Metazoa > Chordata > Amphibia > Anura > Myobatrachidae > Taudactylus > Taudactylus pleione. Next base: position 8,288,977 of record JAUIMM010000012.1, read on the forward strand.
TTCTGCAGGAGCATGATCGGAACACCAACTTTCAGTGTAATGCTGTGCGCTGGAAGTCCAGCTGCACTATCTTGTAGATTCCAAATCCGTTGCTAATTAACCTACAGTAGTATTTGTCTTGGTGCGCCATCTTCTGGATTGACATGTATACTGCAACTTCATGAGTCAAGATAAGCTGCCTGATTAGTGATTAATATATAGTTGGATAATCCTGCAAAATTGATCTTGAGATATATATCTATGTATTTATATATGCATGGATATATAACTGTTTGCGTTCAGGGTGCAATATATGTATATATTGTATATATATAGTTATAAACATATAGTTATTTTGCCTGTGCAAGTTTCCCAAATTTTTGTCTCCATAGTTCATAAACAGTCCCTAAAAGTATATTTGTCCCAAAAAAATTATATTTATATACATCTAGTCATTTTTGGCTTGAGGATTCTGCACACTGCACGTGCTGAGTGTCAAGCGTCTGTTTTTTCCTTTATTGCTCCTTTCCTTGATGTCACATTGAGATAATACATACTTTCTAAGTGAATGAACTATAAAATATTGAAAACGCAATCCAAATTCATCCTGTAGTTTTTGCGTGAAGCCGGAACGAACAGACAGACAAACATTCAGAAGAAAAATATTTTTGTTTCCATAGATCATAAACAGTCCCAAGGAGTACATTTCTCCCCAAAATTTTCTTTTTACAGATACAACCAGTACAACTTTATTATAACTTAAGTATAGATATTTGTTTATTTTTATAGTTTCGATACGGTTTTAGAATATTGTGTATATGTATATATATAAATGCCAGAAATACAGGAATTGAAACGTTGACATTACAGCCACGACTGCATTGTGTTTATTTGCATGGAGTACCGCAGCTATGAGGGATATATATATATATATATATTAACGTAACAAGTATATTCTGACTTATATAGGAATCTGGTGTGGTTGTATGATTTCCTCCATTCTAATCACCACAAGTTGTTATTCAGTGCGATGTTTTGTGTGTTTTAAGACTTTAAGTAATGAGTTTATAACCTAAAACTTATTTTTTAAAGTTATTGTAGGTAATTTGCAAAGCGCACTTGATGCACACTGCAAAATGCTTCAATTATCCATCAATGTGGCTAGATGTTCCTTCCAGCAAGAACGCTTTAGAGTGCATGGCTACTCTTATTTTGGGAAGAGACATTTGCAAACTAGTGATGAAATAATCTGCAGCACACTGTGCAAAAGTCTCCCGCTTTCACTCCACAAACCCATGCTATTTAGCCGAAAGCTCTTTGAGGCACTTGGTGGAACTGACTTTACAGTTCCTTGGCAATCTTTCTGACCACCACCAGTGTGTTCCCTACATACAAGGGAAAAGCAAGGAGCTAAAAACATTGACGGAACATTTCTAGACATCTTAAAGACTCTCCTTGATGTTATAGAATGTTTTAGTTGTGTTATTAAAATAATATACATAGAATGGTTTTAACTCCCTCTTTCAGCAATAATAAGGCAGCAAGGTGATGTCACTCTCTTCTCATATAAACATTCTTTCTGTCTTTATTTTAGAACCTAAGCTACAACAATAAAAGGTACTTCGTTTTGTCCATATCCGATTTATTCAATGTTTCTTAGGAGTAATTCGATAAGGTAACATTGCACTGTGGGTACATATTAATGACATTTAAACTTGCAGTAAACAGATTGGAATGTCATTAAAATAATGAGAATAGCTGACTAGCATTAGTTCTGGGGAAACTCTCTGGACAGTCTTTGAACATACATAACTTTGTGGGATGGAGCAATAGCTAATGCTATTTTTGAACAAAAGGGAGGGTCATTATATACATGAGCAACAACTTGTTAGAATTGTTGTGATCATGTGACCTAGGGCGGTTATTATCACATGATTATAATGTCACAAGCATGCCCATGAACTAGCCACCTGCCTTTGCTTATCAGCGTGACATTTATTGTGTGAACTAGAGGTCACAGCATCAAGCCTTTGTCTAGTCTCATCAGGGTGACTCTCATTTCTCTTAGTAAGCCCAGCTTCCATTAAAATAATTCCCAGCTTATCTCCCACTGATTCAAATAGATAGGAGATATTTCAGTTTACTACTAATGGGCACTATAGCAGACAAGTGATGCTAATATATCTATTAGCTCCATTAAATAATATTTGTATAACCTAATCAGTGGGTTCTGATATCATCAAAAAAATTACAAATAAACTTGCGCTGCCGATGCACAATAAATCACTGTTTATATATAATATCATCACTGCAGTGTTCATTAGGAACCTTTGAGTATAAGTAATAACGCCCCCTCCCCCCAGTAAATTATTAGAAATATTAAATGTCATCTTTCTATTCCTTAACACGTTAAAAGCATTTGTCCAGCGCTGGAGCATTTGTCCCAAGCATTTGTACCCGGAAGTACTGTACAGCACTGACCGGAGTGTCCTCACAGGCTGCATGGTGCGAGCTCGGAGTGTCCACAGGAGACACCTGTTGTTTTTATGTCTTCTCTGTTATCGCCAGAAGGGTATTCTCTCCCCCACTTATGATTTTTTAGTACATATTGATGAGAATGCTTCCTGCTCCGCAATGGTAATACGTGAAGCAGGAGCTGGGTTATCATTGTGCAGCAATTACTGCTCACCACTGTGTACCTTCTCGGTTACATTCATATACCTACAGGTGCACTTCCTGAGCTAGCTAAAAGAATACTAACAAACTATATATTTGCACTTTATGGATAAGCAAAATACAATTTTATGTTTTAGTATAAAGAGAGAGATATGCAAATATGAGTATTTAGTGCATTGTCCCATGGATGGAACTAAAATATATAGGACGGGATGTACTAACACTAAAATGCAGTCAGATCTCTGCAATTTTCAGAGGTTTGACTGTATTCCCCATATTTATCAAGCTCTGGAAAGGGAAACTTTCCAGAGCTTGTACCTTATAGGCTAAGCCAACTATAAATGGTGTTGCCCAATAGAGGCTTATTGGCTTCTTTCCGCAGCATTCCCGGAGGAGGATCCAATAGGATCCCTCCCAGGGTTCCCTGCAGCCGATAGTCAGGCATGCGCAGCAGGACTCACGGCTCATAAAACTGAAAAAAATATATATTTTTAAATTATTGTAGGTAATTTGCAAAGTGCACTTGATGCCACACTGCAAAATGCTTCAGTTATCCATCAGTGTGGCTAGATGTTCCAGCAAGCACACTTTAGAGTGCATGGCTACTCTTATTTTGGGAAGAGACATTCACAAACTAGTGATGAAAGAATCTGCAGCGCACTGCGCAAGAGTCTCCAGCTTTCACTCCACAAACCCATGCTATTCAGCCGAAAGCTCTTTGAGGCACTTGGTGGAACTGACTTTACAGTTCCTTGCATAGGCAAACGCAGGAGGGGTTTACGTCTGCCTGGAAACCCCCCTCTCCAGACCACACCATGACCGCAATAGAAATAGGAATATAATAGAATGTTACAATCGCTACATGTTCTTCTCAGTATCACAAATGAAATAATTAGCACCACCTGTGGATCTTTTAACATGTATCAGCCAGTAATAAATAACCTGTGCACCAACTAGGAGATCTGGAAAACATGCACTGTTAGAGATGTACTGCTATAGGGCCCAATATGTACATATATGTCCAGGGCAGTGCTAGGTTCTTCTGCTGCTCCTCCAGGCTCCCGGGCTTGCTCCAATAGTCTGGAATGGTGCCCACAACTAAAATAAATACATTCAGTACTGATGCATCTAATGGCTTACTGTGATCACTGGTCCTGTATATGCTGGAATTATTACACACAATACACTTTGTATGACGCTTATTAAAGCTGGTTAAGTACCAATTCTGCCCTCTTCATTGACAGGCCACACTCGCTCTCAAATTAAGCATTTGGAAACCCCCCCTCTGGAAATCCTGCGTTTGCCACTGCCTTGGCCATCTTTCTGACCACCACCAGTGTGTTTTGTGTTCCCTACATACAAGGGAAAAGCAAGGAGCTAAAAACATTGACGGAACATTTTTAGCCATCTTAAAGACTCTGCTTGATGTTATATAAATGTTTTAGTTATGTTATTAAAATAATATATATAGAATGGTTGTAACTCCGTCTTTCAGCAATAATAAGGCAGCAAGGTGATGTCACTCTCTTCTCATATAAACATTCTTGTCTTTGTCTTAGAACATAAGCTACAAAAATAAAAGGTACTTCGTTTTATCCATATCTGTTTTATTCAATAAGGCTGTTTCTAAAAGCCAATCTACTGCAAAAACAGAGCATGTGACAGCCACTTTCTGACCAATCAGCACACACCCATTCATTACAATGGGAATGGCCGCCTCTAAGCCTCCAAGCCAGAATTTGGATGCTACTTGGACAGAAGAGCAGCTTCCTATTGAATTTGTAAAATAAATAAATGAGGGCTCTGTGGGTTATGTTATTGAATTAAAATGTTCAAGTCAGCATTCTTTCAAGTCCAGGTACTAAAGGGAGATAAGGGACCAAAAGGAAAAAGAAAGAAGATCCCTCTACATCTCGTTTCTCAATATGTACTAAGGGGTTTTCTCTGCTTTCTGCCTGCTAGTGCTAACAGCAGGTTCCAATATTGCGTTGCCATAGGCACCTATGACAGCGATAAGTGTCCGAGCTGTTAATCTGAAATGTCACTTACCGTCGGCTGTCACCTCCAGTTGTCGATATCTCATTCACCTATAGAAGCAGGAAGTGACCTCTCTGTCACTTTTGACAGTTTCAATAAAGTTTGATAATAAAAAAAAGAGTCACTGCTGCAGCTCAACGGGAGGGACGTGAGTTTCCACAGTCTCTGCTCAGGTGCCTGTCACCGCCGAGGGGTAACATGATGTTCTCTATCCTCGGCAGGTAAACAACGTGGTAGCCGCCTCCAGCTTTGCAGCGCTAACAGGCGAAGCAGGAGCAGCTTTACCACCACGGTAAGTATACTAATAGTACATAGACACATGTGTGTGTATTGTGTATGCTTTAATATATTTTTTAAATGACCCTGGCATCCACGGCCTTTGTGGTTCTTCTGTGCCAGCATGCCATGCAAAATCTACTATTACAATAATTATTACCCCAACACTCAGAGCCCGAGGGTGTTAGGATGGCCCATTTCATATCAGCACCTGGGTGTTTTTTCCTGGGTGGCCCAGATTTTAGGTATTACTGACCCGTGCTGATTGGCATAATGGTGGGGGACCCCACACTGCTATAGTGGTACCAGCTCTGACTGGTAAAGCCTAATGCTGGAAATTTCAGAGGGATCCCCACATTTTTCCACTACCAGCCTAAGCTCCAAGGCATACAGTAGTACTGGACAGAACATCTTTTGCTATTGGTGCTAACAATAATATACTGCAAATTTATGGGTGTGCAGCAAATAAAACAAAGGGGATTTTGTCATGATTTGATCAAAGCATTTAAGCCTGCAGCCCAGCATCATGGGACCCCATTTTATGCAGGTCCCTAACACTAGCATATATGCCCAGCACATCATTACATTGCAGTTAAATGTACTCACCTCCTAGATACAGAGGGACACATCTATACAGGGCTGGCTGTTAGCCACACCCAACTAGGCCTTTTATAGCCTTAATTGAAAGCTGCCATGATAGCACAAGGCAAACTTTTGAAGCAAAACAGAAAAGGAATATGCCCGCACTCGGTTTTACCCATATCATACATGGTATCAGCATAATATACTGCAAATTTATGTGTGTGCAGCAAATAAAACAAAGGGGATTTTGACATGATTTGATCAAAGCATTTAAGCCTGCAGCCCAGCATCAAGGGACCCCATTTTCTGCAGGTCCCTAACACTAGCATATATGTATTGCAGTTAAATGTACTCACCTCCTAAATACAGAGGCGCACATCTATACAGGGGCTGGCTGTTAGCCACACCCAACTACAGTAGTACTGGTTACATTTCTGGGAGGCCCTGTTTCTATTGTTAAACATTAAGAAATTAAAACGGGCTACATGGGTCTCTTTACACAGACATGCCTCTCAGAGGCTACTCAATTTTGGGGAGACTTTTGTAACATATTTTTCCAGTAAATCTGGTGGTTTATAGGTGCTCATAGGTGTTGCTTTCACAATCTCCCTGAAATGCTTTTTCAAAAGTAGGCAAGTATGCTCCTCCTCTCTCTGATACTGCACTGCTGGGAACTCTGGGGGAAGGACTCATTCTTCACTTCTTCTCCAAGACCACAGCTTGTTGGTGAAAGTAGTCTCAGCCACTGGCGTCACAAGGGGGGTGCGGGCCGCACCCGGGTGTCACCAGCCGAGAGGTGACACCAAAGTGCTGACTCCCCCTCAGTGACAGGAACCGGGTGTTGCATTACGTGCAGCACTCAGCTCCTAGCACAGTGAAGGAGCTGGCACTTCACACAGGCTGGTCCCGGGGGCAGCTTGCACCCCGGTGGGAAAAAAAATGGGTGTTCGGGCTGCAAGGCCACGCCCCCACTCATGAGGACATGCCCCCTTATTTGCCAGTGCGCAGTACAAGCTCCCCGCACCGGGTGCAAAGACAGGTAGGGACGCCACTGGTCTCAACAGCTCGGGGTCAGCCAGTGCTGCTGCCAAAGTCCCATTTCCTTTCTCTTCATGTGAGTCAGGCATGTCAAACTCAAAATACTGTACCAACCGGGCCAAATAATCAAGGTCTAAGAGTGTGGGGCCGCAAAAAAAAAAATGCTTATATGCAATTTTGACACACACCATTGCCCCGTCACAAATCACACGGGCTCCCCTTACACTGCACCATCACACCACTGCTCCTCCTCATAGATCACACTGCACCATCACACTGCTCCCCCTCATAGATCACACTGTACCATCACACTGCTCCCCCTCATAGATCACACTGTACCATCACACTGCTCCCCCTCATAGATCACACTGCACCATCACACTGCTTCCCCTCAAAGATCACACTGCCCCCCCGCCCTCACACTGCTCTCCCTCACAGATCACACTGCCCACCTTCACACTGCTACCCCTCACAGATCACACTGCTCCCCCTCACAGATCACACTGCCTGCCCTCACAGATCACACTGCTCCCCTCACACTGCTCCCCCTCACAGATCACACTGCCCACCCTCACACTGCTCCCCCTCACAGATCACACTGCCCGCCCTCACACTGCTCCCCCTCACAGATCACACTGCTCCCCTCACAGATCACACTGCCTTCCCTCACACTGCTCCCCATCACAGATCACACTGCCCACCCCCACACTGGTCCCCCTCACAGATCACACTGCTGCCCCTCACACTGCTCCCCCTCACAGATCACACTGCTCCCCTCACACTGCTCCCCCTCACAGATCACACTGCCTGCTCTCACAGATCACACTGCCTCCCCGCACACTGCACCATCACACCACTACCCAACCATGGGCATTTCTAGAGAGGAGGGGGCCCGTGTGCAGTCTTCGACACGGGCCTCCTCCTCTCTGTCCGGCAGCACACTGAGCTGTGCGCGGCCAGCGCCGGAGTTATAGACTCTGAACACTAGAGTGCGCCCGGAGTCTATAGAGTATGCGCAGGTCACCAGGAAAATGGCCATGGCGGCCATTTTCCCTGTACTGCATGTGCGCAAATGATGGGAAAATGGCCACGGTGGCCATTTTCCAGTCGTTATACAGTGTCGGACCCCCGCGCCGACGTGGGACTCCGGAGAGGTAAGTAATACTATAAGTGCAGGGTGTGCGGTGTGGGGACCCCCTGGCCCCACACACTCTGCACCCATTATAGATACGCCCCTGTCCCTCACAAGTTTCCCTTACAAAACTAAGGTCACTTACACAGCACCATCACACCACTGCCTCCCCGTCACAGATCACACTGCCCGCCCTCACACTGCTCCCCCTCAGAGATCACACTGCCCACCCTCACACTGCTCCCCCTCAAAGATCACACTGCCCGCCCTCACACTGCTTCCCCTCACAGATCACACTGCCCGCCCTCACACTGCTCTCCCTCACAGATCACACTGCCCACCCTCACACTGCTCCCCCTCACAGATCACACTGCCTGCCCTCACAGATCACACTGCTCCCCTCACACTGCTCCCCCTCACAGATCACACTGCCCACCCTCACACTGCTCCCCCTCACAGATCACACTGCCCGCCCTCACACTGCTCCCCCTCACAGATCACACTGTTCCCCCTCACAGATCACACTGCCTGCCCTCACACTGCTCCCCATCACAGATCACACTGCCCACCCCCACACTGGTATCCCTCACAGATCACACTGCTCCCCCTCACAGATCACACTGCTCCCCTCACACTGCTCCCCCTCACAGATCACACTGCCTGCTCTCACAGATCACACTGCCCACCCTCACACTGCTCCCCCTCAAAGATCACACTGCCCGCCCTCACACTGCTTCCCCTCACAGATCCCACTGCCCGCCCTCACACTGCTCTCCCTCACAGATCACACTGCCCACTCTCACACTGCTCCCCCTCACAGATCACACTGCTCCCCCTCACAGATCACACTGCCTGCCCTCACAGATCACACTGCCCGCCCTCACACTGCTCCCCCTCACAGATCACACTGCCCACCCTCACACTGCTCCCCCTCACAGATCACACTGCCCGTCCTCACACTGCTCCCCCTCACAGATCACACTGCTCCCCCTCACAGATCACACTGCCTGCCCTCACACTGCTCCCCATCACAGATCACACTGCCCACCCCCACACTGGTCCCCCTCACAGATCACACTGCTGCCCCTCACACTGCTCCCCTCATAGATTACACTGTACCATCACACTGCTTCCCTTCACAAATCACACTTCCTCCCCACACACTGCACCATCACACCACTACCCTCCCACAAATCACACTGTCTCCCCTTACACTGCACCATCACACCACTGTTCCCCATTACAGATCACACTACCTGCCCTCACACTGCCCCCCCACCACAGATCACACTGCACCATCAGACCAGTACTCCCCCCTCACAGATCCCACTGCCTCCCCTCACACTGCTCTATTACATATCCCCCCCCCCACAGATCACACCGTGACTGCCTGCCCTCACACTGATAGCACACTTACCTGTTTTCCTTTGGTAAGGTCACGGCCGGCGTCCTCCTCTCCTCCTCCGTACAGTGTAATGGTGCACTGCGCGATGTGAGATATTAACGTCATGATTGTACCTTGCACATAGCCTGCAAAGTCTGCACAGGGAAGGTTGTAACCGAGGCGAGCCGCCAATGGGCTGGAGGAGGGACAATCAGTGGTGACTGATGGCACAGCAAAGGCTTTTGGGAGGAGCTACTGTGGGTGGGCATGCGCAGCAGCTCCCCTGTCGGCCATGTTTCTTGGAATACAGTAATACTGCCCGATTGGAGATGAGCTCCGATCGAGGAAGGGGGGAGAAGGAAGGGCGGCCACACTGACTGGGCTGCATAATATATGTATTTGGGCCCACACTGTCGGGCCGCATAAAATGTATATTTGGGCCACATGCGGGCCGCCTGTTTGACATGCCTGATGTAAGTCCTGCCAAAGCCCCTTTTCCTTTCTCTTCATGTAAGTCCTGCGACTGTAGCCAGTCCTACCAGGTAAGCATGTATATCATACCTCATTACTTTATTATACTATGTACAAAAAACGTAATGTGATTTTCTACCAAGCTGAATTTGCAAGCTATGAGGTTTCAACTTTTCACATTTATAAACCTGCGGCCACTTGTGATACAGAAATAAAGCTATTTTTGAGATAGACCCATCTGGAAATTGTTGCCTACTCTAATCACACCCAGGGGTAAATTTACTAAGATTCGTGTTGCTCCGAGATTGCTACAGCGTGAAAATATCACTTTTTTGCAAATCTAGAATTTACTATCATTACAGTAGGGTGATTTGTTTTTAATTTGGGGTTGAAATCAGGTGAGTTAACGCCGCCAACTCTGTCTTTTTTCCGCTAGAAATAAATTCATAATAGGCTCAATTCGGAAGTACTTTTCATTCAGTTCTGCCTAAATTGGGAATTTACCATTATTCGTTTTGCTATATTCAGACGTTTTTACAGCCAAATTGCGGAGTCAATAGAAGTTTCAAATGCACCATCTTCTGAGCTGCGAAATGCCATCAAACATACACAAATCAGTGTGATTTCTGTATGTTTAATAATGAAGTGTTTTTTTCAGGTTTTTATTTTTGAAAAAAATAACGTGGGGGCCCCCCCAAAAGCCCAACCAGCACCAGACTGGTCAGCCAGTCCTAGTTCCGAAAATTACGGGGAACAAAACTTGTAGGGTTCCACTGTAATTTAAGAACCAGCACCTGGCTGCAGGGCCTGTGCTGGTTTTAAATATAGGGAGAAAAAAAATGTGTGGGGGCCCCCTATAGTTAAAACTAGCACCGGACCCAAACCGACCGGGGTGTAATGCCACAGCCAGAAGACCCTATTACTGGGTCTCCATGGCCAAAGCATTCTCACCCCAAGCCGATCAGGCCAAGCCTGGGATCTCAGGGGAGGTGGTGACCTCCCCAAAAAGGGGTCCCTCCTCTCCCGAAACCCCAGGCTTAGTCTGAAGTCCAGGGCTCTTCCCCGCACCCCTGGAGCGGTGGGTACGGGGGTAATAAAGTGTTAAATAGTATAAAACTATTGTATTTTACAGTGGAACTACAGGTGCCAGCATGCCTGCCCTTTGGCACTTGTGGAACTACAAGTGTCAGCAGGCGGCCGGCACCCGTACCCCCACTGTAAAATAAATTGTTAAAAAATGACACAATACACACACCGTAGAATAGATAGCATAAATTTATTACACACATACCTCACTCACGCATACTTACCTGCTGCCAGATGTTCACAACCACTTGTCCCATGTAGAATCCGTTTGGCTGTACCTGCAAAAAAGATCCTATACTCACCTCCATCCTGGCACCGCTCTCCGTAGCATCCATGATCTTGGCAAAACAAATAAATGACTTACGCGAACCATGCCGGACATGTGTAAGTATATGTTGTTACATATACTTACACCTCGCAAAAGGACAAATGACCGAAATCATCTGTTATTTCTCATGGGCCGCTAGCCAATCAGTGGCTACTTTACATGTAGTGGCCGCTCATTGGCTGGGACCCACGTTTTTCTTTATTAAACTTTACTGTGCTCTGCCGGGAGAACAGTGGCCCTGACTCAAAGCCGGATGCCCTGAAAGAGCGCTCGCTCTGAATCAGGGCGTTTTTTTAAATTTTTTGGAGCGGCCTCCTGGCCGCTCACATAGCTGTGAGTGACCACCCACAGCTATTGCGAGCGGCCAGGATGATGGTCGCGATAGTCAAGACCATCGTGACCATCGGGCTTGCGACGAGAGCCTTGTGGTAGGATCTCGTGGCCGCAAGCCCCAGAGAGCTTCCGGCTCTAATAGAGCCGGAAGCTCTCCCACTGATATCACTGGTGATGTCAGTGGGGCCGCCCACAAACGGCAGGCGTTCGCATGGGAACGCCTCCATTTGTGAAGCCACCCCCATGCCATGGCTACCAATCGGGGCACGCTGTAAATCACCATCGACAGCTCGCCCCCTTTGGTGCGAGACCCGGAGCGACGGAGCGCCCGTCGCTAGCAGGGTCTCGCGCATGCGCACAACGGAGCCGGCTCCGTCGTGCGCATGCCCAGTGGGCAAACATCGACCCGGTTGTGAGCGCTCAGCGCTGAAAGCAGGTAAGTATAAGCTGCTATATGTCACCTGAGAGTGGCGTATAGTAACACCATCAAATTCCGAAAATACATAATTTTTGGAATCTTATGAATAACCTAATTTCTACATCCCCATATTAATGTATGGGGAGTGTGGAAAAGAACGCAGACAGACTTAACCAGGAGATATCAGTGATATCTCCTGTTAAGTGTGTTAATGAATACTAAAAAAAACGGTAATTAAAGAAAATGTCCTTAAAAGCATTATTTTAGTGTTAATGAATAGGCCCCTTAGTGTAAATCATATCTCCCAGCTTTGCCAGTCTGTGAATCAGGGGGTGCGGGCACATCATGAAGCTCTAGGCGGCTCTTTACCACAGTTCCCTCCTACCCCTCTTAAGACCAGCAATAGTGAATGGGAGATACCTCTGTTTTCCTATCTATAGGTTTTGCAATCTGAGATTTTTTTTAGTTTTATCATGGTCTATATAAATCCTCCATTTATTTGATTGTCTTTTATATTATATTCTACATTTTTGATCTATTGTTTAATCCAGATTTATATTTATATAGTTAAAAATTAATATATTTTAATCCGCAAAATCGCCAATTATCTAACAGAGGGCATGATTCAGATTGGACGCAGTTCCGATATTTTTGTTACAATGCATTCCCTTTTGAAAGACTGCACATGCATCACAACGTGCGTGTCTTCTTTGCAATCCTGCATGCAGACCTCCTGGGATCACAGAGTGATTGACAGAAAGCCAGCGTTAGGTGGTGGGGGAGTGGTTGTAACAACGCAGGCTTGGTTGGGCTGTTTTAGGGGTGGGTAGCTTGAGGCATCTGTGATCCTGAACGCACTGTTTGTGGTTCCATCGACTGACTCTAGCCAGCTATGCTGCGTGACCATGGGGATACTCAGGACTGCAGCAATTGATGAACCTGCGTGTGGACTGCGGCGGTGTACGCAGCTGCATTCTGGTATGTAATGGCTGCGGTGGCCCTCTTTATGCTTTTTGGAGGTAGGTGCGTTTGTACACAGATTTTCACCTCAGCAGCTTGCTAACTAGCAACTGCGGTTGGAACTGCATCCATTTCTGAATCAGGCCCAGATTCTACTCCTTCAATAAATATACCAATGTGTTTCTATGTTTCTATGTGTTTCAATGTGTGAGTTGTGCTGTTTTTCAGGGTGTTTCCCATGTCATACTCTGGTGGAAGTATCAAATCCCCCTTCCCACACAGATTGTGCAAAAAAATCTCAGGTGGAGGTAATGCGCCGGTGAGAAAGATGTGTGGAGAAGATGCACATATACAAAGCACAGTTCTGCAACACACCTGTGAGTGCCAAAATCAGGGGCTGTCACATAAACTATCACACTGCAGGGTGTAATTGGTGACATTTACCATTTCAAGGGAGTACATGTTAAAGAAACCCTGTTAACAATCTGTAATCAGTGTAAACAGGTAGCTGAGAAAACATCTTGATATGTAACTGTGCAGAAAAGTGAAAACAATCAAGGTGAAAGGGAACACACTCATCTGTTTTTACTTTTCTGCCTTATTATATGTCAACTGAATTAGCCTCTTCAGTGACTGGGTCAGGCCTTCTGTGATAACAGGCTTAGCACCTTGTTCAAGCACGCTGCTCTGAGAGGGATAAAAATGCCTATTGGTGATTTCTAAAGCCACATCGGTTACTATACAAGTTGTGCTTAACCTATAGAAAACCCCCATAGTCTCTACAACCTTCTTTAAGCGTTTTGTCTGGTACCATGCATGGAATATGTAAATATTGTTCATGGAGTACACAGGGTCTCGTCGCAAGACCATCGCGACCATCATCATGGACGCTCGCCCCACATTTAAATAGGACGGCCCTGATTCAGAGCGAGCGCTCTGGTCAGAGCATCCGGCTCTGAATCAGGGCCTGAGGCCCTACCGCAGGGTCTCGTCGCAAGCCCGATGGTCGCGATGGTCTTGACCATCGCGACCATCATCATGGACGCTCCCATAAACTGTGGGTGGTAACCCACAGCTATGCGAGCGTCCAAAAGGCCGCTCCATATTTAAATAGGACGGCCCTGATTCAGAGCGAGCGCTCTGGTCAGAGCGTCCGGCTCTGAATCAGGGCCTGAGGCCCTGATTCAGAGCCGGACGCTCTGACAGAGCGCTCGCTCTGAATCAGGACCGTCCCTGCTCCTTTTTGGAGCAGCCTCCTATAGCGAGCGGCCAAAATGATGGTCGCGATGGTCAAGAACATCGCGACCATTGGGCTTGCGACGAGACCCTGCGGTAGAGTCTCGCTGTCGCAAGCCCAGGAGTGCTTTTGGCTCTATCAGAGGGGCCGGACCCAGACGGTAGGCGTTCCCATGGGATTGCTGACTGCCTACTAGTTTGGATTTAAACAGTTCACTCCTGCATGCTGGTATACTAGTCCTTAAAACTTGCAATAAGAGTCTGTAGCACAGTCTGCTGGGTTATCTGGTAATCACTGGGGCTCTCACTGTGTAGTGATGCAGGAAGGTGTAGTCTGTTAACTGGGGCATACTAACCTCCATCCAGGCATGTGCTTTGCCCCCTGTGCTGGCAGTACCTGCTTAATGACCTGATGTTCCTCCCCCTGGCAGCCGATTATGTAGGAAGACGTACCCCTGCAATGAATTGCTCACCAGCGACTGTAATGAAGAAGGGAGCACCTCTCTGCCCGTCTCCACTGGCTGCTTGCTTGGCTGGAAGATGTCATTGAGACAAGCCCAAATTTTTAGGTAAGCAAATATTTTTTTGGGGCCCCCCAGGTGTACTGCTGCACGACCAAAAATATAAAGGGGTGTGGTCTTGTGGGAAAAGCCGTACACATACCTAAAACATGTTCACATTAGGGGTGTGCACCGGCCACTTTTCGTGTTTTGTGTTTTGGTTTTGGATCTGGATCTTTCTTCGTGTTTTGGATCTGGATTGGTTTTGCCAAAACCACCCTTCCGTGTTTTGGGTTCTGGGTTTTGTGTTTTGGATCTGTATTTTTTTGAAAAAAAGCATAAAAACAGCTAAAATCACAGAATTTGTAGGTTTTTCTGCTCCTATGCTATTATTAACCTCAATAACCTTAATTTCCACTCATTTCCAGTCTATTCTGAATACCTCACACCTCACAATAGTGTTTTTATGTCCAAAAGGTTGCACCGAGGTAGCTGGATGACTATGCTAAGCGACACGAGTGGGCGGCACAAACACGTGACCCATCTAGGCGTGAAACTGCAGTGGCAGACAGGATGGCATTGAAAAACTAGGCCCCAAACTGTACATAATGCAAAGAAAAAAAAGAGGTGCAAGATGGAATTGTCCTTGGGCCCTCCCACCCACCCTTATGTTGTATAAACAGGACATGCACACTTTAACAAACCAATCATTTCAGCGCCAGGGTCTGCCACACAACTGTGGCTGAAATGATTGGTTCGTTTGGGCCCCCACAAAACAAGCTGGCAATTAATCTGTCCCTGCACAAACTGGCTCTACGGAGGCAAGAAGTCGTCCTCATCCTCCTCATCCACAGATTCCTCACCCTCTTCAGTGTTATGTACATCCTCATCCTCACAGAGTATTAATTCGTCCCTGCTGGAACCACAGGTCCCTCTGTACGTTCTGGAGGCTGGTCTCCCTGGAAGAGTTGATCATTCATTTTATGAACATCATCTTCTCCACATTTTGTGGAAGCAACCTCCTACGCCTTTCGCTAACAAGGTTCCCGGCTGCACTAAACACTCTTTCGGAGTACACACTGGAGGGGGGGCAACTCAGGTAAAATAGAGCCAGTTTGTACAGGGACCTCCAAATTGCTTCTTTTTCCTGCCAGTACAGGTATGGACTGTCTGACATGCCTACTTGGATGCTGTCACCGATGTAATACTTTAACAGACAGACGCACGCTTGTCGCTGCTGCTTTGAGGATTCAAGTGCGGCTACAGCCCACACAATTCACAAAGACAGAAAAAAAAAAAGAATATTTTTATTGTTTGTGGAGCACACTTTGAGGGTTACACCACCCTCTAACAGACAGACGCACGCTTGTCGCTGCTGCTTTGAGGATGCAAGTGCGGCTACAGCCCACACAATTCACAAAGACAGAAAAAAGAAGAAGAATATTTTTATTCTTTGTGTAGCACACTTTGAGGGTGTCACCACCCTTTAACAGACAGACGCACGCTTGTCGCTGCTGCTTTAAGGATGCAGGTGCGGCTACAGCCCACACATTTCACAAAGACCGAAAAAAAAAGAACAATATTTTAATTGTTTGTGTAGCACACTTTGAGGGTGTCACCACCCTCTAACAGACAGACGCACGCTTGTCGCTGCTGCTTTAAGGATGCAGGTGCGGCTACAGCCCACACAATTCACAAAGACAGAAAAAAGAAGAATATTTTAATTGTTTGTGTAGCACACTTTGAGGGTGTCACCACCCTTAAACAGACAGACGCACGCTTGTCGCTGCTGCTTTGAGGATGCAAGTGCGGCTACATCGCACACAAGTCACAAACACATTAAAAAAATAGTTTTTTATTTTTTGGAGCACTTTGAGAGTTACACCACCCTTTAACAGACAGACGCACGCTTGTCGCTGCTGCTTTAAGGATGCAGGTGCGGCTACAGCCCACACATTTCACAAAGACCGAAAAAAAAGAACAATATTTTAATTGTTTGTGTAGAACACTTTGAGGGTGTCAACACCCTTTAACAGACAGACGCACGCTTGTCGCTGCTGCTTTAAGGATGCAGGTGCGGCTACAGCCCACACAATTCACATAGACAGATAAAAGAAGAAGAATATTTTTATTGTTTGTGTAGCACACTTTGAGGGTGTCACCACCCTTTAACAGACAGACGCACGCTTGTCGCTGCTGCTTTAAGGATGCAGGTGCGGCTACAGCCCACACATTTCACAAAGACCGAAAAAAAAAGAACAATATTTTAATTGTTTGTGTAGCACACTTTGAGGGTGTCACCACCCTTTAACAGACAGACGCACGCTTGTCGCAGCTGCTTTAAGGATGCAGGTGCGGCTACAGCCCACACAATTCACAAAGACAGAAAAAAGAACAATATTTTAATTGTTTGTGTAGCACACTTTGAGGGTGTCACCACCCTTTAACAGACAGACGCACGCTTGTCGCTGCTGCTTTAAGGATGCAGGTGCGGCTACAGCCCACACAATTCACAAAGACAGAAAAAAGAAGAATATTTTTATTGTTTGTGTAGCACACTTTGAGGGTGTCACCACCCTTTAACAGACAGACGCACGCTTGTCGCTGCTGCTTTGAGGATGCAAGTGCGGCTACATCGCACACAAGTCACAAACACATTAAAAAAATAGTTTTTTATTTTTTGGAGCACTTTGAGAGTTACACCACCCTTTAACAGACAGACGCACGCTTGTCGCTGCTGCTTTAAGGATGCAGGTGCGGCTACAGCCCATACATTTCACAAAGACCGAAAAAAAAGAAGAATATTTTTATTGTTTGTGTAGCACACTTTGAGGGTGTCACCACCCTTTAACAGACAGACGCACGCTTGTCGCTGCTGCTTTAAGGATGCAGGTGCGGCTACAGCCCACACATTTCACAAAGACAGAAAAAAAAAGAACAATATTTTAATTGTTTGTGTAGCACACTTTGAGGGTGTCACCACCCTTTAACAGACAGACGCACGCTTGTCGCTGCTGCTTTGAGGATGCAGGTGGAATCTAGACGGGATTTGGAACCGAGGACACACTACCTCCATCAATTGTCTAAATCCCACTGCACTAATGTCGGATACCGGACGCACGTCTAACACCAACATAGCAGTCAAGGCCTCAGTTATACGTTTTGCTTCAGGATGACTGCTGTCGTACTTCATCCTCATCGCTAGGGACTGTTGGAGGGTCAATTGTTTAGTAAAAGTAGTGATGTTCCTACTTCCTCTCTGGGATGATGAACAACTCCCAGCAGCAGCAACAGCACTAGTAGGAAGTGGTTCTTGATCTTTCCCTATTTTATTTTTATCAGAGAAAGTTTGGTCCTCCATTTATGTTATATTTATATATATACGTGCAGCTAAAGCGCACACAAACACAGAAAATATTTTTTTATTTTTGCTGGAGAGTAGTGCACTTTGTGGGTTACACCACCCTTTAAGAAATGAGCCAGCCGGCTCTTTACTTATGGGACACAGGCGCACGCTTGGCGCTGCTCCTTTGTTGATGCACGTGCAGCCACAGTGCACACAAGTCACAAACACAGAAAATATATATTTTTTTGGTTTGGAGTGTACTTTGGGGGTTACAGAACCCTTTAACGGTCAAGCCAGCCGGCCCTTTACTTATGACACAGGCGCACGCTTGGCACTACTTTGTTGATGCACGTGCGGCTACTGCGCACACAATTCACAAACACAGAAAATAATTTTTTTTTTGGTTTGGACTGGAGTGTACTTTCGGGGGTTACAGCACCCTTTAATGGTCAAGCCAGCCGGCCCTTTACTTATGACACAGGCGCACACTTGGCACTACTTTGTTGATGCACGTGCGGCTACTGCGCACACAATTCACAAACACAGAAAATAATTTTTTTTCGGTTTGGACTGGAGTGTACTTTGGGGGTTACAGCACCCTTTAACGGTCAAGCCAGCCGGCCCTTTACTTATGACACAGGCGCACGCTTGGCACTACTTTGTTGATGCACATGCGGCTACTGCGCACACAATTCACAAACACAGAAAATAATTTTTTTTTTGGTTTGGACTGGAGTGTACTTTCGGGGGTTACAGCACCCTTTAACGGTCAAGCCAGCCGGCCCTTTACTTATGACACAGGCGCATGCTTGGCACTACTTTGTTGATGCACGTGCGGCTACTGCGCACACAATTCACAAACACAGAAAATAATTTTTTTTTTGGTTTGGACTGGAGTGTACTTTGGGGGTTACAGCACCCTTTAACGGTCAAGCCAGCTGGCCCTTTACTTATGACACAGGCGCACGCTTGGCACTACTTTGTTGATGCACATGCGGCTACTGCGCACACAATTCACAAACACAGAAAATAATTTTTTTTTTGGTTTGGACTGGAGTGTACTTTGGGGGTTACAGCACCCTTTAACGGTCAAGCCAGCCGGCCCTTTACTTATGACACAGGCGCACGCTTGGCACTACTTTGTTGATGCACGTGCGGCTACTGCGCACACAATTCACAAACACAGAAAATAATTTTTTTTTTGGTTTGGACTGGAGTGTACTTTCGGGGGTTACAGCACCCTTAACGGTCAAGCCAGCCGGCCCTTTACTTATGACACAGGCGCACGCTTGGCACTACTTTGTTGATGCACGTGCGGCTACTGCGCACACAATTCACAAACACAGAAAATAATTTTTTTTTTGGTTTGGACTGGAGTGTACTTTCGGGGGTTACAGCACCCTTTAACGGTCAAGCCAGCCGGCCCTTTACTTATGACACAGGCGCACGCTTGGCACTACTTTGTTGATGCACGTGCGGCTACTGCGCACACAATTCACAAACACAGAAAATAATTTTTTTTTTGGTTTGGACTGGAGTGTACTTTCGGGGGTTACATCACCCTTAACGGTCAAGCCAGCCGGCCCTTTACTTATGACACAGGCGCACGCGTGGCACTACTTTGTTGATGCACGTGCGGCTACTGCGCACACAATTCACAAACACAGAAAATAATTTTTTTTTTGGTTTGGACTGGAGTGTACTTTCGGGGGTTACAGCACCCTTAACGGTCAAGCCAGCCTGCCCTTTACTTATGACACAGGCGCACGCTTGGCACTACTTTGTTGATGCACGTGCGGCTACTGCGCACACAATTCACAAACACAGAAAATAATTTTTTTTTGGTTTGGACTGGAGTGTACTTTCGGGGGTTACAGCACCCTTTAACGGTCAAGCCAGCCGGCCCTTTACTTATAACACAGGCGCACGCTTGGCACTACTTTGTTGATGCACGTGCGGCTACTGCGCACACAATTCACAAACACAGAAAATATATTATTTTTTTAGCACTTGGGGGGAGCACCCCTGATGGACAGAGCACCCCCTGGACAACACTACAGCACCTCTTTAGGACTGGGACACTGCACAGGACTTTGGAGTGGACACAGCCCCTATGGAGAACTGACTGCACAACACAGTCCAGCCAGCCCCTATGGACTTTGAAGTAGTGGACACAGCCCCTATTAACAACAGCAGCACAGCACAACACAGCCAGCCCCTATTGACTTTGAAGTAGTGGACAACAGCAGCACTACACTACACTACACTACACAGCCCTAACTCCCACCCTCCCTCTTCACTGTCCACAGCCGAGTGAGAAAATGGCGCCGACGTGGGTACCTTATATAGGATCCAAAACCCGCGAGACTCGGAAGGCGGGATGATGATGTTTTGCCTCGATTTCAGATCCGAGTCAGGCGGGAAAAGTCGAGCCTGATTCGGATCGGACTCGGATCGGGGGGGCTCGGGGGGGTTCGGATTTCAGAAATCCGAACCCGCTCACCCCTAGTTCACATATGTACATAAATATGCAACTACACTCTGTATCTACACAAATGCCTTGTATTGTTCTCCCCCCTCTCTGTCTTACATTGTCCTCTCCCCCTCCATGCATTGTATTGTACCCCCAAGCCTTTTACTGTTTTCTCCCCCTCTGTTTTATATTATCCTCCACCCCCTCCATGCCTTGTATTGTGTCCCACGTGCCATTTATTATTCTTGCCCCCCCCCCCATCTTATACTGTCCTTCCCCAGGTCTCATATTGTCCTCTGTCCCCTTCATACCTTGTTTGGTCTTTCCTTCCTTATGTGTTTTCCTCTCTGCCTCACTCCCATAGGTGAAACTTGACATTTGGCAATGGGTGGTCCCAGTTCCAACCCATTACCAGAACTTATGTTACCTTGGAAGTTTGGCACTTTCTATTGTGATAATTTATTAGGCAGAAAAGATTTGTAATGTTTTCTTAATTAGTATGCGTGCCAAACTGAAGGTAGGGCAGGGTGTTGAGATGCGAGCAGAGTTATTATGCACGCACTCCCAGAAAGGGGGCATGGCCGACCAGGAGGGGTCGGACCTCTTGACACGTCCCCAATTCGTCACTGTTGAGGGCAGAGAAACAGAGGAGGGGGGGTGAGGATAGCGCCACTGAGGGGGAGTTACAGGGAGGGTGAGGATAGGGACACTGAGGGGGGAGTTACAAGGAGGGTGAGGATAGGGACACTGAGGGTGAATTACAGGGAGGGTGAGGATAGGGACATTGTGGGGGGAGTTACAGGGAATGTGAGGGCAGGGACACTGAGGGGCAGATACAAGGAGAGTGAGGGTAGAGACAATGTGGGGGAAATACAAGGAGGATGAGGCCAAGCACACTGAGGGGGGAGTTACAGGGAGGGTGAGGGCAGGGACACTGGGGGAGTTACAGGAAGGTTGAGGATAGGGACACTGAGGGGGAGTTACAGGGAGGGTGAGGGCAGGGACACTCTGGTAACCAAATGTGACCTTTTGATAAATAAATATAATATATATATATATATATATATATATATATTAGGGGTGAGCGGGTTCGGATTTCTGAAATCCAAACCTCCCTGAGCCCTCCCGATACGAGGCCGATCCAAGTCAGGCTCGACTTTTCCCGCCTGACTCGGATCTGAAATCGAGGCAAAACGTCATCATCCCGCCTTCCGGGTCTCGCGGGTTTTGGATCCTATATAAGGTACCCGCGTCGGCGCCATTTTCTCACTCGGCTGTGGACAGTGAAGAGGGAGGGTGGGAGTTAGTGCTGGCTGGGCTGTGTAGTGTAGTGTAGTGCAGAGTAGTTTGTGCTGTGCTGTGCTGTGCTGCGCTGTGCTGCTGTTGTCCATAGGGGCTGTGTCCACTACTTCAAAGTCCATAGGGGCTGGCTGTGTTGTGCTGTGCTGCTGTTGTCCATAGGGGCTGTGTCCACTACTTCAAAGTCCATAGGGGCTGGCTGGACTGTGTTGTGCAGTCAGTTCTCCATAGGGGCTGTGTCCACTCCAAAGTCCTGTGCAGTGTCCCAGTCCTAAAGGGGTGCTGTAGTGTTGTCCAGGGGGTGCTCTGTCCATCAGGGGTGCTCCCCCCAAGTGCTAAAAAAAATATATTTTTTCTGTGTTTGTGAATTGTGTGCGCAGTAGCCGCACGTGCATCAACAAAGTAGTGCCAAGTGTGCGCCAGTGTCATAAGTAAAGGGCCGGCTGGCTTGACCGTTAAAGGGTGCTGTAACCCCCAAAGTACACTCCAAACCAAATAAAAAAATATTTTCTGTGTTTGTGAATTGTGTGCGCAGTAGCCGCACGTGCATCAACAAAGTAGTGCCAAGCGTGCGCCTGTGTCATAAGTAAAAGGGCCGGCTGGCTTGACCATTAAAGGGTGCTGTAACCCCCAAAGTACACTCCAAACCAAATAAAATAATATTTTCTGTGTTTGTGAATTGTGTGCGCAGTAGCCGCACATGCATCAACAAAGTAGTGCCAAACGTGCGCCTGTGTCATAAGTAAAGGGCCGGCTGGCTTGACCGTTAAAGGGTGCTGTAACCCCCAAAGTACACTCCAAACCAAAAAAAAATATATTTTCTGTGTTTGTGAATTGTGTGTGCAGTAGCCGCACGTGCATCAACAAAGTAGTGCCAGCGTGCGCCTGTGTCATAAGTAAAGGGCCGGCTGGCTTGACCATTAAAGGGTGCTGTAACCCCCAAAGTACACTCCAAACCAAATAAAAAAATTATTTTCTGTGTTTGTGAATTGTGTACACTGTGGCTGCACGTGCATCAACAAAAGAGCAGTGCCAAGCGTGCGCCTGTGTCCCATAAGTAAAGAGCCGGCTGGCTCATTTCTTAAAGGGTGGTGTAACCCACAAAGTGCACTACTCTCCAGCAAAAATAAAAAAATATTTTCTGTGTTTGTGTGCGCCTTACCCGCACGTATATATCAATATAACATAAATGGAGGACCAAACTTTCTCCGATAAAAATAAAATAGGGAAAGATCAAGAACCACTTCCTCCTAGTGCTATTGCTGCTGCTGGGAGTTGTTCATCATCCCAGAGAGGAAGTAGGAGCACCACTACTTTTACTAAACAATTGACCCTCCAACAGTCCCTAGCGATGAGGATGAAGTACGACAGCAGTCATCCTGAAGCAAAATGTATAACTGAGGCCATGACTGCTATGTTGGTGATAGACGTGCGTCCGGTATCCGCCATTAGTGCAGTGGGATTTAGACAATTGATGGAGGTAGTGTGTCCCCGGTTCCAAATCCCGTCAAGATTCCACCTGCATCCTCAAAGCAGCAGCGACAAGCATGCGTCTGTCTGTTAAAGGGTGGTGTAACCCTCAAAGTGCGCTCCACAAACAATAAAAAAGTTCTTTTTTTTTCTCTTTGTGAAATGTGTGGGCTGTAGCCGCACTTGCATCCTTAAAGCAGCAGCGACAAGCGTGCGTCTGTCTGTTAAAGGGTGGTGTAACCCTCAAAGTGCGCTCCTCAATCAATAAAAAAATTCTTCTTTTTTTTTCTCTTTGTGAAATGTGTGGGCTGTAGCCGTACCTGCATCCTTAAAGCAGCAGTGACAAGCGTGCGTCTGTCTGTTAAAGGGTGGTGTAACCCTCAAAGTGCGCTCCACAAACAATAAAAAAATTCTTCTTTTTTTTTGTCTTTGTGAAATGTGTGGGCTGTAGCCGTACCTGCATCCTTAAAGCAGCAGTGACAAGCGTGCGTCTGTCTGTTAAAGGGTGGTGTAACCCTCAAAGTGCTCCAAAAAATAAAAATATATTTTTTTTATGTGTTTGTGACTTGTGTGCGATGTAGCCGCACGTGCATCAACACAGTAGCAGCGCCAAGCGTGCGCCTGTGTCATAAGTCAAGGGCCGGTTTGGACATCTGGTCCGGACTGAAGGACGTGCCAACAATTTCTGACAAGTCTACTGTCACTGCATATGATACTGTCCTCAAAGCAGCAGTGACAAGTGTGCGTCTGTCTGTTAAAGGGTGGTGTAACCCTCAAAGTGCGCTCCACAAACAATAAAAATATTCTTCTTTTTTTTTCTGTCTTTGTGAAATGTGTGGGCTGTAGCCGCACCTGCATCCTTAAAGCAGCAGCGACAAGCATGTGTCTGTCTGTTAAAAGGTGGTGTAACCCTCAAAGCGCGCTCCACAAACAATAAAATAATTCTTTTTTTTTCTGTCTTTGTGAATTGTGTGGGCTGTAGCCGCACTTGCATCTTCAAAGCAGCAGCGACAAGCGTGCGTCTGTCTGTTAAAGGGTGGTGTAACCCTCAAAGTGTGCCCCACAAACAATAAAAAACTTCTTTTTTTTTCTGTCTTTGTGAAATGTGTGGGCTGTAGCCGCACCTGCATCCTTAAAGCAGCAGCGACAAGCGTGCGTCTGTCTGTTAAAGGATTACATCGGTGACATCATCCAAGTAGGCATGTCAGACAGTCCGTACCTGTATTGGCAGGAAAAAGAAGCAATTTGGAGGTCCCTGTACAAACTGGCTCTATTTTACCTGAGTTGCCCCCCCTCCAGTGTGTATTCCGAAAGAGTGTTTAGTGCAGCCGGGAACCTTGTCAGCGAATGGCGTAGGAGGTTGCTTCCACAAAATGTGGATAAGATGATGTTCATAAAATGAATTATCAACTCTTCCAGGGAGACCAGCCTCCAGAACGTACAGAGGGACCTGTGGTTGTGGATTCCAGCGGGGACGAATTAATACTCTGTGAGGATGAGGATGTACACAACACTGAAGAGGGTGAGGAATCGGTGGATGAGGAGGATGAGGATGACATCTTGCCTCCGTAGAGCCAGTTTGTGCAGGGACAGATTAATTGCCAGCTTGTTTTGTGGGGGCCCAAACAAACCAATCATTTCAGCCACAGTCATGTGGCAGACCCTGGCGCTGAAATGTTTGGTTTGTTAAAGTGTGCATGTCCTGTTTATACAACATAAGGGTGGGTGGGAGGGCCCAAAGACAATTCCATCTTGCACCTCTTTTTTTTCTTTGAATTATGTACAGTTTGGGGCCTAGTTTTTCAAACTGCCATCCTGTCTGCCACTGCAGTGTCACTCCTAGATAGACCACGTGTTTGTGCCGCCCACTCGTATCTCTTAGCATAGTCATCCAGCTACCTCAGTGCAACCTTTTGGATATAAAAACACTATTGTGAGGTGTGAGGTGTTCAGAATAGACTGGAAATGAGTGGAAATTAAGGTTATTGAGGTTAATAATAGCATAGGAGCAGAAAAACACACAAATTCTGTGATTTTAGCTGTTTTTATACTTTTTAAAAAAAAAATACAGATCCAAAACACAAAACCCAGAACCCAAAACACGGAAGGGTGGTTTTGGCAAAACCAATCCAGATCCAAAACACGAAGAAAGATCCAGATCCAAAACCAAAACACAAAACACGAAAAGTGGCCGGTGCACACCCCTAATATATATATATATATATATATATATATATATATATATTAGGGGTGAGCGGGTTCGGATTTCTTAAATCCGAACCCCCCCGATCCGAGGCAGATCCGAGTCAGGCTCGACTTTTCCCGCCTGACTCGGATCTGAAATCGAGGCAAAACGTCATCATCCCGCCTTCCGAGTCTTGCGGGTTTTGGATCCTATATAAGGTACCTGCGTCGGCGCCATTTTCTCACTCGGCTGTGGACAGTGAAGAGGGAGGGTGGGAGTTAGGGCTGGCTGGGCTGTGTAGTGTAGTGCAGAGTAGTGTTGTGCTGTGCTGTGCTGCGCTGTGCTGCTGTTGTCCACTACTTCAAAGTCCATAGGGGCTGGCTGTGTTGTGCTGTGCTGCTGTTCTTAATAGGGGCTGTGTCCACTACTTCAAAGTCCATAGGGGCTGGCTGGACTGTGTTGTGCAGTCAGTTCTCCATAGGGGCTGTGTCCACTCCAAAGTCCTGTGCAGTGTCCCAGTCCTAAAGGGGTGCTGTAGTGTTGTCCAGGGGGTGCTCTGTCCATCAGGGGTGCTCCCCCCAAGTGCTAAAAAAATAATATTTTTTGTGTGTTTGTGAATTGTGTGCGCAGTAGCCGCACGTGCATCGACAAAGTAGTGCCAAGCATGCGCCTGTGTCATAAGTAAAGGGCCAGCTGGCTTGACCATTAAAGGGTGCTGTAACCCCCAAAGTACACTCCAGTCCAAACCAAAAAAAAAATTATTTTCTGTGTTTGTGAATTGTGTGCACAGTAGCCGCATGTGCATCAACAAGTAGTGCCAAGCGTGCGCCTGTGTCATAAGTAAAGGGCCGGCTGGCTTGACCGTTAAAGGGTGCTGTCACTCCCAAAGTACACTCAAGTCCAAACCAAAAAAAAAATTATTTTCTGTGTTTGTGAATTGTGTGCGCAGTAGCCGCACGTGCATCAACAAAGTAGTGCCAAGCGTGCGCCTGTGTCATAAGTAAAGGGCCGGCTGGCTTGACCATTAAAGGGTGCTGTAACCCCCAAAGTACACTCCAGTCCAAACCAAAAAAAAAATTATTTTCTGTGTTTGTGAATTGTGTACGCAGTAGCTACACGTGCATCAACAAAGTAGTGCCAAGCGTGCGCCTGTGTCATAAGTAAAGGGCCGGCTGGCTTGACCGTTAAAGGGTGCTGTAACCCCCAAAGTACACTCCAGTCCAAACCAAAAAAAAAATTATTTTCTGTGTTTGTGAATTGTGTGCGCAGTAGCCGCACGTGCATCAACAAAGTAGTGCCAAGCGTGCGCCTGTGTCATAAGTAAAGGGCCGGCTGGCTTGACCGTTAAAGGGTGCTGTAACCCCCAAAGTACACTCCAGTCCAAACCAAAAAAAAAATTATTTTCTGTGTTTGTGAATTGTGTGCGCAGTAGCCGCATGTGCATCAACAAAGTAGTGCCAAGCGTGCGCCTGTGTCATAAGTAAAGGGCCGGTTGGCTTGACCGTTAAAGGGTGCTGTAACCCCCAAAGTACACTCCAGTCCAAACCAAAAAAAAAATTATTTTCTGTGTTTGTGAATTGTGTGCGCAGTAGCCGCACGTGCATCAACAAAGTAGTGCCAAGCGTGCGCCTGTGTCATAAGTAAAGGGCCGGCTGGCTTGACCATTAAAGGGTGCTGTAACCCCCAAAGTACACTCCAGTCCAAACCAAAAAAAAAAATATTTTCTGTGTTTGTGAATTGTGTGCGCAGTAGCCGCACGTGCATCAACAAAGTAGTGCCAAGCGTGCGCCTGTGTCATAAGTAAAGGGCTGGCTTGACCATTAAAGGGTGCTGTAACCCCCAAAGTACACTCCAAACCAAAAAAAAAATATTTTCTGTGTTTGTGACTTGTGTGCACTGTGGCTGCACGTGCATCAACAAAGGAGCAGCGCCAAGTGTGCGCCTGTGTCCCATAAGTAAAGAGTCGGCTGGCTCATTTCTTAAAGGATGGTGTAACCCACAAAGTGCACTACTCTCCAGCAAAAATTAAAAAATATTTTCTGTGTTTGTGTGCGCTTTAGCCGCACGTATATATCAATATAACATAAATGGAGGACCAAACTTTCTCCGATAAAAATAAAATAGGGAAAGATCAAGAACCACTTCCTCCTAGTGCTATTGCTGCTGCTGGGAGTTGTTCATCATCCCAGAGAGGAAGTAGGAACATCACTACTTTTACTAAACAATTGACCCTCCAACAGTCCCTAGCGATGAGGATGAAGTACGACAGCAGTCATCCAGAAGCAAGACGTATAACTGAGGCCTTGACTGCTATGTTGGTGTTAGACGTGCGTCCGGTATCCGCCATTAGTGCAGTGGGATTTAGACAATTGATGGAGGTAGTGTGTCCCCGGTTCCAAATCCCGTCTAGATTCCACCTGCATCCTCAAAGCAGCAGCGACAAGCATGCGTCTGTCTGTTAAAGGGTGGTGACACCCTCAAAGTGTGCTACACAAACAATTAAAATATTGTTCTTTTTTTTTCGGTCTTTGTGAAATGTGTGGGCTGTAGCCGCACCTGCATCCTTAAAGCAGCAGTGACAAGCGTGCGTCTGTCTGTTAAAGGGTGGTGTAACCCTCAAAGTGCGCTCCACAAACAATAAAAAAATTCTTCTTTTATTTTCTCTTTGTGAAATGTGTGGGCTGTAGCCGCACTTGCATCCTTAAAGCAGCAGCGACAAGCGTGCATCTGTCTGTTAAAGGGTGGTGTAACCCTCAAAGTGCGCTCCACAAACAATAAATAAATTCTTCTTTTTTTTTTGTCTTTGTGAAATGTGTGGGCTGTAGCCGCACCTGCATCCTTAAAGCAGCAGTGACAAGCGTGCGTCTGTCTGTTAAAGGGTGGTGTAACCCTCAAAGTGCGCTCCACAAACAATAAAAAAATTCTTCTTTTTTTTTCTGTCTTTGTGAATTGTGTGGGCTGTAGCCGCACTTGCATCCTCAAACCAGCAGCGAAAGGCGTGCGTCTGTCTGTTAAAGGGTGGTGTAACCCTCAAAGTGCTCCAAAAAATAAAAAAATATTTTTTTTATGTGTTTGTGACTTGTGTGCGATGTAGCCGCACGTGCATCAACACAGTAGCAGCGCCAAGCGTGCGCCTGTGTCATAAGTCAAGGGCCGGTTTGGACATCTGGTCCGGACTGAAGGACGTGCCAACAATTTCTGACAAGTCTACTGTCACTGCATATGATACTGTCCTCAAAGCAGCAGTGACAAGTGTGCGTCTGTCTGTTAAAGGGTGGTGTAACCCTCAAAGTGCGCTCCACAAACAATAAAAATATTCTTATTTTTTTTTCTGTCTTTGTGAAATGTGTGGGCTGTAGCCGCACCTGCATCCTTAAAGCAGCAGCGACAAGCATGTGTCTGTCTGTTAAAAGGTGGTGTAACCCTCAAAGCGCGCTCCACAAACAATAAAATAATTCTTTTTTTTTCTGTCTTTGTGAATTGTGTGGGCTGTAGCCGCACTTGCATCTTCAAAGCAGCAGCGACAAGCGTGCGTCTGTCTGTTAAAGGGTGGTGTAACCCTCAAAGTGTGCCCCACAAACAATAAAAAAATTCTTTTTTTTTTCTGTCTTTGTGAAATGTGTGGGCTGTAGCCGCACCTGCATCCTTAAAGCAGCAGCGACAAGCGTGCGTCTGTCTGTTAAAGGATTACATCGGTGACATCATCCAAGTAGGCATGTCAGACAGTCCGTACCTGTACTGGCAGGAAAAAGAAGCAATTTGGAGGTCCCTGTACAAACTGGCTCTATTTTACCTGAGTTGCCCCCCCTCCAGTGTGTATTCCGAAAGAGTGTTTAGTGCAGCCGGGAACCTTGTCAGCGAATGGCGTAGGAGGTTGCTTCCACAAAATGTGGATAAGATGATGTTCATAAAATGAATTATCAACTCTTCCAGGGAGACCAGCCTCCAGAACGTACAGAGGGACCTGTGGTTGTGGATTCCAGCGGGGACGAATTAATACTCTGTGAGGATGAGGATGTACACAACACTGAAGAGGGTGAGGAATCGGTGGATGAGGAGGATGAGGACCACATCTTGCCTCCGTAGAGCCAGTTTGTGCAGGGACAGATTAATTGCCAGCTTGTTTTGTGGGGGCCCAAACGAACCAATCATTTCAGCCACAGTCGTGTGGCAGACCCTGGCGCTGAAATGTTTGGTTTGTTAAAGTGTGCATGTCCTGTTTATACAACATAAGGGTGGGTGGGAGGGCCCAAAGACAATTCCATCTTGCACCTCTTTTTTTTCTTTGAATTATGTACAGTTTGGGGCCTAGTTTTTCAAACTGCCATCCTGTCTGCCACTGCAGTGTCACTCCTAGATAGACCACGTGTTTGTGCCGCCCACTCGTATCTCTTAGCATAGTCATCCAGCTACCTCAGTGCAACCTTTTGGATATAAAAACACTATTGTGAGGTGTGAGGTGTTCAGAATAGACTGGAAATGAGTGGAAATTAAGGTTATTGAGGTTAATAATAGCATAGGAGCAGAAAAACACACAAATTCTGTGATTTTAGCTGTTTTTATACTTTTTTAAAAAAAAATACAGATCCAAAACACAAAACCCAGAACCCAAAACACGGAAGGGTGGTTTTGGCAAAACCAATCCAGATCCAAAACACGAAGAAAGATCCAGATCCAAAACCAAAACACAAAACACGAAAAGTGGCCGGTGCACACCCCTAATATATATATATATATATATATATATATATATATATATATTAGGGGTGAGCGGGTTCGGATTTCTTAAATCCGAACCCCCCCGATCCGAGGCAGATCCGAGTCAGGCTCGACTTTTCCCGCCTGACTCGGATCTGAAATCGAGGCAAAACGTCATCATCCCGCCTTCCGAGTCTTGCGGGTTTTGGATCCTATATAAGGTACCTGCGTCGGCGCCATTTTCTCACTCGGCTGTGGACAGTGAAGAGGGAGGGTGGGAGTTAGGGCTGGCTGGGCTGTGTAGTGTAGTGCAGAGTAGTGTTGTGCTGTGCTGTGCTGCGCTGTGCTGCTGTTGTCCACTACTTCAAAGTCCATAGGGGCTGGCTGTGTTGTGCTGTGCTGCTGTTCTTAATAGGGGCTGTGTCCACTACTTCAAAGTCCATAGGGGCTGGCTGGACTGTGTTGTGCAGTCAGTTCTCCATAGGGGCTGTGTCCACTCCAAAGTCCTGTGCAGTGTCCCAGTCCTAAAGGGGTGCTGTAGTGTTGTCCAGGGGGTGCTCTGTCCATCAGGGGTGCTCCCCCCAAGTGCTAAAAAAATAATATTTTTTGTGTGTTTGTGAATTGTGTGCACAGTAGCCGCACGTGCATCGACAAAGTAGTGCCAAGCATGCGCCTGTGTCATAAGTAAAGGGCCGGCTGGCTTGACCGTTAAAGGGTGCTGTAACCCCCAAAGTACACTCCAGTCCAAACCCAAAAAAAAATTATTTTCTGTGTTTGTGAATTGTGTGCACAGTAGCCGCATGTGCATCAACAAAGTAGTGCCAAGCGTGCGCCTGTGTCATAAGTAAAGGGCCGGCTGGCTTGACCATTAAAGGGTGCTGTCACTCCCAAAGTACACTCAAGTCCAAACCAAAAAAAAAATTATTTTCTGTGTTTGTGAATTGTGTGCGCAGTAGCCGCACGTGCATCAACAAAGTAGTGCCAAGCGTGCGCCTGTGTCATAAGTAAAGGGCCGGCTGGCTTGACCATTAAAGGGTGCTGTAACCCCCAAAGTACACTCCAGTCCAAACCAAAAAAAAAATTATTTTCTGTGTTTGTGAATTGTGTGCGCAGTAGCCGCATGTGCATCAACAAAGTAGTGCCAAGCGTGCGCCTGTGTCATAAGTAAAGGGCCGGCTGGCTTGACCGTTAAAGGGTGCTGTAACTCCCAAAGTACACTCAAGTCCAAACCAAAAAAAAAATTATTTTCTGTGTTTGTGAATTGTGTACGCAGTAGCCGCACGTGCATCAACAAAGTAGTGCCAAGCGTGCGCCTGTGTCATAAGTAAAGGGCCGGCTGGCTTGACCGTTAAAGGGTGCTGTAACCCCCAAAGTACACTCCAGTCCAAACCAAAAAAAAAATTATTTTCTGTGTTTGTGAATTGTGTGCGCAGTAGCCGCACGTGCATCAACAAAGTAGTGCCAAGCGTGCGCCTGTGTCATAAGTAAAGGGCCGGCTGACTTGACCGTTAAAGGGTGCTGTAACCCCCAAAGTACACTCCAGTCCAAACCAAAAAAAATTTTATTTTCTGTGTTTGTGAATTGTGTGCGCAGTAGCCGCACGTGCATCAACAAAGTAGTGCCAAGCATGCGCCTGTGTCATAAGTAAAGGGCCGGCTGGCTTGACCATTAAAGGGTGCTGTAACCCCCAAAGTACACTCCAGTCCAAACCAAAAAAAAAATTATTTTCTGTGTTTGTGAATTGTGTGCGCAGTAGCCGCATGTACATCAACAAAGTAGTGCCAAGCGTGCGCCTGTGTCATAAGTAAAGGGCCGGTTGGCTTGACCGTTACAGGGTGCTGTAACCCCCAAAGTACACTCCAGTCCAAACCAAAAAAAAAAATATTTTCTGTGTTTGTGAATTGTGTGCGCAGTAGCCGCACGTGCATCAACAAAGTAGTGCCAAGCGTGCGCCTGTGTCATAAGTAAAGGGCCGGCTGGCTTGACCATTAAAGGGTGCTGTAACCCCCAAAGTACACTCCAGTCCAAACCAAAAAAAAAATTATTTTCTGTGTTTGTGAATTCTGTGCGCAGTAGCCGCACGTGCATCAACAAAGTAGTGCCAAGCGTGCGCCTGTGTCATAAGTAAAGGGCTGGCTTGACCATTAAAGGGTGCTGTAACCCCCAAAGTACACTCCAAACCAAAAAAAAAAATATTTTCTGTGTTTGTGACTTGTGTGCACTGTGGCTGCACGTGCATCAACAAAGGAGCAGCGCCAAGTGTGCGCCTGTGTCCCATAAGTAAAGAGTCGGCTGGCTCATTTCTTAAAGGGTGGTGTAACCCACAAAGTGCACTACTCTCCAGCAAAAATTAAAAAATATTTTCTGTGTTTGTGTGCGCTTTAGCCGCACGTATATATCAATATAACATAAATGGAGGACCAAACTTTCTCCGATAAAAATAAAATAGGGAAAGATCAAGAACCACTTCCTCCTAGTGCTATTGCTGCTGCTGGGAGTTGTTCATCATCCCAGAGAGGAAGTAGGAACATCACTACTTTTACTAAACAATTGACCCTCCAACAGTCCCTAGCGATGAGGATGAAGTACGACAGCAGTCATCCAGAAGCAAGACGTATAACTGAGGCCTTGACTGCTATGTTGGAGTTAGACGTGCGTCCGGTATCCGCCATTAGTGCAGTGGGATTTAGACAATTGATGGAGGTAGTGTGTCCCCGGTTCCAAATCCCGTCTAGATTCCACCTGCATCCTCAAAGCAGCAGCGACAAGCATGCGTCTGTCTGTTAAAGGGTGGTAAACACCCTCAAAGTGTGCTACACAAACAATTAAAATATTGTTCTTTTTTTTTCGGTCTTTGTGAAATGTGTGGGCTGTAGCCGCACCTGCATCCTTAAAGCAGCAGCGACAAGTGTGCGTCTGTCTGTTAAAGGGTGGTGACACCCTCAAAGTGTGCTACACAAACAATTAAAATATTGTTCTTTTTTTTTCGGTCTTTGTGAAATGTGTGGGCTGTAGCCGCACCTGCATCCTTAAAGCAGCAGCGACAAGCGTGCGTCTGTCTGTTAAAGGGTGGTGACACCCTCAAAGTGTGCTACACAAACAATAAAAATATTGCTCTTTTTTTTTCTGTCTTTGTGAATTGTGTGGGCTGTAGCCACACTTGCATCCTCAAAGCAGCAGTGACAAGCGTGCGTCTGTCTGTTAAAGGGTGGTGTAACTCTCAAAGTGCTCCAAAAAATAAAAAACTATTTTTTTAATGTGTTTGTGACTTGTGTGCGATGTAGCCGCACTTGCATCCTCAAAGCAGCAGCGACAAGCGTGCGTCTGTCTGTTAAAGGGTGGTGACACCCTCAAAGTGTGCTACACAAACAATAAAAATATTCTTCTTCTTTTTTCTGTCTTTGTGAATTGTGTGGGCTGTAGCCGCTCTTGCATCCTCAAAGCAGCAGCGAAATGCGTGCGTCTGTCTGTTAAAGGGTGGTGACACCCTCAAAGTGTGCTACACAAACAATAAAAATATTGTTCTTTTATTTTCTGTCTTTGTGAATTGTGTGGGCTGTAGCCGCACTTGCATCCTCAAAGCAGCAGCGACAAGCGTGCGTCTGTCTGTTAAAGGGTGGCATAACTCTCAAAGTGCGCTCCACAAACAATAAAAATATTCTTTTTTTTTTTCTGTCTTTGTGAATTGTGTGGGCTGTAGCCGCACTTGCATCCTCAAAGCAGCAGTGACAAGCGTGCGTCTGTCTGTTAAAGGATTACATCGGTGACAGCATCCAAGTAGGCATGTCAGACAGTCCGTACCTGTACTGGCAGGAAAAAGAAGCAATTTGGAGGTCCCTGTACAAACTGGCTCTATTTTACCTGAGTTGCCCCCCCTCCAGTGTGTACTCCGAAAGAGTGTTTAGTGCAGCCGGGAACCTTGTCAGCGAAAGGCGTAGGAGGTTGCTTCCCCAAAATGTGGAGAAGATGATGTTCATAAAATGAATTATCAACTCTTCCAGGGAGACCAGCCTCCAGAACGTACAGAGGGACCTGTGGTTCCAGCGGGGACGAATTAATACTCTGTGAGGATGAGGATGTACACACTGAAGAGGGTGAGGAATCGGTGGATGAGGAGGATGAGGATGACATCTTGCCTCCGTAGAGCCAGTTTGTGCAGGGACAGATTAATTGCCAGCTTGTTTTGTGGGGGCCCAAACGAACCAATCATTTCAGCCACAGTTGTGTGGCAGACCCTGGCGCTGAAATGATTGGTTTGTTAAAGTGTGCATGTCCTGTTTATACAACATAAGGGTGGGTGGGAGGGCCCAAGGACAATTCCATCTTGCACCTCTTTTTTTTCTTTGCATTATGTACAGTTTGGGGCCTAGTTTTTCAAACTGCCATCCTGTCTGCCACTGCAGTTTCACGCCTAGATGGGTCACGTGTTTGTGCCGCCCACTCGTGTCGCTTAGCATAGTCATCCAGCTACCTCGGTGCAACCTTTTGGACATAAAAACACTATTGTGAGGTGTGAGGTGTTCAGAATAGACTGGAAATGAGTGGAAATTAAGGTTATTGAGGTTAATAATAGCATAGGAGCAGAAAAACCTACAAATTCTGTGATTTTAGCTGTTTTTATGCTTTTTTTCAAAAAAATACAGATCCAAAACACAAAACCCAGAACCCAAAACACGGAAGGGTGGTTTTGGCAAAACCAATCCAGATCCAAAACACGAAGAAAGACCCAGATCCAAAACCAAAAAAACACAAAACACGAAAAGTGGCCGGTGCACACCCCTAATATATATATATATATATATATATATATATATATATACACACACACACACAGGCATATGTATTCAGTGTATAATGTAATTGCAGAGACCAGAACTCCCTGCATATAGAGCTGGTCGGTGCCCTCCAATAGGTACTATAACAATATTATAATAGAGTCCAATGCTTGAAAATGTATAACATTACAGAAATATAGTAGCGAAAACTGCTGTAAGTTCACACACACGCCCACCAACAGAAAATCAGAATTCATACTAAGGGCCGTCTTCAATTATATGCGAAAACGCGTTTTCGGCGAAAAAGTATTGTATGTGACATCATTTCGCCAGGCGGAAACTTTTCGCCATATTCAATTCCAAATACTTTTCGCATATGTGGAAAGTCAATACAATGTAATAGCAAAAAAGTTTCGCCTATGAATAGCAGGCATAAAAAAGTACAGAATTGCAGCTTTGGGGTGCCAACGTCGGGAAACCACTCAGCACCCTTGGGACAGGCCCCCACAGGTAAACTGTATAAAAAAAAAAAAAAAAAAAACTTAAGAACACCCCAAAAAATTACTTTGAAAATGAGGGTGAAAAAGACCAAAGTGGGGGGACAAGTATAAAAACTAGCGAAATAGACTTCAGGGGGGTCCCCAAGTATGGGCCAGGTGTTTTGGGGTTTGCAGGGGTTTGCAACTGTGTGTTTTTAACCATTTATAAAATGTTACTTTAGCAACTTTTAAATATGCTAGCACCCATTTTCATGAACCAAAACTTGCTTGGACAAGTTATTTTCTAAAAAAAAAATACTTCTTAAGGCCATTATTCACCACTTATGCAAATACACTAATAGCAACCAATTGAGAAAACTTAAGTACCCTAATTAGCTTTATTAGGGCTGCTAGTACTCATCTACAGTGATCTCCTATGTTAGTGCATCTTTTGGGAGATCCAGCCTGATTTCCCCATTTCTGACAGCACTTTTCGCCTGTACTGAATTTGGCAGGTGCCGTTTTCGCGTCCTTTGGAATTGAATACGGCGAAAAGCAGGGGCGCGCCCGATACTTTTTTGCAGGCAACACTGGCGATGTCGGTGGAAAGTCCGGCATGCGAAAAATTATCACGGGTGCGAAAAGAATTGTGGTCCTATTGGGGGTATTCATTAAACCTTGGAGAGAAAATTGTGATTACCAACCAATCAGCTCTTAAGTGTCATTTTTTAAACACAGCCTGTGACATGGCAGTTTGGAGCTCATTGATTGGGCCTTTATCTCTATCCAAGGCTTAGTAAATAGACCCCTTTATCTCTAACAATTTTCTCTCTCTCTCTCTCCAAGCTTTAATAAATACCCACCCAAATAAGAGTATATAGGGGAAGCCACATATTCTACATATATAAGAAAAGAAGGATCCAAATTAAAATTAAAAAAGACATCCTGCTAAAATACTTATAAAAATCCAGATCCACATAAAATATATTTTAAAGTTACAAAAAATCATCACCCAGCATGAAGGTGATCTTCTAATTCTTACAAATAAGAGATGATGTATATGTGCGTCACCAAAAACCGCAGCTCAGATTTAATGCATAACAAAAAGTGAGGATAATCTTCCTAAGGTTTCTTAGTAACCAAAGAAAATTGCCATTGCACTGAAATAATTTGAAATTGTCACAACAATAGGTTGTCATGAGCGCCTTTAAACAAATTGCCGAAGGTCGCAATTAACAGCCTCAGGTACAGCTGCATTGCTTCTTACTTAAGGCGGGTACACACTATAACGATATATCTCCAGATGATGGTCGCTCATATACACTGAACAACCATCATCTGCATGCTGCAGACGGTCCCGGCCAGCCTGGGGGCGGGTAGGGAGCGGGTCCCACCCCCCTCACCATGGCGGCCGTTGGTACGGGCGATCGGCTGATCGCCTGTACACACTTGCTGATGGACAAATATGTCTGCAGACACATCTGCCCATCGGCTGTGCAGCACCGCCAATGCGATATGTCTGTGAACGACATCGTTAACAGACATATCATCTGTACACACTGGCTGACGGGAGCACGATATATTAGCCAATCAATTGATCAGCCAATATATCGGCCAGTGTGTACCCAGCATTAGAGGCAGCCAGCAGCTCTCCAGGAACTTTAGAAGAGGAGGTGGACATTATGGAGTGAAGAGGGCATATTAGATAGGCGGGTGCAGGTTCAAGGCAAGATGAAAATAGGGTTGAGTATACAGTGGAAAAGTAAATTTGGGGGCAAATTGTAGAAGATTTTGGGGTTTAGAGGTTCAGGGAGACAGAAAGGTGGAGAGGAAATACAGATACACACAAATACAAAGGGGGTGCAAATAGAACCAGATGGGAAGACAGAAGGGCAAATACAATATTATAGACAAAGAGGGGAGACAGAAAGGGTCAGACAAATACATAAGCAAAAGTGGTAAGAGAGACATGAGCTTGCATCTAAATTATGTTGAGTGGCTAAATTCAAACACGGTGCAATGGGCACCTAGCAGTTATGTTTCTTTCTATTAGACTACAGCTCTGCCTACAGTAGGGCAAAGAGGAAAGCTGCCCAGATCAGATCCACAAATGGGTAGGGGCAGAGGCACACATGGGTAGGGGCAGAGGCACACATGGGTAGAGCACAAAGGGAAATGGCATGCATGGCTAGGGGCAGAGGCACACATGGGTAGGGGAAGTGGCACACATGGTTAGGGGCAGAGCACACATGGGTAGGGGTAGTGGCACACAGGGAAAAGGCATGCATAGCTAGGGGGAGAGGCACACATGGGTAGGGGAAGTGGCACACATGGTCAAGGGCAGAGCACACAAGGGTAGGGGTAGTGGCACACAGGGAAAAGGCATGCATAGCTAGGGGCAGAGGCACACAAGGGTAGGGGAAGTGGCACACATGGTTAAGGGCAGAGCACACATGGGTAGGGGTAGTGGCACACAGGGAAAAGGCACACATAGGTAGAAGCAGAGGAACACATGGGTAGGGCAGAGGCACACATGGGTAGGGGTAGTGGCACACAGAGAAAATGCACACATGGGTAGGGGCAGAGGCACACATGGGTAGGGGTAGTGGCACACAGGGAAAATGCACATATGGGTATGGGCAGAGGCACAAATGGGTAGGGGAAGTGAAACACATGGGTAGGGGCAGTAGCACACATGGGTAGGGAGAGGGCACACATGGGTATGGGTAGTGGCACACAGGGAAAAGGCACACAAGGGTAGGAGCAGGGGTACACATGGGTAGGGGCAGTGGAACACATGGGTAGGGAGAGAGCACCAGTGGCGTAACTAGGGCAGGGCGAGCGGGGTTCGTGCCCTGTGCGCCGTTGGCCACGGTACCGGCCCGCCCGCCCTAGATAGCCAGTGTAGCGCCGACCGCAAGGAGTGCGGTCAGCGCTACACATTTGCACAGGACCGGCGCTAGGCTTCCAGCGCCGGTCCTGTGCTGCACGCCTGAGCCCGTTCCCTCCCCCTGAGCGCTTGCCCAATAGCGCTAGGAGGCGGGCTCAGGCTGTGCATAACACACGCATCGCCGCCAGCGCTGGCGGCGATGCGTGTGTTAAACGGCAGCCAATGAGAGTCAGATAGACTCTCATTGACTGCTGCAGCACCCACTGCAAGAGCCGGACTTCCGTCCGGCTCCTGCAGTGGGTAATGGGACTGACGTCATGACGTCATGACGTCAGTCCCATAATGCTGAGCGCGCCAGCCCGGGCGGACTGGAGGGCGGGAGCGGCATCGCGGACAGGAGCAGCGTGGAATCAGGTAAGTATATTTTTATACCTTACCTATCTGCACAACGGGGGAGGGGTTGGCTACTACTGGGGGGGGGACATCTACTGCGGGGGACATCTACTGGGGGTGCCATTTGGAGGACCTCTACTGGGGGGGGGCTACTCTACTGGGGACTACTACTTGGGGGGGGGACTACCACTGGGGGCATTCTAAAAGGGGCACTGCACTCGGGGGACCACTAATGGGGGCAATAATAGGAAGGGCCACTACAGGGACCACTGGATAGGGGGGGGTCACTACTGTGAGCCTGCATCAGGGGGACCACTACTGGAGGCACTGCATGGGAGGGGGGGACACTACTGCTGGGGGCACTATATAAGGGGCTTACTGCTAGGGGCACTGCGGGGACCACTACAGGGGGCACTAGATAGGGGGGATCACTACAGGGTGCCTGCATAAGGGGACCACTACTGGGAAAACTGCATGGGGGGGACTACAGTTGGGGGCACTATATAAAAGGGCACTGCATAAGGGGATACCGCTACTGGGCGCACTGCATTGTGGGGACTGCTACTGGGGGCACTGCATAAGGGGGAACACTACGTGGGGCACTGCATTTGGGGGGGCCACTACTGGGGGTACTGAGTAAGGGGAACTAATTGGGGGCTGTATAAGAGGGACCACTACTGGGGATACTGTATAAGGGGCACTACTATGGGCCTGCATGAGAGGGACCACAACTGCATACTGGGGGTACTACTGGGGTTAAGGTGCATATGGATAGGAATGTTCAGTTTGAAAATAAAGGGGTGTGTCATGTTGACACGGCCCATTTTTAAGTGACCACGCCCATTTTTTTGCCGCACGCCTTTGGCGCGCGCACATGGGGGGGGCTCCCTTTTCAAATTTGCCCTGGGCTCCAAATACCCTAGTTACGCCACTGGAGAGCACACATGAGTATGAGTAGTGGCACACAAGGGTAGGAGCAGGGGCACACATGGGTAGGGGGCAGAGGCACACAGGGAAAATGCACATATGGGTAGTGGCAGTGGCACACATGGTTAGGGGAAGTGGAACTCATGGGTAGGGGCAGTGGCACACATGGGTAAGGTTAGTGGCACACAGGGAAAAGGCACACATAGGTAGAAGTAGACACACATGGGTAGGGGTAGTGGCACACAGGGAAAAGGCACACAGGTAGAAGCAGAGGCACACAGGTAGAAACAGAGGCACACATGGGTAGGGGCAGAGGCACACATGGGTAGGGGCAGTGGCACACAGGGAAAATGCACATATGGGTAGGGGAAGTGGAACACTTGGGTAAGGGCAGTGGCACACATGGATAAAAGTAGCGGAACACATGGGTAGGGGCAGTGGCACACATGGGTAGGGGAAGTGGCACACATGGTTGGGCTTAGAGCTGATGTGGATGTTTAGTCACTTACTTCTTAGCTTATGGTCACACCTCCTCCTGTTCTGCGCGGCCCCAACAGTGTAGAATGCAGGGCAGGCAGCAGCTGGAACTTGGAAGGAAGTCACATTCACTTCCGTGCATCTGATATTCAGTCCAGCCAATGGGAGAGAGCAGAGGAGGAGTCACTGGCCAGACAGCAGGGGAAATAGTGGTGAGGGCAGCCAACTGTGAGTACAGTCCGAGCGCTGCGCTGCTATCATAATACGGCCTGACGCTGCCTCATTATGGCATAAGGTAGCGCGTGGCCAGTATATAGCAGTGGCTGTGGCTGGCCCAATGAGCTGAATTGGGTCTGGTCCAGGGGGGGACATTTGGCTCCCCGTCCCAACTCGACTACTCCTAAACAAACGCCGGCCGCGACTCCCGTCACAGACGCCACCACCGCGCTCCTGCCCTAGCGCGATATGCCTGCAACGTCACAACATCAAACATCCTATACAAGCCATCAGACGGCCGCCCATTAATACCGCGACGCTGCTGTGTCACACAGTGACACATTCTGCCAGCGGTCAGCGGCCTCCCTGCTGGTGGGTATTGTTGTTAAGTAAGTAAACTAATAAATCATCATGGTCGCGGCCGCAGCGCCCTTCACTATGTGGCGCCCTGCGCGGCCGTGTACCATGCGTAATCATAGAACCGGCCCTGCATTGAGTCCAGCTTCTTCCAGGACCCGCTGCTGTCTGAGGGCCGCACTGCTGATCTCTGGTCATGCTAACAGCCTCGGTCTCACACCACTAATCTCCGGTCACTGGGAACACCTCTCTGTCTCGGGTAAGTGTGCTGCGTCTCACCACTTTCCTCGCTCTCTCCTAAGTCAGCACTACAGTTAGGGAGTCTGTGGCAGTTCAACTGTCTTCCCTGCTACACATGCCGGCTTCTGCCGACAAGACCCATGCGCAGAATGCCAGGCATCCAGAAGTACTGGCCCTGCCAATCACATCCTATAAAAAGTCTTGTGGTGTTGGCCACTGAAGTGTGGTGGCAATACATTGTCCATTACCCCTAAACAATGGTCATAAGTGCAGAGTCCAATATTTTACATTAAATGTAAATAGTCCCCTTTAATAAAATAAACTAATGCACACATGGCTCATTGGGGTAGATGTATTATAGCGGCACTATAACGCTTCCCGCTTCGCCTCTTTACCGAGGCGAAGCAGGAAGCACTACCGATGAGATGTAAGAACATCTCATCGGCCAGAGAGGGGGAGCGTTAACTGCTGTGAGAGCAGCTGTCCCTACTGTGGGGATAGGCTAGCGCCAGGCTGTAGCTGTCGATGACAACAGCTACAGCCGGCCGAACGGTCATGCGTTATGACCGTTCATACATGGCCCTGCCGCTCGGCGGTGCTATCTTGTAGATAGCAGCGCCGGTAATGACAGGGGCGCATAGCGCCTCTGTCATTTACCGCCCAGACTCCCGATCATACATCGGGGAGAAGCGGTATCAGCGCACATCTCCCCCCCTTATTACATAATCGTACATCTCCCCCCTTATTACATAATGTGGACAGCCGAAAACTACCCAAATGACTAGTAGGGTACAACACTGCTATGTGGTTGAAATACAAACTGGGAATACCTAAAGCCTATGGTAAAATGTGCACAATTTTGTGCCTGAATGTGAAATGGGGCAACTGGTTTGTGGGAAAGTTTTGCCCACCTCTAGTCGTAATGATCATTGCTCCTGTTATTTTTGTAACAATATCATACATCAGAGTTATGTTGTAAAAACAATAAATCATACATATATCTGGGACTTCCCATTAAATGGGGAAGGGGGGGTGTTAATAACTGGGCATCAAAGTAAATTAATATACATTAGCCTTAACTATTTATTTGTTTACATCCTCGATGTCCCTCTACTGTTTTTGCTAATTAAACTAGCTCGTGCCAGCTTTTTTCTGAAACTTTTGTTTATAAAACCTTTTTTTTTCTATAACAAGATCAACTCAAATTTATAGATGGAATTTATTCTAGCCAGTTACACATTATGGTCGTGACAGTTATTTTAGCAAAATCCGTTTAGTGAAAGAGTGCACAGTAATTATACTGAATCATCTATGCTCGTTATTCATTTGTGATTAGCACAAAGTAATTTGAGATTAGTTCAAATACAAAATGATGTATTTGAATAAGACTGAGCATTTTTGTTGTTGTGTGATTCAGTGTCTGTCTATCCAGAAATTGCTAAGATGATTCTTAACAAAAAAATGATTATTTCCAAACTAACCTTTGAGTAAAAGCAGACTGTTGATACACACAGAGTAATCCAACTGAGTTATGATTGGTGTTATAATTAGATCTGTAGTAATTAGCAAGATGAAAGGCAGCCTGTCTTTTTAAATCACAGCTGACAGCATTAGGAAATGTGTTAATACATTAGCTTTATGTCGCACATCCACTAGGTGATATTAATGAGCGATTGATCGATAATGATATCGTGCACTGTAATGTCGAAAACGACCAGCGATTTGCGCTCCCGCTGGTCGTTTCCGACATCAACCATCGCCCGAACATGACGATCAATCTGCCGATAACGACAGATTGGTCATGTTCGGAGATGATGGAGGGTGCCTGCACTAAACGACTAATCGTTCAGTGTAGGCACTGCAGGGGATGAGGAACGACGGTACGATTCCGATGTTGTAATCGTACTGCAGGCTTGCCTACCCTCCCGATTTGGCCAGGAGCTCTCGGCCCCCCGGAAAGGCAGGCAAACCTCCCGGAAGCCACCAAAAGGCAGGCAAACCTCCCGGGGAAGCCACCAACCCTCCCGACCCCCAGAATAAACTATAAACCCCCGCACCAGGGGGGGAAATAACGGCCTTGTGAAGAGGGGGCGGGGCCATGATGATGCGATCGCGTGCCCCTGCCCAGGTTCCGTCCCCAATGTGACATAAATGTCCGGATCTGCCCCCCGCTGTTAGCTGACAATCAGATCCCTCTCGGAAGGAGGGAGCTGATTGTCGACAAGTATGTCGTACTGTCTTTCCCTAATCGCCAAGTGGATGTGCCCCTTACCTTATACACTTTTAGAAATAATTTAATGTTAATATTTCATATACATTTGGACATATTCATAAGGTCGACATTCAGACCATGTAGACCTTCTGAATGTCGACTCTATGATTACATAAATAACCGAAGTTCGGATAGATCTGAGGGCATATAAACACCTAGGCAGGGATACGTGTAGTTAATAAATTAGGTAGGAAGGTTAGCTTAATGATTGACAGGTTGTCGCTGTGTACGGATTGGTGTGTGCTGATTTAGGGGTGTGGTTAGTAGGAGTGTGGGTAGGTCTGTAGAGTTAATCTGCCTCTTTTGAACTTGATCTCCCACCCTCCCTCCCCGATTTTTCCTTTTGTGTCTTGTGTCGGCTTTATTTGCAATGGCGGGAAAGAACGGCAGTCTATATAAAGCGTCCACCTTGCTGCAGTAATTGGCGGTGCGCCCCCCTTCAATGCACTGGTTAGGCTGATTTTACCCTACTGGGGTCAGCGGCACCTCTCGTCGGAGTGGGCTAATAATAGTGCATTGGGATGGGGGCTGGATACCGTCCAACTTGCCAGAGAGGGATATCGGCCCTTGCAAGTTGTTGTATCACTCTGACACTTGAATTGGGATAGTGGCCCTTTTCAGTGAGTGCATCACATCCTTGCTTAAGTCAACTGGGGCGTCAGATGACTTGCCGCTCTTTCTTATTCCACCATACTATGTTGTAAAAATAAATAAAGCTGACCATATGTTTTTATCGCATATACTTTGTCTGTCTCTTTATTTATAGTTAAGTTGTTATAACATGTTTATGGTTGCACACATTATCTGCCGATAGGTAGTTTAACCACTTTAAATG
Organism: Taudactylus pleione; assembly: GCA_031769625.1. Classification (NCBI taxonomy): domain Eukaryota; kingdom Metazoa; phylum Chordata; class Amphibia; order Anura; family Myobatrachidae; genus Taudactylus; species Taudactylus pleione. The sequence goes on from JAUIMM010000012.1 coordinate 8,332,745, forward strand.
ATTATAATAGTGAATAGAATTCACATTTGATTTATGTGACCAGTATGAAAGCACTTTATGTAACAATGCCATGATTATATACACCCTAGCTATTGCTTAACTACGACTCCCAAGATCCCATGCAATCTAAAATCTCTGATCTAACTTTAGCAGCATACATCATATAGTATACACATGCAATAAACCTGACTCAGTGGCTTTCTGGCAACAAGGCATGTTCCTATCTTTATGAGTCATATAGTTTAGTCTAGCATTGTGTCTTTGTTGAATAACACCATTGCATACGGTCGCGACAAAAGCAAGATCTCAGGCTTGGCGTTTACAACGCCAGTGAATTTTAAGAATCATAGCGCTCTTGAAACACAATACATTGAGGAGATGCTTAACATCAAACAATGCATACGAGAGCTCCGTCATGCCAGAACTGTTGTCACCCACCTAAGTATAGTTAGTATAGATGAAAGCTTGCCAACAAGTACAGTTTGAGGTCTTATACAAATATTTCCTTCATGCTAACTGTATCAGCCATATGTTGCAAGCTTTACTGTCACATACTAAAGGTCCTCTTATGCCCTTAACCTTCTGAGTGCTGGGCAGACTATCACAGTCTAGAACAGTTGTACATTGCCACAGTACTGTAAGCTCTTTGCAGACTGACAGGTTAGAACTAGCTCTGAAACTAGACCCTGTTGCAGGGCTGGATTAACAATGGGTCGGATGGGGCTGCAGCTCCAGGCCGCTCACAAAAATAGGCCCACTGCCAACAGAATCTACTGTAGGCAGGAAATGATTTTTGCAGCTATAACCTGCTGCCTGTGACAGTGGGCATCCGAGGACCCGCCCACTGAAAGCCCGGCGGGCCAGCATGTCACTCCCCGACTACCTGTGGTTCAAACATCAGACATGACTAAGCTCCCCCATGACTACATCCCCCTTCAGTAGTCACACCCACGCTATGCTGGTCACATCCTCTGTGGCAGTACACAATAGGCCCTTTATAAATTTCAGCTCCAGGGCCAAATGGACCTTTATCTGGCACTGCTCTGTTGAGTAAATGTAAAATTCTATTAATATACACAAATAATTTTTCCCCAAAATCCAATTTCTGGCGATTTGCCAAATAATGCCTTATTGCACTTTTATAAATATTTTTGGGTTACATTATTACCTCTATCAAAGGCTTCTAGGTATGCAGCAGAGATCCATTTTTGTAGCTGAGTTCAGCCATTTCATACATACATACATACCACACAGCTTTGCTTAAAAACAGACTAGAGCTGATCTCCACAACTGTACCTCTAGTTTTGTCACACAGGAGAGGAGGAAGCAGTGCACACAAAGCTTAGCAATGATAAATCTCATTGATATACGGACACACTGTAAAGCTAGGTACACACTAAATGATGTCTGTACCCAGCAATGTTACCGACAATCCCAGGGCCGTCATACACACTGGGCAATCTGGTGCCCGACCGACCGATATACCGGTCCCCTAGCGCTGCATGGGATCGTCAGCCGCATTGCCTGATCTTACATGCTGCACATAAGATCAGGCGATGAGGCTGACGGCCCCATGGGAGCACGTACTACACGATGTAGTGCATACACACTACACATTTTTAACGATTTGTTGTTCCGATGTGTTGGAATCGACCAAATCGTTAAAGCTATTGGGGGTCATTCAGACCCACTCGCGAGCGGCCGTCCGCTCGCAAGTGGGTCGATGGTCCCCACTGCGCATGCGCACGACAGAGGGAGCTCCTTCGCTCGGAGTGTCTCATCAAAGGGGGCGTGCTGTCGATGGTGACTGACAGCACGCCACCTTTGGTGGGCGTGCCGGGGGCGTGCCTGCCAGACGGAGGCGTTCCCAAGGGAACGCCTACCGTCTGAAGCCGGCCCCACTGACATCACTAATGATGTCAGTGGGAGTGATTTTGGCTCTGATAGAGGCCTTGCGGTTGAAAAACCCAACCGCAGGCTTTTACTCGCAGTTCCGATGGTCGCGATGGTCAAGACCATCGCGACCATCATTCTGCATGCTCGCATATGCTGTGGGTGGTGACGCTCCGTATTAATGGAGGTGGGCCCTGATTCAGATCGAGCGCTCTGGTCAGAGCGTCCGGCTCTGAATCAGGGCCTTTGTGTAGTGTGTAGGGACCATTATCTCCCCAGTGGATGGTTGTGCAAAGTGACCTGGAGGAAACAAACATGTTTTTATAGTTATAGATCTTAATAATATGGCTTCAAAATGTGCACAATGCCTAAATGAATCTGATCAAAATTTATGGAATTTTTTTCATTCCTGTCCATAAATACAGTTTGCAGAAGCTACCTATCTGTCTGTCTGCATGCACAGTCATTTGTCCATACCTGCCAAAATTCCTGAGTTAAAAGAGGTTTAAAAAACATCTTGATAATCTATCCCCCTGGATTAGCAACTAGTGTTAAGGTGCACCTAAGAATAAAAAAAACATTCCTGATTAGTAAATTTGGACATTTGATGTTATGTCTCCAATCTACCCAAACCACTTCCAAGCCATAAAAGGCTATTCTAATGCTAAACTAAGATCCATTTGGCTAAAGAAAATTGGGACAGCGTAAAACATTTTGGGCTCTATTTACTACAATTCGCATATTGAATGCAGATTGTAGTGTGATATTACCGAGTGAATTCACATTGCGAATTCAGGCAATATCACAGGGATTTACTACAAATCCCTCACAGGGACAGAGCTTGCGATAAAGCTCTGTCCTTGCGAATCCCCTTCGGAGCCTTATCACGGTATTTTCACCAAAAATACCGTGATTGAGTGCCCGCGCATGCGCCGACTGGTCGCCGCTGCTACCCCCCCGGTGCTAAGCCCCGCCCCCGTGATCACAGACCCCCACGCGACCCCCCCTCCCCCCCCGCGACCCCCCTCTGCCTTAATTACACTTACCTGCATGCTCCGGGCCTCCGGTGATGTTCTCCATTCCTCCGGTCAGGTGATCTCCCATACTGCACTGGGGCCCGATCACCTGATGACTGGGCAGCAGTGCACTATGGGAGACCAGCTGACCGGAGGGGAGTCATCACCGGAGGCCCGATCACCGGTCCCTGGAGTCAGGTAAGTAAATTTTTTGTTTTACTATTTTTTTTTTCAGTAATCAGCTTGCGGTCTGTTTAGATCACACAGCTGATTACTGGGACCAACTCCCGGCTCTGCCCACCCTGTTAGAGCAGAGCAGGAGGCCGGTAACCGGGGGAGACCCTGGATAACGCCACCTCCAGGTGGCTTTATTATCACAGGGCTTTCCCCGATATTTTTTCACATTTTATTTTTAGTAACTCTGGTCGGATCACATTTCCCATTACAGTTATGGGAAATGCGATCTGCTTTACTAAAAATAAGTGATACTTAGGGGTTGGAGTAGAATTTTACGAATTCTACTCCAATTGCCCTGTAATATAATTATAGGTGATACTAAAATAATGTGAAAAGGGTATGAAAACACCCTTTTTCACTTTATTTTAGTCAAAATAATATTAATAAATAGAGCCCTTTGTCTACATTGGGTACAGGCCCCATGTAATGCGGCCACATGAGAGCCAAATTGCTGAATATGTCCACTTAGACCACCAAATTATACCAAATATTTGTATATTGGTAGAAAGTGAAACAGTAAAATTATCAACGTAAAGTCCATGGACTTTCGTTAATTTAAATTCAAACAATCTTTATTACATGTAGAGATGTAACTTTTTGTGTTTTGGATCTGGATCTTTCTTCGTGTTTTGGATCTGGATTGGTTTTGCCAAAACCACCCTTCCGTGTTTTGGGTTTTGTGTTTTGTGTTTTAGATCTATATATTTTTGGAAAAAAGCATAAAAACAGTTAAAATCACAGAATTTTTTTTTTTTTTTTTTTTTTCCTACGCTATTATTAACCTCAGTGGCAGACAGGATAGCAGTTTGAGAAACTAGGCCCCAAAGAGTACATACTTGGCACTGCTACTTTGTTGATGAACGTGTGGCTAAGGCGCACACAAACACAGAAAAAGAAAAAAAGAAACCGTTTTAATTTTTTGGGGCTCTTTGGGGGTTACACCTCCTTTCAACAGACCAGCCGGCCCTTGACTTATGACACAGGTGCACGCTTGGCACTGCTACTTGTTGATGCACGTGCGGCTATGGCGCACACAAACACAGAAAAAGATTTATTTTTTATTTTTGGGGCCACTCTGGGGGTTACACTACCCTTCAAAGGACCAGCCGCCCCTTGATGTATGACACAGGCGCACGTTTGATGCTGCTACTTTGATGATGCACTTGCGGCTAAGGTGCACACAAGTCACAAACACAGAAAAAGTTTACATTTTTTGGTGCACTCTGCAGGGACGTAGCTAGGGTAGTGCGACCGATGCCATCGCACAGGGCACCACAGGTCAGGGGGCGCTGTTTGGGCCTCTCAATTTTCTGTTTATTATCATTCTTGCTTGTAGATTCCTCTTATTTTATCCCCAGCATCTCCTGGCCTCTCTTATTTCATCCCCAGAGTCTCCTGGCCTCTCCTATCTCTTTACCTGGCCCTTCCCCTTGAAGCCATGGCCTTTTTTAAGTGCATTATGTCCCTTTGAAAAATGAGGGGGGCGCCAATGTGCTTTCTGGCACAGGGCACCAAAAAGTCTAGTTACGGTTCTGGCACTCTGGGGGTTACACAACCCTTCAACAGACCAGCCGGCCTTGAACTTATGACACAGGCGCATGCTTGGTGCTGCTACTTTGTTGATACACGTGCGGCTAATGCGCACACAAACAGAAAAAAAAAAGTTTTTTGCACTTGGGGGGAGCACCCCTGATGGACAGAGCACCCCCTGGACAACAACACAGCACCCCTTTAGGACTACAGCCTTTATGGGACAACAGCACTGCACAACACAGCCCAGCCAGCCCCTATCATTCCTAGTAGATACTGTATGTACTGTTCCACAGTGTAACTGCACCTCAGAGCATGTGGATATCATTGTGCACCCTCCTGTAAAGCGCGGGATATTCCTGCACATGTGCACAATTCACCCTTTCATTTTGTTTAAATAATCATGTTCTGGAAATTTAAATATTGTTTTTAAATTCAGTGCAAAACTAGCCACACTTAAGAAAAGTGTGTCCATGTCTTCCCATGGGATGGGGAAAACATTTTCACCCCACTGACACCAACATCTAGGCAGGGCCGGATTAAGGGCAGGGCGACAGGGGCGGTTGTCCTGGGGCCCCCACACATACGGGGCCCCCACACACTATTTCCAATCCCCGGCCGCTTGTTCTAACATTTCCCCGCTGCTGTCCCCCGGCAGCTCAGCTGTTCTCTTACTGCGGCTGCCGAGTACTCAGCAGACTCACTACAGTGAGTCACTGTAGTGAGTCTGCTGAGTCCTCGGCAGCCGCTGTAAGTGTGACAGTCACAGTCTCGTGAGATTATGACGTCAAATCTTGCGAGACTGTGGCTGGTCAGTCTCTGAGAGAAGAGCGTGGCTGTCTGCACTGTCTGTATAATATATATATATATATACACACACATACATTTAATCTATATATTATATACAGTCAGGTCCATAAATATTGGGACATTGACAGAATTTTCAGATTTTGGCCTCTATTCACCACCACAATGGCTTTGAAATGAAACAAACAAGATGTGATTTAACTGCAGACTTTCAGATTTAATTTGAGGGTAATTAAATCCAAATCAGGTGAACGGTGTAGGAGTTACAACGGTTTCAATATGTGCCTCACACTTTTTAAGGGGCCAAAAGTAATGGGACTATCAACTCAAAAGTTATTTCATGGACAGGTGTGGGCTATTCCCTCATTATATCATTATCAATTAAGCAGGTAAAAGGTCTGGAGTTGATTCTAGGTGTGACATTTGCATTTGGAATCAGTTGCTGTCAACTCTCAATATGAGATCCAAAGAGCTGTCACTATCAGTGAAGCAAGCCATCATTAGGCTTAAAAATCAAAACAAACCCATCAGAGAGATAGCAAAAACATTAGGTGTGGCCAAATCAACTGTTTGGAACATTCTTAAAAAGAAAGAACGCACCGGAGAGTTCAGCAACACCAAAAGACCCAGAAGACCACGGAAAACAACTGTGGTGGATGACAGAAGAATTATTTCCCTGGTGAAGAAAAACCCCTTCACAACAGTTGGCCAAATCAAGAACACTCTCCAGGAGGTAGACGTATATGTGTCAAAGTCAACAATCAAGAGTGAATATAGAGGGTTCACCACAAGATGCAAACCATTGGTGAGCCACAAAAACAGGAAGACCAGATTAGAGTTTGCCAAACAACATCTAAAAAAGCCATTACAGTTCTGGAACAACATCCTATGGACAGATGAGACAAAGATCAACTTGTACCAGAGTGATGGGAAGAGAAGAGTACGGAGAAGGAAAGGAACTGCTCATGATCCAAAACATACAACCTCATCATTGAAGCATGGTGGTGGTAGTGTCATGGCGTGGGCATGTATGGCTGCCAATGGAACTGGTTCCCTTGTATTTATTGATGATGTGACTGCTGACAAAAGCAGCAGAATGAATTCTGAAGTGTTTCGGGCAACATTATATGCTCATATTCAGTCAAATGCTTCAGAACTCATTGGACGGCGCTTCACAGTGCAGATGAACAATGACCCGAAGCATACTGCAAAAGCATCCAAAGAGTTTTTTAAGGCTAAAAAGTGGAATGTTATGCAATGGCCAAGTCAGTCCCCTGACCTGAATCCGATTGAGCATGCATTTAACTTGATGAAGACAAAACTGAAGGCAAAATGCCCCAAGAACAAGCAGGAACTGAAGACATTCGCAGTAGAGGCCTGGCAGAGCATCACCAGGGATGAAACCCATCGTCTGGTGATGTCTATGCATTCCAGACTTCAGGCTGAAATTGCCTGCAAAGGATTTGCAACAAAGTATTAAAAAGTGAAAGTGTAGATTTAGGATTGTTTAGTTTGTCCCATTACTTTTGGCCCCTTAAAAAGTGGGAGGCACATATAGAAACCGTTGTAATTCTTACACCATTCACCCGATTTGGATGTAATTACCCTCAAATTAAATCTGAAAGTCTGCAGTTAAATCACATCTTGTTTGTTTCATTTCAAAGCCATTGTGGTGGTGAATAGAGGCCAAAATATGAAAATTCTGTCAATGGGCCTGATTCAGAGCCGGACGCTCTGACCAGAGCGCTCGCTCTGAATCAGGGCCCTCCTCCATTAAAATGGAGCGTCCTCCTGGACGCTCGTATAGCTGTGGGTGTCCACCCACAGCATATATGAGCGTCCAAAAAGATGGTCGCGATGGTCTTGACCATCGCGACCATCGGACTTGCGACGGAAACCCTGCGGTAGGGTTTCCCAGCCACAAGTCCTGGAGTGATTTTGGCTCTATCAGAGCCAAAATCACTCCCACTGACATCACTAGTGATGTCAGTGGGGCCGGCTTAAGACGGTAGGCGTTCCCATGGGAACGCCTCCGTCTGGCAGGCACGCCCACCAAAGGGGGCGTGCTGTCAGTCACCATCGACAGCACGCCCCCTTTGGTGCGAGACCCGGAGCGACAGCTTGGCTGTCGCAGTCCGGGTCTCGCGCATGCGCACGACGGAGCTCCCTCCGTCGTGCGCATGCGCAGTGGGGAACATCGACCCACTTGCGAGCGTACTGCCGCTTGCGAGTGGGTCTGAATGACCCCCAATGTCCCAATATTTATGGACCTGACTGTATATATATATATATATACATTTAATCTATGTGTATATGTATATCTATATATATATATATATATATATATACTCCCAAAGGTGCAGCTCCCCAGGCGCTTTGAAAGAATCACAATACCGGCATTTAAAATCAAGCAACGTTTCAGTGCATATTTATTAGCACTGTCATCAGGCTATCATGCTAATAAATATGCACTGAAACGTTGCTTGATTTTAGATGCCGGTATTGTGATTCTTGCAAAGCGCCTGGAGTGCTGCACCTTTGGGAGTTTATGTGAGTTATAGTGCTGGCACCCGGCCACATTGCTACATTACCTGGACAGCTGGACCCTGCATATTTCTTATATAATGCTGGTTGTTACATTATACTTTTTTTTTCTATAACATTGCCCCTATATTTACTTTGATTTTATTGATTGGGGCCCCCACAAGTTTGTTGCCCAGGGGCCCCCACAGACCTTAATCCGGCCCTGCATCTAGGCCACCAACTATATGAGCTTACCCATAACAAAAGTTATGGGTAAGCAAAAGTAGTGCATAAGTTTGCATGTTATTTCACAAAACCTCCATTACACTGCAGGAATTAGTTTTTTCAGGAACTTACAGTGGTACATACTACATGCATTTCCATTCCATGTCTTTACACTCTCACTTTGCACAAGCTTACATACTGCTGGTAGTAGAGCACATACTGTATGTATTTAAGGTACCCTATTCTCACAAGCTCGTTGCTTAACTGTGTTTACCACAAGGGATATATGAAGGGCCTGGTTAAGGGCAACATGGGTCTGGGGCTGAAAATGTTCAAGTGCCTATACTGAGAAGTGGATCAGCTGTGATCAGTGCTGTGTGGGTGTAGCCAGTGCCATGTGGGCATGTACATCCACTACACTATCAGCCCCACTTCATACTTGCCTACCTTTAGAATTCCCGGAGATGAGATGCAGGTGAACAGTGATGGGGCGGAGCCGGACTATTTGCATCATTAGACCCCACATCCTCACTGCAAAATGCAGTGTATTGTGCATATTTGGCGCAACTATCATAGAATCACATAATTAGGCACCATCCCCTCCTCGCCGATTCCATGTAAGAATCTCCCCATTCTACCCACTTCTCTAGGAAGTGGGCGGGATGTGGAAGGAGTGCCTACTCTCCCGGAGGTGCGGAGGGGCTACATGAAAATTAGGGAACCTCTCGCAGGTTCTGGAAGAGTAGACAAGTATGCCCCATTGTCTTCCTAAGTAAATTCTCAGGTAAATTCCTAAGTACCATAAATAAAAATAGAAAAATTGCGTAATTTTGTGAGAAAGCAACTAAAACAATTTTAATACTTATGATTGTTGGCCGACTAGGCAGCTGGTCATCACCATGCTGCCATGATAATGGGCCTATTTTTATGTGGAGGCCTGGAGCTGTAACTCCATCCACCCCATTGTTAATCTGGCCCTGATTATATATGCATAAATTATGAGATTTAGGCATGACTGTACCAGTAGAAAGGTTCAGTCCTGATGTTCTTAGGCATGCCTGCTTCCCCTTCTCTTCATTATGCTACACATAACGTTTGCCACAAATTATTTTATTGTGAGAGGATTATCACAGTCTAGTAACATTGGCAGCCGGATTCTGGAAAAAGACATAGGGGGGATTCAATTGGTGGCGAATGGTGCACATTGATGTTGCCGCGACGTTTAAATGCCAGCAACGGTAGCCTGTCTCGCACCTTTCGACCCCGGCCGGCCGAATGCCCGACGGGGTAGCAAACACTTTTATGCAAGATCCCACTGTCGCGCTGAATGGACTGGGCGAATAGATTCGCCCTTAGTTGAATTCCCCCCCATAGAGGTTCAGGGGAAAAGAAGTCAACAATAACAATATACTGCAAACTGGTTTGTGCCATCAAAGAAACAATGTAAAGTCATTTACCAACATTATTTTATTTGTTTACAGTTTTCCATTAATATTAGATGAATACGAAAAATAAAATGGGTTATTTTCTTCAAGTATTAAAATCCAGTCAGTGTTGAATTAACATTTCAGACGAAAAAGCTATAGGCAAGGATTGCATTTTAGGTAAATTTACAAAAACTGTGTATTGGGGGTTTATTTTCTAAAAGCTGCCAATAATCAGTATTTTTGCCAGTGGAATTTAAGACAGCAATACTATGACATGCTAAACCAGGTGTGCTTTGCATTTAATTGTATTGCTGTTTTAAATTCAGCTAGCAAACACATCTATAATTGGCGGATTTAAAAGTTTAGTAAATAAACCCTTTAGAGTTATGAAATACATATAGGGCGGGATGCATCATCATCACATGTTTCAGGCATACTTGCCTACTTTTGAAAAAGCATTTCAGGGAGATTGTGAAAGCAGCACCTATGAGCGCGTGTTACAGTGGGCGTGTACTGATAAATCTGAGAGGCGTGTCCTAAACCTGACTTACATCCAAATGTAAACCAGCCCAAAAGCAGTTAGTAAGATCTATTTCTTGATGAAAACACACTAATACTTTACAGAAATTCATAGGGATCATTGTGCCTTATAATAACCAATGCAAGGAAATTACACTAATGATCCCATTTGAATGTATATATCTCTGTTTTTTGATATAACAGCTTCATAATGGGGGTAAGGATGAAATGAGGGAGATTGCTAGACTCTTCAGAGAGACAGGGAGATTGCTACTATTTCAGGGAGTCTCCCTGACAATGAGGGAGAGTTGGCACGTATGGTTTCAGGCAATACATCCCACCACTTATCACATACATAGCGGTGTTTATTAACGCTGTATGCATAAATAAATGCAACTAAAAGAGCTGTCCTTTGCATTGTGAGGACTTCTGGGTTTATGACCCAGGAGTCCTACTGCACAACCACGGCTGTCATCTGTGCATGTGCAAGCTGCAGGTAGGATTATTCGGATCCCTCTCAGGTAAATTCTACGGTAAGAAGCCATAGGATTCTATAGATGGTGCTGCCTTTCCGAAACAAGCTCCGGAAAGTTTTGCTTTCTGGAGTTTGGTGCATACCGGCACATTGCAGCCCCATAGAATTCTATGGGGACTGCAGTGTCGGCGGACTGCTGCGGATACCTCTGATATTTGCTGCGGATCACTTTAATGCATGTGAGGATTGCAGCAAACCTCCAAAAATGGTCGTTTTCGGAGGTTTGATCATATTTTTGGGGTTAACACATACCGTCCATAGTCTAGGACTATACATAATTTTATATGAAGCCTTCAGGATACTTTGTACTTTAATTAAGTTAGGACATATTATTTTATGGAATGAGCTAGAATCCTGGCATTTAAACACTTGCTCTGTCTGCCTCTCTGACACATAAAACCAGGACTCTGTGATAAGTCTGCTTTCACTTATGTTACAAAAAGTGTACTGAATCCTCTGTATCAACACCCCCCCATCCCATGTTCAGTCCTCCGATCTCAGTGTGACTGGAGCCAGGGAAATTAACACCATATATATATGCAATTCCCAAAGGACTCATACTGAGCAATTTGTGTGTTGTGCTAAGCAAACAGATGTTTTTGTTTTTCATGTACAAACTTCTCTGGGCATCAAGTCATGAAACCGTCACAGAATACAGAGAGAATGTGAACATCTCTGCTTGTTTAAAGCTGTCTGTGAGTCAAGGGACTGTGCTATTCATTGCTCAATGGGATGAATTCCCATTGGAAAAAGAAATATTTAAAGTGTACATTCCTGTATACAGTAAACAGAAAATAATTGTATACTTTGTGAATATGTTATATATTTTTGCATTGAGGTCTTGGATTTGATTGCCATCATGGCTCTAATTGTGTGGAGCTTGCATATTCTCCCGGTGCTTGCGTGCGATTCCTACCACAATTCAAATATATACAGGTATGTTAACTGGCTCCCGACAAATATTATCACTAGTGTACGTGTGGTAGGGAAGTTAGATTGTAAGCTCCACTGGGGCAGGGACCGATGTGAATGGCCAAATATTCTCTTTGTATAGCACTGTAGAATATGTATGTGCTTATAAATAACTGGTAATAAATAAATAACAGTGCTATGTCTCGTGGTGGCCATTTTGTGGGTGGCACCAGTCAATCAACATTGCCCAATGTATAAGCAAATACCACCCTGTGCACCCCACTAATATTAACATGTCTCTTCTCTCTCCTATTGCAAGATGAGCTGAACAGGTGCTGGTATAGACCAACACTTACATAGAACGCAATCTTTAGACTAAATACACCAAGACAATTGGGTTTAAATGATGAGCAGTGATGTTCTATCCCAGAAGATATCTCTTGAGGTCATCTTGCTCCAGACTGTCTGACTTCCAATGGATTACTTTTATATAACTACAGCTTTTTTGTCAGGAACACTCACTACCTGATCTGTGCCAAGAGAAGGCTACCAGAGGATTTGTATTCCTTTTGATTATAGTTTTCATATTATGACTGGCTAAGGCTTGATTCTATGAACCCAATAACCAAGGAGGTTCATTCCATGAGCAAGAGCATGCCACTTCTGAAACTGCAGGTACTACTAACCCTGGGGAAAGATTACTGAATGATTCCATGATGGGAGACCAGCAAGTCCTGAGTCTGTTAACTAGTTACAGGACTAACAAAGAAACATGCCGGAGAAAGGTGAATAGTGGGTACAGTAGCTGTTTAGTCTTACTGGCCCATATCAGAAATCGCACATCTTTTGCTATATTTCTGGAGAAAATATATGATTGGGTGGTCGGTAAATCCATTTCTTCTACACCACACCACCCCTTCTGCAGGTTTTCCTAATCCTGCCCTGTCTCCTACGCTGCTGTTAATTTTATAGATATGTGCAGGACTGATAAAGAGGCAAGTCTTCCTTTGGTGGAGAAGTTAGCGCACTAAACAGGGTATTTGCTGTGAATAACACCCATGTGCATGAGGGTTTGCTCATTATATTAGCAGTCATAGTGCTTATGTGCCTGTGATGTCATACTCTACATTTAGTCAGAACACATACAAATATATATATATATATATATATATATATATATATTTATATGTCACTAGACCATACTTTAGATGTTGTATTTTGAGAAGGATGTCATACCTCAGTTAGACTGACAGGATGACTCTGGGAAGAAATAACGGGTTTATGATATAGAAAAGACAAATAATGGGAACACTATTGAATGTAAACATTTAAAGCAGATTTAATAAATCATCATAGAATTTAAGCATAGAAAGGTGCCCAACGCAAGACACCAAACATGGCTGGGTGCCGGAGAGAGAGAGAGAGAGGAGCTCAGCAGGACTGAGTACTTACCTGATCCTAAATCTGGCATAGCTGGATCCATCCTAGATGAGGTTGGCATCACAGCGGCCTGTTAAGCACGCAATGCATCCTTGCTCTTTTGAGGACAAGCAGCATCCTTTCTATGGCAAACTTGAATCTGATAACATTCAAGTTCAGCCAATAGACATTCATATATTCAAAATTGGTGCTGACTTATTGCTCCTGGTGCATAGACCAATCAGGAGCAACCATGTCAAGCCAATTATGGCTCATCTCATCATTGCCACGCCCCTTCACTCCAGCTTATTTAGCTGCCACTTACAGGGACAGTGCAGTTCGTCGGCAGAGGGTAAGTAGAGAAGAGCTCCCGAAGACAAAATTGAGAAGACTGTTAGACAGCTGTGCACTCCAGCATTGTCTTCTCTCTCTACTGCACATGCTGGGTACTGAGATCCAGAGTCAGCAGGGGGCGTGACCTCCGACCTGATGACGTCATTGTTTAGTTACTGCTCATGTGCAGCTGGTGCCATCTTTAATGTGCACAGTATCACAGTACTGTGCTCCTGAGGTGAGACACCTAAATATCACTGTTAACCGCTGCAATACCACTATTTTTCTTCCACTGATACCGCTGTGTTACCACTGTTACCTGTTACCCTGTTGATATCAATAAACGCAGCATCCTCGTTAAGGCCTCTCTATGTGGGCTAACAGTCATTTTCACTTCCACCTGACACCTATTGTAACCACCCCACCAATAGGCTTTATCAATAAAGGCGCCATACTGAAGGTGAGAGTGGATGGAGTGAGGTAAGTGCACGACTACACAACACCTCATCATATAAACGTACAATGGGCCTGATTCAGCGTTGTATGGTATTGCACAGCCACAGGGAAGCGACCATACTTCCAATATGTGAACGCAGCAGGAGGCGTCTAATGTAAATAGATGCCTCCTGCAGCACAGTCCAAAGTTCACATACGGGAGCCACACCATCTGCAGTGAATCCCAGCTGGCGATGTTTATGGCAGTGTTTGGGGTGGCAGTTGGTGTTGCTTCCCTATTTGAATTTTGGACTGCCCCATCTCTGGAGCCACCACTGCTCCTGATCATAGCTCAGATTTGAGTGCTGCATCCTAAAACACAGCATCAGATCTTCTGCAAGACTAACTGAGGCCAAAAAACAAGGGCAAAACATTTTCCGGAATGGAGGCTGGCCCCACTCACTCCTGCCCCCAAAGGGCTGCAGCCTGTCAATCAGGCTGCAGCTTTTGCTGTACCACTCAAGACACTGGGCCTGATTCAGACCCACTCGCGAGCGGCTGTCCGCTCGCAAGTGGGTCGATGTTATGCACTGAGCATGCGCACGACGGAGGGAGCTCCGTCGTGCGCATGCGCCAGACGCGACGAGCGAAGGAAAGTCCTTCGCTCGTTGTGTCCGATCAAAGGGGGCGTGCTGTCAATGTTGATTGACAGCACGCCCCCTTTGGTGGGCGTGCCTCCCTGACGGGGGCGTTCCCACGGGAACGCCTCCCGTCAGAAGCCGGCCCACTGACATCACTAGTGATGTCAGTGGGAGTGACTTTGGCTCTGATAGAGCCAAAATCACTCCGGAGCTTGCAGTTGAAAACCTCAACCGCAGGCTCCGGCTCGCAATTTCGATGGTCGCGATGGTCTCGACCATCGCGGCCATCAAAAAGCACGCTCGTATAGCCTGTGGGTGGTGACCCACAGCTATACGAGCGTCCAGGAGGACGCTCCATGAAAATGGAGCCCGGCCCTCATTCAGAGCGTGCGCTCTGCTCAGAGCGTACGGCTCTGAATGAGGGCCACTGTTTTTTGCCTCTATTTCCCCTATAAAATATACATTACTCAATATTTTTTAGTTACAGTAAGCCACTTAAATTAGCCTAGACACAACTGCACAGAATAGACACACAATACAATTTTTTTCTCAATTAAAGTGAGTTCTTGTCACCATGTAGCGCTGCATCAGTTAGTGTGTTGAACTACGTATATGGGGGCTGTGCAATGCTGAACGCAGATTATGGGGAATCTGCGCGTGCACAGGACCCATTCTGTGAGTGTGCAGAATGGGTCCTGCATAATCGCACGAAGTCCCTTCGATGCCTCTGCCTGATTGACAGGCAGAGGTATTTAAGGGGTGGCGCAGGGGTGGCCAGCATTCCCAGAAATGGGGGTAGGGGGATGGTCGCGATGGTGATCCCAGCCTGAGACCTCGGTCGCAGTGGGGGGATCACAAATGCAGCAGGCTGTGTCATACACCTCCTGCTGCATTTGCATATTTGCAAGGACAGAATTGCAAAGCTGCCTGCATGCAGCTTTGCAATTCCGTCCACTGCTGAGTCACCCCCATAAGCAGCAACTTTTACAGAAGGAATGGTTGCTGACTCGCTGTTAAAAATTTGGGTTCTCCACATGTATACCAAAAAGAATCATTAATTAAAAAAATGACTCCATAAATAGACAGCAGAGACTCTCAGGAAGAAACAGGTAAGTTATTGTACAATATAGCAGTTCCAGAAATATCAGTAGCTACTATCTCTTCATAACATGGCAAATATAGTTACAGTTGGAATTAGTAACTGCAGTACACTAAAAAAGGATTTAGTGCTCATAATATGACTGGCTAAGGTTTACTTAAACTTTATAAATCTTAAAAATGAACTAAAAGACATATAAGCATATCAGGCCAGTGTTGTTCTGAATAAGACCAATCCAAATTTTGGGCTTGGTTCTGTTTTAGCCATCATGACTACAATCAGAACTTACACTGTAGGCTGAGGAGCGCTATGGCACTGCCTTCATCCTCAGTGCAGACAGGTAAGCTTAGGAGGCGGTCTCTAGGATCTGCCAAACTCACTGAGAGGTCTAACCTTTGAAATACGATACAGCACATGCGCAGCATCTTCATGCATCTTTCTTCCTGGTATTCATGCTCAGAGCCGTAACTAGACTTTTTGGTGCCCTGTGCCAGAAAGAGCATTGGCGCCCCCTCATTTTTCAAAGGGACATAATGCACCCAAAAAAAGGCCATGGCTTCATGGGGAAGGGCAAGGGAAGAGATAGGAGAGGCCAGTAGATGCTGGGGATGAAATAAGAGGAAGCTACAAGCAAAAATGATAATAAACAGAAATTTGACAGGCCCAAACAGCGCCCCCTGCCCTGCGGTGGCCTGTGCGATGGCACCGGCCATACTACCCTAGCTACGGCCCTGTTCATGCTGACTAGATGTTACTCCAGGGAGTAAATTTACTAAAAGTTGGTTTTGCTTTTAAAGCAAAACTGACCATTATCACCTTCGTGCAGAAATGGGACATTTATCATCCGTTGGGTTTCAGCTTCAATCGAAGCCTGACAGCAATGTCAGTCGGTTTCTGCTCTAAATGCTGTCAGTTTTAACATTTCAGTTCAAAACCAACGCAAAATAAAAGTAAAAAACGATTAATATAATCTGTGCAGGCTTCTTAGGGTTGGGTATGGCATCCCGAGGGTCAGTATAGGCAGTCAGAGTGCCGTCAGTGGAATCAAAACTGTGAACATTTTTCAGTAGGTATTCTAAGTTTAACGCTAACCCCAACCCTAAACCAACCCCTCCCACATCCTAACCCTCCCCTTCGGCATCCTAACCCTCCCACAGCCTAACCCTTCCCTCCTCCCGCAGCCTAACTCTAACCACAGCGCTGCAGACCATACGTGGCATCATATAACTAAAGTTTATTAGCAATTACAATAACAAAACTTACTGTTTGAAGTTGACTGCATTTTGATCTGTCGGGCTGTCAGCAAGCCAACTACTTCCCACTTCTTAGCTGTAGAAGGATAAAAATAGATAAAAGGAAAAAAATGTGTGGTGTCCCCCCTAAAACCATAACCAGTCCAATAACTAGTCCCCAACCTCTCACCGGAGTGGGGTCCCCCCGATTTTCCAGTAAACAGCACCAGGCTGAACCAGCTGGGGGCTGAGGGAGACACATAGCATGGGGGCCCCTGCCATAACATAAAGCAGCCCTGGACTGGTCAGCCAATGCCTGGAATTTCCAGAGGAACCCCCAGGCCTGGACTGAAGGCCCAGGGGTTAATGGTGTAAAGAATAGAAAATTATATTGTTCTTTATAGTGGGACTACAGGTCCACCAAGCCTGCCCAGGCATGCTAGCACTTGTGAAACATGCCCAGAAAGTAAGGGTCTGCTGTCACTTGTAGTCCACCTGTAAAGAGGGAAGTCCTTTATTTAAAGAAAAAAATCATACCAAACCCATTGGATTTTCTTCTCTATGGTCCATGTACTAGTCCACTGGTCTTCAGAAAACAAATAAACAAAAATCCAGACACCAAACGGACTGTACTGTACACTTGGTGCAGTACTAGTGCGTAATAGCAAGTTATTGTCGGTAACTCTCATAAGAATGAATAGGTTAAGCGCTGAGCCTGGGAGCTCTCACCTTGTAGACGGTGGGTAAAAGACTATGCAATGAAATAAAAAGTGTTGCCGGAAGTACGAGTGCACAGTGCTCTCATTCCTTACTCTTTGCTTTGTGAAGGTGTGTATTCCTCCGCTGTGCATTTTGGGAACTGGCTCATTGGGCTCTAAGCAGCTGCCCTCCTGGCATCTATAGTACCAAGGCAGCACTACACCATCAGGCGGGTGAGACTAGGCCCATCTGATAAGAACAGATACTACATTTGAACTTAGCCAAAAGGCTGAGAAGCAATGTAATGATTACAACTATTAGAAGTCCCCTCAAATATCCAAGATGGTATGTAGTCAGTAAGTCGACATTCAGAATGTGGCCATGTACAGAATGTTGACAATCAACATGTTGACATTCAGTATCGAGTCGACACTCACATAATGTTGACTTTCACAGTTGACAGCCAATTTTTTGGTTAGATTAGGGTTAGCTGGCAATTAAGTTTAGATTAGGGTTAGGCTGCTGCTTAAAATAAAATTAAAAGGGAGATCCCTTTGTCAACATGCCGACTGTCAGCATTCAGTGTCAATTTGACATGTCGACATCCTGTACATTTTGGGTTGACATCCATCCAAGACCTGTCTAAAAGCACTCAGGCTATGATCGTCTGCATTGAAATGATCACAGAACTCCTCAGTGCCTTACAGAATACTTATGTTTAAAAGTAGGGAGTACGTATGTTGGAATATGTGTGTACAATGGTGGTGGTATGGCAGAGTGTAGATGCAAACCAACGTGAGTCAACGAACAGACCAGTACTTAACCAGTGGGGTGGTTTATTCTGCAGCAATCTGAAATGTACAACCAGACTCACAGTTATGCATACATAGACTCATCACATGAAGCGGAGCATACAGGTCATGTGTCGGTGACTGTATGTGGGTAGCTGTGCAGGATACAAGTGGTACCAGCATCATGGATTAGCAGTAACACACTCTTTGCTAAGTGGAAGATGTGGCACTCCAACACAGTAAGAAGATGGCGCCATGCATGCGCAGAAGTAAAGTCAGTGGCCATCTTGGTTAGGTACTTGAAGCTTCCCTGTAGGAACCAATATGAAGTAGGAGAAGTAGCACTCTCCAACTTCAATAACATTATCCTAGATAAAACAGCATATTGTTAAGGCTAAAAACAAAGGAAGAGTTCTGCAAATAAAGAGCCAAATGATTGCATGTACTACTACAAAGTTGAGGTTGATATGACAACAACAAAAATCCCTTCTTCTGTGAAAGATGCTAATTTAATATCAAAAGTTGTTTTAAATGACATATAATACATTTTATGACTTATCCTCTTCATAATATGTTCAATGAAGGCTTAGGAAATGCAGAAAGAGTTCAATTAGCTGCTTTTAATATCTATGAACCGTGTAATAAAATATTTGTTTCTTAAGATTAGGTGTACTGGCACCATTGGTTTTTATCTTAGATTTGGCATCATAAAGGATGAAATGTCTTGAAGAATTAACAGTAACAACGGGATAACAAGTGACATCATCTTGTTTTGTGGGAAAGAAATGAGGTGAAGAACCAAAAAAGTGACTTATGACCATTTTATGGACCGTCTTTTAGATAATCATTTCCACAGACAGTTATCTGTCAAACACATTCAGAGGATAATAAGACATCCTGCTCAAGATTTGCCTTTTTAAAGAGATGTCTCCTCAGTATGAAAGAAATGTCAGAGAGACGCCAATATAAAAAACGTGTAAATAATATAACCTTTTTGTGACAGTGATTACTCGTCAGTGTATCTATTCCATTCAAGGCAATAAGCTTTTTCTGTAATATCATGTTATGCTTATGTCCATTTGCACATAGAGCTGAGGAGTTTTCCCATTGAAAATCAGGGTTGTTAAAGTGCTGTGAGTTATATTATACTTTACATACGTACTGAGGGGCATCAAACAGACATCATCAATTCTTGCCTGTATGTCCAGCACTGCATCACAAGCATGAATAATCTAAAAGGACACTGATTCCCATGTCCACATCCCCAAACAGCAGGAAATGGGCAC
The DNA here is from genome assembly GCA_031769625.1 of Taudactylus pleione. Taxonomy (NCBI): domain Eukaryota; kingdom Metazoa; phylum Chordata; class Amphibia; order Anura; family Myobatrachidae; genus Taudactylus; species Taudactylus pleione. The sequence goes on from JAUIMM010000012.1 coordinate 8,352,304, forward strand.
TGAACTTGCTGATACTGTCTTGCCACCTACTTAACAGCTCACTTACATTATATGCATAATATATTATTGCAAGACGCATGGTAATCTGGAATCCCGAATAAGATTTATTTTTGTTAGTGTTGTGGTAAATGTTACCTTCTGTGAGGAGTGTTTCTTTTTCTACTTCTTTTCTTCAGTAGCACGCTCCTTACTCCCACTTTCACACTGCAGCAGAAAGGCAAGAATTTATCCCCCAGAGACAGAGAGTAATCAGACCAGAATTTGTGCCAAAATAAATCAATGTTTTTTTTACCAAGGGAACCACCATAAAGGCTAAGGTGGGACACGTGGTTTAAAAAATTACCCAGGGTAAGGTATATTCTATTTCAGCACAAAGTAAAATAAAACCCCCAAATTATCAATATTCACAACAAATTGCACTTAACTAGTACAGCAGAATTCTCACGGCTATGATTCACTAAACCACTAAACAAAGTTACTAAGATCAGTTATTATAATATTCTGACTCTTAACTTGATAAACTAAGCCTTATACACTACAAGATATGTACTAAAACTTCCTATACACGGGATGTAGTTATGAGGCCGGCGGTCTCAATCCCGACAGTGGAATCCCAGCAAGGGATTTAACATATGCGTCAAAATACCAACGCCAGCCCAAATGAAGGTAAACCTGGGGCGCCCTTAACATTAGCCGCAGTGGGGAGAGGGTTAGGATTAGGGAGTCCAGCAGGGTTTGGGTTAGGTTTGGGGGGGTAGATTAGGGATAGGCACCGCTTGGGGGGGGGTTAGGCTCCCCCAGGGAGAGATTAGGGCTAGGCACCCCGCCAGGAGGGTTAGGTTTAGGGAGTGGTAAGAGGGGGTTAGGGTTAGGCACCCCTGGGGGAAATTAGGGTTAGGCACCACTAATGGAGGGTTATTGGGGTCATGGGAGGGTTAGGATACTTACCTGCCCCAGTCGGGATCTCCTGTTGGGCATCAGCCACCGGTATTTCAATCCCATTCCCTATATGCTTATCTAAATATTAATCTTACAGGCCTTTTTCTTTCAACTTACTACAGCTTCATCACGCTGTGCTTCGAACACTGGTTATATGCCTCACTCAGCTAACTTTACAGGGACGTATCTATAATGGGTGCAGGGTGTACCGCACACCCTGCACCCATAGTATTACTTACCCCTCCGTAGTCCCACGTCGGCGCGGTCTGGCGCTGTAAAAATGACTGGAAAATGGTTGCCGCAGCCATTATCACGGTAACCTGCGCATACTCTATAGACTCTGGGCGTACTCTAGTGCCCAGAGTCTATAACTCTGGCACTGGCCACGCACAGCTCAGTGCGCTTCCGGCTGCCAGACAGAGAGGAGGGGGCCCATGTTGGAGACTGCACACGGGCCCCCTCCTCTGCACAAGGGCCCCTGTAACTATAACTCTGATTACTTTAATAACTAATATGTCCCAGAACACTAATACAAGTTAATTTCCCCTGGGAGGTTTGGACTTTAGAATTCGTGGTTGCATTTTGGTCTTTGTGTGCACAAGTTGGGGCCCTTCACTGTGTGCTGCAGTGCTGTTTGATACAAATGTTAAAAGCAAGTGTCTCTCTTTCTCTGTCAAAATGACAGCTTGTGTAAGTTTTATCTCACCCAGAGCAGAACTCAGCGGAGTATTGACGTCCCATCCTGCAGGTGTATACAGCTTACACTAAAGGTATCAATGACCACTTATTGGTTGCCTTACTGAAGCTGTTACAGTAGCAGCTTAGTACTAGAAGCTTGATGGACTCTGAAACAACTGTCCTTAGACAAGGTATTTACTGTACAGATCGATTTTAGTTCCTGCTGGTTTCTGTGTAGCTCTAACTAGACTGGAAGTATATCTGCTGCTCCCTGGACCTCAATCTGTACAACTCACAGGGCCTCACAATCATCATTCTGGTTCTCGCTCAACTGGTTTCTCTACTCCACAACTGAACTGCTGAACAGTGGGAAAAATGGCTACTTTCCTCTGCTCTGCAGATCTCCGCCAGAAACAGTATCTCCACATGTCTCCAGCAAACGGCAACTCAGACCATAATACCATAATACCACTTATTCTGGGAATGCGCAGCAGCAGCTTCTGTACAAGCTGGCCGGTGTGTGTGAAAGGAAACATTGTTCCTATACACCACTGGCCTGCAGGGATGGCATGGGCACGGCATGGCAGCCGTCCTTCTCAGTGGATATTCCCGGCTGTAACACGGCGACCGTGCCGTGCCAGTGTCGTGTGAAAGGATCCACCCGCTTCCATCCACCACTAAATTTCACACCCGACAAAAAAGCGCCGGGATTTTTGCCGGCCGGTGAAAACCAGAAGGTGTGAAATTGCCCTAAGGCATAAACATGTCACTGCTCCTCACCTCAGCTCATTCCTGCATCATCACGCCACTCTACACAGTGCTGCAAATGTCCTGCATCTCCCAGGGCTCACCCCTTTCTCCTCCTCCTTGGGTTTGCAGGGTTTCCGCGTGTAACACTCTGCCTTAGCCGTCTGATATCTCCTCTCCTCGGGTGCATTGCACATGCTACCAACCTTTCACCATTCCCATGATATTCTGGGGAATGTAGCTTCCAATGGAGCTGCAGTCCTGTGCAACAATCATCAGGCTGCAAGGAGGGAAACCAATCAAAGTGATACCCGCAAGGTATTACAGTAAATCATTCTGTTGGCAGGGATAATTCTTCATCATCTTAGAATTAAGTAAAAATAAGTAAGTGTAAAATGAAAGGAGCCAGCTAGCCATCTCAGCAGGACTTTCACAGTCTACAGGGACTCTACCTTTGTTCTATATTAATTCACTAGGATTTCATATCTCAGGAGGATGGCAGCACAGCTCTTAGAATATTGTTGAAATTAATACTCCATCTAAAAACAAATAGTTCACTGAGTTAATAAAAAAGCAAATTGTACTTATTCAAATGTAACTTTACTCATGCAAATGGAAGGTTCGTGGTGAATTGGCATTAAAACAAAGCAGTCCAGCCAAACCTAAAAGAAGACAGCATTCCAGCCAGATTGATTGAATTTTGCAGAAAAAAGTCAGTTTACGGCAGGTATCATTAAGTTACATTGAGTCACATCTGCTAAAGAATTATTGCTGGCGAAAGTATTTGTTGGGTATTTTCCTACCAGCCAATCGGGAACTAAAATCCCCAGCCCACTCTGCTTCACAAAATCTTTCTTGGGCTATTTGTGTCACCTTTTAGCTTTCCCATGGTGTTATAGTGGTTGTACAGTAGTATTGTGAACAGAGACCCTAGCCACGCAGCCAACATGGTCATCACTGCATAAATCTTGGTGTTGCAGCACCCTCAGCGAATGGAAAATGTCATTGCTATGCGCCTAATGTGGACTGAATGGGATGTAATTAAATTGCTGGTGGACGTAATGCCGGCCATCGAAATGCCGATGCTGGAATTCCACCGCCCAGAAAAACGCTAACGCCATTATCCCGAAGGAGATCAGGTATCGCTGTTTCCCTGGGGATGAGGGGTTAGGTTTAGGCACCCCCGGGGGGGGGGGGAATTAGGGTTAGGCACCCTCCACAGGGAAGGTTTGGATTTGGCTACGAGGAAGGGGGGTTAGGCACCCCCCCGGGAAGGAAGGTTTATGTTTGCGGTAAGAGGGGGTTAGGCACAACTGGGGGGGATGTTATGGTTAGGAACTAGGGAGGAGGTTAGGGTTAGGCACCAAAGGGGGAGGGTTAGGGTGGGAGAGGGGTAGGGTTAGGCTTTGAGGGTTTGGGTCGGGATCTTCAGCGTTCAGGCTTCCGGCAATATTTCATACCCATTCCAGACTGAATATACATATAGCTAATTTGGCGCAAAGTATGTTTAAACATGTACATCTGTAACTACATGTTATATTTCTCGCATTTTTTGAAGGTGCGAGTTGGCGCCGGGACTCGCAAATATAATAGCCTTTGAACTTTTGAGCTCAAGGCTACTACACTATGCAAAACTGTGTGCCCTGGAGAGGGGGACCCCTTTATTGGGGGGGTCCCCACCTCTCCAGGGATCTCCAGCCTGGGCTGACTAACGGTATGGGGTAATGCTTTGACCGGGGAACCCGGTGAAAGGGTTTCCCTGGCTGTGGCATAACCCCCCCTACCGCTAGAAAGAGTCCAGTGCTGGTTATGGATATGGGACCCCCTACTCGTTTTGTCCCCTGTATTTCCACAACCAGGACCGGATCAGAAAAGCTCTCGCTTTTTTTACAAATTCGCAACCTAAAGTATGACATTTGGCCCTATATATTTACTGGCAAAGTTAAAGGAAGTCATATGGGAAACATTCTGGCCCAAGTTAGAGTCAAATGTAATAATAGCCAGCAATTTGTGGGAGACGACGCAATTCCGTCGAAACAGTACTTCGATTTAAAGTGGTAATTATTTTAAAAGCAAAGCAACCTGGTTTTGCTTTAAATCTAATGACTTTCTCTAAGGAATTGCGTTGGATCCCCGCAAATCACTGACTATTACAGTACATTTGTCCTTAGGGTTAAATTTACGAAGATGGGAGTTATGTTTAAGAAGTGATGTTGCCTATAGCAGCCAATCAGATTCTACGGGCAAAATTTACTAAGAGGCGGTTTTGTGGCGGTTTTGCTATATGCTGATTTACTAAGGCCAAAATCACTGCAAACCGCAGTCAAAACATATTTTAGAATAGAACAAGGCTGTCATTTAGAAACTGCCATCAAACCCCTGGGGTTTAGAACCCGCCGTGAACCTGCCACCAAACCGCCGGGGTTTAGAACCCGCTGCTTAGTAAATTTTGTCCTACTTATCATTTATCTAGCACCTTCTAGAATATAATACCTGGAATCTGATTGGATGCTATGGGCAACATCACTTCTTAGTAGAACTCCCATCTTAGTAAATTTACCCCTTAGTGTAAATTGATAAAAAACACTTTTATTTACCCTTAGTACACTCCAGAGGATATTCCTGTATTTAGGAGTTTTCTAGTGATTAAGGAGGAGATGGTTATGTGTGATAGCAAAATGTTGTATTGAATAGAGAATTCTAATATTTAGTATGAACTCAATTGACAAGATCCTTTATATTTAATTTTGTAAAAAGGTTTCCTGATTTGTGAGCTAGTCTTATTAGATGGATTAGGGCAGAATTACTCCCTGCTGAATTCTGTGTCAAAATTATTAGTATCAGTAGGTGCATGGGGATTCTGAAATAGGATAAGTTGTATCTCCTGCGCTCCAATTGGGGTGCAGCTCAATTCACACGTGATGATCTCCCACCACAATAGGTGACATGAATAAAAAACAGAATAAGTGCTCCCTCGTTAGGGACATTTGATTTACCCTAACAATGGAGTATTTATTCTGCCTTATTCATGTATGGGGATCCAGAGCAGGGGCGTCTTTAGAGAGGAGGGGGCCCGTGTGCCTTACCCGTCCGGGGCCCCCTCCTCTGTTTCCGGTGGCCGGCAGCCGACTGACGTGGCTGGCTGGCCACCGGAGCATTAATAGACTCTGGGCACTAGAGTGTTCCCGGAGTCTACTGTGCATGCACAAAACGCGGCCATTTTTCCGTCTTTTTGTACAGCGCTGACACCCAGCGCGGGACCTCGATGAGGTAATTTTTAAATAATATGGGTGCAGGGGGGGTCATGTGAACCGCACACCCTGCACCCATTATAGATACGCCCCTGATCCAGAGACTACTAACTTGAGGCTGCTGGGCCCATAACCTTTTAGCAAAACTGTGTAAAGGGTGCGGTGCGCAGCAGTGAGACTGGATATAGTAGTCTCCAGACAATTTACCCACTTGGCCTAAGTATATATGATGTTGAGAGCATTAGGGTATCGCTGGGCATTTTAGTGTGCTGGGGGCCTGAGCGGTAAATGCACCTGCGAATGTTAGGAATATTCTCACACACTATAATGCTGGAGAAGCTTGCAGCGAGGGGGGGGTTTGAAATGTGGAGTCCACTACTGCGCTGCCTTCATGACTGCTCCATAACTAAAGCATTCTTCTTTACCAATATGGCCACTGTTTGGTCTTCTGCGCATTTGCGGTGCCATCTTGTCAATGAGAATGAACACCACACTGGAAAACTTAGCTCCAGAGGCCCTGCCAGAATATCCTGCATAATGCCACATATTATACAGCGCATCCTGCGTATACAAGCTCCGCTACCTATATACATCACTGGCTGGTGATGTATATGCTCCGCTCCATTCAGATCTACTAGTGTATAATTGTGCTTATGGCTGTACCAGTAACTACTACACTTCAAATAAACCTTACACCTGGTTAGTACCCAGACTGTTTGGTGTGACTGCAATTCCACTAGTGTTGGTATTAATTCTTCATACCATCACCAAATAGCACACACATATCAACACTTTTCTCTTTAGGTACGTGAGCATAAACTCTACTTCCAAATACACGTAGGAGTCTGATATTTCAGGTTCGGACCTGTATGGTTTTGTATGATGCTCTTGTACACTTTGATTTTATTTGTTACTTTGCTTTTGTTTCTTAGCAAATAAACATGTAGCATCATCAATGAGTGTCATGAAATAACGTTTCCCACTCATGGATTGTACCTCCATTGGTCCACATGCTGTACATCAGTATACACTAACTCCATTGGCACTTGTGTTCTGGATGCAAATTTAGGGAAGGTGCGATGTGTTTGTCCGCCCCTCACACAGCTCTCCCATGCAGGTCTTACAGGAGTGTATATTGACATCCCAGTCGCCATACCACTTTGAAGCTTCTGCTAAGTTTCGTAGCTGCCTGTACCACAACTCCACTGATTGGTTGGATTCAGCAGCTACTATTGCACAATATTCCACTATGTCTATGGTATATAGTTGTTGGCACCGGGTTGTGGCAGCAATTACAGTCCCTCTTTGTTTGCACACAATGCACCAACCTTTTGCAAATGGGACTCTTTCCTTTCAAGAACACTTGTGGCAGTTAGATAAATAATATGTCTTCCACATCTGTGGCAATTTCCTTGCCTTTCATTTTTAAGCATAGAGTGATTGTCCTGACATCAGTGGCAATTAGGGCCTTGCCCATATTTCTCTCACTTTGATTGACTTACACAGCCTTAATGATTTTAACCAACTTTCATTACAGCTGAAATGCCTTATGGCTCCTGAGTCCATGTACCAGCAGCCCTTAAGGTAGCAATCTGCAACATTCAAGGCTGACTCATTCTCACTGTCACATTTAAGTGACGAGGTGCCACTTGATACATTTAACCTGCATTCTGAGGCCTTATGTCCCAACTTGTGAAACTTGGAACATCTGTACTTAGGCTTTTTGTGCTTTAAACTTTTTAACAGTAAAACAGATTTTTCTGCATTTATAGATATGCAGTCTTGAAACTGCCCTAATTTAGCATGTACAGACTCTGTGTTTAGCTTTGTAGTACTTAACTCTAATGCTACTATTAAGAAGTCATACTTTTGCGATTTTGCAGCATCACCATTGCAGCCTTCTCGTCATTATTATGATGCCCACTGAAATTAATTGCTGAGAGTTGGATAACATTCTATGTACAGTATTCATTAATGCTTTTACATGCACTAAGCTTTATTGCATACAATGTGTGCCTTAAGTTATTTTTTCTTATTAGTTCTTTATCTTCATAAGCCATTTGCATATTTACCCACACATCATGTCGCTGTTGCTTTACCAAGGATAATAGAATTAATGCGTGATTCCACTGCTAGACCAGTTGGCCCCATCTGTCTACTTCTTCAGAATTTGAATTATCACCAAGATTGCTCGTAACCTTCCACAACATCTTCCACTTTACCTGCATCTCCATGGAAAATTTCCATGTAGCATAGTTTTCTGCACCTTCCAGCTTCTCAAAACTCATGCTTATCCTTGCACTGTACATTATTCTCTTACAGGTGCATAAGATTTTGTCCCTACTCACTCAGATCCTCTTACTCTGTTTCATTTTCAGCTTTCCTTATCTTGTTATCCACTTGTTCCACACCACATCTGACTTTTGGCAGCCAGATTCTTGACTTGTGATGGCCTTGGTTCAGATCTCACTTACCCGAGCCTTGTGGTTAGAGCGATGTTTAATACACTGTCTGAGCAATGTCTGGAGTGAAGGCGGTTACCGTTAGTACATGGGTGATGGACCCAAAACCTATTAGCAGAGTATCGGTAGGTGTATTGTTATTCAGAGCCTACTAATTTGAAACTGCTGGGCCCATAACCTATTAGCAGAAATGTGATGCTGGATGTAGTAGTTCCCCAGACAACTTACACACCAGGAGGCAATACATTTGGCCAAAGTATATTTGATGTTGAGTGTGTTGCACAGTTGTTTGGTGCTGGTGGCAGATAGTCCAAACATGGTACATCTTAACCAGTGTTTAGGTTTATTGAACCAAATAGAACAACAAGTAGCATAAGACACACTGAGCATTGTAGTGCGCCAGGCGTCTGAAAGGTAAATGCCCACATACTATAACAGTAGTGTTATAGTGTACTTGTGCTGTGTGTATAGGCTCTGCAGGGATAGTACTGTATGTTAGAGAGTTTTGGAGTCACGTCTAGTTGGTATGAATACCAGGGAGAAAGACATGCGGATACTGAGCTTCGGCAAGTCCTAGAGAGAGAATCTGCCCCGCTTACCTGTCTGCACTGAGGATGGAGGCAGCACCAGAGTGCTCCTCATCCAACAAAACTGTGTAAAAGAAGGGCTCTTTGAGTACTAAGAGGGGATTTGTCAGATCCGGCCACACCCACCCCAGCATACAGTAGGTACGATCTGGCCCGCCAGCATAGGTGATACAAGAATGGTGATACAAGAATGATACAAAATTAGGTGAAAATTTTATTTTTCACCTGCTTTTGTATAAATTAAGTGATGATGAATAGGCTCCTTTGTGAGAGAGTACATTCTATTAAACATGTAAATGTTTAATAGAAGGAAAGTACTGAAAGATTAAGGGGTCTATTTACTAAACCTTGGATAGAGATAAAGTTAACGGAGATAAAGTACCAACCAACCAGCTCCTAGTTGTCATTTTTCGAACATAGCCTGTGACATGGCAATTAGGAGCTGATTGGCTGGTACTTTATCGTCGTTCACTTTATCTCCATCCAAGGCTTAGTAAATTGACCCCATAGTCATCTGAGTACACTATATATACTTATGGAGGGGTATTCAACATACCATCCTCCAGTTGCTGTGGAACTATACAACCCAGCATGACATGCCACAGCTTTGCTATTAGGGTATGCTAAAACTGTAGCAGGGCATGCTGAGATGCGTAGTTCCACAGCAGCTGGAGAGCCACATGTTGAATACACCTCATTATAAGATTCAAATGGTAAAATGTTAGGAAGGGCAAAATTATATGTATATATTATATATACAGTATAATAATGATTGATGAACTGATTGTACTAATTTGCTGTGTTTTATATATGATAAATATGATTATTCCTGTAACATATACCCAGGCTATCACAGATTTGTGCACAAGGTTACTCTTCCTTGAGCAACCTGAGTGGGTATACTTAAATTATCCCTTTCTACCTCAATCACCTGTGACACATAACACTGTGCCGTGGGCAAGTAACTTGCTGCCCCCTGGCTCATATACTGTCAAACGTGGCGGGGTGGAGTGGTGGGGGGGCTGAGAGACAGTGGGGAATAGAGAGAGGGGAGGCAGAAGCAGTGAGGAAATACTTGTGGATACCTCACCTGTAGGGGGAAAGGCATCATCTCCACAAAAAGAGCAGCTTTTCAGAAGTGATACTTTTGTTAGTGAGACATGATGAATGCCCGCAAAATAGTTTTTAAACTCGCAGTGAGTTTAAAATATAATTATCACTAGTGATAATTATGTCATGATGTGTAGGCCCCATAGTGTGCAACTTCTTTCAGCAAGCAGCAGAACAGCAATCATATTTTGTGAAGTTTATATTTGACTTCAAGACTAGGGCATACTTACCGACTTTTAATTTCTCTAATCGATTCTACCAGTACATCATGTCTTTAGAATCAATCCAGAATCACGATGTATTGGGAGATGAATATCGGTGATCAATGCCCAGCCCTACTCTTTAGTGCGGGAGATCCACCTACTCTTTCGGAGGTCCGGGGGACTACCCACAAAATCATGAGTCCCCCGGACCTTCTGGGAGAGTAGATAAGTATAGACTAGGGCCACATGTTGATACAAATATTGAAAAGTATGCCCTTCCTATGAAATCTGCGGCAGTGTAGTTCTGTATTGGTGACATAAAACAGCTCTTTAAATGGTGCCCTCTAGGAGAGCAATGATTTGGAGATCAGGTGGGAAGTCTGGGAGGGGAGAGTTGGGGAGTTGCACCACAAAATGAAATTTGTTGAATTTTATTTGCCATGGGGTGCAGAACAATAATGACTGTATTCAAAGCGATTTATTGATTTACTGGAGAAATAGGTAGGATCCTAGAGGGTTTCCAGGGAGTACTCACAGAAATTTGGGTGGCACCTGGACATTCTGGGAGAGAAGACAACTATAAAACAACTTGTCCCATACAGCACATTTGCACATATTTAAATGACTGAAATATGCCTTCCTTCAGCAGTCATGTCGATCTTGGACAGATTTGAATGCTGAGTGTACTTCTTAGGGCCTTGTTTGGATGCAGCATTCAAAACATTATCTCTGCATTGCTGGCAAAACAATTGTCTCCATATTTTGTTTGTCTTATCATTTAAATTTACAACCTCGGGATGCTGTTAGCCTATGATAATCAGTCTGGTGACTAACTGAATTTAGGAATTATTAGCAGTTATTATGTGCGGATTTAATACACATAAGATAATTATGTCATTTACGAGCAATGAATGCCTCACCCCGATGTCCCATTAAGAGGCAGACAAGGCTACCAATTCTGTATATCTGGATAAATGCAAAATCTAATTTTTTGTTGTTATGATCTTTAGTCGTCTGATTCTTCCCTGAAAAAAAAAAGATCTTGTTTCAGTTCTTGGAAGTCGTTGTGCAATTTAAATGTGTATTGAAAGAAAAGCTTTCTCTATTGCAGAATATAACACAAGGTTGCCAGTTTTCAAGGGGGATAATTACATTTAGCAAAGAGCAAGATTAACATGACCTAGTACAACTGGAGGTAAAGTCATAGCTGGTGGAGGCGGACTAGTCCATCCCTCCTGGTTTAGAGGCAGTGGCACCAGAAGGATACAGCACATTGGGTAGTGTTTGAACAGGCAGCTGGATTGAAGGAGAAAGGGTAAACAGCTTGCCCTGTTTGGTGGGGGTGGGGTATAATGACTGCAGTAGGACACTTAGGAGAAGGAAAACCAAGATGGTGGCTGGACATCTGCACTGTCCCTGCCAGACTGCACTAGGCAAGAGCTAGAGGAGCAAAAGCTGAAGCAGCTCTCCAGACACAGCCATTAACTCCACAGGATCTGTCACACTGTGAAAGAAGTAGGCACGACTGCATTTAAAATCCCAGCAAATGGCACTCATGGCCACAGTTTGGGCAACCAGGGATGGCCCAGGAAGCCAGCAGCCCAGCGAGGGCTGAGCCACTCCTGCTGATTGGTCCAAGTGATACCGCCGGTAGCAGAGGCACACAGAGGAATTGCAGGGACAGCATTGGATGTTAGAAGGAGTCTAAGCCCTGAAGCTGTGTGTCTGTCTCCGTTAGCCACTAAGCCATGCCCCCTCGATGTGTATGTTTGAGAACATCTGTATGCTGTGTGTGCTCTTTGTACCTTCAACTGAGAATACTGTATTTTTTAGTACATTTTATTTTTAACAAATAATCATAATCTTACTTCAACAAGACACCTGCTTCAGATAAGCACATTTATCCATTCACTGCCTGTCCTGAGTTGGGCCCATTGTTTGAGAGCTCAACATCTGTTTGCACCCCAGGCATAACTGACCCATAGTAAGCAGGAGGTGGGAATTATTGGTCACCATTCAGGAGATGATGCAGGAGAATGACGACTTACATACATGTCCCTCCAAAAAGCTGATGTTGATGTAGGATCACGGTAGTAGCAGTGACTAAACCTCTTTTGACACAGTAGGGGGAGTCAGTAACAGACAGTTTCTGATGTTGAGAAGAATCCCTATTCTGTACCCCAAGGTTGGTGATGTAAGTGTACCCACTATCAAGAAATAGTGAGTTAAATGGTGGAGAAAGCCCATACAGTCACAGAGGTGGTGGAGATTTTTGGAAGCTGTCTGCATCATTTTAGAGTGTCTTATATTGACCTATTGTCCCCTCATTTGACTGTATGTTCACGTGCTGGCTGTCATTGCATCATATCTCTCAACATGTCAAGTGAAAGGATCAGGAAAGGGAATGTGGTCACATTATGGAGGTTGCTATTTTTGTGTCTTGGGAGAACATGGAGGGTATGTGGCCATGCTGCTGAAGGTGTGCTCTGCCCTTTATCTGCTTTCGGTCCCCTCTATGACTTATGGAGTACATACATCTAGCCTGTATCAGGGCAATTCCCAATTCTGCAGACGCTGGGGTCAGTACATCAGAAAAATCCAACATATTGGACAAACTCGATTCCACGATTCTGACCAAATAATGGTCGGAATCAGCGAGTCTGTGATTTTTAAAATGAATTTCCCTGATTCCCCAATGGTTCACTGATGACCAATGTCTCCCGATCTGCGTTTTTGATTGCCAATTGGCAGATCAGATTGGCATCGACAGAACAGGGAATCGGGCCAGAGATTTATGACCCACATTATTTATTGCTGCACAATATGTACTTTCTCTTTATTCTTAATTTACAAAGACCAGTTGCTGCCTAATTAGTTTAATATGTTGCCAGACTGAGGGGGACATTTCTGCCTGTGGCAATGAATTACTGCATGTACCCTATCTCTCTCATCTGGTTTGAGGATAGAGGCATACAGATTTCAGATGGAACTAAAATAAAATTATACAGAGTGGTTTATTTACTATTATTAGCTTAGTTTAATATCTACCCTTAGTTGGGCAATTGAAAGCTTATATATATATATATATATATATATACGCAACCATTATTTGCAGATATTTATATATAAATAGTGCTATCTTTTAAATAAGGACAGCTGGACTTTGTCTCCTGGATAAACCTTGTATTATCTGCTTGTTTTATTATGGATTTTATTGTACATCTCAGTTTGAGAGAAGTCCATAAACTAAGCATTTACATCTTAAAACAAACAGAGGGTTGAGTGCAAATAAACATGAGCGTGTAAAGCGCACCGTTAGTGATTAGTTACATGACAATACGCAGGTTGGACAGACGGCTTCTGCTGAAAGACAGGATGAACATGTGAGCAGGGAAGACACAAATATGCCACAGAGGGCATGTGTTAATTGTATAAATAATAATAAGAAGAAGAATTAAATAAAATAAATAATAAAAATAATAATAATAAATAATAAAGGTTGTCATTAAAAATGTAATTAAATGTGGATGTCATTAAAAATGACCTGAATAAAGGTAATTTTTAATAACATCCACAGGTTTTGCTGGGCTTACCCAGGTTCAGTGGAAACGGAGGTGACCCAGGAAAAACCTGGGACGAGTGTGCAGTAGAAACGGGGTCTAAGGAGCTCATTCAGACCCGCTCGCTGGATGTGATCGCTCGCTCCGTGAGTATGGAAATTCGGCTAAGTGACGTCAAGGCAGCCGCTCGCAGGGCAAGTCATAAGCACTCCCACTTTGTTTTGGCAAGCGATCACTTTTTGTTTGTAGACGCCCGCCAGCCTGTCTAAAGACACCCACTTGCATATGTTATCTCCAGGAAGTGCATGAAACCATTGGTACATCGATTACCATTGGTTGCGATCGCAGAGCTTGAGGTTGACTATACCCTGCCGCAAGCACTGCGAGTACTTCCGTGTATATTTCTAGCAAGTGACGTGTCCTATGATGCTGGCTGTTAATTATGCACGCCTCTGAAACGCCGTTTAAAAACTTAGGCACGCCTGTGTCCGCAACTCCACTCCCCTGTTACTACTGCCCTGCTCCTGTTACCACTCACAAATCGCCTCTCCTCTCACTCATTCCTCTGGGCTGTCTTTGCAGGGTGAGCTATCGTAGCCCGATCACTCGTACTAGTTTGCGCACGCGCAGTGCAAAATATGGGCATGCGCACATTTGTAAACATCGCCAGCAGTGAGTGATCTCTTGCTAGCGAGTAGATCTGAATCAGGTCCTAAGTCAGGTACGACCCGGGAAAATGCTGGGTAAAAAATCCCGGGTCACACCCGGGATTTTGGTGGAAAAGGTGTATGAGAGACTAGCTGGGATACTCGGCGTTGGCTGGGTTTAAGAATAGACCTTGAAAGCCATCTGCAGCCTTCATTTTTTACAATATCCTCGCCTATAACCCCATTCCATTGATCCTTAAAAGGACCCCACTATTTCCTAACATGGTTTTAGCCCTGAAAAGGACCTATCTATCCAATTATATAGAGTATTTAGACACTGTTACCTCAACACTGAAGTATAAACAATGTTTGTTTTCCCATTAGCTGTAGGAAGCCCCCACTCTTAGCCCTGGATGCTGCATGTCTAGCAACATCAGCAGATTGGCAAGCTACAGTACCTGTACCCTTGCATTGAGTGATTGTCTCTCTCCAGTGGCTGTTTGTCTCTATTGTTGAGCAGCCAAGCATGCTTGTACTTCCTCTGAGGTCTCCTCATGCAGAACTGTAACTAGGGTAGTGTGACCTGACCCACCGCACAGGGCACCACAGGGCAGGGGGGTGCTGTTCGAGCCTGTCAATTTACTGTTTTTAATCATAATCTGTAGCCTCCGCTTATTTCATCGACAGCATCTCCTGGACTCCCCATCTTTTCCCTGGCCCTTCCCCATGAGGCCATGCCTCTTTTTCGGGTGCATTTTGTCCCCATTTGAAAAATAGGGGGGGCACCAATGCTCTTTCTGGCACAGGGCACCAAAAACTCTAGTTACGGCTCTGTCCTCATGTCTTGCCTCTCTTTTACTTCTAGCAGCTGAGGAGCAGTGACACAGACTGGATCGTTTTTTTGTTGGCATTGTTTTTCAGAAACTTTGTCTTTGGATGCGCTTTAACAGTGAATAGTCCTGAAAGGACCACACTTTTGAAGGCTGAAATATGAAGAAAACTAAACTTAGTGAATGTGGTATACTAAAGGGGGAAAACTTTGACAGGGATCACAGAAGTCATTCACACCTGGATAACAACGCAAGTTAGGAATAAATGACAGTGCAGGCAGGCATATTCTCTGACTGTTTGGAATGGGGTATATCAGGAGAAGAGTGACTTACAGCCGGACAGAAATCAGTATAGCGTCCAGAATCACTGCTGTTTCAGAAATCACTGCAGAGCAGAAATCAGTGCAGAACAAAAGCAGAAATCTCTGCAGACCAACATTGGATAGCATGGCATATGAGAATTTGCTTTGCTTGAAGGAAATTAGTAACTGTCAATGCAGGTGCAGTGTCAGTTGAACCTCCAACTCACTGCTCTTCCTGTTTAGCTCTGCCTGCCCCCACTGGAACATATCAGCCTGTGCTTTCAGATCAGTGCAGTTTTAGGCATCCTAAACGAACTTACTTAAGCAAAAATTTCAAATGAGAGACTCCATTGGCCTATTTGGAGGGCAGCATGTAGACCTCCATGGCCGTTATGAACTTCAAACCTAGGCAAAAACCTAATCTGGTCAAACTACACCACCATGTCAAATTTGGCGGAGCTAGGTACAAAACTCTGGCCATGTATAAAGGATAAACAAACAGACACACACTTTCTCGCTTATTATATACATATGCGCAAACCCCCATGTTTTGGTTTTAAATCATCATGTTTTGGTTTTGGCAAAACCACCCTCAAATGTTTAGGTTCGGTTTTGGATTTCCTAAAAAATTAATAAAATAAGCTAAAATTGTGTAGCTTGGATCTGTTTTTGTTCCTATAGTATTATTAACATGAATAACATTAATTTCCAATTATTTCCAGTCAATTTTCACCACCTCAAAGCAGCTGAAATCACGAGGGAGGGACTGAGAAGACCCAAGTCGGGACTCAATTAAGCAACTCTAAGTTATATACACAGAGCAAGTATGCAGTATCCATGATGCCTAAAATAAACACAGGTGCATGGACGGATCAGTGAGATCCATCTGTGCTTCTGTTTTTAAAAAAATGAAAGTGTTAAAAAAAAAATTTTTTAAATGGCGTGCCCTTCCCCCCCCAAAGAACAACAAGCACCAGGCTTTGCAGACCCAGTACTGGTCGTGCTAAATACAGGGGACAAACGATGTAGGGGTCCCCCGTATTCAGCGCAACCAGCACTGGGCTCAGAACCGGTTCTGGTTCTGGAAATACAGGGGAAAAAATGTGTAGGGTACCCCTGTATAATCCAGAACCAGCACCGGGCTTTTTCTAGCGGGGGCTAATGCCACAGCCAGGGGAGCCCTAACACCGGGCCCCCAGCCGAAGCATCAACCCTGACCACTAGTCAGCCCAGGCTGAGGATCTCTGGGGAGCTGATGATCCCCCAATAAAGGGGTCCCCCTCTCCAGGGCACCCCATGCCTAGGCTGATAGCCCAGGGCTATCCCCAGCACCCCTGGCCGGTGGATGCCAGGTTGATTTGTGTAAAAGTGTAGTGCAAATGAAAGTTAAAATAATGTCTTTTGCAGTAGAACTACAGGCCCCAACAAGCCTCGCCCACATGCTGGTACTTGGAGAACCACAAGCAGGGCATTACCTATAATACCCCTGGAAAAGAAATATTAAAAAGAAAAAACAACACTGTTTGTTTAATATTTTATTGTTCTGTCCCTTCACCTGGGGGGGGTGGCAGCCTTTAAGCTCTTTTACATGGCATCCGCCTCCCCCAGGACTTCCACGGCAGCTTCACCTGGGGGGCGGCAGCCTTTAAGTTCTTTTGTATGGCTGCCAACCAACCAGGTCTTCCCTGGCATCTTGTTTCTTCGGCAGCTCTTCACTGCTGCCTCTCCACCGACAGACTGCCGTGCTGCTGCCTTGGCTGGCTTATGTAAGCCAACCAAGGGGGTGGATAGATGACGTCGCAAGCCATGATTGGCTCATGGCGGTCATCTTTGAATTTAAAAAATGGCGCTGAGGCGCCATTTTTGAAATGGTCACGTGTGGTTCTCACCATTTAAGTCAGTCGTGAGAACCGCTCATTGGCTGAGAGGCAGCCTTTATTATATTCTTTTAAAATTATACAAATGATATCAAAGCAAAGCAAAATATTTGGTTAAAAATATAAAGAAAGAAGTGTGTACAGTATGAAAAGAATTAAGTTATTTGAAATAACCCGCTTTAACGAGGCAGGTTAATGCGAAACGTACGTCGGCTTTTCAGCCAAGTGCCTGATATGTCTTATGCACTGTAAAGAATCTGGTTGTTGAAATGATATGAAATATAGAAAGGATTTCATATAATCCTTCTCCCTCCCTGCTCGGGACATAGTCTGATATATTTTCTATGTGTCATGCAGCTCTCATTTGTGCATTATAATAGGGACACAGCGGTATCAGCCATAACTATTTAAGAGCTACGGCGACACAATACACATGCAGTAGAGAAGGATGTGATGTTCTGCAATAGTGTCTGCTGAGTTTTAACGGCAGTTAAAACTTTATGTGCGAATACTCAATCATTGATGTGGTATAACTACAAGCATTACAATCAAATTAAACACATCAATATCTCAGCTGAGATTTATTTATTAAGAAGAATATTCACTGCCTACTCTATTTAATTCAAGTGTAAGACACATGTCCTATTCTAAACCAATTATGATATACTGATTATTAAACAATAAATACAAGCTGACCCATGCTACATTAATAATAAGTATAGAGATTACTTAACAACAATACAAAATGATATATATCATCTACATATGATCTGACAAGCATTATACTTATATGAGATCCTATGAAGTGTGATCTCGTATTTAATATATGGTATCTGATTATTTGAGATTACATCACTATGGTATACTATTTCCACGAAATTATATGAATGATAACCTTGTGTATAGCATATAATAAATAATTAATATACTATTAATGCAGATCATTGTATGAATTACCATTCCTATATGTACATCTCTAATACTAATATCCTACATTACCATAATCCACTGAGAAAAGAGTGGTATAAGATCTATACGGTGGGATTCTTAGTATTGAATTTACTGCATTAGAGGTAAATGTGTCTCTTTTGAACAAATTACAATTGTAGCTAATACAGACACTGAATTATTGTTTCAGTATAAGAGACACACAGTTACCCTAATCATAGGTAACACTCTTTACTAGCTTGAGTCAGTGTGAGTTAGGCATTGAGAATAGCACTCATAACTGTGCATTATCTAATCACTATATTACATTCGAATAAAATATAACCAGACATTAATATTAAGATAGAGAATTAACTCTTTATTACAACACATGAAAATAAGACACTCGACTATTTAAAAGAAGTTATATTTCTTTTATTTTAATCACTTAAATTCTTTTCATACTGTACACACTTCTTTCTTTATATTTTTAACCAAATATTTCACTTTGCTTTGATATCATTTCTATAATTTTAAAACAATATAATAAAGGCTATATTTTAGTATTGTGCACCATATACAGATTCCTTTCCTCTCTCATTCCTGAATAAATGTATTCTCCGGATCTGTGGTAGCACCCCCTATGAGAATTAAGATTGAGCATTATTATCACTAGGGGTATATATATATATATATATATATATATATATAATTTATGTATACTCTGATAATTGTGTCCTGTGCAACAGATCTCCCTCTCTACGCATTTGCATATTAGCAAGGACGGAATAACAAAGCTGCCTGCTTGCAGCTTTGCAATTCCGTCCAAAGCTGAATCACCCCCATGGTTCACAGTGGATGGAACCCTGAGACTCTCCTGCGGTTACTAGCAGTATCAGCATCCTAGGCTTCTGCAAGTACACTATACTACAATCGCTGTATTAGGGGGCATTAATGTTACCACCCACTGGCGTCCATAATATCCAGAGGCACTACAATGCCCAGCAACACCCCAAATGGCTCCAGGCTGCTTCTTCTCTATTGTAACTGTACCTGTTATTTCCCTGTATTATTTGCTAACTGCTGTTTCTACCAAGTTCAATAAACCTAAGAACTGGTTAAGTTATATCAAGTGTGGATTAATCGCCACCATCAGCAAACAACTGTGCAACACGTACCATCACATATACTCTTACCAAGTATATCACCACCCTGGTTTACCAAGCTATCTGGGACAAACAATTATCCACCGTTGTGTGTTGCACTCTCTGCTATGCATTACATCGCTAACACACTCTGCTATGGGTGCAGTTTGCAACATGAGAGCTCTTTGTATGTCAGGAAAGCCACAGTGTTTGAGGCAGATCAGATTTGACTAACATGCTGCAGGGCTGCCCGATCTGCATTGATATTATGATGTTTATGCTGTGAGAAGGCAGCAGTGGGCGTCCCTATGTGGAAGCTAAGATTTGGAAGACAGTAACATATTTTAGCAACTGCGGTCTGTAAAAGATTGCAGTTGCAATTGCTTTAGTATAAATCTCTGAATCAGGCCCACAGTTGAGAACAGTGGTTGCAATATCAAAATGACACGTCTATTACCCCCATTCCATGACTGCTTCTTAAACCAGTCCCATTTTGGTTCTAATGTACTCAAACATTGGCCTTGGGATTGGTGTTGTCAAAACATCTGCCAACATATTTTCAGTCTGAGAGTATGTAAGCAGAATTACATCTTACCCCACCAGATCACAGAGGTAATGAGGCTTCACATCAACATGCTTGATTCTAGTGTTAATCTTTTCACTGTTAGTAAACGTTATACATCCTTGGTTGTCCACAAACAATAACTGTCTGTTGAGATACTGGACCTCATTCAGAGTCGGTCGTAGCGGCCGCACGGTCATACGGGCTACGGTCGCAAAATCCGATCGTACGGCTGGTCGATCGTAGACAAAGTGACGCCCACTCGTTAGTACTGCACCTCCTCTAGCTACCGACTGATCTGATCGAACGAACGAGACAGTCGTAGTCAGGCGCTGTCAGTCGCTGTATGCTAATTATGTTCTGATGTTTGCGGTCGTATGTGTTGTATTGATGGTCACATGTCATGTTTACATGGACTATGGAAAAGCTTGTTATTAGCTTGTTGTCAATTATCTAATTAAGAGTGTTTAACTCTTGCTGTTCTTTTTATTCATTTTTTTTTCATGTGTCAATAAACTTTATTGTTTTTTTTGTGGGTGTTTTCTCTGTTCTCGTTTTTTTTTCAAAATTTCCAAAACAAAGTAATGTTTATTATCTGTGAATGTACTGTTGCTAATTGTGTTAACTTTAAAAATGCATGTGCATTTTGCGTTAGGAAATTTGCACTCTTATGTTTGCAATTGCACACTGCATGTTTTATCCAATCAAATCTGACCTTATTTTTCGGGTCACATGATTAAAGGATTGGCCAATAGTGTTTTTTTTTAGGAAACTGAGTAAATATTTTAGCCAATCATCTTTTTCTTACCCCATGTATATTTCATGTTTTCTGAAAAATCGGCCATTGCCATCATGAGAGCCGTGGCCTTTACCCGTCGGGAATTGTTGATTCTTGTCAATATTATGGACAGGCGGTTTACGACCGCCCAGCCTACAATTTCCAACCGCATAAAGCGTGCGGCCTATGCGGAGGTGAGGAGAGCCCTTCGCAGTGCGGGATATAGGCGCAATATAGCGCAACTAGAGAGGCGGTGGTCCGATTTGTGCCGCCGGTCGCCAGTCCTTTTGGGAAATTTGCGGGCACGATTACGCAGACATAAGTATGCATTTGTATAAATGTTATAATTAGTGAACTGTTAAAAATGTATGTTCCTTTTCCAATTATTTTATTACATATAAACAAACCCTCCTGTATGTTGTCCCTATTGTCCAGAATGTGTAAAGTGTAGTTGTATTGTGTAGCCGAAAGTGAAAACTAAACTTAAACTTAAATTTTAGAAACACAGCAGAGACAGAGAAGGGCCCGCAGATTTGGACGCAATGCAGGTCCCAATTTGCAGCCCTCTCCCTCACCTTCCCCATCCGCTCAACCCAGCCTCCCTCCCCACCACCATACTCCCCCAGTAACCCTCCCTCCCTCTTCCAAAACTCCCCTAGTATTCCTCCCTCCCCTGCCCACTCATCCCAAATCTCCACTCCCGTGCCCGAGTCCTCAACACAAATATCCCCTCCCTTTGATTTTAGCCACTCCATTTCCCCTCCCACCATTCCCCCAACTCCAACTTTCTCCCCATCTGCATCTCCATCTCCAGCACCATCTCCATCGGGTGCTTCGTTGCCACGCTCGCATAATATGTGTTTTTTATTATATTTTTTTTTTGTGGAGTGTTGTTGTTATCCATGTTTTTTTACATTTTTTTTGGCTGTGTGTTTTTTTTTTTTTTGCAGTATGGGTGTCATATTCATTGCACAGTAATCATGTTATTCAATATTTTTTGCTTATGTTTTGTGCCTGGGTCCTTTTTTGGGGGGGTGCCCAAAAATGTATACCTTTTGGGGTTTACAAAATGCTTTTTATTTGGTGTAAAAATTGATTACATTTGGATTTGTATTTTAGATTTAAATAAAACATGTCACAGAACTTGGGAAGGTGATAGGAACCAGACTAACCTTGTTAATGTTGTGTACACTGTGTTTAAAATGTACTAAGATGTAACTTCATTAGGAAAAGTGATGTTAGCCATAGCAAACAAACACATTGTATTTTTGGATTATCACGAACTTTCTAGAAGTGAATACGTGCAGTGTGTTTTAAGGATATGGCCATCATGACTTAAGAATACACCTCCCAGTTGTTTAGAAGTCATCCTATGGTTTTTTTGGTTATGCCACATAGTTAGTGTTTCAAAGTATTTTTACACCATAAAAGTTTCTACATAATAATAATGTTGTGTGGCGGAAACTTTAGAACACACCCTAACATCATTGTGTCTACTCACTATTTGGGACATTGAATAATGTGTAATGTTAAAATGTGGGTCATTTTTTAGATGTTTTTAACCTACAAATACATTTTTCTGCCCACAGATCTAACCAACATACTGATGGGAATTCGGGAGGAGCTAACTTGTACAAGTGGCCATCTGTTGGAGGCCTACTGCTGCCTACAGCAGATTGTGGGGAGTCTGGAGCGGTTTTAGTTTTTTTTTTCTCTTTGTACATTTATAATTTAAGATATTTCCAGTAAAGTTTTTTTTTGAAAAACATTTGTCCTCTTTTTTCTTAAAAATTAAATGGTGTAATTCTGCATTTCAAATACTTTGTGAACAAAGCTGGGTGCCTTTCCATAGTGTAACTAATACAAAAATGTTTATGTAAACCTTAAGAACATTTGCATTAATGTTTTTTTTGTTTTGTTTGGGGTTGCCCTACAATATCCACCTCAAAATGGCTTTCAAAATACATTTATACCAAACCTTTTTTTTTGGTAAAACATTTATTAAATAACAAACATGTTGCCAACATGCTTTTAATTGTAAAAAGCATTTCATCACAGAATCACACAAAAAATGGGGTTTTTTTGGGTTTTCACAAATAAAATATCTTGCTTAGTCAGACATAAACAACCAAAGCAAAAATCAAACATAATTTTTCTTTTTTAACAGACATTTTTATTACAAAAGCACAAAATTAACCAAATGTGGTGGTATATCCGGAAAAATTATGTTAGTTGTCCAAAAACAGTACAGGGTATTGCCAATGGGTTCCATTAGTTTTTCAGTTTTGGAAAGTGTTGTGATTTTGGTGCAAAATAAAAAATAAAAAAATTAGGTTCACCTTAAAATACATTTGCTCTAACTGTAAAATTTTAAATAAATGTAAAAATTATTACCTACAAAATCTGGAAACAAAAGAATTGCATCTGGCCAACCCCGACAGCATCACAACACCTTCCTCCAGGGGGCCATCCTCTGGCAAGGCATCCTCTGGCTGCATGGGTACTCGACTCCTTATTGCAATGTTGTGTAAAATCCCACACAGGACCACAATGCGAGAAACCATATCCGGCGAGTACATGAGTGCACCACCAGAGTTATGGAGACACCGGAACCGGCCCTTTAAAAGGCCGATACAGCGCTCCACCACCTGCCTGGTGGCAGTGAACACTGCATTATATTGACTTTGTGGCCCTGGTGTGGGATTCAAATAAGGAGTCAGCAGCCAGGGTGTGCAAGGATATCCACTGTCACCTGATGGAAATGGGACACCAAAAGATCCATAAATTGTCAATGAAAACATGTTTACACTATTACTATAGCTACATACTGGATTTATACTTACCAAGAAGCCATGCATCACCAGCTTGCAGTGTGCTTAATTTTGGCCAAATCCCTGAATGCTGGATCACGTATGCATCATGGCTGCAGCGTGGAAAATTGGCATTCATTGAGAGGATCTGGACGGAGGCATCACATAGCACCATTACATTTAGTGAATGGAAATGTTTTCCTATAGATTTGTTCCCTGCATGTAGGGGGCTGAAGTGCTATGTGAGTGCCATCCACTATCCCTATGACGTGTGAAAAGCCTGCAATCTCAAAAAACTTCTGCTTTACCACATCAAGGGCTTCCGTATCCAAAGGCATACTAATAAAATGTGCTATATGATTGAAGAATGCATCTAGCACACGCCTCAGGATCCATGAAAATGAGGGCTGGGAGAGGCCACCCACCAGCCCCACAGTGGTTTGGAAGGACCCTAAGGCGCAGAAATGTAACACCGCCAACAACTGTGTAAGTGGTGTGATTGCTGTAGGAATGTGAATCTGACTTTCTAGATCATTCTTTATTGTTGAAAGAGTGTCTAGGATAATATTTGGAGGCAGGCGATAAGTGGTTACAACCACATCATCAGGCATTCCAAAAAGGGTGACACGTGTTCTATATATCTTGGCCCTTGCACGCCTTCTATGCCTACGCCCAGGAGGAGGCTGAGGAAGGTTGGTGGGGGGCAACATGGCCACTATTAGCTGGCCCACATCGCTCTGTAAAGTTACCAAAAAACAAAAAAAGTGTTGTTGAGAAAGATTTTTCAATATTTTTCAAAGAATACTTAGCTTAGTAATAATGGTGCATATTCTTACAGGGTCGGGCTGTGCCATCTTCGGAAACCCCTACAGGTGTTGTTTGTGTACGGGTTTTTATTTTATGGAAGACAAAGAAAATAATATTTTATGCAAAAAACAACACTATTACTACAATTATTGTTAAAACAATCCTTAACTTTGAAATTGGGCAATATTAATATTTGAAAACATAATTTTTTTTTAACATTATACACCACAAATGCATTATTAAATGTCAAAAAGACTGCAAAAACACTTCATTCTTGAATACAAAAAACTTTTAGATTTGTAAAAATAGACACTTACCTGAATCAAGTACAGACTGTACTGTTAAACACCCAAAACAAAACAATAGAAAATGACAATAATTGTTTGAATAATGTCTTTGTTTTGTTTTAAAATAACAACCAAAAAACAAACAGCTTGCAGTAGGCTGGCACACTTACAGGAGTCTACCAAGAACATTGTTATTTTCTTCCTCAAAAAACACAGCCACCCAAACACACAAAGTAACCGGGTTTGGGAAATGTATGGACAAACCAAAATAAAAAAAAACCCACCACCCAAAAAAAATAAAAAATAACCCACCACCCAAAAACAATTATAAAAAAATCCCACCACCCAAAAGAAACAAAAATTAAAAAAAAAAACCCACCACCCAAAAAAATAAAAATAAAAAAAGGCACACCCAAAAAAAACCCCACCACCCCCCAAAAAAAACACTTCTCCAAAAACAACACAAGCACCACTCAAACAACACACACAAGCACCACTCAAACAACACACACAAGCACCACTCCAAAAACAACACACACAAGCACCACTCAAAAACACACAAGCACCACTCCAAAAACACACACAAGCACCACTCCAAAAACACACACAGCACCATTCCAAAAACACACACAAGCACCACTTCAAAAATACACACAAGCACCACTCAAACAACACACACAAGCACCACTCCAAAAACAACACACACAAGCACCACTCCAAAAACACACACAAGCACCACTCAAACAACACACACAAGCACCACTCCAAAAACACACACAAGCACCATTCCAAAAACACACACAAGCACCACTTCAAAAATACCCACAAGCACCTCTCCAAAAACACACACAAACAACACACAAACAACACACACAAGCACCACTCAAACAACACACACAAGCACCACTCCAAAAACACACACAAGCACCACTCCAAAAACACACACAAGCACCACTCAAACAACACACACAAGCACCACTCAAACAACTCCAAACACTGTAAACACTAGAATCCCTTCCTGCACCACAAATCACTCCAACTACAACCCACAAGTAAGGGAACATTTGGCTTTGCCTTAAATAAGGCCAAAAATAACACAATGATTGAATTATGCAGGCAAGGTGTGCATTGTACGTAGGCAAATAGGGATGCACGGGTAACCAATCCAGGGATGCGCTCACATCTATAAAATAGTCTTCACAAGCACTATTCTTCATGCTGTCTCACAAGTTTGGAAAATGGCAAGCGAGGAGCATGGTGTGCAGAAGCCAAATGACGCAGGTAAGTGTTAATCACATTTTGATAAAAACACAAGAACAGTTCATAATTTCCAAAAATGCATTTTTTATTTAGTCTAAATTTAAAAATTTTGTAGGTGCTGGGAATCTAATACCACCACTAGAGGAGGAGGAGGCGGGGCCAAGCAGGCCAAGGCCAAGAAATCCTCCATTTTCAAGGCTAGAGCTTGACAATGGATAACCTTGTCCATGCCCCAAGAAATATGGGGGCTGGAGCCAAAGACAGGATTTGGGAGGAGATAACCAGGGCTGTTAATGCTGTGGGGACAACCCACAGAACCATGAAAGTCGTGAAAAAATGGTAAGAAAATGATATTGTGAGTGTACTGAAGTCAAAAGCGAGATCTTAATTAAATAAACTAACCCTTAAAAATTGCAAAATCACATTGTCAGATGGACCGATTTCAAGTACCAGTTGAAGAGGAAGCTACGGAGTAGGGTGGACCATGCTGCGGGGACAGGTGGTGGTCCCATCCCTGAGGAGCTGACCTTGACGAGGTTGGAGACGTTAGCTCAGGGATGTGTGACGGAAGAGGAGATAGTCGACGTGTCCACTATGGACACTGACATGGCCGACTTCAACGCTCCACATGTGCAAGAATGTAAATATTTTTTGGAAGCAAAAAAGTTTAAAGCTCAAACGTGTATGCATTTTTTTATTTTAAAAAAATACTAATGTTTTGTTTTTTTATTTCCAGACTCAGAGGAGGTAGTGCCTGCTCCTGAGGTCAGTCTGGGTCCAGCACAGATGGAGACTCTGCAGGGGAGGATCCAAGTACTCCAGGGCAACCATCGGAACAAGCAGAGCCTCTCCTCACCAGGTTGGTCTCCCAAACTCAGGAGAACAGATGTGTTCTTCTGAGGATGGAGACCACTCTGGTGAGGGTGGTGGTGGCCCTGGAGACCATTGCTGGGGCCATAGATCGTTGGGCCAATACCCAGTAGCAGGCAAACCCACCTGCCATGATGGAGTGAGACTCCCTTCCTCCCAGGACCACCACCTCTGGCAGCCCAACAGCCACCCCCGCAAGTATGGAGAGCCGTATGCCTAGGCCTGAGGAAATGCCATCTACCTCTGGCCAGGCCAGTTGGCATGTTACACGCCAGTCGGCTGTCCTTACCTCTTCCTCCGAGCCGGCCCAAACGACGAAAGTAGGCCTAGATATCTCCTCCCTCACCTCTTGTCCAGTCCCCATATTTCTTGTCACCAATGTCTCAAGCTCTTTTTTTTTTTAATAATTTATTTTTAGAATTGTGTTTTTTATTTTTTATTTTTATTTATAGGCAAATGTTGCCTTAACATTTGTAAGTAAAATTGTGATGAATGGCTAATTTCCTAAAAAAAATTTTTTAATACAAAATGTCTATATTTAACTATATCAATGTATACATGGTTTAAAAAGTATGGTATCTGAAAAGGCTGCTACGCAAAACACAATGCTAGATGTTTTTAAAAATGTCCGAACAAAATAAGTTTAAAAAGCACAAATAAACATATGTGTTACGAATTCCCTAATGCACACGCAAGTGAAATCAGTTACAAGGTAATTAGCAGTGTTAATAGTTACAATGCACCAATCTTAGCTGCTTGGTTTGTGTGGTTCCAATTAGAAACATCACAAGTAACATCGGATTAACGATTGTACTGTTGTGGTTTACGGACGCTTCTTGCCTACCTTAGCCTGGATGATCATCCAGTTCGCAGAGTGACGTTGTCATGCATCCGCAATTCATCGTCGTACGAAGCATATAATTTATGCACTCCCCTAAAACACATGGAAATGCTGAAGAATGCCTCCGTTTGCAGACCACCACCCCCGTATACACCCACAAACGGACTTTCCTGTCAATCAACTTTAGCAATCCACTTCATGTTTCGGAAGCCCTACGACCGACAGTATTTTGCATCGGTAGAGCTCGTACGCACA
The DNA here is from genome assembly GCA_031769625.1 of Taudactylus pleione. NCBI lineage: Eukaryota > Metazoa > Chordata > Amphibia > Anura > Myobatrachidae > Taudactylus > Taudactylus pleione. The sequence goes on from JAUIMM010000012.1 coordinate 8,380,039, forward strand.
TGCGCACAGCTAGCCGTGCGCAGGCACAGAAAGAAAAACATCGGATGCGTACGACCGTGCGGCCGCTACGACCGACTCTGAATGAAGTCCACTGACCCTGTAGTAGCTGATGTAACCAAACAACTTCTTGACTGGTGTAAGCCACTGAAATTTATTTGTCTTCTGTTGATGATAAAGAAACTGACAATTGTTTTTTACTGGACCATGAGATTGAACGGTTTCCAGGTTTGAACACCACTTGTTGACTTATGATCTCTGTAATAACCTTCCCAATCTACATCTACATACTGTATCCTTGCAATTTAAGTTTACCTTCTGCTGACAATATCAAGCTAAAGTCCTGCATGTGTTTAAGGCGCCGCATCACTCTCTTAATTGCATTCCAATCTCTTTGACAAGGTTTTCCCACATGTCTACAAAGTTGAGGCATAGCTACTGAAATGTCCGACCTTGCCACATATAATAGTGCCCCCACTGCTCGCCTGTACTTTTTATTATTTAGTAAGAGATCAACTTCTCCATCTAATTCCAGATATGATGCGTCCATTGGTGTTGTCAAATCTTTTGCTTCTGACATTGACAATTGTATAAATTTTAGTAGAATGATTGAATAGGAAATTTCCATCTTCTTGCTGTTGTGGATTCCTAGGTAGTATGTCTCCTCTCCCAGGTCTTTAGTATCAAAGTGTGAGTCTACAACTTTACTTAGTTTTGTGATCTCATCTTCTTTTTTTATTGGCAACAATCAAACCATTCACATAAGAGAAGATACATCCCCTTTTCCAAAATTTAAGTATAGACATGGATCAGCTTTACGTCTTGTGATCTCTTGTTTGAATAAAACTTTGTTAATTTTACAACTCCATACTGGTGCTGATTGCTTAAGACCATAGAGAGATTTTTGTATTTTGCAAACAATATGTTCTTGACCCTATTTGACATAACCTTCCAGATGTGTCATGTGCAATTCTTCTTCTATGTCACAGTTAAGAAAAGTGGTTTTGATTTCATAATGTATTACTTCCATACTTGTTAACCACTTGTCTGGCATGGTCGTATCATATACGACCATACCAGACAGGGCTTTCACTGACATGGTCGTCTCTAATACGACCAGTCAAAAATGCCCAGTGGGAGGCTTGCTGGAAGTTAACTTCCAGCAGCCGCCCATCTCAGAGAGACCTGCTGGTCCCTCTACACTTGCGGCTTCCCCTCCTTGGTGTCCCAATCACTGCTGGCAACAGTGATCGGGCATCGGCGGCACCCCCACGCCACCCGGCGGACTTCCATAGAAGCAGCAGCCACGGCTTATGTAGCCGTGGCTGCAGCCAACCCCACCCCCTCCAGTAAAAAGCAGTAGCGGCGGCTCTGGTAGCCGCTGCCACTGCTTTGTATCCAGGCCGCCAGCAGGACACCCTCCCGCTGCGGCTCCGGAACTACAGTGATCACTAGTTGATCACTGTGGAGAAGCAGCAGGAGTGGTTCTGCTAGCTGCCGCTGCTGCTTTGTGTCCGGGCCGCCAGTGGGACACCCTCCCGCTGCGGTTCTGGAACTACAGTGATCACTAGTTGATCACTGTGGAGAAGCAGCAGGAGTGGTTCTGCTAGCTGCCGCTGCTGCTTTGTGTCCGGGCCGCCAGTGGGACACCCTCCCGCTGCGGTTCCGGAACTACAGTGATCACTAGTTGATCACTGTGGAGAAGCAGCAGGAGCGGTTCTGCTAGCTGCCGCCGCTGCTTTGTGTCCGGGCCGCCAGCGGGACACCCTCCGGCTGCGGTTCCGGAACAACAGTGATCAGTGTGATCAACGTGTTGAAGAAGCAGCAGCAGCGGCTCTATAAGCCGCTGCTGCTGCTTTGTATCTGGGCCGCCAGTGGGACACCCTCCTGCTGCAGCTTTGGAACAACAGTGATCAGTGTGATCACTGTTGAAAAAGCAGCAGCAGCAGCTCTGACAGCCGCGGCTGCTGCTGTCTACCCTGCCACCCTAGCGGTGCCCCCGCCCACTCCTTCCAGCTTCAGCTCCGCCTCCTACCAACAAGTGCTCAGCACCTCTGGAAACTCCTTCAAGACTGTTGGAGAACCATTCCAGGAGACTACGTCATGAAGCTTATTGAGAGAATGCCAAGAGTGTGCAAAGCTGTCATCAAAGCAAAAGGGGGTTAGTTTGAGGAATCTAAAATATAAAACATATTTTGATTTGTTTAACTTTTTTTTGTTTACAACATAACTCCATATGTCTTCTTTCATAATTTTGAAGTCGAAAATGGAGAAGAGAAAAGGAGTTGTCTTGTTTTGGGCACACAATACATAAGTGATATAAATATTAAAAATGAACTTTTATTATTAGCAGAATAAAAATAAACAGGAGACAGCGAAATACTAAAACTTCCTATGTACGTATACTGAATGTGGTTAAAACAATTCTCGTTCTGTGTTTCCTTCCCCTATAAACATAAATCAGTGTAAACTGTTAATCATAGATCTATTCAAAAAAAGTATCCACCTGTGGGTGTAGCTAAAGAAATCAGGATACTATGTTACTCATGATAGTAACAGAATTGAGGTTCTTTGTGGCTATCTATAATGTGTCAATTTCTATTGTGGCTTGTTTAATAATCACGCTAGATTAATTCATGACAGCATAATACTCCATACAGTCTCAATAAATGTATAATATATCAATGGTAAGCACAATATTGTCATTACAGTCTATAAGCGTGCCACTTATATAGTTTGTCAGTGTATAACAATTAGTTCCGTCTCAATTATAAATGGAGATACGGACCAGCTATAGTTTGCTAGGTCCGTCCCCTGCTTCTAATAATTCTGGAAACAAATAGGTAATATGCAATTGGCGGGTATGTTCCGTTTTACTGCATATGTCTTATTGTAATATGCATATTATAAATGTTACGGTGCACAGTGGTCAGTTCACTGTGTACGCCGTCACTCTTATGTATGCACAGGAAATGAATACTCCAATGACGCTGATACTAGTTACGGATAATACAGATATCCACTATGCATATATAATTCAGCGGGTGATGTCCGCTATTGCCATAAATATAGAAGCACCAGCCTAACAAACTGACATGACACATTAACACATTGATACAATTAACACATGAGGAGAGGAAACCACAGCGAGAAGAATGCTGACGCGCGTTTCGCTGGGTAAATGCTTTTTCAAGGCTTGAAGTCTTCTGAATTAAACTATGTTGAAAATAATTTAAATAAACAAAAAACATTGAATGAGAATATGTGTCCAAACTTTTGGCTGGAACTCTATATGTGTATATATATATATATATATATATGTATACATATATGTAGGTATATATATATATGTATATATGCATATATATATATATATATATATATATATATATATACACACATGTTTTCCATAACCGAAATGCTCGGGACCGGGAGCATTTCTGATATGGGATTTTTTTCAGTGGGAGTCTGGCTTGCGTTGCGGGAGTTCAGCGGCATCCATGGCAGGGTGCGGGGGTTCAGAGGTGTCTGTGGCGGGCGTGGAGGGGTCCAGCAGGAGTGTGGGACCATTGATGGTTTGTGAACCGATGTTAAGGAAACATCAGTGGCTGTGGCCTCAAACAATCAATGGTTTCTATAGATAGTTGAACACATCGGCCAAAATTGCATACGTCTTAAAAAAATGTTTTTGACATAATTCAGTCATAAAAAAAAACGAAAATTTCTCAGTGGTTTTTGGAAAAAAAAATTGTCAGTTAAGTGGTTAAGGCAGCTATGGTGATCAAGTTCTGGAAGTACTCTGTTTAGCAACTGGTGCAAACTGGCATCATAATCTTTACAATATTTTTGAGAATAGCCCTTTGCCACTAATCTTGCTTTAAATCTGTAAACTTTAGCTTCAGAATCACATTTGTAAACACCAAAAAGAAATCTAGCGCTGCACCTCCTGAATACAGATATATGAAAGCTATATACACTGCTGCCCAGAATAAAGAAGTGGGAAAATATATCTCCCCACCAAAATGTGGCAAAGATGAACAAAAGATTAATTCAAGGTGCTGTAGAAATAGCTAAAATATATTTATTAAAATTGTATTAATGCTCAAAAAACTAATAATAATGCATCTATTACAATAAAATGTATAACTCCACTAGTAAATGTAGTCTGGAATATATACTCGCATATGTGTATACAATAGACTATAAAATCACATATATAACACTGTATATTCAGATAATATATCTAAACCGGTATTACAATTGATATTCTATATTCACTTATATCCACATATTATATCCAAAGAATATCTTTGTTTCATTCCTTGTAACAATTCAAAAAATGATTGCATAAAGTACTGGGAAGCGTACTAGAGATCTCTAGTGGTTTATATTCTTATACTTCCATCACCCCTATATCTGATATGCTGATTTAAGGGAGAAAGTCAGTCTTGGGCGTATATATTTTTGTTTGTATAGTCTTTCGTCTCCAGATAGTACCCTGCTTATTCTTATAGATGTTATATCCGGAAATATAAGAAAAACAGTCAGGTGTTCAAAAGAAATTGTCAGCTCTAACAGTACTGTCCTCCACACGAGGCTGACACACGCGATATATTATCTTAATATACAGTCACATTTGGTCTTAAAAACCCACTTGCATTCAACTGCTTTTCCTAGAAGTAACTCTGGGAGATGCCACGTCTGAAGCTATTTGAGAGATCTCTTCATCAGCAGTTTAAAGCCATTTTTCTTTTTCCTTTTCATGGGTAGGCAGTGTCTATATCTCTTTCCAGAATTCTGGCTCAGGTTGCGGTGTTGTCTGAGCAAGATAGTATAATCGTTTTGGTAGTATAAGGGGCAGTTTATTAATGATCACATTTGCAATGCAACCTGGGTGCCATATTAGCACCCATGATCGCATTGCAGGATGTGCTCATAGCGCCCGAATGTACAAAAGGGCACCCGCAGGGACAGGGGCTCTGAAAGGAGCCCATCCCTGCAATATGCTGGAAGTGAAGTGACCGATTCAGTGGTCTCACTCCTGTGGCCAGACTTCGTTTGCGTGGTCTACAGACCATACATGTGTGGCGGCCATTTCCGGGGGAGGGTTCGTATGGAACCCTCTCCCAACTAATATTGCAATGTGTAGCCCATAGGCAACAGCAGCTTACATCCTCTTTAGATGGCATAAGTTGCAGGGACCAAGTTCCAGGTTGCTTCACATTCCTGAAATTGGTAAATCAACAGCATCGCATCCTCCATCGAAACCTATGGGGGTTGTGGTACTGGCTGGAATGGAGAGACCGCAGCAGATATTGGAGATATCTGCTGGGATCTCTCCGTAAAACATCTAGGGGATACTTAATATTTGTGGGTATCCTCTGAAAATTGTTGTTTTTGGGGAATACACTGAAAATATTAAATGATACATGGGCCCCATAAACTTGTTCCACCTAATAGAACTTCTGACTAAATCCAAAGGTGATCTTCCCTCTTCAACAATAATTGGGTTATCCATAGTAACTTCAATTTAATTTTCCTATTCCTTTGATGGTGGTTTTTGAACATCTTCCTCTAGCTGTTCTGCTGATGTAGTTTTCAAAAATGATTGATACACTGAGTTTTCATTACTTCTGATTATTGTCAACTGGTTGGTTTCTGTATGCTGAATTCTGTAACCCTTTCTGATTCACTGTAGCCTACAAGCACTCCTTCCTTTGAATAAGCATCCCACTTTGAGCGTTTTTCTCCTTTGGAACATGTACAAATGCTTTACTTCCAAACAATTTTATATGTTGTAAATAAGGTTTCTTTCCATTCCACAGTTCATATGTAGTCTTTTTGAATGTTTTTCCAAATAAACGATTTTATAAATAGCATGCTATTGTGATTGCTTCTCCCCAGCAAATTGCTGGCATATCTGCATCAAAGAGCATGCTCAGCCCACTTTCACAGCGTGTCCGAATTATCCTCTCAGTGACAGCATTTTGCCCTGAATTGTATGGTACTGTTGCATGTTACTTGTATGATACTGTTGTCTGGAACAAAGTCAGAATGGCTTGTGTCTTGCCACTTGTACATTCAACATCCAAACTTGTTCTTTACTTCAGCAAGATATTCTGCAGCAGGCAAACGTGTTGTGAACTTTGAGTGATCATTAATGAATGTGAAAAAATATTTGTTCTGTCCTTGAGTCACATTTTTCACTGGTCCACATACATCTGTGTGAATTAGCTATAGATACTTCTTTGCTCTGCTGTTACTGATTTTTGGAAAATGTTTTCTTGTCATTTTCCCTTTTAAACAGCATACACATTTCATTACTTGGGTGCAGGAATCAATCTTTAAACCATTTGCATGCTGCTCTTAGGGTAGTATTCTTATGGCTTCTGGACTTATGTGCCCTACTTGATATGCATACAGTTAATATGATTCTGTTTAGTGGTATTAACAGCTCTTTTACAATTTTATTAATACAGTTGATTTGTGAGTTTTCCTTCTGCAAGCATGTCTACTATTTGTATTCATGTATTTATCATCTTTAAATGCCACAACATGTGTTTGCTTGGTAAGATTTTTCACAGACAACTGATTGATGTCAAGAGTAGGCATGTACAGTATAAGACTTTCTTCATAAGTATATTTCTGGAAAGCATTAGAATAACCTTCTCATATTTCTTCTAAGACCATATAATGACCATTAGCTGTGGCTATTCTTTCTGAAATACTTTGGTCTAACTAAGTAAAGAATTTCTTATAATTTGTCATATGACTTGTAGCTCCTTAGTCAACACACCAAGCTTTTATCACTGTGCCTGTGTTTGTATTGAGAGCACATTCAGAATTAGATGTATTTCCTGCTCCTTTATTGCACTTTTTATTTTTTGCTTTGCATCTTGTTTCTTTAGCTGATTCATTCTGCCTTTCCAGATGCTGCAATCTGCCTATAAATGAATGGGTTTTTTGCACACAAAACATTCACATGTTTCTGGTCTCTGACTAGTGCTTATAACAATACAATCCTGAGTTCTTAAACCTCTATAATGCTTATTTGCACTTTCTATCTTGCGATTGAATTCATCCCTTTAACATACTTTAATGTCATTTCATCATCTGGTCTGGCATCAAGTGCTGTTATAAGTGTCTCATAACTATCTAGGAGGTCACTGAGTAGCAGGGCTATTATATGAAAGTTGTTTCTATCTTTTCCAATGCATCGCAAACACTTTATCGTCTAACCATCTCTAAGGTACATCTTCTATATGCTAGTTTTTAAGCAGTTAAGTCTGGTACAACTTTAATATTAAATACAGCTTATTGCTTAAATTAGCTCTCTCATGCACTTTTTGCAGCTCAACCCACATTTCTATTGCAGTTTCACCATTACATATACAGTATGCACAATCTAATCATCATCTACATTGAGAGATTCTGTACTCTGGGCTTTCTAGTCTTTTTCAGTCCATTCCTCTATGACTGGGTCAGGCCTAGCCTATTGTATACATTTCCACAAACCTTCTCGTATAAGCAGCATCTTTACTTTGATTTTGCATGTGCATGTATGATAGTTGCTGGTTTGTAAAAGTCATCACTGTTAATTTAGTTGAAGCACTCATAGCAGCCATTTCATCTGGGCTCTGTCTTTTCTGTCACTGACTTTTATAACTTTTCTTTCTGCAGTTCTAGGCCCTTAACTTCTTAGCAGATATGCTATAAAGGAGCAGCAGAAAGTATAATCAAACAGAAAGTCTTTACAGTATTTCTGTATAAACAGGATCAAACACATTCTGCAAACTTAACATGCTGCTTTAAACATGGAAGAACACCTTCTTCTATATCAAAGTCTGGATAAAATCACCCCCTAGCTACTGTACCTTCTTGTTTTATCTAACTTTATTATTATCAGCTGAACACTGTTGACATCTGCATGTATAACAAACACAGTTGAAAACAGTGGTTGCAATATCAAAATGACATATGTCTAACACTGCTGGACCTTCTGGGAGAGTTGGCAAGTAGGATCTGTATACAATAGCTGTCACTACTTACTATCACTGATTGATTTGTTAGTCTAATATGTGGATTTAGAGCTGGCCACAACACACACTAGATTAAAAATTTTATGAAATCAACAAGAATAATCTACAGTATATACTTCACTTAGCGGGGACAGGGCGGGGACAGACAGAGAGGGGGGCAGAGTGGGACAGGATGGGGACAGGGTGGAGCTGAAACCAGGGCAGGGGGCAGGCTAAAATTACCCATCATATACCCGGTCCCTTTATTAGTACTATTATAGTTATCTACTTTCTAAATGTCCTCTCTGGGAGACTAATGTCATCAAACCAGTAGGCTGGTCTACTCTATCAAGAGTCTGGGAGAGCTCCCTAAAATTTAGGAGTCACCGGAAACTGTATTTCAGGAGAGTAGGCAAATATGATATTACATTATTTGTTTCTCAATTACAGATATATTGGGGCTTATGCAGTTAGGAGTGACTCAAACAATTTAGCAATTTGCTCCTGGAACAAACCATGTTGCTATGCAAGGTTTGTAAATGCATTAATTTTTTTTCCATGCAGGCAAAATATAGTCTATTTTTTGTATGTACAGATGTATACAATATTGCTCAAATCGCCCTAAATAGCCCCTCTCCCATGCAACACTGTCATGCAAAGCATTTTTGCATAACTAAAAAACCTAGATGCAACAACACTACATTGCTAGCATACACTGACCACTGGGGCATGTGTAATTTGTACATCTTTGTGCGACTGAGTCTGAATCAGTGTAAAAAAGGCTCCGATACGAGCAACCACTGCCTTTCCTCACACCATGTTCCGTTGTGCGTTATCTGCGTTACTGTATGTGTGTCATACCAATTCCTGTGTCAATTAAAGTTGCAACCTAGCCTGGGATGTGACTAAGATGCACAATGTAAAGAAAAGTACTGTGCGTGTTTCATCTCAGAGTGTCTCAATTGGATCAGGTGTCTCATGCCATATGGTGTAAAGACACTCAGTATATGAGTACTCTATATCTCTCTGCACATTTGAATCTTCCATACCTGCAGTACAACATGGTTTTGCAAGGCACACATTTGCTCCAATTTTGCTTCTAACTCTGCATAAGCCCCATTGTGATGTTCTGTATTTATAGAAAAAAAGTGATATTTATCTAGAGTGGGTAAATATAAAGTGGTTCCTAAACACAATACTCAAGGCACCCAAATAGTACAAGATTTTAGAATATCCATGCTCGAGCACAGGTGATTAAATCAGGTACTAATTAAGCCACCTGTTCTCAAGCTTAAAACCTGAACTGTTAGGGCGCCTTGAGGATCGAGTTTGAGCTAGCAAGGCGTTCTATATAGTAATGTCTACAATAATGTAATAATGACTAGCTCCGACATTCAGTTTGGTTTCGGACAACGCATCAGTAGGTTTAATACAAGCATTCCAGTACGCGAGGCATACTATTCATCAGATCAGAGCTGTTTTCAAATTTAAAAAAATATCGAACTTTTAAAAAATCCCATTAATATTTGAGGAGGGATTAAAGGATTGCAATTTGGAAACTTTGGCATAATGTTTTGCAGCTAGTGTGAGGTTAAGTTTGGAGATTATGGTTTTGTTTATTGACAAATTTTAAAATTATTTCCAGACACAATTTGCTCCTAAAACAGAATATCCAATCATCCCAGATGCGATACTGTCTCACACGCCTTAGTGTATTAAACATCAATGTTTACCAAACTTAATTTGGGGGGGATGGGTAAATACTCCCCTTGAATAAATGTTAATAAGAATAGCTAATGAAAGTTGCATTAAATGTACACAATTGTAGGAACTATATATAGCCATCAGACTATTTCTGATGGCTGAGGCTTCTTGACAAACTGTGTGCCTTGACAAAGGTCGAGAATCAGACCGAAACATCGAACTTTATATAATGACACTGCTGGTGTGTAACTTATAAAGAATCTTTTTATTGCTGCAATGGTGAGTGCCCTCCAAAATTTCTTATTATATATATATATATATATATATATATATATAAATGCATGTAGAGGGGCACTCGCATTATTATGTTCAAATGCCGAGGTGCCATCCATGAAGTTAAGTATACATGAGAAGACCCCTGTACCCCAGGGACCAGGCGGCACTCAGCGGACTTCCAAAGTAACAAACAGATTTTAATCCATAGATCGACGTTTCAAGACCTACACGGTCTTTTCATCAGGATATACATTACATGAATAAAGTAAAAAATAAACTCACCTATATACCCAAGTGTATCAAAGAAAAAGCTACCACCAGCTGCTTTCCATGACCAGCGTCGTCTCGTGGAGCACAGGGTCCGTGACCTCATCACACTGCGTCTAGACCAGCAGGGGATCCCAGCGTTGTCAGGGAAACAGTAACCAGGCAATAGTAAACAACTTGACTCTAAAACAGAGTATGCGATGTCCAGGACCGCGGACCACTGCTGCTCACCGAGCGGCCAGCTGTGGAAAGCAAGCACATAAATTATTAATGCTAAACATTATATATAAAAACACAACATATTTATAAAGCAAAGCACAAACAAGAAAAATGTTAAAAAAATACGGCCAAGCGGAACCAGGAGTATCAATTATGTTAAACAGTGCCCATAGGTAAGGGCAACACTAGTGAATATAACAAGAGACCAACAAGAAAATATAGATATAACACAACCATACAAAGCTAGTTGTATATAACTATGGGATCCGGGTTTTTTTAGAAAAAAATCAAAATATTCAATGCTGGACAAAAATAGATCGACTTAAGAATCCATAATGTATAGGTCAATTATAGACATAAGTTCCAAGGAAGTTTTTCATTAAGCCCACCAGGGGATACTGTATTCAAGGAAAAAATCCAACGTACTTCCCTAGTTGAGAGAAGTTTTGCTCTGTCTCCTCCTCGTTTTAGTGGGGGTATGTGATCAATGATTTTATAGTTCAAATCCTTTAATTGATGCTTTGCTTCACTGAAGTGCCGGGCCACTGGTTGTTCACTTGCTTTACCCTCGATGGCCGCTTTGATAGCCGACCGATGGAGAGCCATTCTCTCCTTAAACATTTATGTGCTTGCTTTCCACAGCTGGCTGCTCGGTGAGCATACACACACACACACACACAGTTTATTAATATTAGAAATTAGAGGAATGTCCAAGAAAAAACAACTCCAAAGATAAATCTGCAATGGTGTTAGAGTTGGGGTTAGGTTTACACATTGTGTAGCTCTAAGTGAAACAGTGACCATAAATACTGACGGTTTTGGACAGCAGATGAAAAATGGCAGTCAAATCCAATGCATAGTAAATATTGTTTTTCTAGACTGTAAACCACTATCGATGCCTGTCGGTTTGCAATTGACAGCAAAACCGTTGCTTAGTAAATTTACCCCGGATGGGGCAAATTTACTAAGCGTCTCTTTTGCAGTCTGTTGAGATCAGATGGGCAATGTTAGCAGTTTAGTTTCTAAAGTAACAGAATTTACTAAGTGTTGGTTTTGATTGTCATTTAAAATCCACCGTCAATGCCATCGGATTTGAGGATCCTATCCCACTGCAAATTCATCGATAAATCGCCGTAAATCTGTGGTGGATTTAAAACACTGCTCAAATCAATAAGATCTGTGCAGACTTTGTTGTGTAAAAATTTAATAAAAATGTAAAAAATAAAGTGTGATATGATAACCAGCCCCAGGCCTATTGTGAATTAGTGGATTTAAAACACTGCACAGATCACTAGCATCTGTGCAGACTGTGGTATTATCAGTCTAAAAAGGGGTTAAATCAGAGGTTCCCAAACTTTTTTGAATCACAGCGCCCTAGAGTATCAGTATTGTTTTCATGGCACCTCTAAGCCAATAGTTTGTCATTGAGGAATTCAGAAAAAAAATGTAGTATGTAGTAAAGTGAAGTAAATTATGCTTACCTGTCATCCTTAGAGTCAGTTATGTGGTGATGGACAGGTTTGTGATTCTGTTTGTCCACATATTTACATTAAATGCACCATAAAAAATGTGATTTGGTGCTGGACCACCAACCTGAGGCACACCTGTAAATGACACGAAGCACCCCAGGGTGCCACGGCGCACAGTTTGGGAACCACTGGGTTAAATTAAAGAATAAGATAGCATTCCCCCCACAATCCCCCTCCAGAAAAAAATAAATAATTAGCTCTGGCTTTTGCTGACATTAGAAGATAGAAAGGACATACAGTATGGAATCCCCCTATTTTTTAATAACCAGGAATCCCTAGGGAGGTGAAGACCACAAACAAACTGGGGTCCCCACTGCCTAAGGTCTGATTCTCTGCAACTGGTGCTGCAGAGCTAGACCATACTGTCTTATCTCTTCCTGGCCATCAGCACTGCCAGTGTAACAGAAAAGAAAAGAAGAAGGGATCAGTGAGATTCGCCGCCTCAAACAATAAGACAGCTAGTCATGGGGATGGATCCAGCCTGTCAAGTGCTATCAGAGTTCTAGGTTAAAGGGTGAATTCAGGGCGACTGGAAATCCCCCAATAGTGTGCGCCTGCTGTTCGTTATTTTGTATAATGTACAGTAGGAAATATTTTGCTTTAATCTATTTAGCATTGATTTTAATAATAACTTGACACATATACTAATTCTATTCTCAGTATTTTTATTTGTCAAGCACCCACATGCCAATCCCTTGCTACTTAGATTCTGTGTAGTGTAATCCAGTGCACCCTGTGGGTAGTACAGCCCACTTTGGGATGACTACTCTAGTTTTTTTTATAAAAAGACCCCTGTGATATTATACAGTTACTATCTATGATGGCCACTGAAACAACTCCTTTACAAGAGTCAGCTACTGGAAATTGCAGAATAATCATATTCAACCATGGGACATTATGTTAAAGGCCTGGATTACTTGATGAATATGATAGTAGTCCATTTCTGCACTATAATAATCATACAAAAGTTACATTTCATCACTGTGCAATCTAGATATAGAGTAGGTGTTAGTGAGCACTTACTATGCTAACTGGTGTCAAATCAAGTGTACAGATAGACACTGGTGCACAACTAGACATATAGATGAATACATCTCTGCTGATCTATCCAGGTCTATTAATATATAATCTTTAGTAAAAAAAGTTTGCATTATATCAGTTTCATGTTGTACTCATTGCATGTTTCTATGTTTTGCATTACAGTTTTACCTTATTTATCCTATTACTACAATAAACACCACACTTCAGAACTGCACATCTAGAATAGATTATTGAAAAGTAGGAATGTTTATGCTGTCTAATTAAATATGGACCAAAGGCACAATTCAATTCCCAGCACAGTGATATAGCTCCTGGCATTAGTGTCCGACGCTATTCAATTGCCCGCAATGTGTCCTGCACTTAAGGCATCTCCACAGGTTACTTCGACTAGTGCCCGGGGCTTAGTCGCGCTTATCTTCATTTTCCAACTTAAGTGCCGGGCACGATGCTGTTATCACATGCGATGGTGCCCGAGGCACTAGTTAAGTCAGATTTGAGCTTGCACCTCAGGAGGATGCCAGCAGAAATCCTCTAATGGTTGAATTACAGAGCAGCCAATTGAATAACTCCAGGCACTTATCCTGAGAGCTACATCGCCGCGCTAGAAACTGAAGATCATAAAATCGTTTCTTTCCCTCAGCCATTGTTAAAATAGATTCCAAATAAACGCTCCTGTTTTTTCTTTTTCATGTATGATTATCTGTTTTAATTAGAAGTTTGGATAGTTCGCGTGTTCTGCTTCACTGACAATGCATGCTTATGTCTTGTTCATTCACAATAAAGTTTTCATTGAACATGTATAACTTCCCATACATGTCATGTGGTAGCGCATAGGCCCAATTTCTGTCCAACTCTACATCAAGCCCTGGATCTCTGTAATGCAACCTCAGGCTTTGACATAGGGAACCCTCTCAGTGGTCAGGTGTTGTGATAACTAAAATATTCTTTCTGGGCACCACAGTTCCATACAAGTGGTTTTGTATTTGGTTTTACCTTTAAACCACTATAAATAATTATTTGTACCCTATACAAATTATTGTATACAAGTTTAAATAATTTTGCATGGTAGACTCTGGGTCTCCAATTATGACACCAAATGCATTCTTTGTTTGTTGTATCATTGTATTCCGAAATGGTTTTATTTTTCTAGGGACCGCTTAATATTTATTTATTTTTAAACAGGAGACAGTCGGTAAAAGTTCCATCGAGCCCGCCAGAACATTGGTTCAGGAAATAATTTTCCAAAACAGTGGCAGAATGTTTAATTAATGTTACATAGAGACATAGTTTGTTGCTAGACTTTTGGTGATCGGCAGATTGTCCGTTACTGTTTGTATATGCTTCAGTCTGGTTACTGCTAGAAGGCTGCTGAGAGTTTATCACAGAACAAGTAGCAGGAGGAATGATGTCAGACGTCACTTGTATACTTTACTTATATTTATTTGGAAATAGCCTGTGCACTCTCAGAAAGTTGCAAATGACTGGATACAGAACTAATTTTTGCTGGAGTCAAAATTCGACCTGTTAACTATACATACAGTCAACTCCAGATTTATAGGTACCCTTGAAAAAATTGGGCAAAGCATTCATAAAAGAAATATGTATAATGTTTCATATATTCCTCAGATGAGTGGCACACATCCACGGCTGCTTCTCCGTACAGCCATGGCAAGCTACTTCCTAATGCACAAAACCCGTATGCATGCATGTCAAGATCCATGCCTCTGCATGTGAAAGCCTTTCCTGTCAACTGTTTTTACATCCACAGCTGCAACCAACATCATTAATAACTAGACTTGCACCCACCCCCTGCAGGGTGCAAAAGATCCATCTGAAACAGGTGTATAATTTGAGCACACAAGTTACGATCGAACGCGGAAGACGGCTTACACACCCACGATGCTCCCACCAGATGGAAAAGTTTTGTTCGCCGTCCAGTTGCCCAGCAAAGCATGTTTCAAAGTCCTTCCAGGACGGATCATTCTGTATGTGCTAGCAATCTATGTAACGTGTGTATGCCTGATCCGGCGTATGCCCAGTATGCTGAAATCCGTGAGATCAATCCTGATGGCCAGGTGTGGAACACTACATTGCTGGGCCTAAGGCAATGTCATCATCCACCCGTAGCCAGCAGTGCAAGAGTGGGGTAGTACCAAGTACCAGGGTTAGTGCCAGTCAGGAGGTTCGGGTCTGCCACCTCAGGAGTGATAGACTTCCTATCAGAAACAGGGTATGCTGCTGAGGTAAAAGCAGGAAGTGATTCTGAGGTAATACATTTTCTTGTATTTAAAGTATTCAAAATTAAAGATTTGTTAAAATATTTCACCTATATATTAATTGTTATCTACAACCACCTGATTAAAACCAAAACATTTTTTTTTTCAGATTTCACCATCCTCCAGGTCTCGATATTAAAACGCGTTCAAAATCGACTAAAAGTTTTCGGCAAAATGTAATTGAATACTGACCTGGCAATACCGAATTCATTTTCTACGGAGAACGCAAACCAGGCGAAATTTACGAAAAGCAAAACATTTTCGCCAGTTTTTTGGCTAAAATTTTTCAGTTGAATATAGCGCAAAGTTTTTGCGTGTTTTGAAAGCGCGTTTTTTGCCAAAAAACATGTGAAAATGGATTTCGGCGCTAATTGAATACGGCCCTAAGACGCATTTTCGGGCGACAAAGATGCCCGATGCTAATAAAGTTGCACGGGACCTGGCAGCTCACTCGCATCTGGCATCTCGTGCCACATGGTGTATTCAGACTAGATGTTTGAGGACACATCTGTATTCTGTGATAACATAACATTTATGGAACTCAAAATAGAATTTATGGGTTTTAGCTCAAATCTATAGCACTTGTATGAAAATTTACCTTTTTTTAGCATCATATGCAAAAATGTTGTATATAAGGACTAGAGATGAGCGGGTCCGGTTCCCTGAGAACCGGACCCACCCGAACTTCAGGTATCCAGGGCGATCTGAGCGCAGCTCGGATCTCCCTGCCTGCCCCGGATCCCTGACCCGAGGCAAAACCTTGCGACCCCTCGGTCGAGTCGCGAGGTTTTGTTTCAGCAGGCTTAACGCTGATTGGCTGAGAGAGCCGTCTGTCACAGCTCTCAGTCAATCAGCGTTAAGCCCATTGAAAACACTACAAAGGAGGAAAAAAAGATGGCGCCTGCCATCCCCCGCCACCTGACACCGCCGGCACCCCCTGCTGCCGACTCCGCCGGCACCCCCACTGGCCTCATCTACCACTGCTGCCGACACTACTGCACTGCTACCCAACGTCCTGAGGACACCGTCAGCGACCGCCACACTGCCGACACTGCTGACACTCCCACAGTGAGGACACCACCAGCACCCCTGCACCGCCGACACAGTCAGCAAACCTGCACTGAGGACACCACTGGCACCCTCGCTCTGCCGACACCGCCGGCACCCTGCATTGAGAACACCCCTGCACTGCCGACATAGTCAGCAAACCTGCAATGAGGACACCGCTGGCACCCCCACACTGCAGACACAGACAGCAAACCTGCACTATAGACACCGCTGGCACCCCCGCACTGCCGACACAGCCAGCAAACCTGCACTAAAGACACCACTGGCACCCCCGCACTGCCGACACAGCCAGCAAACCTGCACTAAGACACCGCTGGCACCCCTGCACTACCGACAGAACCAGCAAACCTGCACTAAAGACACCACCTGCACCCCCGCACTGTCGACACAGCCAGCAAACCTGCACTAAAGACACCGCTGGCACCCCTGCTCTGCTGACACAACCGATACCCTGCAGTGAGGACACTGCCAGCACCGCAGCACTGCCATTCCATGTACTGAGGACACCGTCAGCAACCTCGCTCTGCCAACACTGCTGTCACAGTAAGTGCACTATTGGTGTATCCAACCCACACTGTATAACACACTGTATCCGTGTTGGAAATTAGAAGCTGAACTTTCACATGTTAGTGCCGCCAACTGTGTCACTTAGCTTAGTCAGCCAGCTAGCTGGATGCAGCCTTTTGGCATTAACTAGATTAGCAAATAATATTGTGAGGTGGTCAAAATTTATTGGAAATTACTGGAAATAAATGTTATTGAGGTTAATTATACTGTAGGAACAAAAATAAGCCCATTTTATATGATTTTAGCTCTTTTTATGATTTTTTAAGAAAAAATCCAGATCCAAAACCAAAACATGAAAACAAAACACGGAGGTGAGGTTTTGGCAAAACCAATCCAGATCCAAAACCAGGGGAGATCCAGATCCAAAACCAAAACCAAAACACGGGGGTCTGCGCACATCTCTAATAAGGACATACTGTACAGTATTCACGGATAGATTTATGAAAGCATTACGTCCCACATAATACATTTTTCTTTATAGTGTTCTTTTCGTAAGTTACAGATTTAGCACATTCTTCATCAGTTTGCTTCTCGCCTCTTTTTGATCTCTTTGTAAGGGTTTTCTGATGCTTTGACACATAATGCTAAACAATGTTTTTCAATTTCCCCTTACAATGACCTCAGCATGTTGGCTGATGTACGGGTGTGTAACGATGTAAGGAATAAGACTACTATCAAACGTGAAAGGAATGCGGAACATATGTGCTTGGCCTTGAACTAGTATTACAGCACAAACCTGAGTCTTGATTAATTCAAATCAACATTATCTGTATTAAGATCTTGACCCGGTTTTATTAATCCATGTTTCCGTTGTATGTCAGCGAAGGCTAGTAGCTCGCTTGAGACCTCTCATCACAAAACCTTCCAGGACAAGAGTAAGTTTGGCAGTTCATTGAACGGTCCTCTACAATGCACACCAACAAAGTGTCAAAAAATTGGACTCTTGGCGTATACATGGTCAGTTGGGCATTCTCAAATTCTCTATTTCCCTATCCATTTAACTCCGGAAGAGAAGAAACAGAAATATTATTTCAAGATATAAAAATATGATTACGATTTTATGGTAGTGTCTAAGGAATAGAGTTTTGAGGGCTTTAAATGGACCCGTTCAAGCATTTTATACAAACCTTTCAATCTGAATTGTACAAGATATTGATATTTGTGATACATGGTAGAAAACTTTAAAGGGACATTATACAGAAATGGTAATACTTTGTATACAGTATGTCTGATTTACAGAGATTTTATATCTAAAGACAATATTGGTACTACTAGTTGAAATATTGAAAAATTGTTTAAGGCCAACATAAACGCATATATATATATTTATAAATTATATTTTAATTAAAGTGAACTTCAAACACATGGATAAAAGATCCCCATTTAGTGCAAGGAGAAAATACAGTTAAATTATTCACCTGGACTGGTGTTGGTATGAGGGAGGACATTTTTATTTTTTGTATGAAAATTCTGCCTGATTATGCATGCATCATTCAAATTATGGACAGTTTTATTTTTGTACTGCAATATAGAGTTGATCTATCATGTACACCTCCCAACTCTCTGTCTGTCATTTTAAAGGTGCAACATTTATCCTTCTAGCTTGATTCACTCCTAACTCTGAATGAGGACCAACAAATGTTTCCATTACCGTGTAAATTTAGTAGCTGAATGTGTTTTTCTTTAGAGCTACACAATGTACCAAGTGTTTCTCGCTATGTATGTATGAGGATAATTTCTTTAGCCAGATTACTTTTATCATCCTCATCATTTCATGATTACCCTCATTAACAATGTCTGCACCAAGCGTTCCAGCTATTGTTATTTGATGGCACTATTATTGTGACCAAGTGTAACACCACATTGTCTCAATTATATGTGTCGAATCATTTTAGCAAACCGGTTTATAATTAAGGATGTTAGTGATACTGATGGGCACAAAGTTTAAAAAAAAACTTCTTGAAATCATTGGTTAAAATTAAAACTATTAGGCACTGAATGATGTATCATTGCTAACCCGACTCGTGCAGTGGAATGTTCAAAGTGTTTACAGAAAGATAAATTGCAGATGTATCTAATTAAATATAACAATAGTTTTTGGTAGAAAAAGAGAAACATACTAAAATTGGGCCATAACATTTTTGTCTGATTACACAGCTGTATTATTGATTGTCTAGCTCAGAATAATGATTTAAAACAAGAGGCTTTTGTTCATATTAATTAACTATTTCTGCTTCTTTTTTATTCTGATATGATAAAAGTCAATATATGTCAGGACCATAGACTTGGGACAGGCATGTGCCAAGATCATGCAGGAGACAGTACCTGGCCTATATGTCGTCACATACAACTATTAAGGCACTTAATGCCCAGCACAAAACATTTTTGTTGTGCAGATGATCTACCCTGCTCACATCAAAGTTCATCTCTATTGTCTGGAAAGATACTCTCCATGTTGCATGGTGGTCACTAAGATGCTCTTTGTATTGTATATTGATTAATTTAAAATATGCATAAGCCTAAACTATACTGTATTATTTTTGACAAAAAATATTTTTATTTAACCTGAAAGGATGGCAATACAGAGGTAGAAGGTTGGTGTCTCGGATGTGCTTGGTTGTGGACCCAGACCTAGGGTTCTGGCTGGAATGATGTCTAAGAGGTCTGGGCAGAAGCTGGGAGGTCTTATGTAACTTTTCCTCATGCAGTCATGTGGCTCAGAGAGGAGTGGTAACAACTGATTCTGGATTCTGGAATACTGAGTGCTGGGATTGAACTGGAGACCTGAACCCCGGGATTGAGCTGGACTACTGGACACCGGGATTGAACTGGAATACTGGACACTGGGATTGAACCAGAATACTGGACACCAAGATTGAAATGGAATACTGGACACCGGGATTGAATCAGAATACTGGACATCAGGATTGAGCCTGAATACTGCACACAGGGACTGAATCGGAATTCTGGACACTGGGATTGAATCAGAATACTGGACACCGGGATTGAGACAGAATAATGAACACCGGGATTGAACTGGAATACTGGTCACTGGGACTGAACTGGAATACGGGACACCGGGATTGTACCGGAATGCTTGATACTGGGATTGAACTGGAATACTGAACACTGGGATTGAACCGGAATACTGGACACTGGGATTGAACTGGAATACTGGACACCAGAATACTGGACACCGGGATTGAACTGGAATACTGGACACCGAGATTGAACCGGAATACTGGGCACCGGGATTGAAACGGAATAGCTGGAGCCAGGCTCTCTGGAGATGGGAACTGCGCTGGAAGTCACTGTGCTAAAGAATCTGAAGAAATTTTCTATCATCTTGCAGCAGGATAGGCAACAAAGCACTGGCACCAGCAGACTGCCAGGGAGTTCCTTATATACCCCTGCACCATTGGGGATTGGCTGCTGTGGTCAGATGATCTGGGAGCAGCGCTCTGGGTGGTTAAGGAGAGTAAGGTGACATGGATGCACTCATACTGAGTTTTTGAGGGAACTCAGGTGTGCAGTCTGAGTACTAGCAAGCTGTGGAAGTGTAGAGAGAACAGCAGGCACTGAGAGCAAACTCATCTTAATGATCTCTGCAGTTCAAGTCCAGCACTACTATTTGGAATGCAAACACTGTTCTAATCAGGAATCTGCAGATTTCACAGACAGAAGAACTCTCAGGTGAGTAATCAGCCTGGAAGGAATAGCAAAGTCTCATGCTCACATTGGAGGTATTGCAGCCAGCATACTGAGCAGACTTCCCAGGCATATCAGAATATCCTGACCCACAGGAATGGTGACAGAGGTAAGTCACAAGACAAAGTAATAGCATATGAGAGAAAATAGTCAGGATTATGACAGTACCCCTCCCCCCCCCCTTCATGGGTGGAATCCAAACACCCACATTGAATCTCTGAATTTCCATACAAAATAAAAATAACTAGAGAAGTTTACTCCAGAAAAACTCATGAACACACTCAAACTGAAGTCTTCCCTATTTTCATCTTCAACAATAAGACCTTTGTCAACCAAACAAGTGGACCATTCGTCATCACTATAAACAGAGTTTTCTTCATCTAGAAAGTATTAGGATCCACGGCAGCAGACCATCTTAGTGACAGGTCCCAGTCATAGTTGCGACTGGGACACTACATTATGTCTTATCTTTGTTCCAGCTGTTGCAGGCAGCTAGAAATCCTGTCTGTCTCTCTGCAGACTTCAGCTGCACACTAGTTAATTGTCTTGTCTGTGTGCACAGTTCAGATGCACACTAGTCTGTCATTAGGTAGACTTGCAGGGTTTGCTCTGATTGGTCCCTGCATCTGTTAAGTGACAGCCGGTCCTACACTCTATGAACTAAAAAATTGATTGAAAAACTGACACAAGCGCTACCTCTTTAACCAAAAAAGTTCATGATAGATGATGATAAAGATGGTAGAATTACTTATGTAACTATGTCTGGTACATTGAAAACAATCATAGGGTGTACACTATTTATTGACATGGAACATATAAGTATAAAACACAATACATATGACACATAAAAACTTCAGCTTGGTAACTCTGATGTAAATAACTATGTCACCAAGAAATCACAGATGCATGACATATATAATACATATAAGTCCAATCCCGGTGTTTATAATATAAGGTGGCTGCTTTACCAGAATTATGCAGGTCATGGGCATAGGTGTAAAAAATTGCGGAGAGGTAGTCCGGGTCCCTCAAATCCACAGGTCCATTGATTCTCCACAATCCTGGTGCTGCAGTGGTTCTAACTCCCTCCTGCCAACGCGTTTCGGTACTCCGTGTACCTTTATCAAGGCCTGGAGGTGTAGATGATTGGGCTCTCTTAAATACCCCTTTTGATGATGACTTCCGGTTATCGCAGACCGGAAGTGGTCGTCCATTTCTAATTGCAGTCCCTCTAAAACATTCTGTATATCCTCCCAGCTTGAAAGCAGCATGTAGACATGTTCTTGTTTATTCCGAAGATTCCCTTTATTTATTTTCTATGAACGCTTGTTTATAGCGTCAAACCGGAAGTTCGAGTCGTCAAACCGGAAGTGACGTCATCGAGGGTTACGGAAAAACATGTCCCAGGAAATATGGAGCGTGAAATTAGTTCCACATCATAATAGGCTGGGACAGCAGCTCGCTTGTGTATATAGAGAAATCCACTTTTTATTAATCCAACATTCAAGGAATATAGTTAACGCTTCGGCCCCAGAGGGTCTTTGTCAAGACAAATTCATGGGAGACATCTGTTCAGCATGCAATCAGAGAGCATGCTCTATGTAGCATCGCCTCTGTATCTATGTGAAATGGAGAATTTTGTTATTTACTTTGTGACAGGGTCAGCAGAATTCCAGATGAGGTAAATGTGGAATGTCCAGATCTCCCAGGTTTGGCAGAGCAAAGGCCACCCACAGCTATAGCGAGCAGCCAGGAAGATGGTCGCGATGGTCAAGACCATCGTGACCATCGGGCTTGTGACGAGACCCTTGTGGCAGGGTTTCTTTTCCTGCAAGCCCTTGAGTGCTCTCGGCAGAGCCGAGAGCACTCCCACTGACATACCTTGTGGTGTCAGTGGGGCCGGCCCTAGACGGTAGGCTTGCCCATCGCTATCCGGGTCTTGCACATGTGCACAATGGAGCCGGGTCCATGGTGCGCATGCGCAGTGGGCCAACATCGACCCGCTTGCGAGCGGGTCTGAATTAGGCCCTCTGTACCTTGGAGGCTTAGTAGCCGTTAGTTGCAAACAGCCTTCAAGGCCACTCTGTTCTAGTCTCGTCTCTGGCTAATAGGCCACATAGTCTGCAACCTTCTGTGCTCATTAGACACACCTTGTACTGCGAGCCGCACTTTGAACTGTGTCTGTACTCCTGCCAGTATTCTTGCCACATCATTTGTGCTTTGTCTGTTCCTTGTTTGTCCAGTCTTGTCCGTAGTCCAGTCTTGCCTGTCTTGTCCTTGCCAGTCCTACCTTGCCTGTCTTGCCTGAAATCCTGCATACTACAGTCCTGGTCACTCCTGCCCTGCAGCTATACTGTGTCTAGTCATTCTTTGTCTAGCTTACCAGCTGCACTATAGTCCCAAAACATTCCTCAGACCATAGTGTCCTGCCGCTTCTTGTGTTCTCACTGTGTTGTGCCATCTTTCTTCAGCCTCAATTCAGCTAGCTCCAGTTGTGGAAGGACTGCCACTCCTCTACCCAGTCTGGTCCATTGTCAGCAGTCCTGCAGTCTCTCCTCAGTTGTGTAAGCCTCTACTGCTGGAGGCATAAATCCAGACAGCCACCTAAGTACCAGTGTGTAAATAAATCACTAAGGGAACAACAGGTGGAAGATCCTCCCATTGGCTCTAGAGGTCTTACACAACCATGCGAGAACCATAACAGATGTCCATTGGATCAATAGCATAAGAGTCCTCTCTTGAAACTGAGGTACGAGAACCATTCGTACTTAAAAAGGAAAATCTTCATAGATGATAACTGGAAAGGCAAACTCAAAATCTTCGATGATTCCTCTTCTTTCTACGAAAGTCTTGAACCAATCAAAGTAAACGGAATCTCATGTAAGAAGAAAACTGCAAAGGAGTGAAGAATTGAGCAATAGAATAGATCTTAGCAGAAGGAGTTGAATTCTTGGATTACCCCACATGGACTGTCTTTCAACCAAATTTCTTAATTACAGCTTCACTAAAAGTCCTTAAATTCTGGAGAATTGGATCATCAGACTCAATGGGGTATATTTACTAAAGTGTGGGTGTTTAGAAGTGGAGATGTTGCCCATAGCAACCAATTAGATTCTGGCTATTATCTTCCAAAAGGTGCTAGATAAATGTTAAATGTGAATAGGTTGTGTGGAGAAAACAAACAATTGTGACGCATATCAGTTAAAACTGTAGTTCTATTTTATGTGTGTAGGTAACATGTTGGAATAGTATTTATGTAGCATAATCTTTGTTCTCACATCACAAGTGTATACTCAGGCTGTATGTTCATTGTTTACCAATACTGCATCCTGTTGGTGAAAGGTTATAACCTTTTGAAAACTTTCAGATTGATCTCAGGAATCCTCCTCCTGAAAAAACGAGGTGTTTTGAAATTAATGTTGTCACGTATTGGGTTATCATCCTTACCTCTCTGCAAGTTCAGCCCAGAATTTACCGTATCGTATGGGAGAAGTGAACTGAAAGCAGCCTCTTCGATACTTAAAGGGCTGGGTCATCGTATTATATAACCTGAGACCTGTAGGGGTATTACACTTGTACTTGCTGGAACTCACTTCCTCGCTCGATCAGACTTTTGGCCAACTTCCACACCTTCAAATGATCCCTCAAGACTCATTACTTCATGCAAGCCTGTCAGCCATCATAACACTCTACTCAGTACTTCTGACCATCCGCCTACCCTCTCTATACACTCTCCTGGTTACTCCACTCCCTCAAAGAATGTAAGCCCTCATGGACAGGACCCTCTTTTTCCTTATGGTGATTCTGATCCTGTCTGCTCAAATTGTGGGCACAGTCTCATTGATTACTGTTTGCTCCCTACTCCCCCTTGTGTGACCCATTATTGCTTGCTTTGGAGCCTTAGTGCGTCTCTCTCGTCTACTCTCTAACCCAAACATTGATGGCTTATTTGTATTTTGGTTATACTTTTTTATTCTTTGCAACATCTATGTAATTTTGTTTTCGTTGTGCACCTTGCGGCATCCTATAAATAAATATTAATAATAATTATGTTTAAAACTGTCTTTCATTTTTCTGTTGTTACTGTTTGATTTTTGTCCCTATACTGTCTTTTTTAACCTTTTCATATTGTATTGTTTGTTTATACTATTGTGATTCTCTATGTATGGAATTGTGGATACTTGGTGACAAAAAGATGACAAAAAAATCTAGTAACTGTGCAACCACACAGTTCATGGCTGTCATGACTGCAGTTGGGGGACAGAGTAACAATGACTACCTCTGTTTCATGTATGCTTTAGAAAAAACTGGTTGCACAGTCAAAATATGTACCAGTGTGTAGGGAAAAGGTAGGAGGAGAGGGGGCAGATGGATACTAGACAATTACTTAATCCAGCTTTACCTAAATTTTCCTTTTGTGCTTTTTTGATGGTGAGCTACCCCAGGTGTTTTGAACAGAGTAGCAGGAGTATATTACATTTGTTTTTACAGCATTTTTATTAAGTGATGTTAAGCAAAAATGGTACATTTATACAACCCTTGACTCAGAAGAAAAAAATACTAAAACGGAAGCCAAGCCAGCTTCTAATTACACAATGTATTTTAAGACCACCACAAGGTGTTTCTTTCTTTGTATCTTATTTAAGCTGATACAATCAAATTATCACATGCCCAGTGAAAACCTTGCATTGAGGAGTACATCCCAGGCAGCCGAGGCAAAATACACAGTGGTGCTTCCCTGCTCCCTGGTGGCTCGAGCTTGCTTTAGCCCCCCTGTGTCTCTCCACCCCCAGTGCATTTCCAGCTCCAGACAGCTCACTTCTGTCTCTTCAGCCCCTCAGTATCTCTCTAGCTCCAGTCAGCTCCCTTCTGTCTCTCCAAGACCCCCCTCCTATTGTCTGTCCAAGCAGCCACTTTCTGTTTCTCCAGCCAGCCCCCTTCTGTCCCTTCAGCCAGACCCCTTTAGTCTCTGCAGCCAGCCCCCTTCTGTCTCTCCAGTCCCCCCATTGTTTCTCCAGCCAGCCCCCTTGTCTCTCCAGCCTGTCCCCTTGTCCTTCCAGCTAACCCCCTTCTGTGTCTCCAGTCAGCTCTGCAGTGTCTCTGCAGCTCCTGCCCCAGCATCCTTCCAGCACCAACCCACAGACACTTACCTTCTCATGGGTTTTCTGGTCGTGCCTGCTTCTCTTTGCAGTAGCTACCCTGACTTTCATGACATCACATGCACCACAAATCTTCAGACACCGACTGACGATTGTTCCAATAAAGTTTTTTTTATTGCAATTCGTAATAACAAAAAAATCTTTACTGCACCAGCTGCCGTCTGCTGTGGCTAAACACAAGAGTCAGAGGCCCCACTGATAGATCCATCTATAACTGCTGCCTGCGCTGCTGCAGTGATCAGCAGGGCGCAGGCATCGGTTATAGATGGATTTATCTGCATGCTTCTTGTACCCCTAGTGCCCGTCTGATAGCTGGCACTCGGAGGCTAATGACTCCACTGCCTCCATGAGTTCCACCACTGCCTTCATGTTTTAATGCATTATCACTGTGATTACAGAAAATAACAGCACAGAGGTTAGCTCTCAATTATTTCACTTCAACAAGATAAACTTATGTCTGACTCATGGAATGATATACAGAACCCAGTCAAACATTTGAAAACACAGACAAATAACAGACATCTTGGACACTGAGGAATGTGGTGTTGCCATAGTGACAATAATTGGATGAATCGCTGAGGATGTTTAGGTGCTGAGGAACAAATGTTAGGCAAACTACAGGACAAAAACATTTAAAACAGTGGGATTACATGGTGATCGACTAGTTATGGCTGATGAGGCTCATTTTAATCATAATGGGAACTCAGACATAGGGCTGTATTCAATTAGTTTCGCGTACGCAATAAAGTTTTGCCTGCCGGACTTTTCGACCTACATCGCATATTTTAGCCACAAAACGAATCGTGCGCGTACCCGCTATTCGCCCAATTCAATTCCAAAAGACGCAAAAACGGTAACACGTGAAGTCAGAACAGGCGAAAAGTGGTGTCAGAATCGGGGAAATCAGCCTGAACCCCCCAGAAAAGATGCAGAAACTTTGGGGATCAATGTAGTAGTGCTCGATTAGCCCTATTAAAACTATTTGGGGTACATAAGTTTGCACAATTTCCACTAATTAGCGCCTTTGCACAATTGATGAAGAATGGCATAAAGCAGTATTTTGGGGGGAAAATAAGTAGTCCTGTCAAATTTGGGGTACCTGTAAATGGGTGCTAGCATACTTTAATGTGTCTAAAGTATAGTTTTAATAAATGTGAATTTCCACCATCATAAAAGCACCTGCAATCCCAAAAACACTTGACCCCTTCTTAGTGCACCCCCAGACCCTTATTTCGCTAGTTTGCGAACTTGTCCCCCTACTTTGTGCATTTTCACCCCCAAATTCAAAGTACTTTTTTGGTGTGTTCTTGAGGGTTTTTTTGGCATGTTTTTACGCAGTTGGCCACTGGGGGGCTGTCCCAAAGGTTCTGAGTGGTTCCCCCACCTTTCCACCCCAAAACAAAAATTTTGCACTTCTTTTCTCCTGCTATTCAGAGGCAAATCTTTTTCGCCTGTTACATTGCATTGACTTTCCGCGTACGCGAAAAGTGGATGGAATTGAATCCGAAGATAAGTTTCCGCCTGGCAAAAAGTCGCAATTGACGACTTTTTCACGGATCTCGGGTTTTTGCTTCTAATTGAATACGGTCCATAATATCCAATATGAGTTCCTCACAGCCATTTCCTCCTGTGCTGAAATTCAGGGGGGCAGATGTACTAAGCTCTGGAAAGTGATAAATTAGAAAGTGATAAACTACCAAACAATCAGCTCCTAACTATCATTTTTCAAACACAGCCTGTAAGATGACAGTTAGGAGCTGATGGCTGGTAGTTTATCACTTTCCAGAGTTTAGTACATCTCCCCCTCAGAGTGAGGAAAATCAACCTCCAAGCATAGCCACCTTTCTAACATAACAACTGAACTGAAAAGCAGTAATTACCACAACTCTTTTCTTGCAACTGACAAAGAGGAGGCATGAATGAGGTGGAGCAAATATTTCATGAAGTAGAGTCAACGGAAATTACAATTTTGGCCTTTTTCCCCTAAATTAGATTAAATAGACGTAAATTATCTTTTTTTGTTAATAGAAGTCCTTTACTATATAAATGTTATGGTTCTTGGACTAGACAAGGTACTGATGTGGCAGTCCTTCCACTATGGGGACTAGCTGGAGTGTGGCTGCAGAAAGTGACACTCACAGGTATCGACAGGGTGCACTAGCAACAACAAATGTAAATGGTCTGGGTCTGTCTAGGGACTAAGAGCAGGAATGCCCAGGACTGTAGTATATTGCAGGATTTCAAGACTAGACAAGATAAGACTGGCAAGGCTAGACAAGGACTACAGTAAATAGACAAGAATACACGGATTAGGACTGGACAGACAAAACAAGAAACATAGACCAGACAGACACAATAAAGAAGGACTGGGTACTGGATGTGGCCTAGAGAGTCAAGGTGCAGCTTTGAGAGCTGAGATGTACTTGGCAAGATGCGGCCTAGTTGCCAAGATGCGACTGAGACAGCCGAGGTGCAATAGCTGAGCCGTGGTCATACAAACACAGTTCAAGACCTAGCAGACCATAATAACCAGATGGCAGACAAGAGTACTCAGATGCTGGAGGAACACAAACTGGAGGCAGCGAGGTGGAGAACAATGCTGGCAGTATAGCTGGGAATAGCTGGGAATTAACTGACATGGCTAGATGTGGCCTTGCAGGCTGAGGTGCAGGAACCAAACAGCAGACAGGTGTACTCAGATGCGCCAGGAACACAAACTGTAGGGGGAGAACACTGCAGGTGACATAGACTGAATGATGACTCACATGGCCAGACAGGACTGTGGTACAGTAACAATACTGTGGGATGCAATACTGACAGAATCAGGATAGAATTACAATAGAACTTGGTAGACTGGAAAGAACCCAGTTAACTGAACAGAGCAACATACATTGGTGTCAGAAAGTATAACCGGCACTGAGTACAGTGCTGGCTGTGACTTATGAAATGCAGGAACCAATCAGAGCCATTTCTCTGCAGAGAGTCTTTCCTAATGACAGGCTAGTGTGCAGCTGGGTACAGCACACAGACAGACATTAATTAGTGTGCAGCTGAATTCTGCACACAGACAGACAGGCAAGATTACAGCTTAAAGCTGAAAAGAGTCAAGACAGGATTTCCAGCAGCCTGCAACAGCCAGAACAAGGACAAGACATGATGCAGTGTCCCTGTTGCAACTATGACTGAGACCTGCCACCAAGATGATCCGCTGCCGTGGATCCTAACAATAATTTTATTTACACTCTCTAGCAGACTGTATCTAATGGTACTGTACCTCAAAAACAATATTCTTATCTTTTCACTTAGATTGGGATATGTATTCTTCATACATCCAGAAGCCACTGTATAGCTGTCCAAAGCTGTTTTTGTCAACAGATGACACAACAGAGGGTTTGGAGGTATATAAAGGACTTTATATCAAGATACCATTAGGTATATGGGGAGGGACTATTAAGGTACTTTTTTTTCCTTTGTTTGACCCCAACAATGTCACACTCTGGACTGTACCAGAGATGCTTGATCCCTGAAGGCATTCCATATGTGTACTCACATAAAAGCAGACACAAAAGTGTAAAAATAGGCAGTTTCATGTTGTAAATAGACCCCAATGCATTTTGTTCTCTGTGATATATTATGTGGATATTTTGGATCTCCATTTATAAACAATAGCTGAGAAATGTTTGTGCTAAAATGATCTTCCTTAAAGTTCTGTACCTATTAATCATCCACCTTCAACAAAAAAACATAGGTAAATTGTGTTATTTTCCAGTGCACTGAGATAGAGATGTTGAAAAGAAGCTTTGCTTTAGAGATTAACAAGACATGTTCTGGTAACCATAGCTATTATCCAGGTGCATATTTATAGTACAGTATACCTTTAAATATATATATGTAAGTGACATATTGTATGGAATTACCTGAAATTTTATTGCACTTTTAAGAGTGCCAGGAAAGTGTTACCATGACGGTGATGCACACATAATCCTGAGTTAGCGGCGTGGTTTACGTCAGTAAAATGTCATTTTAGTGATGGTCTACATTCATTGGAGCTGACATCCAAAATCCACGCCTGAAAACATACCATAAATAAACGTCTGCATAAAACGGAAAATGGACGGGCGCACCTGTTCTGTGTTTTGGATCCCAGCCATTATTCCCATTATAGGTGTCTGTTAAATGAAACTTATTTTAATTAGTAGTAGTCTTCCTTAGCATGAGTGCTTGGCTTAATGGATAAGGCTTAAAATAGAGGTTTGTCTATGAGATAATATTAATATAAACAAAATTAAGCTATCAAGTGCCATGTCTGAGTACAACACATTTGTCGAACAAGCCCTCTGGACTGGTTATGTTAGTGCCAGAGATGGGAAGCTATGATATGATTACTGGCTTATGGCACAGTCCAAGTTACACAATCATTTTCTGTAGCATGGAATAGGAGGTATGTGAAAACAGTAATGTTTGATGTAGTGTACCTTACTTATTTCGGTGTGTAGCCTTTGTATGTAGGAACTTTTGTGAATCCTAATAGCAGTTTCAACTTTCTTATTTAAGTTTGTATCTTTAAAATGCAGTTGTATTAGAGGAAGGACAGTCTGATGTTACATAATATGCAATGGGGTTGAACCAATTAGGTGCAAATCTGCGAATGTGTGTTTTTTTCATGAAGCTCACATACCTAGCACCATAGTGCATACCCGAGAAATGCGGGATCCAATTAGAAATGACTATTCGCAGTATTCGCTGTTGGTGTATGCAATTTTTATACAAAATGCTACCTGGGAGAAGTGCATGAATAAGTAGGGAGACCATCCTTGACACAAAAAAGTGACAACTTTGATAACAGAATTATATAGAAGGCTGTTGGTGGGCGTAAGGAAAATACTGGAAGTTTTTTAAATGGTGTTAAATGGTTGATTTGTGCATTTTTTTAAATAAATAAAAAAAATTATAAAAAGCAAACTGTTTGTTTAATCACAAACAAAAAAAATAGAAATGCAAAAAAAGTTGAAATATAGATAGTTTTGTGGAATTTTTTTTTTTAAATTATAAATAGCAATTATTTTTGTTTAAAAAAATACTTTGACAGGAATCTCTATACCTTCTGATTTAAATTATCCTCATTATATTAACAAACATTAATTTTTGTACCCAATATATTTAATAAATATATTTTTTAAGTGGAATTATAATTTAAGATTTATACAATCAATACCAAGCCAACTTTATAAAAAAAATCTTGTTAATTTCAAGCAAAGGCTATGACTTAGAAATTTACTAGTTACAATATTATCTATGTACACAACATACATGAGTGGTACATGTATTTGTTTATTATTTTGTGGAACATGAGCCAAAATGTATAGAAATATAATACATAATTAGTACATAGGAGATTATGCAACATTTCTTATACATCCCTGTGCATGCCCATGACTGAGACACATTTTGCACTTAGAAAGGTGTAAAGGTTGCGCAGAATAAGTCTGTCACTCATTTGGAGATGATCACTTGCAGGTTTTCGACACTTGAAGCAAAACTCTGCATCTGAGTATGTCTGAATAGCTACTACTTATGCTAACACTATAGTAATGTGGGTGCTGTGATCTTCTGTATCTGCATTAGCACAGTAATATTTCCAGTTGCACTGCAGCAGTAATGTAAAGTCTATTCCAATTTAAACTTTTAAAGGGAAAGAAGTGTACTGATATGATCAATAAATAATTTAATTTTCTTCTGGCCTTTTATTTCAAATACTTTTTATATGGTCATAAAATCAGATGCCCCATCTGAACGATTTTATGTTGGAGGGTGTAACATAAAATCGTTCCCCCTCTCCCCTCCCTCTCCTTCCTCTTACCTAAGGCTACGGAAGGGGATCTATCCACTACCCTTACCTAAGTGGTGGCCTCAGACTGTCAGGGGCGGTGCTTTATAGTAATAGGCTGCACAGCCCCTGTACCGCACGGAGGAGAAAGTGTAATGTGCAGTGTTTTAGATTAAAGACCGGCACATTACACCTCCTCCTCCATGCGGTGCAGGGGCTGTGCAGCCTATTACTATAAATCACAGCCCTGGTGCCGCTAATTAGAAATGTTTTTTGGGGGAGCAAACCGCCCCCCTGCCCCCCACACTCGTTCCGACGCCCATGGTGGTCATTGTGACATAACTAGTTATTAATAACACTGCCCAGACATACTATATTGTGTATGAATTGTGTACAGCAATTTAAGCATCTATTACAAACATACCTCCAATCTGTCCTGATTTTAGCAGAACAGTTCTGATTTAAAGGCTCTGTTCTACTTTTATAATCAGGACTGTAATGTTCTGATCTGCCAGGCAGTTGGGGGTAGTCCCCATTCACCATGTGAATGGGGGGCAAAGGCAGTGAAAAGTTAATTGGAGAGACCAGAGGGAGAAAAGGGACATCTTGAAAAGGGAAGCGGCTACAATTCCTCAGTGACACCTTTGTGATGCCTCGTCTCCTGTCATAAATTAAAAGTGTATACTACTGTTCTCCCCAGAAGTAAAGAAAGCACAAATGCTATCATTGCAGAATTGGATACATCTTGAGATACAGTATGTGAGAAAAGAAAAATAAATAGGCGCCTCCTAGTGCAGAAAATCTTCCAAAAAACACAATGTGATGATATGGGTGGCCGTACCAAAAAAATAATAATAATGTGGTTATCTAAAACACAATCATTCTTGAGACATCAGATGAAAATATTTCCAGATATCCAATCCATAGTCTAAAGAAGTATAAACCAGGAAATTATAGATTTCCAAGTATAACCGATACAATTAATTACTATTGAAAAATGCAATTTTACAATATTTAAAATGAAATGTAGCTTACAGTATCTAAGCAGATATACTGGAGACTCCATTTTGTAGGAGCTCTGTATATGTTCAACTCATATTAAAAGTCACTGAACCTCATAAAAGGGGGCATATATAAAAACTAGTGCAAATGAAAAAGTAAATTATTGTCCATATAATCTAATGAGGCTCTAGCTATAATTTTGCTGGAGCAGTTTAGAAAATGAGATCAAAGATTTGATTGGTTGTCAGGGACAACACCTCTATGTTTCATGTACACTAGTTTTCATCATGTTCCGATAAATGTTACCAGCCGATGTAGGCTAATTAGAGGTTGTAAACGAGTCACAATTAATGATCAGCAGCGAGGCTCCTTCAATGAACTGTACCCCCCAGCAATGTAGTAATACCAAGTGACAGGGGTGCAACTAGATAAGGGGGGGGGGGGGGATTGCCCTGGGTGATGGATGGCTGTAGCCAGAGAATTTGCCTGCATCCTGCATCCTGCAATCCTGAGTGCCAACCAGAGGTGTAACTAGGGTATTTGGAGCCCATGGCAAGATGAAAAATGGATATATAGCGCCCCCAGTAGTGCCCCTTATATAGCACTCCCTGTGCAGTGCCCAATATACAGTGCCCCCAGTAGTGCTCCTTATATAGTGCCCCCTATGCAGTGCCCAATATACAGTGCCCCAGTAGTGCCCCTTATATAGTGCCCCCTATGCAGTGCCCAATATACAGTGCCCCAGTAGTAGTGGCTTTTACACATAAAACACGCAGACACACACACAGGCAGACATACTTACCGGAATCCCTGCTCCTGCCACTGTCCGCTCCTCCGTCCTCTGCTCGACACTATGGGAGAGACGTCATGACATCTCTCCCTTCACCGAGTGCGGGAGCTGGAAGGCGGAGCTCATGAGTGAGCTCCAGCCCTGGGTGCAGCAGCCAATTTGAGTCTGTCTGACTCTCATTGGCTGCTAAAACAAATACACCATCGCCGGGTAGTACTAGTGTACTATTAGGTGCAGGCGGCGGTGTGTTTGTTTTACTGTGTAGTGTGGACTACACATTAACCACTGACCTGGTCGCTGGTTGGCGGCACCAGCCCCCCCCCCCCCCCCGCAACGCGGGTCTGACGGCGTCCTGGGCACATACCCCGCCCGACCCCCCTTAGTTACGCCACTGGTCCCGACCCTCTCTCTTTATTACTTTCTTGTCACAGAGCATTGCTGTACAATCTGAAGCTCCACAGGGACCAGGCAAGACAGAGCCCCCTTCTGGATAGATAAGTGCCAGTGGAGGTTTGAAAATGTGTATTTTTACAATGGGGAGGGGTGTGTTTGTTTTTTCTGGTGGTGGTGGCAGTGGTTTGTGTTATAATAGGTGGGTGTGGTGTATTGATAGTGTGTCTGTGTGTGTGTAGGTGTGTATTAATATTGTGTGTGTGCGTTATATGGCATTCACTGTGATGCTTTCTACATTATATGGTGGTTACAGCAATGCTCCCTGCATTATATGGTGGTCTTTGTGTTATATGCCAGTCACTGTGATATTCTCTGCATTATCTTGTGGTTATTGTTATGCCCTCTGCATTATCTTTTGGTCACTGTAATGCTCTCTGTATTATATGGTGGCTGCTGCGATGCTATCTGTATAGTAAGGTGGTTACTGCAATGCCTTTTGATGGGTGATATAATGTAGTAAAGGCAGCAATACTTAGCCATTGAATATTGGTACAGTTGAGCATGCATGCTACATTGAAAAGTATAAATACCCCAGAACCAAAGAATAAATCAGGCATTGACACCTTAATGCAGGGGTTCCCAACCACAGTCCTCAAGGCACACTAACAGTCCAGGTTTTAGGGATAGCCATACTTGAGCACGTAACTTAATTAGTACCTCAGTTATTTTGATTTAACCATCTGTGTACAATCGTGGATATCACTAAAACCAGGACTGTTAGTGTGCCTTGAGGACCAAGTTTGGGAATCACTGCCTTAATGTAATGGGACTAAAAATAGATTTTTGTCTCAGTCTTTACAATGTTAACAGTTGTAACCAAGCTAGCCATAGAGATGAGCGGGTTCGGTACTCTGAGAACCGTACCCACCCGAACCTACAGATCCGAGGGGAGATCCGAGTCTGGCTTGGGTTTTCCCGCCTGATTCAGATCTCAAAGTGAGGTAAAACTTCATCATCCCGCTGTTGGATTCTCACGGGTTTTGGATTGTACAGTATAAAGGTTCCCGCGCTTGCTACCATTTTTATTCTGGCTGTGGAGAGTGAAGAGGAAGCCTGGGCTGTGCTGTGCTGTTGTTGTCCATAGCGGCTGTGCTGTTGCTGTGCATAGGGGGTGGCTGCCGTTGTTGTTCATAGGGTCTGGCTGGGCTGTGCTGTGCTGTTGTTCATAAGGGCTGTATTGTCTATAGGAGCTGTGCTGCAGACAGAAAAGGGGGGCTTCAGGGGCTCATGTGTCACTGCAGTCCATAAAGGGGTGCTGCTGTGTTGTCCAAGGGGCGCTCATTCCATCAGGGGTGTTTTTTTCTGTGTGTGTGCGTGTTAGCCACACTGAGGGCAGCTTGGTGTGGTTGTGCATTAAGTGTGGTTAAAATCAAGTGTGCTTTCTGAACAGTTAAAAAAACAGTTGAAAAACATTGAACAACATCTAATACCAGGTAATTACAAACCCATTACTTAACAATTTTGATTGGACTAATATAAAAAAAATAATGTATCAAAAACTTCTATTTCTTATCTCACTACATGGAATCATCTCTAAGGCTACTATATCTTTTACTCTCCCTGCAGCTCATCCTTCTGTACATATTGCTGCCTCATTAATCCATTCTCCTCTTACAAACACACATGAGCTTTTATCTTATCTATACACATTGACAATGACATCCACAGCCTGTCGCCAAAAACATCTATCATACAAATCCCGCCAATATATTTATATCTCTCTCCTTCTGCTTCTATTAGCTGGTGACATATCACCAAATCCAGGCCCAACACACATGCCACACCCACAACGAGCTATAAATCCAGCTAACCTTATAAACATTGCGTGCCTCCCCTCACCCTCCAAGTCACTAAAATGTGCCTTGTGGAACGCACGCTCTGTCTGCAACAAACTAACATCCATCCATGACCTCTTTATTTCAACTAACCTCAACCTTCTGGCGATAACAGAAACATGGTTAACACAATTAGACACTGTCTCCCCTGCTGCACTTTCATATGGTAACCTACACTTCTCACACACCTCCAGGCCTGGTAATTGTAAAGGAGGTGGGGTAGGACTATTACTCTCCCAATCTTTCACATTCACAGTTCTCCCACAGGTACCTTCACTCACATTTACATCATTTGAAGTACATTCTATCAGGACTTTCACCCCTTTCTCTCTGCGAGTTGCTGTTATCTATCGTGAAGAATAGAAGTCGGTAGGTGCGCTCTAGTATTCTGTACCAAGAGTTACAAATGGGAGCAGCTTACTGCCTAGGTAACCACTTAACCTATAAATGATATATAGCAAAAAATCAAACATAAAGATGTTCATGCAGTAAGCGCTCAAACCGGCAAAGTCTAATGATCTAGCTAGGTGCATGTGCATATGGTAGGCAAAAAAAAAGGAAAACAATCACAAAAAAAAAAAAAAAAAAACAACAAACCCCTCTGACTAACAACTCGTAAGCAGGAGTATAGTCTAAATTGAATGCCACAGTATACAAACTATAACATGTAGCAAGCAAGCAGGTAAGCATAAATCAATTATGTTTTAATCCCAT
This sequence comes from Taudactylus pleione, assembly GCA_031769625.1. Classification (NCBI taxonomy): domain Eukaryota; kingdom Metazoa; phylum Chordata; class Amphibia; order Anura; family Myobatrachidae; genus Taudactylus; species Taudactylus pleione. The sequence goes on from JAUIMM010000012.1 coordinate 8,416,489, forward strand.
AAATAAAGTGGGTATACTATTAACAAATAAGCATACACAAAAAATGCATAAGACAGAAAATTAACTTTGTGGTAGCAAAGAGATATCACACAATAGGTGCAAATGAGTACCAATGGGGCATAGGGGATATTAGAAATGTCACGGAGTAGGTGCAGTGGGGGATGGATAAATGTCACTGGAAATGTACCAGAAAGTCTTGGATGCGCATGTAATCCCAGGATCTGTACAAACTTAAATCTTCTTTCAATACAGTCAATGAGTGGCGGCCTGTAAGTTTGAACAGGGGTGTGATGGTGCCAACACTGGCCACGGTTCTGCAGTAACCGTGACCCGCACACAGCCCGCTTCACTGCCGACCAGATTCTGGTCAGGGTTCCCCAGAACTCAGCGGGGAGAGCCTCGTCAAACCGGATCTAAGGTCCAGGCGCTGACAGTCTAGTGACAGCACGGCAGCCGGGATGTAAGTCCCCGCTACCTGTGCTGTGGCCGACGGCGCCCTCCAGTGTCTGGTGCTGGCCTGGTCCTGCTAACCTGCGACACCACCAAGTCACCGCAGCAGAGGGTAAAGTCCACGTCGGCAAACCGGTGGAGCGGCCACAGGTCAGGTTTGTGCACGGCGGAGATCTCTTACCGGGGGGCAAGGCTACTCACACCACTTGGATCCGGGGTCCCTCTGGGCACAGTCCGGAAGGCTGGTAGCGGCAGGAGTGCAGCGTGTTGTTCTTCTTATCTCCCGGATTCCACACAGTCTGGGGTGGCGGTTGATGTGTAGTCACTGCCTGGGTGTGTCCAACGCGTTTCGGCCGGCTAAGGCGGCCTGTTATCTATCGCCCACCTGGGCCACCTCAACAATTTCTGGAACATTTTTCTGCCTGGCTCCCTCACTTCCTATCCTCTGACATCTCCACCATCATTATGGGTGATTTCAATATCCCCATTGACAGTCCACAATCTCCTCATGCCTCCAAACTACTCTCTCTAACCTCCTCTCTTGGCCTCTCCCAATGGACTGACTCTGCTACTCATAAGGAGGGCCACTGCCTTGATCTTGTATTCACCCGACTATGCTCAGTCTCTGATTTCACTAATGCTCCTCTCCCTCTCTCAGATCACAACCTTATCACCTGCACACTCTCCTCAATTACATCAACCTCAACGTCAGTGAAATCAACCAAACCTCCTAAAACCCGCAGAAATATTAATGCTATTAACTTTCATCAACTATCTACCTCTCTACAACAACAACTCTCACCAATTTCTACATTCACTTCTCCTGAGACTGCTGCATCACACCTAAACCAGATTCTAGAAAAAGCCCTCGATGAAGTAGCTCCAGCTACCCATCACACACCACGTAAACTTAGACGTCAACCGTGGCATTCTAACTTTACAAGGCATCTACAAAAACTCTCACTTAAAGTAGAACGTCAGTGGCGAAAGTCTCATACTCCAAGTGACTTCCTCACATATAAGACTATCTTCAACTCTTATCATACTGCTCTGGACACTGCCAAACAAACATATTTCCAATCTCTTATCTCTGCTCAAGCCTCTAACCCCAAGCGACTTTTTAATACATTTAAACTGCTTCTTACCCCTCCCTCACCCAAACCACCTGCTACTATCTGTGCACAAGATTTTGCTTCCTATTTTAGGGACAAGATTGATGAGATCCGAAATGAAATGGTATGCTCTTCCTCAGCTAGTGACCTGCTCAATTCGCTACCTGTATCCTCTGGCACATTCTCTTCATTTGATCTCACAAATGAAGATGAAGTATCTTCCCTCTTCTCATCCTCCTACTCTATTACCTCTCCTCTAGATCCTATACCCTCACAAATCAGTAAAGCTCTGTCTCCTGTGCTTATCCCAACCCTAACTAAAATCTGTAATCTCTCTCTCTCTACTGGCATCTTTCCATCACTGTTCAAGCATGCAGTGATTACTCCTATTCTGAAAAAACAAAACTCTGACCCCAACACTCTCTCAAATTACCGTCCTATCTCCCAGCTCCCATGCCCCTCCAAGCTACTTGAGAGACTTGTCTACACCCGCCTCACACACTTTCTTAACTCACACAACCTATTGGACCCACTTCAGTCCAGCTTCCGTTCCCAACACTCCACAGAGACAGCACTGACTAAGGTAGTAAATGATCTGGTCACTGCCAAGGCTAAAGGCCATTACTCACTCCTAATTCTTCTAGATCTCTCTGCTGCTTTTGACACTGTTGACCACTCTCTTCTCATACAAACACTACAATCCCTGGGTTTTAAGGACACTGCTCTTTCTTGGTTCTCTTCCTACCTATCTGATTGCTCTTTCACTGTTCGTTTTTCTGATTCTGCCTCCTCTTCGCTACCTCTATCAGTTGGAGTACCTCAAGGCTCTGTGTTAGGGCCTCTGTTATTCTCAATCTATACCTCCTTTCTTGGCAAACTAATCAGCTCTTTTGGATTTCAGTACCATCTGTATGCGGATGATACTCAAATCTACCTATCTTCCCCAGATTTATCACCAACTGTACTGGTCCGTGTCACTGAATGTCTTTCTGCCATTTCATCTTGGATGTCATCTCGCCCCCTGAAACTTAATATTTCTAAAACAGAATTAATTATATTTCCACCAGTCAACAACAGTTACCAACCTGATCTCTCTATCACAGTTGATAAGTCGACAATCCACCCTGCCCCACAAGCTCGCTGCCTTGGTGTCATCCTTGACTCTGAACTCTCCTTTGTTCCCCACATTCAATCTGTCTCTAAATCATGTTACATACATCTAAAAAACATATCCAAAATTCGACCACATCTCACACAAGACACTGCAAAAACTCTAATCCATGCACTTATTATTTCCCGCCTTGACTATTGCAATAGTCTCCTTACTGGTCTTCCCAAAAACAGGCTATCGCCATTACAATCAATTATGAATGCAGCTGCAAGGCTTATCTTCCTTGCCAAACGTTCCTCGTCTGCTGCCCTGCTCTGTCAGTCCCTCCATTGGTTGCCGGTTTTCTACCGTATTCAATACAAAATACTCTTACTTACACATAAGGCTATTAACCAAACCACACCAACATACATCTCTTCACTCATCTCAAAATATCGCCCTACCCGACCTCTCCGCTCAGCACAAGATCTGCGTCTCTCATCCCTATGCATTACTTGCTCCCACTCATGGTTACAGGACTTCTTCGGGCTGCACCCACTCTATGGAATGCCTTACCACGCTCAATACGACTTTCCTATAGTCTCCAATCCTTCAAGCGATCCCTGAAAACTCACCTCTTCAGGCAAGCTTATCAGATCCGAGAACCGCCCACACAACCTTCATAGTTTCCATATCTAATTACATCCCCTTTTACAGTCCACACACAACCTCACACATCGTCTTTCTCTCACATCCTCATGACATTTGGCCGACATTCCTGTGTGACTGGATCATGCAGCCAACCAAGAAACTGTGCATTGTGGCTGGACCAAGATGCAATATATAGCACCTATCCTTGTGTATTACTGCCTATTTCCCTATAGATTGTAAGCTTGTGAGCAGGGCCTTCCTACCTATATATCTGTCTGTTATTACCCAGTTTTGTTCTATCAATGTTGACAATTGTAAAGCGCAACGGAATATGCTGCGCTATATAAGAAACTGTTAATAAATAATAAATAAATAAATTATCAGCAACGTGGCTGTTGTGAGGTGCTGCCTGTGTCATTTATCAAGGGGCTGCTGCCTCGTTCAAGGGTGCTCCCCCCAGTGTAAAAAAAAAAGATACAATTTTTTTTCTGTGTGTGTGTGCTCGTTAGCCACACTTATCAGCAACGTAGCTGCGCCAAGAGTGCTGCTTGTGTCGTTAATCAAGGGGCTGCTGTGTAGATCCAGGGGTTGCTGTGTCCATCAAGGGCAGGGGCTTCTGTGCCTATCCAGGGTCTGCTGTGTCCATCCAGGGGTTGCTGTGTCCATCCAGGGGCAGGGACTGCAGGGGTGTATTCGTAAAAAAAATATTGACACTGTTAGTGGAAACACAGTGTATTCGTTTAAAATATTGTCACACTGTTAGTGGAAAATGCAGCGAATTTGTAAAAAATATTGTCACACTGTTAGTGGTAGCGCAGTGTGTTATTCTTTTCTTATTCATAAGAAATCTTGTGACATTGTAAGTGGAAATGTCACAATTTTACAATTTACTAACACAAAGTTAGCAATAAAAAAATGCAAATTTTCACTTCTTTCCTCAAACATGAATAAATAATTAGTCTACACACCGGCTACAAGACCACAACAAAGTGCTAAATAACGTGTATTATATATTAAACATAATGACATCACAAACGCCTCAGCTGAGATTCACATAAACATATTTTCAAAAGGTGTAAATAGAGGATATGGTTTAAAAAATGGAATAAAGCAGCTAAAACTGCGTTGTCTGATTATAGTGTCATTACTCCTTACCCATGGCCCCTCTGCCTGAATTTAAGCGAGTCAGAGGGGCAACTCCATGCAACCGTATTCCAGAGTGCAGCTGCTCCTCCTATAGCCCAGGTCAGAATATGTGTAGGGGGTGTGGTGATATGGACTAAAGGGGAACTCACATTCACTAAAGCGGACAATGAATCCCCAATCTAACAGGGAACGGAGCTGTAATTTATACACAATACAGGATGGGATGACGATACAGGCTTGGGTGCTTGTAGAATATGGGGTGATGTATACATCATCTTCTTCACACAATATTAATTTGTCCCCGCTGGAATCCACCATTACAGGTGCCTCTGTAATTTTTGCACGTAATTGACGGTAAAAGTCTTTCTAGTAGAATTTGTAGTTTATTTTGATGGACATCATCTTTTCTACATTTTGGGGAAGTAGTCTCAGGCAGATCACTGGCAAGTTTCCCGGCTGTGCTGAAAACTCTTTCTGAGTACACACTGGAGGGTGGGAAACTCAAGTAAAGCAACGACAGTTTGTGCAAGGGCCTCCAAATTACCTTTTTTCCTGCCAGTAGTTAAACGGACTGTCTGATATGCCTATTTGGATGCTGTCATTAATTTTTTTTAAATAGTCCTCAACCATTCTTTGAATGGTGACCGTATCAGATGTCACGGTAGAGGTGTCATTAATTGTAGGCAATTCTGAGTCTGACCCGACCAGATGTCAAAACTTGGTTGTGTTGACTCAACTGCATCACCAGTGGGTGTTTTGAAAGTTTAGTTTTTTCTCAGCAGATGCACTTGCTGGAGAAACTGAAGGAGAAGCCATCGCAGCATCACGTGCCACTTGAGCTCTTCAAATCTGTGCCTGTTGGGAAGAATAAACAACGTATTCATCCCTTTTGGGATGAAAATCCACTCCAGCAGCAGGCATGACTTAAACCTTAAATCTGAAATCTTGCATTTGCTCTGTTCTGCTTGTCCACATATCTGTACTGGTTAAGTGGACAGTGGGTAAAATGGCAGTTTGAAGGCCACTAAATAACTATGTTTTCTTAATGTCCCTGTACAGGTGGGAAAAAGTTTCAAGTGGAATCTTTGAAAAGGATTATTTAACAGTCAGTTGTTTTGGAAAGCACTCTTCCTGGTCCCCTTCTGGGATGAAAATACACTCCTAGCAGCAGAAGTAGGCACTGGATTCTCACGATAGACACAATGTAAGACCTGGCTGTATTTACTACAATATGCATTTTGAATGCAGATTGTAGTGTGATATTACCGACTGAATTCGCTTTGCAAGTGATTTACTAAAAATCCCTTGCAGGGACAGAGCTTGCGATAAAACTCTGTCCCTGCGAATCATGGTATTTTTGCAAAAAATACAGTGACAAATGCCCATGCATGCGCCGACCAGCTGCCGTTAACACCCACCCCCTGTTGCTAAGCTCCGCCCCCCATGATGGTGACCCCCTCCACGACTCCACCCTCACTTAATTGCACTTACCTGCAGTGATCGGAGCTCCGGTGATGTCCTCCATGGCTCCGATCAGTTGACATCCTGCATGACCGGGTCCCAGTGCATGATGGGAGACCAGCTGACCGGAAAGAGGACATCACCGGAGCCCTGATCTCTGGTCCCTGGACTCAGGTAAGTTTTTTTTTCTTTTATTAACTATATATATATATTTTTTTTTGCAGTGATCAGCATGTGGTCTGTTTAGACCACACAGCTGATCACTGGGGCCGGCTCTGGGCTCTGCTCTGCCTGTTAGAGCGGAGCAGGAGTCCGGTAACCGGGGGAGACCCTGGATATCGCCACCTCCATGTGGTGTTATTATTAAAGGGCTTCCCCCGGTATTGTTTTCACAAATTATTTTTAGTAACTACCAGGAAGATCGCATTTCCCATTACAATGATGGGAAATGCGATCTGATTACTAAAAAATAAGTGATAATTAGGGGTTGGAGTAGAATTTTACAAATTCTATTCCAATTGCCCTTTAGTAACTTTAGGTGAAACTAAAATACTGTGAAAAGGGTGTGAAAACACTCTTTTTCACTTTATTTTAGTAAAAATAATGATAATAAATAGAGCCCTAAATCTGAAATCTTTAATTTGCTCTGTTCCGCTTGTCTACATATCTGTGCTGATGGACAGTGGTTACAACGACAGTTTGGAGGCCATTAACTATGTTTTTTTAATGTCCCTGTACAGGTTGGGAAATGCTTTTCAAGTGGAATCTTTGCAAAGGATTATTTAACAGTCAATTGTTTTGGAAAGCACTACTAGATTCTCCTGGGGCAAGGACTGATGTGAATGAGTAAAATATTTTTTGTAAATGCCTCCCCTCCCCTTCTCTCTCATAAATTTACTTCAGAATCAAAATATTAAATAAAATTTACTACCAATCAACCCTTCCTATCCCTGCCTTCAACTACATACATACTCCAACTGCCTCAGGCCTCTTGAATAATAAAAACATTTGTTTCCTGATGTGCCATGTTAGAAGTGAACTGCCACGTGTTTGCGCCGCCCGCTGCTGCCGCTTAGCTTAGTCAGCCTGCTAGCTTGGAGCAAATTCTGGGCCTAAACTGGATGAAAACAATATTGTGAGCTGTGAGGTGGTCAAAATTGACTGGAAATGAGTGGAAATAAATGTTATTGAGGTTAATAATACCTTAGGAACAAAAACAGGCCCAAATTATGTGATTTTTAGCTGTATTTATGATTTTATTTATTTATTTTTTTAAATACAGATCCAAAACCAAAACCAAAAAACAAAACACGGAAGGGTGGTTTTGGCAAAACCAATCCAGATCCAAAACCAGAGGTGATACAGATCCAAAACCAAAACACGAGGGTCGGTGCACATCTCTAGCTAGTCATGAGTGACTATAATTTGTGACTAATATATATGTCTGATAACTACTCATAAAGTTGATCACCTCCTTCAAGTTTACTACAAATTCATGCAATTCAACTTTGTGGCCATTAATTAAATGCATATGCAAATCTAATACTGTATGGACGCTTGACATATGTTTGTATAAATAACAGGGCCTCTCTCTCCTCAGGTCATTAATAAAGCAGATCATGACATAGTGACCCCCGGAATGCTGTGTGTAATCAGATCTGGTTCTGCTTTTCTAGATCTAACTAATGCTGGACTGTTTCTGATCAGGAGGAAACAGTAACATTGCTACTTCATGCAGTGACCCCAGGCCTAACAGCTGGTCCCAGCTACAGGGAGGTGAGAAATGAATGCAATATGCTATGTTTATAATGCATGCAGTGATTGATAGTGCATTTCTTAAAAAGCCACTGGAACTGGGGACATAGAGTAGGTTGGCAGTAGAGAGGCTGTTTAGGCAACATTACATGTTAGTGGTATGGGGCCTGATTCAGAAAGGATCGCTATTCTGCTAGAACCCACGCACCACAGTTGCTAATATTAGCAGTGAAATGCAAATGTTTGCAATCGCACTGCGATCACAGCTTACCATAAGGACGCTCACTTCCCCTTACACACATCCGTATACTTTGGCAACATAGCAAAATAATTGGTAACATCGAGTAACATCGGACCCATACGCACAGTTAAGGCAGGTCAGACCTCACTCAGGAATTGCTAACTTCAGGTCACGCTATGAGGCCTCAGGCTGCGTATGGATTTGCAATGGATAAATTATGAACGCCCCTGCAACACTGTCCCAATGCACTGGCATGCCTGCGTTCGCCCGACCACCCCCCGTCACTACCCACAAACGGCACTTCTTGTCAATCACTGTGCTCGGGGTCTGCGTTGTCTCTGCATTAGCAGTTCCCATCGCAAATGCTAGTTCACGCACGCACATTGCAATGCATGCGCATGCGCAATGCGGAAACATCGGCCGAGTGCGTGCGTTCTCTCCTTTGCGTTCCTTCCTTAATCAGGCCCTGGATTAGCTAACATTCTGTAGTTCTAAACAAATTGTGTCAGCTTTCCATAACACTCTCCTGGGCCCTAAAGCTGGTTACACACTACACAATGTGTGTACTCAGCGACGACACGATACATTGCCCCATCCGTACACACTGCACGATGCAGTGGACGACGGTGCGATGTGTAGTTCCATGCTGCATTTAGCAGAATGGCGTCGCTCATCATATCATACAATATACAATATCTGCTGTGCTGCACAGCAGATGGGATGACGCAATGAATGACCCGTGGGCATGCACGATCGGGCATACACATTATTCAATCCACATATATAATTCTAATCCACGTCGGAACGATATATCGCGCAATGGATCACGTAATGTGTACCCAGCTTAACACTGGGACCATTTATCATTAAATATTTGCGGCTTATTCCCTTTGGTTAGTTTTTTTCCCTCTAAGGGGGTGTGGCCACGACTCCCGCGATTAGGCCACGCCCCCTGTTACCCGGGCCCGCTGCGGCTCTTGGCGGGCCTGGCAATAGCAGCCGAGCATGTGCAGTCAGCGGGATTGCGCATGCGCAGTAGCCCCAGCAGCACTCTGAGCACATCGAAGGTATGGGCTCCTTTTGGAGCCGCTGTCACTGCGGGTACCAGATGATACAATCCAACGCTCTGATCACATCTTACAATGCGATCATGGGCGGTAATATCATGCCCAGATCGTATTGCAAATGCGATCACTAATAAATGGGCCCGTATGCACCATACAGTAAATAGATAATTAGCTGAGATTACCTGCCTTCTGCTGTATCAGAAATTAAAGTCTCGTAAAATACTAAATTGGTTGTATTTTCTACCACAAGGAATCAAGAGACCCATGTATCATAAAGGAATCGCATCAAAATTCCTCATGGGCATGTAGTGACTGGTCCCCTGTATTTTTACGCCACTACATTGCTGCAGGATATTAACATGGCAGAACTGTCTTGGTCTTCCCTCTAATGAATGACTTGTACAGTAGCACAGTGGGTCCTAGTAATTGGTCACTTCTAGTTAGTTTTTTTATGAGGTCATTTGCCTTATTCTGATGGATTCAAAAATGTAAGTAATGTTGTGATCTCTCATATTTCATCAAACATTACGCCAGAATTATGTCACTATAGTAACAGAATGGCACTTTGTGGAAAGTGATGTTCCTGGAAGGTCAAAAATGAGAGCATTACTGTAACAAAAGTGACAGGTCCCGAGATGGCGATAACAGAACAAGTATAGCAGTTGTACATGTACATGTACTACCACTATCCTAAATAGGCTTTATTATGCAAGTCTGTGTCATTTAAACAATAATGCTATTTAGTTACAAAAGTACGATAAAAAGTATATAACAAATGTAGTGAAATGGAACTGAGCTCTAAAGCACTCAATAAACATAAATACAGGATCTAGTAAACCTGCGGCGTAGTACTATGTGTAGTATCCTTTTAGGGGTAGGGAGTACCTGGAAGAGGAATGAGCAAGGAGGCAAGAGAGAGATGACAGAGAGAAGCCGAGTGTTGCTGTAGCCCATATGTTGTCTTCAGGAGAAAAAGAGAGTGTAACTTTAAATACGTGAGAGATTATGCAAAGGTGGATGTAAGCTCTCTGGGATTTATGGAGAAATCTAGAGATTGTATATAGTGACCATGTAATATTACAATAATTTACTATCATCAGAAAATGGTCCAATATTTATCATCACCTATTTTTGGGCACCACTTTGCTTGCCTCTTCTAAACTACATTCTTGTTTGCCACAATTCAACTGGCATGAGAAAGACTGAGCTACAGCTTGGTGGTCAACATGGGCATCACTAGGTAGCGGTGTCGTGTAGGATACTACCACAACACAAACACGTGAGCAGCGGTTCCAAAACAAAGAAGTAAAAGAATAATTGCTGGAATGTGGTTGACAATAGTTAAACTCTAATAACTACTCTATGCTTATAGGAGATTTCCATTTCTCCTTACATTTGGACTCTCACAATTCTCTTTCTATAACCACTGAAATCAACTATACTGATATATTTTCCAGGCTATAAAGGACAAATGTCCTTTTTAATTGTTTCTGGGTCCCATCATAATCTATTGTTATTACATCAATTTTATAGCAATCAAGCCTCTCCACATGCCCCTTAAATACCCCTTAATGTCTCCATGTGTTCCTTAAATGTCTCTCAGACCTCTCCACATGCTATCAGGCCTCCCTATGCACCGCTTAAATGTTCCTTGGACCCCACATGGCATCAGATCACCACACATAGCCCTAAAATGCCCATCATATCCCCCAGATGCCCTCAGACTTCCCCTATATCTCCCGGATCACTGACATACTGTATACACACAGACAACTCCATATTTGTGATATGGCCATCAGATATGCCACATGCCCTCAGTACATGCTCCTTATAAATTATAATACACATCAAATTCCCCAGTGCTGCTAGTAGATGACAATCAGAATCCGGTGGAAGTTACACAGTCGGCTTATTGTTGCTGTGCTACTGCGCGAAGCTTGGAGGATGCTACAGAACTGCATACTTGCCTACTTTTGAAAAAGCATTTTAGTGAGATTGTAAAAGCAGCACCTACAGTATGAGTGCACGTTAAAGTGGGCGTGTACTGCTACATCTGGGAGGCGTGTCATAAAATTGATTTACATCCAAATGTAAATGAGCCCCTTGGCAGTTAGTAGGATCTACTTGTTGATTAAAACACACTAATACTTTTCAGAAAATGCATGTAGCCATAGGGATCATTATGCCAGGGAAATTATACTAATGATCCCATTTTAATGTATATATCTCTGTTTTTTAATATATATAATAGCTTCATAATGGGGATAGGGTGCAATCAGGGAGATTACTACACTCTTCAGGGGGACAGGGAGATTGGTACTATTTCAGGGAGTCCCCCTGACAATCAGGGAGAGTTGGCAAGTATGCGGAACTGCAATATATAATATACAGATATACCACTGATGGCAGTGGTGTCATACAGTGGCACTCTACATGTTTAGTGCACAGAGCCATATACTGGCCCACTGTACAATATCCCCAAAGACATTTATTACCCTCATTAACACAATATATATAGTAGGGATGTGCGACGGACCATTTTTGCCGGATTTGGATTTGGTTCTAATTCGTCGTCCGGCTTTGGATTTGGATTTGCCAAACTGCGGTGACTGGCATTTGGATTTGGATTTGGATTTGGATTTTTTTACAAAAATTTACAAAAAAAGCTAAAATCACATAAATTGGACTTTTTTTCTTCCTAGAGTATTATTAACCTCAATAACATTAATTTCCAGTCAATTTAGAACACCTTACAGCTTATAATATTGTTTTCAACATTATTGGCCAAAGGTTGCAGTGAGCTGACTGGTTACTAAGCGACAAAGCAGCGGCACAATGACACAGACACCACAGTATAAAGCACATCTATGACACATTGCCACACAGCAGTGGCAGAAATGAAAAATAGTGCACCCACCCAGTGGGGTACGGCCAGCAGAGTCACAGTACTTGTTTACATAGTGGGCTACGGCCCAAGGAGTCACAGTGCACAATCTTAATCACATTACACCGCACATAGGGCCTGATTCATATTACACCATAAAGTAGTGTCTCTTATTTATGTTACGACACACAGTAGTGCCCCTTTTACACAATGCCCACAGTAGTGCCCCTTTTACACAATACCCACAGTAGTGCCCTTTTACACAATGCCCACAGTAGTGCCCCTTTTACACAATGCCCACAGTAGTGGTGTCCCTTACACAATGCCCCCAGCAGTGGTGCCCGTATGCAGTCCCCTTAGTAGTAGGGTCCCCTATGCAGTGCCCCCAGTAGTAGTATGCCCCCCAGTAGAATGCCCCCCAGTAGTATGCCCCCCACTAGCAGGCCCCCCAGTAGTATGCCCTCCCAGTAGTATGCCCCCCAGTAGTATGCCACCCATTAGCAGGCCCCCAGTAGTATGCCCCCATAAGCAGGCCCCCAGTAGTATGCCCCCCATTAGCAGCCCCCCCAGTAGTAGGCCCCCCCAGTAGTATGGCCATCAGTAGCAGGCCCCCCCGAGTAGTAGGCTGCCCCTGTAGCAGGCCGCCCAGTAGTAGGCCGCCCCAGTAGCAGGCCCCCCCAGTAGTATGGCCCTCCCAGTAGTATGGCCCCCCCAGTAGTAGGCTGCCCCAGTAGCAGGCCCCCCCAGTAGTATGGCCCCCCCAGTAGTAGGCTGCCCCAGTAGCAGGGCCCCCCAGAAGTATGGGCCCCCCAGTAGTATGGCCCCCAGTAGTAGGCTGCCCCAGTAGTAGGCTGCCCCAGTAGCAGGCCCCCCCAGTAGTAGGCCCCCCCAGTAGTATGGCCCCCCAGTAGCAGACCCCCCCAGTAGCAGGCCCCCCCAGTAGTATGGCCCTCCCAGTAGCAGACCCCCCCCAGTAGCGCCCCCGGCCCTTACACACGTAAAAAAAAAACTTACCTGAATCCCCGCTCCCGCACCGTCCGCTCTGCATCCATGCGACGAGGACGGAGCTCCTGAGTGAGCTCCAGCCGGCTCCCTCCATGCAGCAGCCAATGAGAGTCTGCGTGACTCTCATTGGCTGCTATAACAAACACACAGCTGCCGCTGGCGGCTTTGTGTTTGTTCTGTGTCTGCCCTACACGCGAGGAGACCTGATGTCGGGCAGCCGCCGTTCGGCCCCGTACGGGGATCCGAGTCAGGCGGTGAACACCCGAACAGGGTTCGGGTGGACTCGGATCCCCAATGTTGGGAGCGGTTCGGATTCCACAGAATCCGAACCGCTCATCTCTAATATATAGTGCCCCAGCTCTACCCCTCCGCTGCTTCCCACTGCCCGTATTACTTCCTGTGACATTATATACATATAATACCCCAGTTCTGCCTCCTCGCTCATATTACACTTCCCCAAGCATGTCATTGTCTGTGCTTGTCCCATTGTGTGTACAGACATTACATTGTACCCACTCGCTCACTGTCCAAACTGAGTAATGCACTTATCTCATTGTGCCTATAGGAACTGTGCCCCTCTCATATACCTGACCCATATCCTGTTTGTGTCCTGCTCTGTGGGTCCTCTTTCTGACCATGGCAACCTCATCCTGTATCCCCCTCAGCCGCCTCCTGTCCTGCGAGCTACTGCTGGCATTAGGTATGATTCCTACATACTGCTTCCTCCATAGTCACAGTAGTCTAGTGCCCAGCTGTGTATTCTCCTGCTCCTGTATATCACAGACAGGGCACCTGCGACTTTCCCCCAGTATGTCACTGGCCTCATCCTATGTCCGGGGTCACAGCTCCTAGCCACACAATCACACAGACAGCTGCTCAGAAGAATTGGATGCTGATGGAGTATGAAACTGATAGAATAGAACAGCACTGCTGATTGGTCAGAGAATATCCCGACAGTGAATTCTCAAGTAATATATGCGCTATAAAATGTAAGTGCGGATGCTAATTATTAAAAAAACACAAGGTGTAAATCCAAAAGCAGTGGCAATGTAATTCTGATGGTCCAATGAGTTTAATTGATGACTGACTGATAAACTTAGTTGAAAATTGTATTAAATATATTCAGACCTACAGACAGAGCAAATAGAATTTTTCAATGCAGCGCAAAATACAGTACGTACATATATTGCATTGTCAAATCCAATCACCCTGGTAAATATGCAAACAAACAAACAAACATATGTGTACTGTACAGGAATTAAGGGAAGTTTGGCTTTTTGGCATCTTCATAGTAAACATTTGTCTACCCATGTGTCAAAACAGTTAGAACATCTTTAATACAAGTATCCCAGAGCAGGACAGATGAAAGCACTTATCCTTGTCTTTATATCAGAAGCTGAGCAGGCCAGACTGTCCCCAATTGAAGAGTTTTTAATGCCATTCCGACGCTCCTCTGGGAATGGTAAGTTGGAGGGCACGACAGAAGTTTGAGTCAAAACAGTTTTTACTGACAATGAGCTATTGTCCTACCTGATTAAACACATTAATTTGCATTCGCATAAAATGACTCAATATTCAAAATATGTTTTAAGACAATTGCCGTCATTTATAGTCTGATTACATTTTGGATTAAAAATAGGTTTTCTCTCACTCATTGCTTAAAATCAGATGCAGATTTTTCACATTTGGGAAGAGGTTTTGGAAAAATAAATAGGAAGAGTGTTGTTGTACTGGCCTCACGTTATAACTACATTTCATTCCAGAGCAGCGGCAAAAACGTGACTTCTGGAAAGATTATTATAGGAATAAAATAATGGGCAACCTGGTTACACTTGTTATCACAAATCAGTATACAGCGCACAATATAGAATGGTGGTATATACAGAGAAGTGTAAAGCTGATTTGGAAATTACAGAAGTGATATAGGACATTCATGCATGGTATGACGTTGGCCAAGCACAGTAAGGGTATGTTCCCCCAATTGCAATCACAGACTGGGAAAAAGATGCATTTATGCTTCAGAAAGCCATATTATTTGCGAGTGACTGAGGGCAGAGGTTTGTAGAGGATGATGACAGTCCTCAGCCCTAGCACACTGCCTTTGATTGTTTGTATGATGATTTCCTCATCATCCGGAGACATATTGTGCGTTTGTGTGCATCTTTAAAGAAAATGTTTCCTATTTTTATTCGAACATGTCATTGGGCGTTGTTTCTGCTGTATTACAATTTAATTGATGCATAATAGCAAATGTGTTTGTTGCAAATAAAAGAAATGTTTTAAAACATTGGCTCGAATTTGACATAAATGTCTGTGACGCGTGCCTGGCGAAAACCTAGTGCATTAGTGCATATGCTGCTGCTGCCTGCAATTTGGGGTCCAGTTGTGGACAATTCTTCATTAAGCCATGTAAAACCAAACTGTTTAATAATAACTGCTATGGCTATGAATTATGCTGGGTACAAACTAGGTCAATGGGTTTGGCTGAGCTGCCGACCTATCTGGCAATGTGTTGGGCCTGACATCCCAACTGGGTGGACATTTAAATTTGCCTGCCCAGTTGAGCTGTCACTCATCACCGGGTCCCTGCAGCATATGTACGGGCGATCGACAGGTTGCCCATACACACCAGCAGATGCACGATATATCTGAAGATATATATCGGCCATCTGCTGTGCTGCAAAGCCGATGCGATAATGGGAGTACACACCCAATTAGTCCCACACATAATTATCTAGTCACAATGCATTTGTTTAATTACGTTACCTAAAAGAAGGGTTTTTACAGTACATGAGTTGCTTCCATTAAGAATGTCAAAGACACAAGGGGTCAAAATAAAATATTTCTACTAAACGGTAAAATGTGGGAACACCCCCAAAAATTGCATTTTCAGGGGTTCGTCCTGGTGGGTGATGCCATCTTCAATAGAAGCCTATGGGCTTCTTTTCGGGCTGCCTCCCCTGAGAAGGATCCAATCGGATCCCTCCCATCTGCCCCTGCGGCCCGCAGAAGGACGAAAGTGGGACTTCTGGGTGTTAAAGCTGTCCTTTGCGATATTCTAGGTACATACCGCGGTAATCAACCATGGTATGTACCCAATGAGAAGCGGGATGCGATGCTTAGTCCATCCCACCAATGTCTGATGTTTAAAAATAAGTCGTCCACCTTTAGAGCTTATCTTGGTTCTGTGTTTTTATAGACACAAGCAGAGATGTTTATTTCCGTTGTCCTGATTTACTGTATGAAACAATGCAGAGAAGACATCAGAACTCTGGCTTGTATTCAAGGGCAACGATAATAAACAACAGTGCCTGATGATATAAATACCTGGAAGAGAAAATAAAATAATAATGAAATGAAAATGGTAGTGTTCTTCTGAGAGTATACACTACAGTCATAATGTCAACATTGTCAGAAGGTTGACATTGTGAATATCAGCATCTGATTTTAGGGTTAGGATTAGGAGAAGTCTGCGGGAAGGGTTAGGGTTAGGCTGTGGTTAGGGTTAGGATTAGGATCATTCTGCGGCAAAGGTTAGAGTTAGGCTGTGGTTAGGGTTAGGATCATTCTGTGGCAAGGGTTAGGGTTAGGCAGTGGTTAGGATTAGAGTCATTCTGCGACAAGGGTTAGGCAGTGGTTAGGGTTAGGATTAGGATCATTCTGTGAGAAGGGTTAAGGTTAGGCTGTGGTTAGGATTAGGGTCATTCTGCGAGAAGGGTTAGGGTTAGGCTGTGGTTAGGGTTAGGAATGATTGGGATCATTCTGCGGCAAAGGTTAGAGTTAGGCTGTGGGTAAGGTTAGGAATAGGATCATTCTGCGATAAGGGTTAGGGTTAGACTATGATTAGGGTCACATTCAAAGTAAATGTTAATTGCATTGCCAACATATCGACTGCCAGCATTCACAACGATGACATTCTGTCCATATTGACAATGAGACCATGTTCACATTCTGGGACGACATTCTGAATGTCGACATAATACACCACACCGCTTCTGAGCTGTAGCTAGGCTAAAAGTTTAAACATTAAGACAAAGGCTATAAAAGGAAACATGACAATACACATACATTATATAAACAAATACCTATAGTATATGGGTGGGATGTACTAAGCATCGCATGCACGATGCGGTACATCCCATCTGACTTTGGGTACATATCACAGTTCATTACCGCGGTGTGTACCAAGAATATAGCAAAGGACAGTTCTCCTGATAAGAGCTGTCCTTTGCGATGGCTCTGGACAGAGGGACTTCCGGGTTTAACATCCAGAAGTCCCTCTGGCGTCCTTCTTCGCATGCACAGAAGGCCGCGTGCCACAGGGGTGATGGGAGGCATCTGATCGGATCCCTCCCAAGGGGGATCGTCCCGATAAGCCCATAGACTTACCCATCGGGATGAAGCACTTGGTGCTTAGTACATTTGGGGAATGCTGTAAAACTCAGAAAACTGCAGTTTCAGGGGTTTTACCGCATTTTCACCTTTAGTACATCTCGCCCTATGTGAGAAATATCAGTAACTTGTTGTTTTTTCTTTACAAATACATGCAATTATGAGGATCAGTGTTGTATTTTGTTCTAGACTTTTAATTAACTGAATGGTTATAGAGATCTTTTTGTATAGCAGTTTAGAAATAGGGATGTTAAAATATTCTTTTCTAAAAGTTGAGACTTTTCTGAAGAGTGTCAGTAAAAGAAGAACAGAGGGAAGCAATTTATTTGAAATGTTAACATTCAACAAACAAACCAGACACTAAGATGTTTGAAACCTCTAGGGCAGAACGTGAGCTGTGGTTTATTTTTATTACAACCTGCAAAGTGCTCTCGCTTGTGTGGAGCGGCATTGTGTAAACTGTTTATGCAAAAGCGTTTCTTGGTGCAGGCTCAATAAACTCACCGTAATAATCCCATTCATACAGCAAATAGACCACGGATTAGCAGGAGTGGTGGCTGTGAAAAGGCCAAGTTAACCTCTTCAATGTCAATTTGTTTTTTAAATATTTTAGCTAACGTGCAGAGGTGGATCATGAGGGCTTCCCAGAGGTTTATCAGGCCTCAAGGCTGGATAGCAGAGGACATCTATGTCTATTAAAAATTTATTCTTACTCATAATGGCTAAAGAAATGCTCTAACTATAAGAAAATGATGGAAGTAGGACATTACAATTGTTTCTGCAACCACTGTCTCTGCAATCCTATATCGCAGTAAGAACAAGTACACATTCTGCAGCCCATTCTCCACCTGGTACCTCAATACAGTTGGTTGGGAGAGGGGTGGTAGACCTCACGTTGAGGTTTATCTCAAAGTAACTTTGAGAAACTTTTACACACAAGGCACATTCATTATAGGGGCATATGTAACCTAATAACTTGGGGGTGATGTACAACGATTTATACATTTTATATGCAAAGCCAGCAGAGGTAAGGGACACACACACTGACTGTGCTCCCGAGATTCCAGAGGGGCCGGGACCCCTCGGAATCTCGAGACCCAGTGCTATTGTCCCCCTTGTACCACTCTGTCACCAGGCCTGCTTATATGGGTGATAAGGTGAAGACTAATGGAACAGCAAGATGAAAACTATGCAATAACAAAGGTACAAAATATTGCGAGACTAAGATTATTTGAACAATAATGTGCAATAGCAATACCTGAAAATACAATATTATATACCAATATATGAATGCAATTGACATAGGCAATACTTAATACAAATGAGTGCATTCAAAGGCTTAACAATGTGAATCATAGTTAAAATACCTTAATCTATTGGTAAATAATTATGTACCTGGCAGTAAACCTGAAAAAATGAGGCAGTGTATAAGTGTCATGTCACCAAATGTACTCTGCTTAAATCACAGTGTAGTCTAGTAGTAAAGAGGGGCCGTTACTCTTAATCAACCTACTGGTGCACACTTTGATATTAAAGATTAAGGGGTTTATTTAAGAAAGTTGTGATAGCACCTTTCTCCTTTTATATTTATGGTATCCCAGTGCAGAATATAATAACTAAGGATATAATATGGAATCACAACTTAGACTTCCCAGGCTCTGGGGACTTGGTAGTCTCCCAGACATTATGAGAGAGTACGTAAGCGTACATGCAGTCACAAACAGTATATTTATCCATCCAGAGCTAGAGAGAGCCGTCTAAGGAACAAGGGGGGGAATGTTATTAATGCTGATTTGCATGCTTATTAATATTATTTATGGCTATAGCTGCAGAGTTATCATTTCAGAGTTTGAGCAGAAATGTAATCTGCCTGGACTAGCTATATGCTTTCCACCCATTAGGAGGCATTAGAAGTAATTAACAATATTATGTATTAGATCCATACTTGCATACTCTCCCAGACTCTCCGGGAGACTCATGAAATTTCCGGGAGTCCCCCGTGCACACAGAGGAGTGGGTTGTCCTCCCGCATCCTGCCCATGTCCTAGTGAAGTGGATAGGAAAAGGAGAATAATACCGGGAAGCGCGGGTCTATCAAGTGAGAAAGGTCCGGACCTGGCCCCATCAGACGTCAGCAGCATCTCCTCTCTCCACAGGAGAATTTAAAGTTGGCAATTATGATTATATCGATTATTACATAATCTGCTAATGTGTTTCTCACAAATCGGGGACTTAGACTCTATTACCCTACTCAGCACTGCCGATTTCTAGCTGGTGCATGTCTGCTGGCCAGACATGTCTGGATTCTCCTGTAGCATGCCGCTATCTTGCCTGGAATTATCTGACTTTCACATCCAATCCTGTGCTAGAGCTATTTAAAATGCTCTCTGCAACCTGTCCATTGTCAGTACAAGTTTCCTAGGACTCCTGGTCCCCTGTGACAGAAGTGGTTCCCAGGTCCAGAGCTCAAGCATCTGTATCTGTTCTCTCCATTGTTTACCTGAGTGCTCTCATTCTAGTGGATTCAGCCTGTCATCAGAGCTCACCATTCTGCAGTAAAGAGTTACCATCTTCTCCCCCGTTGTAATCAATGCTTCCTACACTAGTGTGCTGTCTGCCGCCTGCAGCAAGAGCTGTGCATCATTGCACTCTGCTATACCCAGCCTCATGCATGTAGTCTCATTTACCACGTACCATCTGTGTTCAGAGCTGCTACTGACTGTTCAAGTTCTTCTAGCTTCCTTTGCAGACACACATGTTCTAGTGTGTTATGGACTGATCCATCTTGTACCCATAAGCACTCATTTGTACTAGGAGGTTCAAGAATAGCTACCATAGGTATGCTTAGTTAAACCTATTTTTACTATTTTCCCCTATATTCCATATAGGTGATACTCAATGAGGAGAAGGACAGCGAAAGGCAAGTGCAATCTGACTGAGCCAGTTTAAACCCCGTGGTTGTGGGAGCAGTATACCTGTAAAGACTTTTGTTGTTAAGTGTCAGTCATTAGTGTTAGCCTATAGGGATCCTTGGGGTTTTGGCCTTGCTGGTATATTAGGTCTGTTAGCCAAAGACTCCTCCTCTTTGTTTCTGGAAATCCCAGCCTCCCACCCTGTTTGTTGTGTGTTTGTTTGTTTTTGAGTGTTGTAGAACGGTAGTGTGCTTTTAGTGTGCTTTTAGTTATACAAGTTAGATGGGTGCGCTCTCCTGGTTCAATGATAGGCCAAACCCGTCCCTTCCGGGAATGACACAGCTCGTCCAGGAGTGCTTTTTGGGGAGAGTTGAACACCAACGAGTGATGTGTTTGGTCTGCATGTGTCTGTGGGAGTGTCCGTTCTTTGTTGCCCACCACCATACTAACTTTAAGCTCACAATTAATTTCAATTGGCAACATCTAATTATCTAATTATCTAATTAGTTAACCCAAATTTAATATGATTCATTATTAATTAATTATTAATAATCTGACGTCAAATAAATTTGACCTTTAATTTAAATCCAACTCCTATTGTCCGTGTGTTTATTTTAGATAAGTTTTAGTTGTGTTAAGTCGGTAAGGTATAGTGCGCATATCAACCATAGGGAGTTTAGTATCATTCACCCTCCTAGTTTCTTGCATTCTAGTATTAGCCAGTTCTACCCTGTGGCCCCAGTTCCAGGGTCATCTACAAACATGAATCTGACAGTGTTCCTCTAGCACAAGTGAAAATTTTAATTTTTACCTGCTATTGGAGAAATTAAGTGATAATGAAAAGACCCCTTAGACACTATAACTACTGTATATACAGTTTTCACTGTATATAGCTCTAGTTCTGTTCCAGCAGTGTTCCAACACATACATCGGAGGGAATTGAGGGATCTGAAAAGACCCCCTTTTTGCACTACGATAGCTGTTTCCATTGTAAAGTGCCCGCTAATGTGATCTGACGATGATTAGTTATTGGAGACAAGTTCCAAAAACTGGTTTTCAGTTCCTGGTAAATAGCAAAATCACATAGTCAGCAGGTCAGCAAAATGCACAGAGTCTGTCATTAACACAGGAGTTATCTGCTAAAAGAGATAATAAATAGGCACATACAAAAATGATTTTCAGGGTCAAAAAACTAAATAATAGGACCCTTTGACCCTAATCTAAAAGCAGCAGTTTTATATTCAGACATTTTACCACCATGTTATACTGCAATCATTCACAACTCCCCATCAGAAGAATACGTGGCACGAAAAGCTTCACTTTGCAGTGACAAATTATTTCGAGTCACTTGTGGACGAGGAAGTGTTAATAGATAGTATTCTATGTGCTGGTATGTATGTAGCCAAGGGACTTGTGATCAGCAACTCCCTTTGCTCCAGAGAATTATGGTTCAATCTTAACATAGTTCAGTCTCCCCAGTGGGGTGTTGACACAATGA
Organism: Taudactylus pleione; assembly: GCA_031769625.1. Taxonomy (NCBI): domain Eukaryota; kingdom Metazoa; phylum Chordata; class Amphibia; order Anura; family Myobatrachidae; genus Taudactylus; species Taudactylus pleione. Next base: position 8,438,153 of record JAUIMM010000012.1, read on the forward strand.
CATTAAGCAGCTTAATATACCAAAGTCTGGCCTGACATAAGCATGCTGAGATATGGCTTTTGTCCAGACTTGCACAGTACGTGTCACTAAAAAGGTGTTATCTGAAAACCTTTATACAGTACATTTTAAAAAGAAAGATGTATTCAATATTTTTTCAAATTTTTAATTATTTGAATTGGTTAACAAAATAGGTATTGTGACTGTGGAAGTACTACCATAGTACTTGTGCAATTCTCAAGGTGAAAGCTTTGCTCTGTCCCTGAGGAAAGCTATAGATGAGCTGATACGCGTTGGTTGAATTGCTCACTAGCATCTTTCAAGTACACCGACAACATTAGTACACATCTCTTGGTGGGATATCCCATCTACAATGGGTGCTAATGGTCACCCAGATCTGGGGTAGACCACCAATAGTTACAAAAGAAAGACAAATTCTTAGACTTTTTACATCTCTCTGTTGAATGAATTAGAAAAGGATTGTCATTGCACCTATCAGGTGCCGACTGCAAGCCACAGTATATTAAGACAGTCATCCCTTCCCAGGGTGAGACCACACAGACATAATACAACCATTACCACGTAAATGTTTTAATCTGTTCTAAAGTCAGTATTTTTTGATCATTTTGCTGTCGGTTTTGACTTTAGAAAATGGTCTATTTGCAAAATAGAAGGAAAAATTTACCATCATAGGTAAATCAACCTGCAATAAATATACTTCTAGGTCTCTGCCCTGTCCAAACAAATCCCCCTACAGCTCCCTGAAGGTCTTCAAACGGGTTGTAGTCGGGACGCCGACGGACGTAATCCCGACCGCCTAATCCCGGCAAGTGTCTAATGACAGGTGTCGAAATTCTGACGAGTGTCATTAGACATACGTCGGGAGCCCGACGCCCGGCATCCCAATTGAAGGGACGTCAGGCTCCGAGAATGGATAGCCGGAGGGGGGAGGATTAGGTTAGAGAGTGAATTCACTGTATTGGCAATAATAAGGAGATTTTATTGGCAAAACCTCCAATTTGAATCCCTGTAATATCAGCATTTGCTCATATGGCTCTCGCCAGGGCCTCCAAGCAGAGGACACAAATAAGGATCACCCCTGCCTCATACCATTACGGATAAGAAAAGGATCTGAAATGGTAGCAATTATCCAAATCCTGGCTGAAGGAATATCCTTCAGAGCCAATATCCTGTGCAGACATTGGGACATCCATCATGAAACACCAGTCCACTCTGTTGAAAGCCTTCTCCACATCTGTGGACAAGAGGACAATGTGGCCGCACAACCCACTAATATGATCTGTCTATGATGAACCCCACCTGGTCCCCATGAGCCACATCCTGGAGAAGGATGCTTAGATGATTAGCCAGTAACTTTGCAAATACTTTAAGGTCTACATACAGTATATGAGTTTCCCTCCGGCAAGAAAGCAATCTTTGCACCCATGGGCTCCAATGTTGAAGCTGTTGTTTTAAGAACCCTCCAATCCAAGAAAAGTACCATTCTGACTTGTGAACCAATGAGAGTTGTTGTCCATAATAATATTGCTTCTCTTCCTGTAGTGATATAGGGCAGGAAGACCTGAACTGTTATCCCGTGCAAAGACCTTATTCCTTACCTGCCACAGAATAAAATGAGTCTCCATCAAACCTTAATTTTGAAGATGTTTCTCGCCAGCTATAGTATTAACAGGCATTCAGTGAGCATTAGTCTGAATACAATAATGTTTCTGTTTCATGATATGGAACTTGCATGTGTATTCAGCACATTATTTGTTTACAAGACATCACCACTTGTAGTAGAATATCTAAGTGGGTACATACCAAGGACTGGAAGGATGTCTTAAATTGCCTACAAGAAATGAAAAGACCAAAAAACTATTGTAGAATCCTTAATTCTATTTATTTCACTCATTATGGTAGTAAGAATGAGAAATGGAAAATTGCAGTACACAGATGTGTATTACAGGACCTTTCTTGATCAGTATACCATGGCTTCCATAGAGAAAGCTTAATTGGATTACTGTTATGAACCTAAATTCTAGGTACTATCGAGTGTTCAGGAGTGATAAGGACCAAAAAAAAGTTTTACTTGTCCCCTGGAGTTCTCCACTTCTCCCATATACACCTGCCACAATCCAGCACCTAATGGAGCAAATCCTGGAGACTTTTGCATCACAGAATGCATAGTCTATCAGGATGATTTGTTTATATTTGACTCCATAATAAGAGAATATGATGAAAGGCTGTTCAAAGTGCTTGATCACCTCAGAAAGGGAGGCTTGGAGTTAAATAAAAGGTTGAATGTGTGAATTTTGTGGGATACATCATATCTAACAACTGAGGGGGGGTAGAAACTGACCCAATCAAAGCAGAAGCAATTGTGAACTGGTCTCATCCAACCAAACTGACTGATTTTAGATATTTCTTGGGGTTTTGTGGCTACTAGTGATGGTTTGTTGAAGATAGTAGGAAGCTAATGCAAGTTGAAAAATCCTTTCAATGTTATGCTGAAAGAGATCCATGGAGGAGAACATTAAAAAATAAATAAAACTCATTTGTAAGAGAGAAGAACTTAAAATTTGAGGACACTACTTTACTGCAAACTTTAGTATTTGAGTACACTTTACTGAAACTCAAAATAAGCACTGTGCCGCCCTCTGTAGATGCCATGTCGATGCCTTCTATGATGGACTAAGAACAGTTCTCTGTTAGGAGTACTCAGAGGTCTTGAGGCTTATTATTTATATCAACTGTGGTCTTAAAACCTCTAAAAAACTACTATTCAAACTTGGATTTTCTATCTCTCTATATTCTAACTACCACAGATTTAGATGTCACATATTATTGGCTGCTATTTCCAGTTTTCTATTCACGCTGAAGTACAGTATAAGCTAAAAGATGAGAACAAATGGAATGAAGTTCCAGGACCTACTGCCACTGCTCACTATGTCACTGTTGCTGTCCAGGGAGACCATGTAACAAGTGGTGAAAACACCATCATTGCAGGGTGCTCGGGCATTAAAGGTGAGGGGAGTGCGGCAGAGCAAAGAGCAGAGTGGAAGTCTTTTTTAAACATACACCAAATAGGCTCACACTCAGAGAAGCAGAGAAGGATATCTAAGGAGCCAGCTCTGCCCCAGTCAGGGTTTTTCTATGCATGTACCATCTGTATATGCTCAGAACATGCCTGCATGGCTGAAGCAGCACTGTTATGCCCTTCCCCAAATTTCCTTTAGGGACTTGATGCAGGGTTCTATTACATTACCTGAGAAGATTACCTATTACCACATTCATGAATTCTTAGAATATACCTGTTCAAGATCACCCATGGAGAAAACAGGTAGTGCTTCCTCAAGTTTACCATTGGACTGCTCAGAGAAGTCTTCATGCTCAGATTTGGCGCCTTGGTATTGAGAAGACGTATCACTGGTACAGATTGAGGGAACCTGATGCTGAATAATGCAGGATATGTGCACAGCGTTTACAATGAAAAACTTTTGCTGACCCCTTCTACAGTAATGGATAATCCACACCAAGCACAAAATGATTCAAGAGTTGTATTTAGTCTTTACACTAAATCAGTGTGGATTCCTGTGTAAAAAGACAAAAGAGTATCAGTTTTGCAGTTCAGGGACTGCATTTGCTTACAAAAGAGTATAGGATCTCAATAGGTTGCACTTGTAACACATAAGACCATAATAATTGGAGGCACTGATGCTATTTTAATAACTGATTCCACCCACACAGGAATGGCAGACTCTCAATACTATTATTGCCCTAGGGGTGGCGCTATACAACACATAGCCCACAAGTTGCTATGTAGGGCTACATAAGCAACAAGTGCATATTAGCAGTTTACTGTAAGTGGCATGGTGTGCACTAGCATATATGTACAACAGGAAAAAATAGTGAGGGGTTGCATGGTGCCTTTTTTAAAAATACAGTTGAGCTGTCTGGGTGGGAAAAGACCACCAGTAGGTTAGTGCTCCTTATTGTTTATTATTTTCTACTAACTGATCATGTTTACATATAATATCATTGGGATGGAGCTCATCTGGCTTTAATTCAACATGGAAGTCACATTAGGTCATCAAGAAATCTCCAAGAAATGCTCAATATTTTGACTTCAGATTTTCTGTTGTTGCTGTCTCGCTAGAATTTGATGCAAACATTCTTCTCTGGCTGATCGGAATGAGAAACAGGAGTTGGGTCAAGAAACTGATAGCACGGCTCGGTTTGTTTATATAAGTCAATGTCAGGTTATGTTTGTGTTTTCCCAAGCCAGGAACTAAGAGAAGATTTCAAAAATAAAATTATGAAAAAAAAAGTTTTATAAGCTCTCAAAGGAAACAACCACTAGTCGAATGTTTAAAAGAATGATTTGTACAGTATGTTTCACATATAGACCCACAGGGTTGGGGGGCATAATTATTTGCCTCTTTGACCAATCTTGATATATTGATTAGGGCAGTGGTTCCCAAACTGTGCGCCGTGGCACCCTGGGGTGCCTTGGGACTCTTGCAGGGGTGTGTCACGATCCGATGCAAATGTTCCTCTGTGGAGGACGGTAAGCCGGGGGGGTTCGGGTGACCTGGGAAGTGACTGGACTAGGTCTCCTAGTTGCGGCCGAACACAGGTTTGGCTAGACCTGCCCAGAGGCGCGGAGTCTAACTCACTTGGTGGTTTTCTCCAGTGACCCCTCCAATTGGGATTTGGTTTTCCGCTGCACCAAGTGAGCAGGTCGCGGCCCTTTGGAGAGGTACCTGGGAATGGCAGAAGACCGGAAACTATATTTAATGAAGCAAATGCTAGAGCACAGGAGGTAACCTGGATGCTTAGATATTGAAACGCTGTTTAGGGATCCTAATCACAGGCTAGCATAGGAATACTGGAAAGTGTACTGAGAATCACTAAGAAATCCAAGTGCTGATTGCACAGAAAAACAGAGGCATATATTGGGAATTGTTAGATATGTTTAGAGCTGATTTGCAGAGACAAGACACAGAGCAAAGAACACCAACATGCACTGGAAAGCTATAAATGTAGGTGTTGACTGCACAAACAAGACACAGAGAGAAGTGGACACAGGCACATGTAGTAATCCCAGTCGCAGGCTAGCTTGGAAACACAGGAAAATGTACAGGAACTGCAACAGATTCTGGAGCTGATAAACACAGTAAAACACAGAGGGAAGGCAGGAATAAACTGGGGAAGCTAGTAATGCTGGTACTGGACAAAGCCAATTACTAGGAGAGTGCTGGAGGTCCGGCTGTGAGCTAATTAGTACTAGCAGGTAATCTGACACCTCAGTGACACAGGGTAATTGCCACAGGAAAGCTGCAATAGAATTAGCAGTACATATACAAAGACACACAGGGAAGGGACATGAAACACTGAAGTACTGTGAGAAAGCTAAAGTCTCAGAGTAAGGGTTAGCATGGAAGCTATTACAGGAAACTGGAAAACTGTGAGCAGGCTGAAGCAACACGCTGAAGGATTTAGCACAGAGCAACAGTGGGAGTAACACAGGCACTTGGAATAACGAAGTTGAACAGCATCTTCCTGAAGTTCTGGGGGTGGATTTATACCCAGGGGTAGCAGATTATTGGAGCACAGTGTCAGCTGACTGAGATCACGTTACCATTGGTTAGGAGGACTGTCACATGAGAGGAACTGTCATGGCGACGCCCATGATGGCAACTCCGATCCCCAAAACACACAGCCGACCATGGAAGTCCGCAAAAGCACCTAAGGTAGAATACTTAGCATCTCACCCCTCACTGCACCAGGCGTCTGACCACAAGGAAGTCAGGGGAAGCCGGCACGGAGGTAAGAGATAGCCGATCCTAGGCTGAACCCTGACAGGGTGCCTCAGGTTGGTGGCCCAGCACCAAATCAAATTATTTATGGTCAATTTAATGTAAATATGTGAACAAACAGAAGTGCAAACCAATCCACCATCACATAACTGAACCTAAGAATGACAGATCAGCATAATTTACTTCACTTTACTATTTTACAAAAAAAAAATTATGAATTTCTCAATAACAAACTTAAACTTAGGGGTGCCGAGAAAACAATGCTGATACTCTAGGGCGCCGTGATTCCAAAAAGTTTGGGAACCACTGGATTAGGGCTTTAGTACTAAAATGAGCTGGTTTTTCCTCACTGGTAGTACAGAAAAAGTGGAGTAGATATAGCCATAAGATCTAGTTTTTTAGGATTTAAGGGAAACTCCTCCAAATGGTGCTTTTGGTAAAATTCTTAAAATAAAAATGTACTTACCTTGTATCCGTGTGTGTTTACGTGATCAGCCGGGCAGCTATGACTTTAACAGTGATACGCTACTCTCTTCTTAATAGAGATGAGCGATTCGGTTAAGACTTGGTTCTATTAGACAAATTAGCGCAAGTTTGAATTACCTCTGATGAAACAACCCATGTGATAGGGCGAGAAACGCGTCAGTGACTGGATCTGTGACGCATACCAGGAAGTGCTGAGATGCCGAGCTGAGCAGCAAACACACTGCAGCAGCAACACGCAGCCCTGTCTGTCCTCCATCTGGAGGGAGCCTCGGGCAGTCCACTGAGGGTGAGAGCTCAGCCATCCATTATTCCCTCAGCAGGGATACCCGCCAGACTGGGACATTGGGAGTCAGCTCCATTCATCCACATTTCCTCTTTATTGCGGCTGGCCAACGTCGATTAGGGAGCTGGACTAAGGTTAAATCCAGGGGCAAAAGACTAATTGAACCATCTAGTAGCTGGTTTCCTCCGAAGTTTCCCTCATGGTAGCTACTATTATAGGAGCTTGATTTGGAGGACACTGTGTTATTTATTTCTCTGCTGCACTGACTTTTAACGGCATATTGGGGCTTAACATACAATACCCCATCCATTTCTAGTTTCTATATTAGAGATTTATCAAAGGATTATCATTTGCCATTATTTCATTTAACTCTAAGCCTGCTGATTGTTATTATTAATCCTCTACTGACTGCATGTATTGTGGCTTGACAATACTAACCACATGTCTGCTGGCTGTTACTTACGGACTGCTTTTATGTGACTGCTTGCGTCCATAAGCTCATATCACCAGTTCATTAATGAATACAGCTATTTCTATAATTCTCATACACCTGGGTTTGTGCGCAGATTTGTTATTTTATTGTTATAATGTATATGAGTATTAATTATTTAATTTATTTGTATTGAATAAAACAGATTTATTTGAAATTATATGGACTATTAGTCCATAAAAGTGGAGATGTTGCCCATAGCAACCAATCAGATTCTACTTAACATTTAACTAGCACCTTCTAGAAAATAATAGCTAGAATCTGATTGGTTGCTAAGGGCAACATCTCCACTTCTAAAAACTTTTTCACTTTAGTAAATATACCCCTAAATGTAAAACAATGCATGCCTATGAGAAGAGTTTTATTACATATTATCTAGACTACAAGTTGGTATCTTAGTTGAGTAACTACCTGGCCTACTTACTAGCTCTGAATTTATTTGCTGCAATGTGCACTAATATGTGCTAGAGTTTATGTTTTAGAACATAGCACAGCGCAAACTAGATTTCAAACCTCAATGGGCCCCAGGCCCCAGGCCGGCAATGTATCTACATAACTTTATTATAATAATTACGATTGTGTTAAATGAGAATCAAACATGAGGTATTTAACAAGTACTATTTTGTATATAATCATTTAAGGCTGTTTTTCCATCCATAGTTTTTTCCCTGAGCCCCTATTTTGAATGTGTTAATCCTTATAACACTGTCACTTTTTAATATAAAGGAGAATATCAACACTCCCTTATTAAAGTAATGATCTGTCCCCAGACTTAATTCCCCAAAACCATAGGAATCCACAGAGGGTATGCAAAAATACCAATACTTTCCCCTTGGCCCGAACACGGAGGAGGAAGTGGAAAAATGTGCTTCTAACAATAGAAAGGATGGAACATTTTATCCATGGTCCTATTTACAAGCCAGAAAATCAACCGTGCAGTCGTGAGTCGTGTGGCTGGCGAGCTTTCTTACAAACAATTCACTGACTGCAGTGTATTTAAAACAGACAAAGCCACAGTACAAGTTGGAAAGAGACCAGCCATGCATCCATTCTCTTAAAGCTGTGCTGTTCCTTGGTATTGTGTAATGTAATAATAATAACACAAGTTCACTCTCAGATGTTTTGAATAAAAGTAGCAAAATGTACAAACTAAAGTCTGAGCATTTGTAAGAATTAGGTAGACACAGGTATGAATGAAATAACCCAGGGCCATTTCAAACATGTGGAGAAGTATGAACAGCGATCCAGGGGACCAATTATATTAGAGGTGGCAGGGATGCAACAGTTTTCCTTTTGTTATTGTCACCAATCTGTTTACCCTAATGTCCTAAAACATTTACTCATGTCACCTGGAACAGCCACTAGAATAACTAACTAGTGAACAAGATACACAGACCAATCACTGTGCACTTCCTTCTGCTGTCACTGGTGGTCATTTGCATAATTACAAAACTCCCATGCACAGATGATATGGCTTGTGGAGAGGTAGACAATGACACATGCAAATGGGAGGAGTTAGAAGAAGCAAGGGCATTGCTAGAAAGATAGCAAGTTAGGAAAACACCAATGCACCTAGTTTTGCAATGTAGTGCAGAAATACATTTTTGCACAAGCAAGCTTATTGATATGGGACAAAGGCGCACAGCTATTTTATTCCAAAAAAGACTCTGGAATTTTGGCTCATCCTGTATTATATTTCTTATTATACTTTGTAATAAGGACCACTGTATGAGGAGAGTACTGATGACTGACAGCAAAAATGACATTGTCGGAATCATTATTGTTTAAGCTAAAGTTTAAGATTGCTAGTTAGTTGACCTTCAATTTTGGGTCATACAAATGTCAGAAATGTATATATTTGTTTTAAGATGTACCACTATAATGTATGGTTTCTAACTGATAAGCTGTTAACTTTCATTCCAAATTCAAACTCGTATTTTTGAATTTGAAATTCACATTCTCAGCCTACAGTCAAAATAAATTAAAGAAACTATAAAATGTTTCCTGCCAGTTTGAGTTTAAATGGCTATGGTAAATACTATAGTAGTGGTTCCCAAACTTTCTTGAATCACGGAGTAGTAGAGTATCAGGATTTCTTTTCACAACACCCCTAGGCCAAAAGTTTCTTGTTGAGAAGTTCATTAAAAAAAAATTATATTCAATTAAATTGTGTTTACCGTATTTGGTTTGTTTTGTGGTGGTAGACAGGGTTGCGCTTCTGTTTGTCCACATATTTATGATTGGCAGTCATCAGCTATGGCTTAGTCTATCACATTGACCATAAAATAATTTGATTTAGTCCTGGATCACCAATGGCACCCAGTTTGGAGACACTGGTTTATAGTATTTTTTAGTGTTTCTTTTTAAATTAAATTGCTAACATTTCCAAATTAGGGTTTAAAGTTTTTAGCCATTTAATCTGGAACAAACTTCAACATGTTAAAATTTGTTCCCCTTGCTCGTACTTACTTAACATTTTTAGTTTTTACAGCGAGTTCCAGGAACCGGCTGGGAAAAAAAATCGAATTAGTCCTGTTCACTGTGTAACGCATTTGCTGTAGGAGTTTTTAGGGATTGTTGCCCAGACACAGCAACAAAAAAAATCACTCAATTCCGTGACCATCGGTATTGCGTGTGGCTCTGAGTCAGGCCCAGAATGTTCCAGTAATACAGAAGCGTAGAGTGCTCCAATTATCTTTAAGCTCAGCTTCCTGAAAGTGTCTTGACAGTGAGCATTAGGAGAGATAAAGTAGCAACCAATCAGCTCCTAACTGTCACTGTACAATCTGTGTTTGAAACATGACAGTTAGAAGCTTATTGTTTGGCACTGTATCTCTCTCCACCTTATCTCTCTCCAAGGCTTGATACATCTACCCAAATAAGGCCCGTATACAATTAGTTTTGCCTCAGCGAAAAAGTTCAGCCAACCCGACTTTTTGCTGCCTTTGCCTGTTTTGGAGGCGAAAACTTTTCATACGCGCTCCCGATTTACTCCGTATTCAATTGCCAAACAGTTGAAAACGGGACCCGGCGAATGTGAACCAGGTGAAAAGTGCAGGATGAATTGGGTGAATCACTCTATACCCCAGAAAAAGATGGTCTGACTTTGACAATCATTATGATAGTTTAGTATTGGCCCTAATTAAACTAATCAGAGTACTTAAGTGGTGGTAATTGCTTGCTATTAGCGTATAGGTAAAAGTGTGGAAGAATGGTATAAAGCAGTTTTTTTTATGAAAAAAAGTAGTCCCATAAAATTTGGGGTGCTTGAAAATGGGTACTAGCATAATTGTATATCTATAAAGTGTAGTTTTCTAAAAAGTGAAATTTCTCCGTCATACAAGCACCTGCAATCCCCAAAACACTTGGCCCCTTCTTAGAGCACCCCCAGAATCTTATTTCACTAGTTTTTGAAGTAGTCCCCCCACTTTTTTTATTTTTGCCCCAATTTTCTAAGCCATCTTTTGGGGTGTTCCAGGATTTTTTCCCCCCTTTTATTGGGTAAATTGTCCTTTGGGGGGTGTACCAAGGGTTCTGGATGGTTTCCCAACATCTGCACCACAAAATATAGAGATAGCACTTTTTTTCTACTGCCATTCTGTGGAGAAAAAGTTTTGCCTATTTCAGTGCATTGACTTTTCACTTAGGCGAAGACGGACTGGAATTGAATACGGAGATAAATTTTCAGGCAAAATTATCTCCAAATACCAGGCGAAAACGGCTTTTCGCCTCTAATTGAATACGGCCCTGAGGCACCTATTCAGTTAGAAGCGAAAAGCCGAGATCCGCAAAAAAATATCGCCGATTGCGACTTTTCGCCTGTCGGAAACTTATCTCCGGATTCAATTCCATCCACTTTTCGCGTACGTTGAAAGTAGATGGAAAAACCTGGAGAAAACGTATTTTCGCCTCTAATTGAATACGTCCCTGAGGCCCGTATTCAGTTAGAAGCAAAAAGCCGAGATCCGCAAAAAAGTATCGCCGATTATGACTTTCCGCCTGTTGGAAACTTGTCTCCGTATTCAATTCCATCCACTTTTCGCGTACGTGGAAAGTCAATGCAATGTAATAGGCGAAAAAGATTTGCCTCTGAATAGCAGGAGAATAGAAGTGCAAAATTTTTATTTTGGGGTGCAAAGTTGGGGAAACCACTCAGAACCATTGGGACAGCCCCCCAAAAGGATAACTGTCAAAAAATCCCTAAAAAAAAGTGAGGAACACCCCAAAAAATTACTTTGAATCTGGGGGTGAAAAAGCACAAAGTGGGGGAATAAGTTTGCAAACTAGCGAAAATAAGGTTCTGGGGGTGCTCTAAGAAGAGGGCAAGTGTTTTTATGATTGCAGATGCTTTTATGAGGGTGGAATTTCACTTTTATTAAAACTTCACTTTAGAGCCATTTTCACGTACCCCAAATTTGACTGGACTACTTATTTTCTCTAAAAAATACTGCTTTATGCCATTTTTCACCACTTGTGCAAAGACACTAATTAAAGGCAATTGTGCGAACTTAAGTACTCCAAATAGGACTAATCGGGCACTACTACATTGATCCCCAATGCTTCTGCATTTTTTTGTAGGGTTCAGGCTGATTTCCCCGATTCTGACACCACTTTTCGCCTGTTCTGACTTCGCGTGTCGCCGTTTTCGCGTCTTCTTATGATTGAATAGGGCGTATAGCGGATACGGCCACGATAAGTTTCCGTGGCTAAAATATGCGATGTAGACAAAGTCCGGCATGCAAAACTTTATCACAGTTGCGTAACTAATTGAATACCGCCCAAAGGGCTCTATTTACTACAATCCGCATATTGAATGCGGATTGTAGTGTGATATTACCGAGTGAATTCGCATTGCGAATTCAGGCAATATCACAGGGATTTACTATAAATCCCTTGCAGGGACAGAGCTTGCGATAAAGCTCTGTCCCTGCGGATCCCATCCGCACTCTAGTCGCGGTATTTTCGGAAAAAATACCGCGACTAAAAGGCCACGCATGCGCCGACCGACCACTGCTACTACCCCCCCACCGCCACTAAGCCCTGCCCCCGGCGCTAAGCCACGCCCCCCGCGATCACGGACCCCCGGGACCCCCCTCCCTTCATTACACTTACCTGCACCTCCTGGCCTCCGGTGATCTTCTCCGGGCTTCCCGATCAGGTGATCTCCCATACTGCACTGAGGCCCGATCACCTGATGACCAGGCCCCAGTGTACTATGAGAGACCAGCTGACCGGAGAGGAGCCATCACCGGAGGCCCGATCACCGGTCCCTGGATTCAGGTAAGTAAAAAAAAAATGTTTAATTTTTTTTCTCTTTTTTTTACAGCAATCAGCTTGCGGTCTGCTTAGACCACACAGCTGATTACTGGTACCGGCTCCCACCTCTGCTCTCCCCGTTAGAGCAGAGTGGGAGCCCGGTAACCGGGGGAGACCCTGGATAACGCCACCTCCAGGTGGCGTTATTATCACAGGGCTTCCCCCGGTATTTTTTTACAATTTATTTTTAGTAACTATGGTCGGATCACATTTCCCATTACAATTATGGGAAATGCGATCTGCTTTACTAAAAATAAGTGATACTGGGGATTGGAGTAGAATTTTACTAATTCTACTCCAATTGCCCTGTAATAACTACAGGTGAAACTAAAATAATGTGAAAAGGGTGTGAAAACACCCTTTTTCACTTTATTTTAGTAAAAATAATGTTAATAAATAGAGCCCAAAGTCTGAAATGTAGAAAAAACAAACAATGCTGACAGTTAAAGGTTCCATTTATCAAAACCAAGACAGTTCTAGAACAATTATGATGCATGTCAGTCCCTTGTGTAATGCACAATCATACTGACCATAAAAACAGATCTTCGAAACCACCTACTGGTGGATTATCAACCTATTGTTTCCAGTTGGTGAAATAAACTTTTTACGACCTATTTATCTCCAGCCTTTATCCAGCGTTATCCAGCTTTGCTCATACCTCGCGTTGGTTTAGTTCCCATACTGTATGTGTATAGTTAAGGCTAATAATGACATACATACACATTATATTACATGGTATCATAAAGAGAAGGGTTAATTGGTATTCCTCATATGTAGCATTAAATGGTCTGCTCTTCTGGCTTTCCACTCTGATGCCATAACTCTCCGTCTGCTTCGTCTTTCAACTTGGCCAGTTTTCCTGGAGATTGTGCCTGAAATTTTCCACAACACTGGTCTTTGGATGACTTGTAACTATTTTCTGTTCTTTATGTAAAGTTTCTCATTAATTTTCCTCTTCACACTCAAACAGAGAAACAGCAGCAATTACCCAATTGTGACAAAGCGGCTTAGGGAATGGGGAAGCACAGGGGTTCTATAAAACCTAGGGATAGAGATGTTCCACTATATATGGCTATCTTTACTGATCAGCAAATTAGTCCTTGAAATTAAATTAAACCTTTAGCTCACATATAAATTCACTCTGGTCTAATACCAAACATGAATTTAAATATGCGGCTTTTAGTTAAAAAGGGACTTCAGTAACAAGAAGGAAAGATACCTATAAAACTAGGATGGTATTTCTGAATCATTTAGCAAACATTTCCCATACGAGATGTAGTGAATCGGCTGGTCTCCCATAACAACCCCTCCCATACTACTGTATATGTATTTATTGTTTGCTACAAAAATTTTTCATTTATGGTGACATATACAACTTAAAGGCATATTAAAGTGATGTTTTATCTTTCTCGGATATAAAAATACACTATATACAGTATTTACAGTAAAATGAATAATTCTTATTTTATCCAAATACAATGGGCCTGATTCAGACCCACTCGCGAGCGGCTGTCCGCTCGCAAGTGGGTCGATGTTATGGACTGAGCATGCGCACGACGGAGGGAGCTCCGTCGTGCGCATGCGCCAGACGCGACGAGCGAAGGAAAGTCCTTCGCTCGTTGTGTCCGATCAAAGGGGGCGTGCTGTCAATGTTGATTGACAGCACGCCCCCTTTGGTAGGCGTTCCGGGGGCGTGCCTCCCTGATGGGGGCGTTCCCACGGGAACGCCTCCCGTCAAAAGCCGGCCCACTGACATCACTAGTGATGTCAGTGGGAGTGATTTTGGCTCTGATAGAGCCAAAATCACTCCGGAGCTTGCGGTTGAAAACCTCAACCGCAGGCTCCGGCTCGCAATTTCGATGGTCGCGATGGTCATGACCATCGCGGCCATCAAAATGCACGCTCGTATAGCCTGTGGGTGGTGACCCACAGCTATACGAGCGTCCAGGAGGACGCTCCATTTTCATGGAGCCCGGCCCTCATTCAGAGCGTGCGCTCTGCTCAGAGCGTACGGCTCTGAATGAGGGCCAATGTTTTTATGTTATTCTGAAATATATTTGTATTAGTTTTTTATCTTGCAATTCTACCATCTAGTGTTATGTACAAACAAAAAGTGCTCACAGCTACAGTATTTCAGGGCAGATTTGTCATCACTACAGAAGTTCTTTACATTCTACAGTATGTACACATATGTGTGTAAATGAAAGCAAGTGAGCAGGGCTGTAACTAGGGTGGTGCGGCCGGTGCCACCGCATAGAACGCAAAAGCCCTGAGGGCGGAACCAGCCGCCCACTGCAATCTCTCTGCTGGGCTCCCACTTCTATTAATAGCAGCGCGATGCGCTGCATCCAGCTGTACACTCTGAAGCAACAGCAGCTGGCAGCCTCCCCCCTGCATGTCTCTCTGCCTCCCGCATAGTCTGTTGGGACAGGAGAGATGTCATTACGTCATGACGTCTCTCCTCCCAGGTTTCCACAGTTCCTAGGCTTGGGTCACTGGGTCAGGTGCACAGTGTGCAGTAGGTGGTGTTGTGGTGGTAGTATCCAGTACCTGCAGGTCCGGTCTCAAGCACAGTGAAAGAGTGACAGCCAGGTCCGGTCCCAAGCACAGTGAAAGAGTGACAGCCAGGTCCGGTCCCAAGCACAGTCAAAGAGTGACAACCAGGTCCGGTCCCAAGCACAGTAAAAGAGTGACAACCAGGTCCAGTCCCAAGCACAGTAAAAGAGTGACAACCAGGTCCGGTCTCAAGCACAGTCAAAGGGTGGCAGCCAGGTCCGGACCGAAGCACAGTCAAAGAGTGACAGCCAGGGCCGGTCCCAAGCACAGTCAAAGAGTGACAGCCAAGTCCGGTGTCGGCGTCCAGCACCAGGTCCCAGTGCCACTTCCAGTGGCTGACAGGTCAGCTCTTCAGACAGCTGCTACCTTATGTTGTTTTGCAGTGGCATTTTGCTGCAGTTTGGCCATTTTTAAACTAATGGGCATCTACAGCAGTTTGGAAAGTCAAACTGCCTTTTAGAAAGGTGAAACCAACACTTAAATGTAAAACACGACTAGTCTAATTGAGTCATTCTACCAACATTTAAACAGACTGTATGCAACTACAAACATCATAAATTACTAACATACATCAGTTTAGCTAGTGATTTTTATTCTATGTAGCCAGTTGGGGTAGGGCACTGATGTTCTTTTTCGCACAGGGCACAAAAATGTCTAGTTACGGCTGTGCAAGTGAGGAACACATTAGTGACTACTACAATAATCATTGGGCCTGATTCAGATCCACTTGCGAGCGGCTGTCCGCTCGCAAGTGGGTCGATGTTGTGCACTGAGCATGCGCACGATGGAGGGAGCTCCGTCGTGCGCATGCGCGAGACGCGACGAGCGGAGGACTTTCCTTCGTTCGTTGTGTCTGATCAAAGGGGGCGTGCTGTCGATGTTGATTGACAGCACGCCCCCTTTGGTGGGCGTGCCAGGGCGTGCCTCCCGGAAGGGGCGTTCCCAAGGGAACGCCTACCGTCAGAAGCCGGCCCACTGACATCACTAGTGATGTCAGTGGGAGTGATTTTGGCTCTGATAGAGCCAAAATCACTCCGGACCTTGCGGTTGAGAAACTCAACCGCAGGCTCCGGCTCGCAGTGGCGATGGTCGCGATGGTCAAGACCATCGCGACCATCAACCTGCACGCACGTATAGGCTGTGGGTGGTGACCCACAGCTATTCGAGCGTCCAGGAGGATGCTCCATTTTTATGGAGGACGGCCCTCATTCAGAGCGAGCGCTCTGCTCAGAGCGTCCGGCTCTGAATGAGGGCCATTGTTCCCTGTGAGCTGCTGAAAACATCTGTAAATTGCTGTGGTGATAGGAACATGTCTATTACTGGTAGTAGTGTCGTCTAAAGCCAATTTTCTACATTGAGTATGTTTTCTTCAATTTGTTTTTGTAAATTCCAAGCAGGGGAGCTTCTAGAGAGGAGGGGGTCCCCGTGCAGTCTCCGTCACGGTCCCCCCTACTCTCCATCCAGCGGCCAGCAGCACACTGAGCAGCGTGCGGCCAGCACCGTACTTATAGACTCTGGGCACTAGAGTGTGCCCATAGTCTATAGTGGAGGCTATTTTCCCTGTACTGCGCATGCACAAACGACAAGAAAATGGCCACGGTGGACATTTTCCAGCCATTTTTTTACAGCGCAGACACCGGTGCCGACGTGGGACTCCGGAGACTTAAGTATAATATGGGTGCAGGGTGTGCAGTGCGGGCCCCCCTGGACCCAGGGCCCCATTTGCCCCGCACACCCTGCACCCATTATAAATATGCCCCTGATTCCGAGCTAGCAGCAGCTTGATGTAACACTTACAGCAGTCTAGGATCTATTGCTGTAACAGTTGTGGTCTTTTACAAAGAGCAAAATTGATGAGGCACAGCAAAAAAGTCTCTTTGGTAGTGCTCTGTGCCTCGATTTGCACAGACGCATCTAGAATTTCACCACGATACATGTGTATAGTTGAAAATTGTTTTGAGAGGGGTAGAAGTTCTTGCTACTGTAAATATGGAGCAGTGCACAAATTAGATTTGTAAAATAACTTGACCCTAGCACACTTTGCACAATGTAAAACAAATCTTTAAACACAGAAATGTGCCATGTGCAGTACTAACAGTTCCATTGTCCCCTTATGATTATTTTAAGTCATTAATTAGTGTAAATGAAGCCATATTTAAGAAGGAATTTGTTTTTAAATAAACATTGGGGTGGAGGCTGGGCTGGAGTGGGAGGGGAGGGCATGTTACCCTTTGCACAGCAACCTTTTTTTTTTGCACCTACCTTCAAACCTAGGAACTCTTCAAATTGTTATTTGCAGGTGTCAGGCTGGAAAGTGATGTTCCAAAAAAGTGGTTTTGCGCTTTAATACTGTGCTCCCCATTAATTACTTTACAATGGTGTAATGTTAAAAAATAATGATTTCATCTACATCAATAAATATAAAAAATAATAATAATAATAATAATAATAATAATAAAAAAAAAACATTTTATAGCCAAGAGAACATATAAGTGCTGATTCTGAGTTGGGAGCAAAGCAAAAAATAGGGGTAAGTTTGCATCTGGACAAACCATGTAGCAATGCAGGTGGTGCAAATACATTTTGCATGTACTGTAGCTCACAAATGCTGGACAGCTTTATTTTTACACTGTAATTTAGATTTGAGTCTAGACACACCCCTCTCACATCTAATTCTAACATTCTCTCTGCATATTTTACATCTCCCCCACCTGCAGTGCAACATGGTTTTGCTTAGGGATGGTCAATGGTAGGTTACCCTTCGATGGTTGCCATCGATGGTACCATTGGTGGATGACATTGATGGTATGAAACCATCATATGTGAACCATCGATGGTTTCAATAACTGATGGTCATCCCTATTTTAATACTGACTGAGCAGCGAGCCAATCAGGGAGTGGGGGCGGGGCTAAGCTGCACATGGAGGGGGGAAGCATTTATGAAATTGTGCCATCGATGACGGTGAACCATTGGATCACCACCATTTATGGCAAAACCATCGGCTATCAGTGGTTAACCATCAATGTTTGTTAATCATTGATGGCCGATGGCCATCCCTAGTTTTGCCAAGGTGTAAAGTAGCTCCTTTTTTGCTTTGCTTCCAACTCAGAATTAACCACATAGTGAGGATAAAACTTATCACAAAGGGGCGGGATGCAGCAAGGGGAGAAATGCGGTCAAACCCTGAAAATGCGTGTTTCACTGCATTTCTCATATGCACCAAGCCCCGGAATGCATCACTTGAATGCAGTGGGTAATGCCATCTCCTGATGAAGATACTCTATAGAAGCCTATGGGCTTCTCTCCGCAGAGTGCTGTGTGAAGGATCCAATTGGATCCCTCCCAGCACCCCCAGCGGTGTGTGTCATTCTGCGCATGCACAGAATGACACTAGAGAGACTTCTGGGTCATAGACCCGGAAGTCCCTCATTCGCAAGGGAAAACAGCTATTACTGAGAGAGCTGTCCTTTGTGATTTCCTTCAGGTATACCGGCGTACTCAACGCCGGCATGCATGCGAAGAGTGGCGGGATGGATCGCATCCTGAATGCGATGCGTCATACATCCTGCCCAAAGAATAATTTGTCAACAGTAAAAAATAGGGACATTTCAAGGGACGGAATTCACAGTAATGCATTATAAAAAAAATGACTATGGATTTTAGGATTATTTGACAGCTAGAAAATTGTTATTGAATAGTTCCAAACACATGCCACATTTCATTTTACCAGGATGCAATCCCCTCCTTCAGTGATATAGGTTCAAAAAGAATTTGAGGAAATAAAATAATAAAGGACATGACTGGCCAACCTAAAACAGATTTTGCTTTTTTCAAAACAGTCAAAACAAGCAAAAACATTTTAAAGTTGTTATAAATACACTTTCTCTTTCTAACACAGAACTTCCAGGCTTGCTCCAGATTACGCAACATGAAAATAATGTTGGGCCCGTTGAAGAAAGCCGACCACATCAGACAAAGCAGCCTCTCCAGGGAAATGTGTCCGCTTCCTGTGGTCTAACCACATGAATTGCAAGAAATGTATTAAGTATTATATATGTGATCAAATAAATATATATAAGTGATGTTTGTTCCAGGGTTTGAAAGCTGGAGACTCAGGGAGACAATGTTTTATGAGTGAGCCTCCTGCTGAGTCTTCAGTCTCATTACATTACCAAGAAAAGTGACAAGCTGCATGTACAAACTTCAATCCCTGTAAAGGTGCATGTAACACCGCCATCATCCTGGTTAGTGTGACAGCTACCTCACACAATGACTTTGTGATAGTCAGGGCACCTTGATCTAACCCCCAGTCTCTGGTTTCGTACTTACCTCCATTTCCTTCCTCACATCATATTGCTGTGACTATCATATGTATCCCACCCTATTCTCACTAACATTATCACATATGTGGACAAGTCACTGAATTTCCATTGGTTTACAGTAGCTGCATAGCCTTTTGCTGTGCACATGTGCAGATGAAGCAGCCCCAATTCTATTAATCTTCTATTGGGCATGCAATATGAATCAGTCATTCTTCTCTGCTTCCTCTATTTGCTTGGACTATTTTCTTTTGATTATTGAAAGGTCTGCAATGTCATGGGACACATGCCAAAATAGCGTATTGAAGTGCCAGTTACCAAACTAGCTCAATTGGAAAGTATCACAGAGGCATGAAAACAGATTCAATCCAGAAAATGAGTCACAGTGGGGCAGGGTATATTAAGGTGTGTTGTCCATATGTGGATAATACCTTTGAGAGTTAATGCTCCCTTTTGACCATAAGCAACAAATAACTGAGGATCTTTCCTGACCTGAGACTGCCACACTCTTCCCAATGTTCTGTGAGGTTACATCTGTACCATCTAGTGAGTCTGGAGATGCCTCAAGCCAAGGAGACATCCTCTCATCACAGGCTGTGAGTGAGGAGTGCAGTAACCTGAAACCCACCAATGTGAATTGGGGGCACTGTGGCATAATATACTGTAACCTGTGAACACTGGGCCTGATTCAGACCCGCTCGCAAGCGCATAGCGCTCGCAAGCGGGTTGATGGTGGCCCAGTGGGCACGCGCGAGCCCCGGAGTGAGCGCAAAAAGCACTCGCTCCGTGGCTCACTACAAAAGGGGCGGCTGTCGATGTTGATCGACAACTCGCCCCGTTTTGTAGGCGTGGCAGGGGGTGGCTTCACAAACGGAGGCGTTCCCATGCGAACGCCTGCCGTTTGTGGGCGGCCCCACTGACATCACCAGTGATGTCAGGGGGAGAGCTTCCGGCTCTATTGGAGCCAGAAGCTCTCTGGGGCTTGCGGCCACGAGACCCTACCACAAGGGTCTTGTCGCAAGCCTGATGGTCACGATGGTCAAGACCATCGCGACCATCATCCTGGCCGCTTGCAATAGCTGTGGGTGGTCACCCACAGCTATGCGAGCGGCCAGGAGGCTGCTAACAAAAAAAAAAAAACGCCCTGTTTCAGAGCGTCCGGCTCTGAATCAGGGCCACTGTGTGGTGTAATGTGAACTGGGGGCACTACAGTGTGGCATGATATGAACTGGGGGATCTACAATATGACTTAATGAGAATGGGGGGGCACTACGATGTGGGGGTAATACCATGTGACAAAATGTAAACTGGGGCATTAATATGTAAAAGAATGTGAACTAGGGACACTACAATGTGAACAGGCCATTGATTAGCTGTGAGTGCTCTGTCTCTTAGCCAATCGCCAGTCAGCCATGTAGTATTATGGGTCAATACTAGAGATGTGCGGTTCAGTTCTCCAAAAATCCAAATCCACCCGAATTTCGTGAATCCGGATGAATCCCAGTCGCTGTTCTGATCTCCTGAGGAGATCCGGATATATCCAAGTCGCGGTTCTGATATTTTCGTGGTTCGGAATTCGGATTTTCATTCCAAATTTCGGGTTTTGGATTGCAAAAATTACATGATTTTAGTTGTTTTTAAAAACTTTTTATCTATTTTTATTCAAAACTCCAGATCCAAAACCAGAACACTTGAGGGAGGTTTTGCAAAACCAAAACACGAAGATAAATCCAGATCTAAAACCAAAACACGGGGCCAGCACACATCTCTAGTCAATATGAGTGAACTCACACATGCCAAAACACGGTGAGTATCACCATTGAATGGCAATAGTCAGTAGTCCTTAATCTTGTTGCCATACCAGATTGGTAACAGCCACTGGATAATATGATATCAGTGGTGGGCTGGGGGCAGGGTGCCATCTGCCCCCTGGGCGGGTACATTGTTCTGTCTGTGGGCCGCAGCCGTGACTCATGTATAGTATAGTTTTGGTTGCGCCAAGTGTGTGGCCAAAGATGCAGCATTTTGGTGGGTTATCCGTTCATTAGGTCTACATTGTCTAGATAGACAATGTTTTAGGTAGACAATGGAAGATAGACAGGCAAGAGATAAACAGGGACTGAAGGTCAACAGGGTCTGAAGGTCGACTAGTAACAAGGTCGACAGGTACTGAAGGTCGACAGGCAGTAGGTCGACAGGGACTGAATGTCGACAGGGTCAGAAGATCGACATACTAAATGTCAACTGGTAACATGGTCGACAGGTACTGAAGGTCGACAGGCAATAGATCGACAGGGATTGAAGGTCGACAGGGTCAGAAGATCGACATACTAAAGGTCAACTGGTAACAAGGTCGACAGGTATGAAGGTCGACAGGCAGTAGGTTGACATGGACTGAAGGTCGACAGGGTCAGAAGGTGGGACTGTGGGACACTGAAGCAGCTAAGCTGCAGGCTAAAGAAGCCAGGGTCTATACCTGTAGGAGACAGGGAAGGCCACCAGGACTGAGCTGTGCTTTGTGTAGCTGTGGCAGCCAAGCCGGTGATAGACCTGCAGAGAAGCAGGCAGAGACTTTATTTGCAGACTAGCTGCCCAAAGGTATGAAAGGGGCAAAGAAGTGAGTCAGTGCCCTAGACGTTTGTTATTTTCTTTCTACAATATGCTGACAGTAAAGCACTTTTATTTATTCCTGAAAAGATGTGTGGACCCTGATTGAGCACCTTAGACACTGCACCACTGACACCCATCTACCAGCTAATTACCCCAACACTTCACAATATGGTGGAGAAGATGGGCAATTCGATCTATGTAGAAAGTGGATTACTGCAGTTAAATGGAAATATGAACGCTCACTGCACCTGCATGGTGAATGCTCGTCAAGGTGGTGAGTGGAAGCAATGCACGTTGAACTGTATAAAGAGAATTGTCTGCATAGATGAGATGCACTAGTGCTGCAGTATACACTTTTGTACTTCAAGAGGAAGAGAAATAAGTGTTACACAAATTGCTGGAATATTGTCTGCATATGTGTGGAAAACCATTATGATGTTTACATGTATTTGAATTGCCAGCTAGTGTGACAGGGACAGCATGCTTTCACATTAAGTTAATGTGGAGCAGCAGGTTTGAGCAGAGATGGAGCAATAAACAACATGGTAATGAGATCCAGGTGTTCAGGTGTTCCTGGGATCACCTGTACACCACAAGCAAGGCTAATTAGCAGCACCTGTTATCTGTCTTTAAAGTTTTGTCAGTCTAAATCCACTATGATCCTGCTGGTGAATTAGTCATCCAGGTTATAGGCCTGGGGTGACTAGTGTTAGGGATCCTGGACCTGATGGTCTACTAAAAGAACTGTACCTGCTGTAACATATTGCCTGTGGACACTGCACTGACCTGTATATCTGCCTGTGGTGAGAAAATAAACTTCTGTTGGATTTTACTCTGGTCTATGTGATTCTTGTCACATTATGAAATATATATTGTCTGTGAAGACAAACGTGCACAAATGTTGAAAGTTCCTGCTGCAGCATTGGAAGGGTTAAAGGAAAATTTGAGGTTTATTCTGCTGAAATGCTCAAGCCTATGACCTCAGTAAGTCAGGGTGTGGTACTGAGAGAACAGAGATTCCTTTTGAAAGGCTGGTAAAGAGACAGTGCTTGATACATGCTGGTAATTGTAGTGCCACATGAAGAAAAATGCTTTGCTGTATTGAAAATACTTTTGAAGGAAAAGCGTGTTATAGTGAAAGCAAAAGCTGTTTCTGTGTTTATGCTGTGTGGAGATAAATATTGGGAAAAAGCATTAAGCTCAGAGAAAAGGCAGGTTATTATTATTATCATTATTATTATTATTATTAACATTTATTTATATAGTGCATACATATTCCCCAGTGCTTTACAGAGAATATTTGCCCATTCACATCAGTCCCTGCCCCAGTGGAGCTTACAATCTATATTCCCTACCACATGCTCACACACATACACACTAGGGTCAATTTTTGTTGGGAGCCAATTAACCTACCAGTATATTTTTGGGGTGTGGGAGGAAACCAGAGTACCCAGAGGAAACCCAGTTGAAGCTGTAGAGATGTAAATCCAGGACTGGAGTGTCCAGTCTGAAAGTAAAGCAAGTGTCTTACATGGAAGTGATTTAAACTAAAGTTGTTTGAAATCCTCTGTGGTGACTCTTTTCAAAATGCTGGGACTCCGAGTAATGTTTCAGAGAAAGAGACATTTAAATTGCCAAAGCAGAGTAAAACTGTCAGTGTGTGTAATCAGGTGCTAAGTCCACCAGGAGAGGACTATATCAGCATAGAAAATTTTGACTCCCTGTGTGAAGTTTGGCATGAAACACTTTTATTGTGACCAGATAAGTGACTTAGAGGACAAGTGTCACGACCAGGGTTTCTCGGCATGGTGGTCACCGGGTGTTACCTGTGAGGATGCTGTGGTAGGGGGCATCTGGTGCTGGTGCCTGGCGGGGAGCATTGGCTGTGCATGGTCCTGTTTGGGCATATAATCACTCTGTGCTGGGTAGGCCTGGTGGTGCTTCCGTTCTGCTCCGGCATGGGCTCCGCCATCTTGCTTTCAGCCATGTGACCTAGTCGGCCAATCCTGGTGTGTCACATGCTTACTCTCTCACCAGTCATGGCTTAGCACTGGGTATTTAGGGTTCAGAGCTCCTTTGCATTGCCAGTGCAACGTGTTTCTCAGCGCAAGCTGAGAGAGAGTTCCTGAGCTAGTCTGCCTGCCTGTTGGATTTCTGCCTAAACCTGCTACACCTGAATCTGCTCCTAAACCCTGCTGGATTCCCCTGCTTCCTCCTATTGCCTCTGCCATTGCCTGAGTACCTGTGTCAGTCGTTTGCCTTGCACCCTGCCTCCACTTGCATTTCCTCTGGACATTATTCACTTCAGCCTGCCACTCACCTCAGTCAGCAATTCTTTTCAGCCTCACAAACCCCGGAATACTGGATTACCTTCTGTTGTCACTACCTGGACTTTTTCCCATTGCATCACTACAGTTCCTAAGTGCACTTAGTGCTAAACCTGGACTTTCTGTTTTGCCACTTTCATGTCTGTCAAACCACTTATTAAAAACTCCACATTTATATTTAAGTCAGCTCCAGTGTCTGCTCCTTATACCACCCCGGGTCCACAACAAGACCAGAACATCACAACAAGTCTACAAAAGAGAAGCTTTTGCATGTGCAAACTGAAAAAAACATTATAGCGTGAGTTATCCTGTTTGAAAATAACATTTGTGCAGGAGGAAGAAAATAGACTTAAAGCTCTTAAAGAGACAAACCTCAAATTAGTGGTTATGTCTGAACACTTTGAGGAGGCTGAAGCATTAAAGTCTGTGATAAAGTATTAGAATGATGTTCTGCTAGCAAAGACTGAAGTATTAGAGCAAGACATGGTTGAATTGCATCAAACCATCAGTAGAAAGTGGAAGAATGTGAAACCAGAGTGATGCAGCTCGCTCACAAGGAAGAGTGGCAGATCTAACTTTGATGTTAGAAGAAAATACTTTTTAGTAGTTTCCACAAAAGCAAGACTTGCAGAGTGTGAGTTAGAAAGAAATTCTATGTCTGAGAAACTCTGTGACTGTTCGGAAGAAAGGGAGAAGTGTCTCCAGATGCTGCAGAAAGAGCATGGTGCAAACAACATGGAGATTGTCCGTCTTGACGCAAGCTTTATAGAGCAAATTCAGACACTGCAGTCCAACTTGGCTGCAGCCACAACAGTTTCAGAAGGTTTGACAGAAAGGAATGTGCTGTTGGAGGAAAGTCTACATAAAGCAGCAGAGCAAAGTGAATCTTTGAAGGAAAAACTTAACTTGGAAATTGCAAGAAAAGAGTGAGAACCTTGACAAATACCTGCTAAGTACACAGAACCAGTTGCAAATATTCCAAATGGAGAGGGATACCAAAAAGCTGGAGTTTCAATGTGAATTAAACATGGCAGAATCTCAAATAGATGTACAACAGATGGGACTTGCTGAATTTGACATTGTGGAGAGCAATCTTCTGCGGTCAGAGAGCAAATTGGAAGATGCCATGTCGAATATTGCCCAGCTGGAAGAGCAGCTGTCTGCAACTCAGAAAAAGTTCCACATGGTAGTGGGAAAATCAGAAGAGGAAAAGAAGTTGAATAACATCCTGGGCCCAAAATGGCATCTGATGTATTCACTGAACCCAGTGTGACAGAAGTACATAAACACAAGCAGCAATTATTGCAGGTTGATCCCATAAAGACTGGCGTGCAGAGTGATATACTATCAGTGCCAAGTGTCTTATGTTATGAACAGCGGATGAGCAGTGAGATGCTTGAACAAAGTAATATGTTCCAGAAGAGTGATGATTGTCAGCATCAATTTGACAATGAAGATGTCCTCCTTAAATGTCACAGTGTCCAAGAAGGGACAGAAGTATCAAAGTGGGGACATTTTTTGAAAGACTGTCTTGCAAAAGGGGTGAAGTACCTTGTAGTGTCTTTCAGCTTACAGTGATAGCTGAGGGTGTGAAATCCTCCCAAAGGGGAACAGATCCAGACCGCAAAACTGTGTCTGAAGTTGATGATAAAGAAGTGACATATACAGATGATGATCGCAAGCCCCGTGAAGCAAACGTATAGGATGTACAGAAGTCTACAGAGATGCTGATAGCTTCCACATATGAGACTTGGTTGTCACCTTGTGATCAGAGTGATGTGAATGTGACCCAATAACACTGTTTTGCTGTGGAAAGCAGAACCTTAAATAAAGTTAATATTGACAGTCTTGTGAAGAGTAATACTCATGTATGTGAAACAATGCCTTCATGCAAGCAGGATGGAACTTGCAATGCTGCTGAATTTGTCTGTGGGGAAGTGGAGTGGTCCAGCTAAACAGAATTTGAAAATAAAGACCTCTGTGGAGAGTAAACTACAACCTGTGCTGGTAGAACATTTGGAAGTTGTTCATCATATTTTCAGGTCCCAAAAAAGATGCACAAGAAAATGCAATTTATATATGCCTTATTGAAGTGGCAGATAGTCATCAAAGCCGTGAGATAAAGTTTGTGAATCAATGGAAAAATGATTCAAGTATTTTACGTAGAAATGAGAGTCCTGGAATCTGAGGGTAGCAGTGCCAGTACATGCTCTGATGACATACAGCTTGGAAACTGTGATGTTAGTGACTCTCAGGATGAGGGTGGCACTTTGAAAGAAAATGATTTACCATTGTAGTATGCCAATAACTAATATCATGCTTCATGGCTGAAATTGGCCAAAGGATTTGACTGTGAAAGGTTTAAGCAATAGGAGCAGTTATTTTGTTAAGGAAAAGCCGTTCAAAGCTTGTAGAGTCCTTAACAGAAATGTCTTTCTCAGAGGGTCTATGTGTCAAAAATAAAGAGAAGTTGGAAAGTCTCAAACTCCTGAAGTGTACAGTCTTTGACATCGCCTCTGTAATCACAGTCCTCCCAGAGAGTGATGAAGAGGAAGAGTATCATCTCTTGCTATCTGGGGTGGGGAAAATTGTTGTGATCTGAAAGCTCCATCAAGCGAGTACTTGGCGATTCACAGAAACCTATATATAAACTGCCATAAAGTCATAGTATCCTCTTTAATTTAGCCATATTTTGTTGTTAGAATATTATTATGTATTATGCATAAACCCAAACATGTTTAAAAAGGGTTGGGTATGGGAGCTCGGCACTCGGGATGCTGGCTGTCAAAAGAACCACATGCAGAAAATCCAGTGCACAGTAAGTACTCTAACCCCCCTACTTCACTCCCTAACCTTCCTTTTCTGTATCCTAACCCTAACCCTCCCTACCCCGCACCATAACCCTCTTGGTTAGTGCCTAACCCTCCCCCTTTAATGCCTAAACCTAACCATCCCACCTTAGTGCCTAACCTTAATTCCCCCCCTCCCGGTGGTGCTTAAACCTAACCCCCCCTGTCTGCAGCCTAACCCTAACCTCCCCCTCCCGCAGCCTAACCCTAACCCCCCGTGGTGCCTAAACCTAACCCTCTCCCCTGCAGCTACCAGTTAACGGCGCCCGCTATACTTATGATCGGGATGCCAGCTGTCGGGATTCGGGCATCTGCATCTCCACTCATGTTGGAAACTGGTGCCGGTCTTGTGGCCGCGGTTTGGGATTCCGGCGCCAGGATTTTGGCAGTTGGCATCCTGATTGTAGGTGTATAACTACATCCCATTTATAAATACTATATGTTTCAGTATATTATTAAATGTCATGCTTATATAATCTTACAAACAAGGTAGAATAGGAGATAGTTAGACAGAAAAACATATACATATCTGAGTATGTGGCAATTTTTTTTTTTTTTGTTAATAAAATTATAAATTGTAACAACATCAAATCAACACATTGTAATAACATAAACATTGGGTTTTTTCCATACAAGAATTTTCAGAAGGACTTGTAAAGGTAACACACTTGCAGATCTTTGATGCAGCAAATGTTCCTCCTCCACTTCCTTCAACACAATAATCACAAATCATAAATGTGTCTGCCAGAACTACGACAAACAACATATGATGTTACTGGCAATATATCAGTGCCAGTTATTAGTAAGAGGGAGGCACATCATCAAAGAGGCATTGTCCAGATTTTATAGCAGTCCAAAATTCAAATAGATTATGGAAAAATCTGGATAGAAATTATCAAAAAAAGTTTATTATGTGCGTGGTCGCTTCGCTGCAGACTCAGGACTTGGCTTTTCCAGGATCCGGGGGGACCGTCGTGTACCCTGCCCAGAGCTGGTTCCTGGCTGGGCAGGGCACAGGTCCACCTCTTGTGAGCTTGAACTTGGGCCAGGTAGTCTTTCTTTTATCTCCCTCAGATCTTGATGAATCTTTAGAACAGAGGTTCTCTTCCACATGCTGGTCTGGATGGTGTTATACAGACTCTCAATGGCTGTAGTCTGTATCTCCACTGCCACCCTAAGCCCATTGGGGGCTTATGGTGTATGGTGTAGTGATGGGCTGATGGTGTAGGTAGTACCACCCCCCATCCAACTGCAGCCTTTGATGTTGCTCGTCTCCTGAAAAATAA
This sequence comes from Taudactylus pleione, assembly GCA_031769625.1. Lineage (NCBI taxonomy): Eukaryota > Metazoa > Chordata > Amphibia > Anura > Myobatrachidae > Taudactylus > Taudactylus pleione. Next base: position 8,466,495 of record JAUIMM010000012.1, read on the forward strand.
AACAAAGAGGAAACATGTTTAAAATTTGATTTGTAAAAATAGATAGATAGATAGATAGATAGATAGATAGATAGATAGAATACAACAAGTTTAAATATACACAAGTGCCAGACACAGCATGCAGAACTTCAATGGCACGGCAAAATGTTCTAGGTGGGCATCTGCCAACAAACCCCCTTCTAAGGTCCCCACAATTTTCAACTCTTGTGGGGTCAATTCCAAAATCTGAGGTATAAGAATACCTGGCCGTTTTTTGTGTCCGATCCGGGTTTTCAATTTGCTCCTGAGCCTGCAGTGAAGGTCACTCCATCTTAAGAAAAGAAATAAATCATATTTAAAAAAAATATAGTAAAATTGCTTTCCAAATGTTTGTACAGGTATTTGTATTTTTTTTTAACCCAAATAAAGGATGTTATTTACAACAAACGTAATGAGCATATTTCACAATTAGACTGTACACAGGGTCTGATTCAGGCTGGATCGCAAGGCTGCGTCAGCACGCAGCCAGCCGATGTTTGCATTCTGCATATAAGAAGCAGTGCCCGTGCGAGAACTGGCCACTGCGATCGGGAAGTGATCGCAGTGAGCACGAAGAGTCCTCACACAGTGATTGACAAGAAGTGACCATTTGAGGGTGGTGATGGGGGGTGGTCAGAGAAACACAGGCGTGTCTGGGTGTTTAAACACTGTTACAGGGCGTGCATATTTAAGCCCCTGGTAGAAGTCTACATGGCAACAGGAAGTTTAGCAGTTTGTGCAGTAGAGTCAGGTCAACCACAACTGTGCGGATGGTTCCGATGTTACTCAATGTTATCGATGTTTTTGCTGACTTTCCACGTCATGGGAAGTGGGCAGCTTTATACAGTGGTGGGCGTCTCGGTATAGAGCTGCGGTGGCCGTGCAATTGCATTCATTAGCATATTTTTGCAGCGAGCGGGGTGAATCAGGCCCATAGCTCCTAAACATAATATCTGCTCACACACTCATTTTTTAAGTTATTAGTTTGTTGGTTTTTAAACATATACATATTAAGCACACGGAAGTCATCCCTGTATGACTGGAGTGTCATAAACCTCTGGTCTGTCACGTGACACACTCTGTTACACAGAAAGTGAGCAGTGGGCAGAGGTTTGGTGCTTAGGGTCTGTTGTTACAAGCCAGTAGAATATCAGTTGGGTTAGGGGTGGAGCCTGTCCCAGGGGGTATTGTGGGTAAAATATAGTTGTTTCCCTCTCTTTTCTTCAGGAGATTGACGGTGAAGTACTGTCAGATTATTGCTCTGTATTTTTTGCTGTATTACAGTTTAAATTGTCTTATTTGTGTTTAATATTGACTGTCAATACCTTTCTACCCTTTACTAGCCCTTTATCTCAATCTTTACTCTTATACTCCACCTCCCCCCCTCCTTTTTTATTCTTCCTTTCTTCTCTCCTCCTTTCTCCATCCCTCCCTCATGGATCGCCCCCGGCGTTCCATCGGGATCCCAGCTCAGTACCTTTTCAACGCTGCAGCCGTGGGAGCGGGATCCCCACCGGCTGTGCGCGGCAGGCCAGCGCGCCACAACCTAACGGCTGGGCTTCACGTCGCGGCCCCGGAATGGGGGGAGGCCCTAGGCTTCGCGCGGGGGCTCGTGGCCGGGTGGCTATAGGAGGGCTCTCCAGCTCTCCCATCCCAGCCACTCTGCCTGCGCGACGCTCACCACCGCGGATAGTCAGTGGGGCGGCGGGCCTGGCTGCGGTCAGGCCGTCCGCATCCCTGGCCACGAGGTCCAACAGAAGGAGGGGGGTACTGCACTCCCCTCCTTTACATAGGGCGACATCCCCGTCGCCCGGCGGCAGGGCGGGAAGACGGAGACCTGCTGCTAGGCGGGGAGCGGCCATGGTGCCTGCCTCGCCGGCTGCGCGCGTTAGCAAGCGGGGGGGTTGTGCCCCATCCCCTTCCGTCCCGATCGACTGCTAACATTCCCTCTGCGTCCCGCGTGCCCGGGCGTTACGCGGCTGCAGTGGATCACGGGAGTGCGCGGCCACGTAGGGCAGGGAGGATGATGGCCCCCTCTCTGCGCCACGGGGAATTCCGGGATCGGCCGGCTCAGAGTAGCGGCGGTCGTTTTTCAGCTAGGCTGGATGGGGAAAAACAAAACATGCGCACTCCGCTAGATGGGGTTGACACCGTGTCCCCCTCCGACAGCAGCGACTCCGCTTCCATAGATTGGAGGGTTTCTGTAAGGGGCAGTACCTTGCCCTGCGCTGGGCTTTCACCCGGGGTGGGGGAGGATGGCCCCGCTCAGGGGAATAGTCGCAGGTCTTATGCGGAGGTTGTGCGCGGGGCACCAGCGCCCCAGGCTGGATCGGTAGCTGGGTCCAAGGTGAATGCGGTGCTGTGCGCGGAGTCTGTGTCCACTCTGTGCACATCGCTGCTTTTTGCGCTTGCACCCTTGTTGTCGCATAATAGTACTCAGGCTGCCTCATTGGTGGACTCATTGCGGCGCTTGTGGACCGGCTCTCCGGCGCCATGGGTCCCTTTGCGCCCCCGGTGTCGCATCACGGCTTGGGAGGTACAGGCGCAGAGGAACCTCTAGGCCAAGGGCAGTCTAATTCTGTACAAAACAACACTGTTTGTGTCCCAGCAGGTGAAGAATGATAAGATCTGAATATGCAGCGTCGAGCCGGAAGCGAGAGGGCCGTGGCTGCGGTCGCCGATGGTGCGACTGGCCAGTCGGATGGTGAGTCTTCCATCGATCCCGATTGGATAGATGGCTCCAGTAGTAGTAGTCGGGAAGTAAATGCCCAGCGAAGCAGGAAGCGTAGGCGCCATAAGTCACAGCAGGGCGCGAATAGTCTTTCCTCCACCTCCTCAGACTCCTCGGAAAAATCACGGCGATCAGGCAGAAAAAGGTCTAGGCGGTGTAAGCTCTAGCATCGCTCATCCAGCAGCAGCATGTCAGTAAACTCGGATTGTTCTGATGGGGTGTTATGCTCTAATACAGCAGTGCTTCATGGGGTGCGGCCCAGGATCCGAGACCGGATCAGGCGCGGCCGTTATGTCAATGTATTCGCACTTACGAGCCGAAGCAAGAAGGTTTGGGTAGTCGCAAAGAAAAAAGGGGGGGCGGCCCTCGACGGGGCCATGACCTATCATGCATGGCTGAAGAACATGTATATCTTTGCCTCTTGCTACCTAGAGACACGGCCCGACAAACACATGCGCATGATTAGGTACATGTACCTAATTCATGACATGTTTACTAACTCCAGAAGTGGCGCTTGGCGGACTTACGACGAAGAATTTCGATGTAAGCAGCATGGTCGAGAGATTATAGACTTCGGAACAAAGGACGTCGAGATTTTCGTGGACGTCATGCAACCACAGCGCACGCACATGGAGGCGCCATCATTTCATAGGAGTTTCAGGGGGCAGTCAACTGCGCCTGGGGGAGGGTCGGCGCGCGGGTCTGGTTCCAGGTTGGGGAATGGAAAATGCTTTGCCTTTAACAATGAGCAATGTGCATTGGGGACGCGCTGTCGTTTTCGAAATACCTGCATTCGTTGCAGTGGCCCCCACCCCATCAAGGACTGTGCAAAAGGACCAGGGGGTGCGACCGGGGGACAAGGTGGTAATCCTAGCCACAGTCCCGCGGAGCCATCCCCCAAGTAGAGCGCACACACTGCGTAGAGCCCCCACACCCGTCAGGATTGAAGCCATAGTTCCATGGTTGGCGGAGTATCCACTGCAGGACGTCGCACTGTTTTTGAGGGAAGGTTTTTCGACGGGTTTTCAACTTCCTATAGTCGGCATAGTGAAAGGGGGCTCGGGTCGGAATCTTCATTCGGCCTGCGATATGCCGGCAATGTTAAGAGCAAAGGTTGACAAGGAAGTGGAACTAGGTCGGATTGCAGGCCCCTTTACCGAACCCCCCATCCCAGGGCTGGTGCTCTCACCGGTCGGGCTGGTTCCCAAAAAGGCATCAGGGAAGTTTCATTTTATTCAGCACCTGTCGTACCCGCAGGGGCTCTCAGTGAACGATGCTATACTGGACGAGTTATGTAGAGTGGTATATCAGTGTTTTGACAGTGCACTTGACTTGATTCGTTCCTTCGGTAATGGGGCCTTGATGTGCAAGGTAGATATAGAATCAGCCTTTCGGTTGCTTCCCCTCCATCCTCGGTTTTTTCAATTCATGGGGTTCTGGCTCGGCGATGAATTTTATTTTGACAAATGTTTGCCAATGGGTTGTGCGATTTTGTGTGCCTACTTTGAACGGTTTAGCTCCTTTTTACATTGGTGTCTGTCCAAGGGGTCTCAGGAGTCGGGGATAGCACATTATCTGGACGACTTCTTATTGGTCGGCCCCCACGATTCGCTAAGGTGTGAGCTTTTGTTGCGTTACGCGAACACGCTTTTTGCGACTTTTGGAGTTAACATAGCAGAGGAGAAGAAGGAGGGCCCAACCACTATGCTTTCCTTTTTGGGCATCGAAATTGACACGGTTGGGGGTTTTTGTTGGTTGCCAGATGAAAAAGTACGTCGCTTGCAGGACAAAATAGTGCTGGCCCTGTCAGTAGGTAAACTAACATTGAAGCAGGCACAGTCGCTGCTGGGCTTGTTCAATTCTGCCTGCAGGGTTATCCCCGTTGGGAGGATTTTTTGCAGAAAATTGGAAAGATTGACGGCTAAGGCGCACAGACCCAATCATTTTCTGCGACTATCTGGGGAGATTTGGCGGGATCTGGGTATTTGGGATTCTTTTTTGATTAATTTCAATGGGGTTCGTATTTGGCCAGCCCCACCGGTCTTCACGGATGCGGCTGGATCAGTAGGGTTTGGCGCCTTGCTTGGGAGGCGTTGGTGTGCTGCTCATTGGCCCCCCAGCTGGGCGAGTGAGGGACTGACCAGGAACATGCTTTTATTAGAGCTCTTCCCAATCATGGTTGCGTTGGAACTTTGGGGTGGGCAGTTGCAGAATAGGGCGATCATATTCTGGTGTGATAATATGGGTGTGGTGGAGGCGCTGAATCATCAGAAAGCTGCTGGGCTGCACGCCATTCAGGTGATTGCGCAGATTATATCGCGCTGTTTGCAATTTAATATTGGGTTTAGCGCTAGGCATGTTCCCAGGATCAGTAATGAGGTTGCCGATGCGCTCTCGCGCTGTGAGTGGGTAAGGTTTCAAAGACTTGCTCCTTGGGCAAATGTTGTCGGTGACTTATGTCCCGATTATGTGTGGCAGGTGGTTCGTCCAGCGTGGAGGCACTAGCACACCGGTCCCTGGCCCCTGGAACCTACAGGGTGTACCTTGCTTCTTGGGAGCCGTGGAGCGGATTCCTCTTGAGGGAAAGGTCTCGAGGTAAGATCTTGTTTATGATTCTCACTCGGGAACAAGGCTGGGGCCGCTAGGCTTGGCCTGCGTCGTTTTCGTTGCAGAAGGAAGGGTAAGGTGGGAGCTTGCTTTCCGTCTGAGGCCGGCCCTACCCTGCCTTGCCTGATCTTTGGGTTAGGACGCTGTGGCCAGGTGCAATGCAGCAATGCCCCCCCCCTTTTTGCCCGGGGCGGGTTCGCTTGGGAGGTCACAGACAAGTTTCGGCGGCCTCTCGGGGGTTGTTCTTGGTGTTCTCTCTTTTGCCCATGGGCGGGGGGTCTTGAGGGCTTGCACCTGCTTGCTGGGTCATCATCTGTTACGGTCGGCCCATCTAGTCATGCACAGGATCAGACGAACCAGTGTTATGACAATGGGACATGGTAGACAGCAGGCGCTGCGGGGGTTTGGAGCTGGGCTTTGTTACCTTAGGTTACGCCTGGCTTCGGGCCTTTGCTTATCCCAACTTGGGGACTAGCTACTCGCCCTAGGTGGGGGCCTTGAGGAATTTTTGTTTGACCATTGGTTTTTAACTTTGGCTTCTGCCACCCAGTGGAGTGTTTGTGTTTTTGCCTCAAGTCATGTTGGGATCCCTCCCTGCCCAAACATCCCTCATGCCAGGTGTTAGGAACAGGTGCAAATAGGCCTAGCTTTAGCGTGATACACATCCCTTAGATACCAATTTTTGCATATGATCCTAAAATTTTTACCAATGTGGCATATAACAGCGTTTGTTTTATACGTTATATTAATCTATTTTTCACTTAATTTTTCCCTGCCAGGATGTCGTCTTGATGAGTCCTTCATTTGGATCATAGGGCATTCTTTTGTATTTTGGTTCTCTAGGTCAGAGGTGGTTCTGTCGGCTAGGGAGATCCCAGAGTTGGCGCATGTTCGGTGGATCGGGCACCGGGGAATGCATTGGGCTCAATTGGATGAGGTCCTTAGGGACGCCGTGGCCAGGTTCGGGTACCCCCGTTTCCTGGTCATCCATCTGGGAGGGAATGACCTGACAGATAGGACATGCCTGGATTTGCGCATGTCCATGCGGAGGGAGTTGTTGGCGCTTATCCGGGAGTGGCCTTTCTGTTGGGTCATTTGGTCGGAGATAGTGGCGAGGTTGTGTTGGAGAAGGGCTGAGCGCTCAGGGGCTATCGAGCTCTCTAGATGGAGAATCAACTCTGTGGTGGGTAGAGCCATTGTAAGTAATGGTGGTGCCGTAGTGCGCCATGCAAACATTTCAGTGGTGGACAGGCAAAATTATAGGCCCGATGGAGTGCACCTGTCTAGGGGTGGCCTAGAGATTTTCTCTAGAAATTTGTTTGATGCCCTCAGGAGTTTGGATATCTTCAGTTAGTGGGAGTAGGAGACTGAGTAATGGTGGTGGCGGTGGACCTTGTCCTCGTTGGCAGGTCTTGACTGACCTTTTTTCTTAAAGTTTAGCAGGGTTGATCATTCCTTGATTCCTGTGGAGTTGCCCGTGCAGATGGGGCGGACTTGAGGGCGCAGTGAGCACCACCGGTCCAGGGGGTCTGCGGTCCCCCTCGGATGCACGGGGGCTCCACATGTTGTTATTCCCGCATGGTTGGGCAGGAGGCCTGGGCACCATGCGAGTTGCAAGGAAAAAGGGGGCAGTTGGTCCTGAAGTTCCCTTTTGTGGCGGGCTGTTCAGGCCCGCAGTTTTGTTATTTTTCTTACTATATTAATAAGCATGTTGTTTCTGTTAGGCCATTCAAGTCCCCGCCACCATTTTTGCTTTAGAAATTTAGTGAGTAAGAATTTATGCCAAATAGTTAGATGGTGCATAATATAGGTGATACTAAATAGGTCTATAGTTTTTGAGTTTACTAAAAAGCTGACCCAATTTTCACCCAATGCTATGTCTCTGTTTCATTATTTTAGATAAGTCATGGTGTGTGTGGTGTGGCATGAGTGTGTGGAGTGATCTGACCATAGAGCGTTTAAGAACACGGAAGTCATCCATGTATGACTGGAGTGTCATAAACCTCTGGTCTGTCACGTGACACACTCTGTTACACAGAAAGTGAGCAGTGGGTAGAGGGGTGGTGCTTAGGGTCTGACGTTACAAGCCAGTAGAATATCAGTTGGGTTAGGGGTGGAGCCTGTCCCAGGGGGTATTGTGGGTAAAATATAGTTGTTTCCCTCTCTTTTCTTCAGGAGATTGCCCACCCGCCCTCCCTATTGTTCTAGGATTATTTTAGTGTATGTCAGCTTATGTTGTTGCGGCAGGTCTTGAATGACCTTTTTTCTTAAAGTTTAGCAGGGTTGATCTTTCCTTGATTCCTGTGGAGTTGCCCATGTGGATGGGGCGGACTTGAGGGCGCAGTCAGCACCACCAGTCCAGGTGGCTGCGGTCCCCCTCGGATGCACGGGGGCTCCACATGTTGTTATTCCCGCATGGTTGGGCAGGAGGCCTGGGCACCATGCGAGTTGCAAGGAAAAAGGGGGCAGTTGGTCCTGAAGATCCCTTTTGTGGCGGGCTGTTCAGGCCCGCAGTTTTGTTATTTTTCTTACTATATTAATAAGCATGTTGTTTCTGTTAGGCCATTCAAGTCCCCGCCACCATTTTTGCTTTAGAAATTTAGTGAGTAAGAATTTATGCTAAATAGTTAGATGGTGCATAATATAGGTGATACTAAATAGGTCTATAGTTTTTGAGTTTAATAAAAGCTGACCCAATTTTCACCCAATGCTATGTCTCTGTTTCGTTATTTTAGATAAGTCATGGTGTGTGTGGTGTGGCATGAGTGTGTGGAGTGATCTGACCATAGAGCGTTTATTATTATTATTATTTTTTTTTTTAAATCTTACCATTTATGAAAATATTTGGTGGTACGTATAGTGGGGCTCACAGAAATAACTTTTTTAGTAACTTCCAGATCCAGATCATTCCATGATTTTTAGGCTGAACTTTGGTCCCACTATGAAATCTGGACATTGCCTCTTTTCTAAGGACCTTGTTTTCCCTTTTACTAATACATGGTGCTAGTATGTTGTCAGGGTCATCTCTTGTATATCAGAGAGATCATCCTCTGCCATGTTTGCCATGGCTCGAGGGCTATCTGAGCATTTCTAAATGCACATGTGTACACAGGGCGTGCGGTGCGTATGTACGTAACCATTCGCAAGCAATTAACAAACTGTAGGCAGCACAGACGGTGTAATGGTTAGCGTTACTGCCTCACAGCACTGAGGTCGTTGGTTCGATACCCACTACGGCCCTAGCTGTGTGGAGTTTGTATATTCTCCCTGTGCTTGCGTGGGTTTCCTCCGGGTACTCCGGTTTCCTCCCACACTCCAAAAATATACTGGTAGGTTAACTGGCTCCTAACAAAATTACCCCTAGTGTGTATATGTGTGTGTGTGTGATAGGGAATATAAAGTGTAAGCTCCACTGGGGCAGGGACTGATGTGAATGGCCAAATATTCTCTGTAAAGCGCTGCGGAAAATGTGTGCACTATATAAATAACTGGTAATAATAATAACTGCTATAAGACCATGCTCTGAACACACACACGCACCACTTGTCACTCAGATCTGCTAGATCTGCTAGAAGAAATGTACAGGACAAAGGTAATACACCTGTCCAATTGTAGACAGGTTTGAGTAGGGATAGAAATTTTGAATACAAGCCTACTGAAATCATAACTAATGGAGGTATGACTTTTCATAATCTGCCAATTTAATGTAGACAGCCAATCAGAGAGTACCAGAGTCTTTATAATGTGTTTAGTGTACTAATCGCCATTGCCATCATGAGAGCCGCATTCTTCACACGGCGGGAGCTCTGCATCTTGACAGAAGTCATGGACCGCTGTCTGGGGCATGCAGTACCCTACATAGAGAATGCAATAAAAATAGCGGCCTACCGTGAGGTGCGGAGATGCCTCCACAGGTTGGGATGCCGCAGTTCCATAGTTCAGTAGGAGCGGCGGTGGAGTGACCTATGCCGTCGCCAGCCTGAACTACTCAGCCAACTGTGGGTGGTGATCAGACGAAGATCTGTACACATATGTATTTCTATTGCTGATGTTTGCACTGTGCAGGGGGTACTCAGGCGCACTGTGCGGGCATACTTATGTACGCATGTGCTTGTATCTGATAGCAGGGTGCTGCCATTTTGTAAATATTTTCTGTGGCCATTTTGAAGGATCTTATTTTGATGCTATTGCTATAGTTGAAAATGAGAGTGTATTTTCAGACCACATTTAGCACAGCTACAAGCTGTAGGTGATTTGGGAGTTTGTACATGCTGCGTTGTGTTGGTTGTGCTTCCAGATGAAGGGCTCTGTTGAGTCTGAGGATGTTTGAGCATTGTAGCACCTCTATCCATATGTGAGTAATAAACAGCAGCTTTTATATGCATGAAGAAATCTGGTGAGTGCCCCATTTTTTCATATATATATATATATATATATATATATATATTATATGAAAAAATGGGGCACTCACCAGATTTCTTCATCCGAACCCGCTCACCCCTAATATATATATATATATATATATATATATATATATATATATATATATTAGGGGTGAGCGGGTTCGGATTTCTGAAATCCGAACCCCCCCGAGCCCCCCCGATCCGAGGCAGACCCGAGTCAGGCTCGACTTTTCCCGCCTAACTCGGATTCTGAAATCGAGGCAAAACGTCATCATCCCGCCTTCCGAGTCTCGCGGGTTTTGGATCCTATATAAGGTACCCGCGTCGGCGCCATTTTCTCACTCGGCTGTGGACAGTGAAGAGGGAGGGTGGGAGTTAGGGCTGGCTGGGCTGTGTAGTGTAGTGTAGTGTAGTGCAGAGTAGTGTTGTGCTGTGCTGTGCTGCGCTGTGCTGCTGTTGTCCATAGGGGCTGTATCCACTACTTCAAAGTCCATAGGGGCTGGCTGTGTTGTGCTGTGCTGCTGTTGTTAATAGGGGCTGTGTCCACTACTTCAAAGTCCATAGGGGCTGGCTGGACTGTGTTGTGCAGTCAGTTGTCCATAGGGGCTGTGTCCACTCCAAACTCCTGTGCAGTGTCCCAGTCCTAAAGGAGTGCTGTAGTGTTGTCCAGGGGGTGCTCTGTTCATCAGGGGTGCTCCCCCCAAGTGCTAAAAAAAAAATATGTTTTCTGTGTTTGTGAATTGTGTGCGCAGTAGCCGCACATGCATCAACAAAGAAGTGCCAAGCGTGCGCCTGTGTCATAAGTAAAGGGCCGGCTGGCTTGACCGTTAAAGGGTGCTGTAACCCCCAAAGTACACTCCAAACCAAATAAAAAAATATTTTCTGTGTTTGTGAATTGTGTGCGCAGTAGCCGCACGTGCATCAACAAAGTAGTGCCAAGCGTGCGCCTGTGTCATAAGTAAAGGGCCGGCTGGCTTGACCGTTAAAGGGTGCTGTAACCCCCAAAGTACACTCCAAACCAAATAAAAAAATATTTTCTGTGTTTGTGAATTGTGTGCGCAGTATCCGCACGTGCATCAACAAAGTAGTGCCAAGCGTGCGCCTGTGTCATAAGTAAAGGGCGGGCTGTCTTGACCGTTAAAGGGTGCTGTAACCCCCAAAGTACACTCCAAACCAAATAAAACATTTTTTTCTGTGTTTGTGAATTGTGTGCGCAGTAGCCGCACGTGCATCATCAAAGTAGTGCCAAGCCTGCGCCTGTGTCATAAGTAAAGGGCCGGCTGTCTTGACCGTTAAAGGGTGCTGTAACCCCCAAAGTACACTCCAAACCAAATAAAACATTTTTTTCTGTGTTTGTAAATTGTGTGCGCAGTAGCCGCACGTGCATCAACAAAGTAGTGCCAAGCGTGCGCCTGTGTCATAAGTAAAGGGCCACCTGGCTTGACCGTTAAAGGGTGCTGTAACCCCCAAAGTACACTCCAGTCCAAACCAAATAAAAAAATATTTTCTGTGTTTGTGAATTGTGTGCGCAGTAGCCGCACGTGCATCAACAAAGTAGTGCCAAGCGTGCGCCTGTGTCCCATAAGTAAAGGGCCGGCTGGCTCATTTCTTAAAGGGTGGTGTAACCCACAAAGTGCACTAGTCTCCAACAAAAATAAAAAATTATTTTCTGTGTTTGTGTGCGCCTTAGCCGCACTTATATATCAATATAACATAAATGGAGGACCAAACTTTCTCCGATAAAAATAAAAGGGAAAGATCAAGAACCACTTCCTCCTAGTGCTGAAGCTGCTGCCACTAGTCATGACATAGACGATAACATGCCATCAACGTCGTCTGCCAAGGCCGATGCCCAATGTCATAGTAGAGGGCACATACAATCCCAAATGACAAAGTTCAGGAAAATGACCTTGAAAAAAACATTTAAATCATCTGAAGAGAAACGCAAACTTGCCAATAAGCCATTTACGACACGGAGTGGCAAGGAACGGCTAAGGTCTTTCCCTATGTTCATGACTAGTGGTTCAGCTTCACATGACGATGGAAGCCCTCCTCCCGCTAAAAAAAATCAAACGAGTTAAGCTGGCAAAAGCACAGCGAAGAACTGTGCGTTCTAAGAAGATATCACAAATCCCCAAGGAGAGTCCAAGTGTGGTGGCGGTTGCGATGCCTGACCTTCCCAGCACTGGACGGGAAGAGGTGGCTCTTTCCACCATTTGCACGCCCCCTGCAAGTGCTGAAAGGAGCACCCACAGTCCACTTGCTGATATGCAAATTGAAGATGTCACTGTTGAAGTACAACAGGATGAGGATACTGGTGTAGCTGGCACTGAGGAGGAAGTTGGCGAGGAGGATTCTGATGGTGATGTGGTTTGTTTAAATCAGGCTCCGGGGGAGACAGTTGTTGTCCGTGGGATGAAAAAGCCCATCACGGTCATGCCTGGGCAGAAGACCAAACATTCCACCTCTTTGGTCTGGCAATATTTCTATCCAAATCCGGACAACAACTGTCTTGCCATATGTACCATATGTAAAGGTGAAATAAGTAGGGGTAGGGACGTTAACCACCTAGGAACATCCTCCCTTATACGGCACCTGCAGCGCGTTCATAAAAAGTTACTGTCAAGTTCAGAAACTTTGGCTCAGACCGTAAGCAGTCCAGGGTCACCTAAATCCCTTTTTCCTGTTTTATCCAAGGAATCGGTGGATGAGGAGGATGAGGACGACATCTTGCCTCCGTAGAACCAGTTTGTGCAGGGACACATTAATTGCCAGCTTGTTTTGTGGGGGCCCAAACGAACCAATCATTTCAGCCACAGTCATGTGGCAGACCCTGGCGCTGAAATGATTGGTTTGTTAAGTGTGCATGTCCTATTTATACAACATAAGGGTGGGTGGGAGGGCCCAAGGACTATTCCATCTTGCACCTCTTTTTTTTCTTTGCAGTATGTACTGTTTGGGGCCTAGTTTTTCAAACTGCCATCCTGTCTGCCACTGCAGTGTCACTCCTAGATGGGCCACGTGTTTGTGCCGCCCACTCGTGTCGCTTAGCATAGTCATCCAGCTACCTCGGTGCAACCTTTTGGCCATAAAAACAATATTGTGAGGTGTGAGGTGTTCAGAATAGACTGGAAATGAGTGGAAATGAAGGTTATTGAGGTTAATAATAGCATAGGAGCAGAAAAACCCACAAATTCTGTGATTTTAGCTGTTTTTATGCTTTTTAAAAAAAAATACAGATCCAAAACACAAAACCCAGAACCCAAAACACGGAAGGGTGGTTTTGGCAAAACCAATCCAGATCCAAAACACGAAGAAAGATCCAGATCCAAAACCAAAACACAAAACACGAAAAGTGGCCGGTGCACACCCCTAATATATATATATATATATATATATATATATATATATATATACTTATACTGTAATATATATAGGATACTTGACAGAAATGTATAATTCTTTTCTGTTTCATAATAGAATATGTCCAATTATATTTTCCAATTGACCTACTTTACTTTTTTAGATTTATTTCTAGAACAACAATGAGTGCTTGAGGCAAGGGGTCGGAGAAGACCAGCCCACCCACTCTCCCCCTCCCCTGTCCAGTTCCCCTCCCCTGCCCACTCTACCTTCCCTGTCCAGTCCCCCTCCCCACCCCACTCTTCCTCCACTGCCCACTCTCCTTCCCCTGTCCAGACTCCCTCCCCATCCCTCCCTGCCCAATCTCCATCATCGGGGGAGTCAAACTACGCCCCTGTTATGGACTGGAATTTTTGTGGACCCGGGGTGGAACCAGGAGTGGAAGCAGGGACAGATTTAAATTGGAAAGTTGTTTGTTTAATATGGATATTAGTAGACATGAAAATATACAGATAGTAACTAGAGTCCCAATGTAAATAAACTTAGAACCGCAGTATGTGGATGATTGGTAACTGTAGCAGGAGAGATGAAGTCAATGTCCAGAAAAGTGTCAGAGATGTTTGAAGTGAAATTCAAAAATGATTAAATATGGCTGAATGAGATATCCTGATATCGTGTAGAAAAGCTGAATGAAATATCCTGATATTCTGTAGAATGGCTGAACGAGATATCCAGATATCCTGTAGAATGGCTGGACGATGGGTTGATGACAGGTTCAGAACACAGGAGTGGGTAGCCTGTGGGAGACCGGGCAGTCACCACCGGACTGGAGGCTGTGGGACTGGTCACAGCGGTGCTGAGAGATCTGTGGTAGCCGATTAGCTGACAGGAGGCAGAGGTAGCACCGGAGCAGAAACAAGGCTTAGGAGCACAGGGAACTCTCTCACAGCAATCTGTGAAACACATTGCACTGGAAACTACAGGGAGCTCCAAACTCCCTTAAGTACCCAGCAGCAGAGCGTGAGTGGCTGGGAGAGATCACCTGATGCATCAGAATAGGCTCACTATGTCACATGCCCTGAGGCAAGATGGACGCGCCCGAACACCCGCGGCACGGTGATGCTGATACCCATACCCCTGCCAGCATGACTCACCAACATCAGACCCCCGCACGCACCCAGCGCCAGTCTCCAAGTACCAGCTCGACTGCCAGAAGGACCACGCCACAGCGTCCGTGCTGGTAAGCACTGCAGGCTCCTGGGGAGAGATACCCTGATCGTGACAGGCACCTCCTTCACCCCATGGCAAAGTGAAAATGTCCGAGCCGGCCTGGGATGTTTTAGATGGGCAAAATGTGGCTCAAGGTACATGATACTCAGTCAGACTTTACCTCACATGTATTTGCAGCACTTATATTGTTCATTTATGGTGAAGATACACACTTATCAGGTCTATCTTAGGGCCTGATTCAGAGATGGAGGGATTTGCAGAGCTGCACGCAAGCGGCTGTGCAAATCCGCCCATCTCAGATGCAAATACAGAAGGAGGTGTCAGACACTTCCTTGCTGAATCTGCGTGATCCCATTGCTGCGACCGAGGTCGCAGCCTTGGATCACGATTGTAACAATCGTGACTGTAAATGCAATAGTTGTTGCATTAGCGATCGCTGCTGAATCAGGCCCCATGTCCACTGTGATGTGGTCACACCCCCAGTGTGCTGCAGCTACTGTATGCCCCCATTCTGATTTCAAATTTCCAAATATAGGGAGGTATGGTTTAGGCATGTACACTCAAAGATCCAGTGTTTTTATAAAAGATTGCACCTCTTGTGACACACAGTAAATTTTTATGAACAGCCCATACACACCGAATTGGTAGAAGTGCTTTCCCGGAGCTGCTGCAGGGTGGTTCCTGTTGCAGGGGGGACCTCTACTGGGGGCACTACTGGGAGGGACCTCTACTGGGGGCACCACTGAGGGGGGACCTCTACTGGGGGCACCACTGAGGGGGGACCTGTACTGGGGCACTGCATCTGGGGGGGACCACTACTGAGGGGGACCTCTACTGGGAGCACTACTGGGGGGACTAATACTAGGGGCACTGCATTGAGGGACCACAACTTGGGACACTGCATAGGGGGGGCTACTACTTGGGACACTATATAAAGGGCACTGCATAGGGGGGACCACTACTGGGGGCCTGCATAAGGGGGACCACTACTGGGGGCACTGTATAAGGGGCCTTACTGGGGGCACTGCATAGGGGGGACCACTACATGGGGCACTGCATAAGGGGGATCACTACTGGAGGCATGCATTAGGTGGGACCACCACTGGGGGGCCTGATTTAGGGGGACCATTACTGGGGGCACTGTATAAGGGGCCTTACTGGGTCACTGCATGGGGAGACCACTACATGGGGCACTGCATAAGGGGGATCACTACTAGAGGCATGCATTAGGTGGGACCACTACTGGGGGGCCTAATTTAGGGGGACCACTACTGGGGGCACTGTATAAGGGGCCCTACTAGGGCACTGCGTAGGGAGGACCACTACATGGGGCACTGCAGAAGGGGGACCACTACTGGGGGCACTGTATAAGTGGCCCTACTGGGGGCACTGCATAGGGGGGACCACTACATGGGGCACTGCATAAGGGGGATCACTACTGGGGGCATACATAAGGGGACCACTACTGGGGGCCTGCATAAGGGGGATCACTACTGGGGGCACTGTATAAGGGGAACTAATGGGGGGCTGCATAAGGGGGACCACTACTGGGGGTACTGTATAAGGGGTACTATTGGGGGCCTACAGAAGAGGGACCACTACTGGGGACAGTGCATACTGGGGGTACTGTATAAGGGGCACTATTGGGGGCCTACAGAAGAGGGACCACAACTGGGGACAGTGCACACTGGGGGTACTGTATATGGGGCACTACTGATGGCCTGCATAAGGGGGACCACTACTGGGGGCACTGCATAGAGGGAACTGTATAAGGGTCACTGCATTAAGGTGCATATGGAATGGAAAGGAATGTTCAGAGTGACGAGAAAGGGGTGTGTGTCATGTAGACATGCCCCATTTTCATGTGGCCACACCCCTTGTGACCACGCCCATTTTTCAGCGTGCAAGGCTCCATTTTTAAATTTGCCCTGGGCTCCAAATACCCTAGTTACGCCACTGCTCACGTGACTTCCGGGAGTGTAGGTAAGTATGGCACAACCTGTTCAGAAGCCCAGAAGTAGCTAAGGGATCTATTTACTAAGCCTTGGATGGAGATAACGTGAACAGAGATAAAGTACCAACCTATCAGCTCCTAACTGCCATGTCACAGACTATGTTTAAAAAATGACAGGAGCTGATTGGTTGGTACTTTATCTCCGTAGACTTTATTTCCATCCAAGGCTTAGTAAATAGAGCCCCTAAGAATCTTATTATGAGCCACATGGAAAACTAGGTGGATTTGCGCCAAGTGCAGTGCGCCGCGCATCTGCATATTGTGCTGTCAGTAATTCATTTACCATAGATTACAGAACATTACACCATTGTACTGAATACAATACATAGCCTTGATCTATAGTAATTTTCCACCAGAAAGAAATGATTCCACCACGGAAATAGGAACACGGAGATTGTAGTCCACAGAATGTCTTGCATGTTTAAACTAGGGGTTCTGTGCAAGCTCTGCGGAACAATGTTTATTATAAAAAATAATTCTGCATGGCATTAACTGGAGCGGCTTGCTAATTCATAACTGGGAATGCAGTAGCATTTATTTGTAGGAGAAATGTATTTAGTTCTTTGGGAATCTGAGTTTTGTCAAAGAAACTTTTATTTAGAACCAGAGTTTCATAAATCCTTTTAATTTCGGTCATGTAAAAGGCCTGCACACAAAGGCTTGGCCTACCATCTTTGTCTGTAGCCTAAGAATGTTAGGTAAAGAATAAAATTTTAACTGAAGTTTGAAAACCATCTCTCCTCTCTCCACAGGTACAGTAAATCCATCTTCCATATCTGATGCTTGCATTTGTGCCTGTCTGCACTTTCCACACCAGAAGAATAGTCTTTTTTTAAAGTTTGTTTGCAAATGTGATCCTGTAACAGCCCCCACTATTAGCTTGCTGGACAAATTGCTGAAACAGTCCCTCCCCCTGTACCAGATGATCCAGTATTCTCCTACAATAGTAGGCCTGCCATCTTCAGGCTTGCAGGTTAAGCATGTCTGATAAAGCATTGAGTTGTAACTGGAGTTTGAAAACCATCTTTCCACAGGTATACTGAATCCATCTTCCACATTTGTGCCTTCATTTGTGCCTGTCTAGGGATGGCCATCGACCATCGATGATTCATAATCATCGATGGTTTGTGGCCGATGTTGAATGTTTTTCCCATCGATGGGGGAGAACCAGATGGCTTCCCTCCATCGATGGAAAAGCATTACCGAATAGTTTTTATTTTACATGGTACCGAGACAATGAGCAAAGCTCCGCCCCTGACACCTGTGAAGCCATACACCCCTGTTCTGATTGGCCCACGGGCCAGTCAGTCATAGAACAGGGATGACCATCGGTTGTAGAAACCATTGATGGTCTTCCATTGCATAGTTGGTTACCATCGATGGCCACTTGCTATTTTTTCCATCGATGGTTACCATCGATGGTTACCATACCGATGGCTATCCGCATGCCTGTCTGCACTTTCCACATGTCATGGATAGTCTGTTTTGAAAGTTTGTTTACAAATGTGAATCTGCAACATCCACCTCTATTAGCTTGCTGCACAAATTGCACAGACACTACCAGCTGATCCTGTAGTCTTCTACAAAATACATAATTTGGGGGCAAAAAATAAATAAATTGGGGGACGCACTTTTAAACTAGCGAAATAGACTACTGGAGGGTTCCAAGTATGCCCCCGGCGTTTTTTGATTGCAGGTGCTTGTGGCTGGTGGATTTTTCACGATTTTTACAAGTTCACTTTAGCCACTTAATAATATGCTTGCACCCATTTTCATGTACCCCAAATTTAAAGGGACTATTTATTTTTACAAAAAAAGGTTGCTAAATGCTATTCTTCACCAATTTCTCAAAGGCGCAAAAAAGCACCTATGGAGACCATTAAAAATCCCCAAATACCTTTAGCACGGCAATTCGGGGGTACCCATAGTGATCCCCTATGTCAGGCCATATTTTGGGGGGTGACAGGCTGATTTCCCTAAAAGTGACAGGACTTTTTGCTACTTACCTTTTCGCCGGGTCCCTTTTTCGCCAATTCCAAATTGAATACGGGGATAAACGGGGACGCGCGCGATAACTTTTCACCTGCAAAACCTCTGATGATGGCGAAAAGTCCGGCAATGGACTTTTCACCTCAAATTGAATATGGCCCTTAGCCTGCCATCTTCAAGTCTGCAGCTTAAGCATGTCAGGTAAAGTATTGAGTTGTAATGGGACTTTTAAAATCATCTCTCCTCCACAGGTACAGTAAAACTATAACAGGTGGGCAGGATGGGGAGATAATTGCCAGGAATTGCAGCTCTGTATGAAGGAGTTGGGGCTAAATGATGCAAAAACATGTAATTTAGCCCGTCCCATCCTCACAGTCCCATGATTCGTGGCAGTTTACTGTAGCGGGGGTGGGACCTAGTAATGACATCGGAGCCCGGCCCTGTCCCCCGAAGTGGCCAGATGCGTCTCCTCTCCGGGCTTCTCCCGGAGAGGAGATATTAAAAGTCCGCAAGTTTGGTATAAACCAACAGAACAGCAAATACACAGTATCACAGTCACCACTTTAAGAGGGGTGAAAAGCAGAACATTTTTTGATGTGTGCTTTGTAGATTTATTTATATATACTTATAAAAACAATTAAATTAAAATATGTAATTGTGAGGGGAAAAAATTCCTATGTGCACCAGACATTCAGTTTTTCATACTATTAATTCACATCATTAGGAATTTGTCTTGGTCTTCAGTGAAATCAATAGGTTTGGTTTAAGTGGTATTTAGATTTAGATGATCTGTATATTTAATTGTTGTTGAACCTGTACCAGAGGCGCTTTAAGAGAGGAGGGGGCCCGTGTGCAGGCTCCGATCGGGTCCCCTCCTCTCCGGCGGTGCAGTAGACTCTGTGGCTGGTTTCTGGGAACATGGTGCCTGCGCCGTGTTCCCGGTACATATCTACTGCGCATGCGCGAATCACTGGGGAAATGGCCGCGGTGGCACCTGCGCCGACGGAGAGGCAAGTATATGTAATTGGGTGCAGGGTGTGCGGTGTGTGGGCCTCCTCATGTGCCCCGCACACCTTGCACCCATTATAGATACGCCGCTGACCTCTACTCTCCTCATATAGTGGCAGCAACTTACAGTGTAGGAGCAATTGTTTATTTTTGCCTTTTAATAACATATATGAAGCTTTAAGCTTCTTAGTGTTGATTACACTAAAGCTGTCTACGCATACCTGCTTCGTAACAGGGCTAAGGGGCACCTTGTGCTGACACACCATGCCCCCTACCCCCAGGAGGATGAAACAGGCACTGAGCCTCCCAAGGTACCCAGAAAGCTGTGCCTCGCTACGGGTCTGACACTTACATTGGGACGGAGGAAGGTTCAGTGGCTAATAATTCCACCAAGGGGCTGATGAAGAATTGAATGTATGCCTGTTGGCTAAGCATATCTTGCATGTTTTTGCACTGTGCATTTGCTAAAACTGAATGTCCCAAGAATAAGCAATGCAGAGATATACACATTTTAAGCGCACCAACACTTACAACTGAAAAGGCATAACTGAATTGTAAAGGGGCGTTCTCACCTAAAAGAAGTTGTGAGGGTGTGCTGATGCAACTGCAGGCTTTGCAGAGATGGACATAAGCATAGAAATGCCATTTGCACTTACTATTGGTATATATTATTATATCCATGAGACTTTTTACCCATGTTATATGAAAGAAATGTCCATAATAACTAAAGTCAATGCCTGCATAAGAAGATTTAAAAAAGAAGAAAGAAAACAAACTATGGACTTCCGCTCAGTTCTGGCACCTTCCAGCACCGCATCTTCCGGTTCCAGTAGAACGAAACCTGAAATTAACAATTAATGCCCTATAGAAAGGGAAACACACTTACCTCCCATATGCCTTGAGGAAGAGACGTCAATCTTGAAACGCGTTGGAAAAACACAGGAGGATCAGCAGGATACTTTATACCACAACCTCAGTGTTTGACCAGATCTGGGAGATTCCGGAGTTCCTATATATCCACCTTGAGTTCCCCTTTTGGTCTCTGGCAAAAAGGTTATCCGGCTTTGCACTTGTTTTTATTCAATGAGAATTAATTGTAGAACTCCCATGATTTCAACACCACATTACCAGTATTTTTAGCAGAACAACCGTTTGTTCATGAAATGGTGAGAATCCCTGTTTAACTGAAAACAGGGCTTTTCACTGCTTCTCCAGCTGTGCCCCTGCTCCATGGTTGGATTGCTTTCCCATACACTAGTATGTGGAGAGTGACTCATACCCCTTTCAGACATACAACCCGGAAAATTTCCTGCTCAGACCCAGGAATTTCTCCTGTGCAAATTCATGGGTATTTGTTCGAGACCCCCCTTTCACACTACAGTGTCTACCCGGGAAATTCCCAGGTAGACCCCTTTCAGACTTAAGCCGGGTTTTTCTGCTTACCTGCCTCTCCTCTTTCGTCTGCTCCTCCTAGCCTATCCCCTCTCCGGCTGCCACTGATGATTTCATCGATGTCATCATTGGGCTGCCGGAAGCCAGCCAACCAAAATGCTGCATTTTTTATTTTTTTGTATTTTATTATTTAATTATTTGTTTTAATTCTTTTATTGGCCTGGTGGTCCAGCGGGAGTGTGGGTGGCCCGCTATTGCTGAGACCAGCCGGCGGTCTCCAGTACAGGATATAGGACGCTTTGCGCTGCCAAATAAATGTAAAAGCTGCTTGGTGCAGCCTGGGAGTAGTAAATTCCAGGGTAGCACCATTCAGACGTGAGCAGGGTAATTTCCCGGGACTTAAGTCCCGGAAAAAACCCTTGTCGATTGAAGGGTCGGCTACCTGGGAATGTGTTCCCGGGTAGGTACCATTCAGACATACGCTGCTACCTGGGAATTTGGCTGAGGCAGGCCAAATTCCCGGAATTCTCGGTATGTCTGAAAGGGGTATTACAGATGAACGGCAAGCTCTGCTTTCTGTTCCTCTGCTGCGTACAGATTCGCCATCTCAGGACAGCATAAACTGTAGAGCAAGACGAAAAGAGCAGGGAAGTATTTAACTCTCAATGCTCTCTGCGCGGCAGCTGGCACAGGGTAACTCCATGGACATCTGCCCCATAACATTAGACCCCAATCAGCTGAAGGGACCAAAACACACCGTTTTGATCCTTGCTGGACTCCAGGACAGTCTTCCATTTCATCCAGCACTTTCCGAGTTTATCCAGCTAGAGGGGGTCACATAAATTCACAGCAGCCCTGTTTTATTTACAGGACTGCATTCTGACTGGTAAGGTAACAGTGGTACTTTAGCTGCTGGGGTACCACAAAATATTTTCTTTGTTGGGTAATGTTTAATTGGTGCAATTTCTCTGTAAACTGATGAATAGATCCATATGTTCAGTATAACAATTCTCCTCTGCCAGACTGTCCTTATCCATTTAATTCACATACATGACCAGGCCTGGCAATAGGCTGATAATAGATGGACACCTGCACCGGGCCCTGAAATTTCGAGGGGCTCCAGCCACTCAGATTCCAGCCCAAGACCTGACAGTTGTTGCAAACCCGGCCTGCTTGTGCTGCTGCAGTGAATATTGCAGGGCACAGGCATGAAGAGGGAGCCCCTCCTGAGCAGTCAGTGCAATAAAGTTTTTATTTTTGCAGCACACAACATCATGATGCCACGCTGCGCTGCTGATGGGAAGAGGAGACACCGAAGACAACAGAAAAGGTAAGTGTGGAGCCTCAGCTGGAGAGACATGGGGAGGTTGTGCTGGGGCCAGGAAGACACTGAGGGGATGTGGCGTGTTAGTGCCGGCAGCCAAAAAGGCACTGTGACATAACGGTGTGAAGACACTGAGATGGGTCTGGAGAGACACAGCGGGTGGGGGGGGACTGAGCCTGTACTTCCAGGGAGGGATGGGGGCCCCAAAAATATGCATGTAGTGTACCCTGAGATATCTGTTGCCAGCACTGTACATGACTGATCCTCTCTCCAACAGTGTTTTTAGTATGTAATCTTCATGGGGAAAGGAGCTTTTCCTTGTGTCATTAATTTCTACACAAAGTTGGATTGTATTCACATTTGCAGCTGAATTATACATCTGAGAGCACTTCATGTGGTTTACTATTAATACAAAGATTTTATGTAGATTGACATGTTTTCTAACAGCCTGATAAATAGACAATGTACAGCTGTCAGCAATATCTGTGCATATGAATTCAAATTGTTTCTGTATTGTTACTGTATAATGGCGGTACCTTTAATTACACTGTCAATCTGCAGTATCTTGGGGAATGTTGTGTCAAGATAGTCTTAATAAGCCACCATGCAACAACAGCCCAGTAACTGTCAAGCTTTATCCTATAAGTAAATTGTATACAGATGCTGTATATATACATAATGTAGTCCATGTGGTTCTTTACAGAACAGATGTTGTAGGTTCTGTACTACAAATGTTCTAAATATAAAACATACATCCTACAAGAGACTTCTATAGAAATCATTTGTTCCACTGAGCTACTGACCTTCTACTACACATGGTAATGAAAACTTTGATTTGTTTGAAGAACTAAAGCTTGAAAATATATTATGTATGTTAAGTAGCCTCCCTGAAACAATGAGCAGTCTAAGGGAAATATTTAAGACCTCCATTGAGTGAATATGCAAATAACCCTCATCTATTATAAGAGTTCACAAGCTGATCAGAAGATCAGATCCATCCTAATGAGTCATCAGCATGAAACCTGGGTAGAGGAAGCTCAGCAAATTACTACAATGTGAGAGGTCGTGCGGTGCAGTGCCTGTTGCCGTGCAGGTGTACGTCTGTTCCTTACCTTGCGTCGCACCTTCTCACCTTCAGGCCGTGTGTTGAACAGACGGTCCTCGAACCCCCAAATAGAACACGGACACGATGACCTAGGGGGAAGGAGACGAGGTGAGTACCATCCTTCCTCACGTCGACCGACGCGCCCTACCGAACCGAGGGATAAATTCAGGCTTTAAGTGAAGATCATCATTGGCACTTTTGGCCTCAGATCCCGAATTTTCACCTATCGGTACTCACGCACCAGGTGAAGATCCGTCCTTGCACCGGGTTGCAAGGTTCACCGTCCACCCAGAAGGAAGGAAAGATAGATAGTGACAAACAAACAGTGAAAGACAGTACACACAGATATTTCTCACTGTGTCCACTCTTGCTCTTCGTCCGCTCACTCGCCTACGGGTCCCTGTAAGGAGATACACAACACAGCCGTGCAGGGCCTAAACCTATGTCAAGCAACTACACATACTAAAACGGCATCACCCTCAACCTACAGTGTGTGTAGTGCGACAGATATAACAATAACTAAACTTTTGCCCTGCACGGAACACCAATCACAGACTATAAGTACAAAAGAGCAAAACACGGTACTGTCCCTTTTAAATGCCTGCTTCCTACCTATCCAGAGCTGGCCAGCTCCTCTTCCCAGTGACTGGGGAAACTCTATCTTATTACTGGGAGCCATACAGCTCTCCACCACTGCTCACACCTCTGATCATCTATGCGGGGCTACCTTTCCATATGAGGGGCACACCTAATGGGCTCAGTGCCCTGGGCCTAATGCCCAGGGTCTTACTAGCGGCTCAGGGCTTATGCCTGCCTACTGCAGGGTGCTCAAAGTACTTGGGCCTACTGCCCAGAGTCCCGTCTCTATTTTGCAGCTCAGTTCTAGGGGCCTGCCTAACGGTGGGCTCTGGTAGTGGCCTGGGCCTAATGCCCAGACCACTTTTTTTATGGGGCTCAGGCCTATTTGCCTGCCTATCTGTGGGGCTCACTTAGCGGTCTGGGCCTAATGCCCAGACCACCTTATATTTTGGGTGGCTCGGGCAGTTGCCCGCCTACTTTATTATTTAGTGACCTGGGCCTAGTACCCAGGCCACTCACACCTGATTAAGGGCCAATCCTTTTAACTGGGCCTAATGTCCGCTATTGTGCCTCGGGCCTTGTGCCCGACTAATTACCCATGGGCCTAGTGCCCGACAATGCTCCACGGGCCTAGCGCCCGACAACCCTGGTGGTCTAGGGAGGGGGGCATATGGTGGGCCTCATGGAGGGCCTACCTGCTACGTTGGAAGAGCCTGCGGGGGGAACTTCGTGACGCTCTTTTACTTCCCTCCCCCTCAGTCCTCTCCGGTCCTCAGCCGCATTCTGGCCAGCGACGCCGCCTCTTCTTTTCTTCTTCCAGTCGGCGCCGCCTGTCTTCTCTCTTGACAGTGGTGTCTTCTGGCCTCTTCCCCGGCCGCCGCCCCTGTTGACGCGCCGATCTGCCGCTCTTCGGGAGGTCTTCTCTCCTCCCTCTCCGCCGCTGAACCTCCTTTTCCGACTCCGTCTAATACAAGATGGCGCGAGTGGGCGGGCTATGATGCGGCGAGCCGCGATTGACTCGTCGCGTCCGCCTCCTATTGGCTGCTGGCCCGCGAGCCAAACATCCGCCACATGGAGCGCCGCGCCCGATGCTTGACCGGCGCTGGGAGCAGGTACTTTGTCCCAGCGCCGGCTACCCGCCGCTTCTTGGCTGCCGGATGCCAAGCTCCACTGAGCTTGTGCCCGGAGCCAAGCTTCTCCCGGCGCCACAGTACCGCCGGCACTGATGAAAGGGACCAGGCGGTCCCTTCACCAGGTGCCCGCGGCGTCTGCACCGACGCTAGGGACATCACTGTCCCAGCGCCGGCAATGGATGTGTCCTCTGCGGGGACACATCCCCTCTGCCTGCCCCTGCAACTCTGCTGATGCTGGGATCAAACACTTGATCCCAGCACAGCCTTCCACAACAGGCTGCAAAAATGAATGGACAAACTGTGCCCAAAGCTGGCAGCCAAGCAAAAACCATGGAATGCTTTTAATGGTTCTTGTACAATAAAAGGGGTCTTTACTAAGCCTTGGATGAAGATAAAGTGAAAAGAGATAACGGACCTACCAACCAACCAGCTCCTAACTGTCATTTTGCAAACACTATGACATGGCAGTTAGGAGCTGATTGGCTGGTAATTTATCTCTGTTCACAGGGGGGTTTGCTGCATTCCGCAAATGTACTAAGCTCCGCACAGCAATGCATTATGGTGCTTCGTCCTGTTTAGTAACGCTACCTTCAGGCAGCGTTTTCTAATAGAAGCCTGTGGGCTTCTTTTCAGGACGCCCCAGGCTGGAAGGGATCCGATTGTATTCCTCCCATCACCCCCCATGACCCGCGTCCTTCTGCGCATGCGCTAAAGGACCCCAGAGTGACTTCTGGGTGTTAATCGCGGAAGTCACTCTGTCCGGAGCGTCACAAAGGATAGCTCTTATCTGGAGAGCTGTCTTTTGTGATACCGCGGTATGTAACCGAAGTCAGAGGGAATGTACTGCATTGCGGATGCGATGCTTAGTACATCCCGCCCTAAGTATTTTTTATCCATATGAAATTGCTCGGTGACAGCTAGGATAATCAGCTTGGTACCAATCCTTATCACAATAGCCAAAACAGAACAAAATTTAGGAGGATCTTTTTTTTTTTTTTTTTTTTGCAGCTGAGTCTGGTAGACACAAAAAAGATTGATTTAATAGATTGAATGATTGATTAATTGAGTTAAACTAAATTGATGCAAGACAGACTATCAGTTAAGAGCTTGGGATTGGTAGAGTTGAATTGGCAGATACACAATTAAACTCTTCATTGACAGAACAAGTTGATGGAAGCACTTAAGCTGGACATACACTATACAATTATCTCTCATGCTGGCCATACACGCTACAATTATCGGCGGATCGCCCCGATAATTGTAGCGTGTGGGGTGGCGACCGAGGGTTGTCCAGCATGCCCATCCGATGCGATATTTCCCGTTAAACTGTTGGCCGCATCGGGCAGTGTATGCCCAGCCGCGGCCGACAGACATTTACTCCCCCGGGGGCGGAGCGCAGATGTCTGCCGAATACACTGTGAGAGAAATCTCACAGTGTATGCCGTCGACATCTGCGGCTGGCAGCCGGCCAGATAAAATGTCTGTCGGTCTGACAGGCATTTTATCTGGCCATATATGCCCAGCGTCAGATAGCTGTCCAATCTGGCTGGTAAAAATTAAAACCTGGTAGTGTTTGGGAGCAAATGACAATCGATTATATGGTTTTAAACACTGGAAAACAGACAAAAATGATTGTTCAAATTGGTTAAATTTGTTTTATTTAACCAATTTGGCTGAGCGTCCATTTTTGTCTGTTTTCCAGTGTTTGTGAACAAATGGACGATTGTCATTTGCTCCCATACATTACCAGATTTTCATTCCAACCAGCCAGATTGGACAGATATCTGATACATAATTGTATAGTGTATGCCCAGCATAAGGATTAGAAATCCTGAATAACTTCTACATGTTTGGTTTATAAGACAAAGCTGTCTGCTTCTTTATTAAACCAGACTCCACTAGACAAGGTCATAACATGGAGCACCCTCTGTGTCACGTTTGGCTTAAAGGAATCCCCTACTGAGGGGATGAAAACTAAGGTCCCTGGAGGAGAGAGAAGCCGGAGGCGTGGGGACTGTATATATAATCTCCTCATCCACGAATATCAAACTTTGACAAGAACTGTCCAAAGGCGTTGAGTGTAACCAGCTGGGAGATGTTCACCAGTGACCACTCCAAGCGGGACATGGGTTTAAGCTGCACCCAGCAGGCAGGTAGCGGCTCTTTGGACAGGTGTCCGATACCATGGGAATAGAGACAATAAACAATGGCCCAAAAATATACTTCTACAAGAAGTACCTTTTGCACTGGGAACTGGTACTCGTAACTGTACACTGGAAAGGGGTATCTGACGCAAAGTTGCGTCAAAAGATGGTACATGTATCGCACACAGGCAAGATGTTCGGACGCACTGTTGCACAAGGAGTTGGCACTTGTGTCGCACACAGGCAAGATGTTCGGACAACCTGTTGCACAAGGAGTTGGTAAAAGAGACTCGAGAAGATCACGAAGGGAACCTGGAACGGGGTAACAGCAAGTATGCACAAGGTATCGACAACGTTGCACAGGCAACTTCCTTCTGTCCGGAGACTGGCTTTATACCCTAAGGTAACAGATCATTAGTGGACAGCGTCTGCTGACCACCACCATGCTACCATTGGGTAAAGGGTACTCAGGTGATGTGAACTGTCATGGCTGCGTCCATGATGGCAACCGCAGCAACCAAGGCACAGCGCAGCTCATTGATGTCCACATGCCTCTAAGTATAATGCTCAGTGTGTCACTCGCCGCCGCACCTGATGTCTGACCACCCGAGGGATCAGGGGAAGCTGGCGCTGTGGTGAGTAACGGACGATCCTAGGCCGCAACCTGACACTCTGACTTTACCTAACCCATACACATGTTCCACTACTATTGAAGTAAAGCATTAAAAAAAATCCAAAATCCCTATATAAATGGTTCCCTCATCTGCACTCACACAACACTCCACAACGAATACCCCTTTTCCACTGCTGTAATAACCCAGGTTATTGCTGGATCTTCCCAGGTAGCGGCTCAGTGGAAAAGGGTCCCTGAAAAATAACCCGGGTCAAGTGACCTGGAAATCCAACCCAGGTACTGTAGCTACCAGGGTTGGACCCGGTATGAACCTGAATAATGGTGCAGTGAAAATGGCGCGACCCGGGTTATCTGACCCGGGTCATGCCTAAAATTATCTGATTGGTGGCTGTGGAGCAGTCACCTCCCACTTTTTATGACTTTACAAGTTTAAACAGGGCAGACCCGGGTTCAGTGTGAACGGGGCTGACCCAGGAATAACCCAGATTGAAGGTGTAGTGTAAACGGGGTCTGACTTGGGATGGCACCATGTCCGAAAACCCAGGTCAGACCAGGGTTTTTGGTGGAAAATGGGTATAAGATACAAGGACTATATATTTTAGAACTGGAAGTATATATTCAAGTTTCTGTCCCGTAGTGCCATATATTACCATGGAGACCAGAGTGGTTGGTACTAAAGTATTAGTATATGTCGGTTAATTAGAAAAGAAGTCCAGAAAATACTTTATTAGACATTAAACTATTTTTGTACAAGTTTTATTAAATGAGACTGGGATTATTAGAGGTATACAGTATTTACTAAAGTTTTTAGACGTGGAGTTGTTGCCAATAGCAACCAATCAGCTTCTAGCTATTATCTTGTAGAAGGTGCTAGATAAGTGATAAGTAGAATCTGATTGGTTGCTAGGGGCAACAACTCCCCTTCTAAAAACCCGCACTTTAGTAAATATACCCCTTAGATTAGCAACATAGAAATAGGCCAGAACATAGATATATTAGTTCTTTATCTTTGAATTTATTTTATTGTTCTATTTTAGACAAGTATATGTACAAGCATTTTGATGTGTATATATTTATGAATTATATTCCCTAAAACTGCCTGATATCTGAAGCCATATTATATATTGATCCAGCGTAATTACTACAGTATACACATTTATTTCAGTAATACTATATTTTATATTACAATAACATACATTTCACCTATCGAACGCAGAATACATATTATTGTGTTATATTTCATTTATCTTTATTCCTCTTTTTATTTAATTGTGTCAAGGATCTTATCTTAACTGAAAATATTTAAAAATACTTGCAGCAATGCAGTGACCTTAAGAACTGCAACTTTGTAGAATGGGTTTAAATTATTAGTTTTATTTTTCTCTAGGTTTTACAGCAGAGAATGATCTGGGGAAAAATATTTTATTTATCTTGCGAGTTTAATTTAAATTAGGCAGTATTCAGCAAGCTATGACAGATATAAGGAAAAATAAGTTGATAATCTTAATTCTATTAGGAAGAAGAAAAGCTGATGGTCTACAAAAGATGAACATGATGTTCTAGATGGTGCAGGTTTGGAAGCTATAAGTCCCAGACAGAAGAATAATGAATCCTCCTCCTCCTGAAAATGGAACACAAGTAGAATTTGTACAATGAAAAAATAAAAAAATTGCCTATACCCAAAACATAGTTGCATGTACCACTCACTTGTGGTCTTCAATGGTTGGTGAAGTGTAAAACTAGCAGTTGTCCAGACTAAATGTTGGCTTCCACTAGTCCTTTGGCTGCATATGGGACAGTTTGTACCTGTATCTTCTCTTTATTATTGATGAAATCTTTAAATGGAGAACAGCTGGGAATTGAAAAAATAGCAGATCATCAGAAATGTCTCTGATTACAGGGCAGACTAACCTGAATTTGTGCTGGGAACAAACACAGCTGTATACCATCAAAAGTTCCATTAAATAAAGGTGCAATTCTGCTTTGGGACTGTGATCAATACATTTTTTCTTTCCAAGCATCTGAGAAGTATTCAACCCTGGAACACCCTGGAAATCTCCACTCATATCATTTTAGCAAGAAAAATATCAGTAAAAAATCAGAAACCAAACATTTCTTTCAATTAAAGGAGAAGTATCTTGCATTATTTATTTTTAGGAATTACAGTGTCGTTTTGGTAGGGCAGATCTTCTATTATCTAGACCTGACCACAGAAGTGGACAGGGCACTGATCATTTCTATTTGCAGGATCCAACAAGGTTAAAGGGCTGATTGTGAACATTGGCATTGCGTGCTACTCACAGAGTTGAGGCTTATTTTGCTACTGTGCAGGCGCGAAAATCCCTAAAAACTCATACAGCGCATAAAAACACGGTGTGTACGCACAGAGGCGTAGATGTGATTGAGACACATAGGGGGGAATTCAATTAGCCATGGGACCTACCGTGGGCTTTTAGCTCCCGGATTAAGTACCCGGAGCTATTCAATTATGTCCCGCGATAAGCATAGGTAAGGCATAGATTCCAGATTACATGTCTGGAGCTATGCAATTGCAGTTCACAGTAAGCCCGCGGTAAGCCACGAGGGTGCACTTAATGCGGATTTTTGTTCACACCCTACTGTGGTGTGAACAGAAATCCACGTTAAGTGCACCCTCTAGGCTTAATGGGGGCAGTAATTGAATAGCTATGGCCTCTTAACCCGGGAGTTAAAATCTGCTGTAAGTCCTGCAACTAATACCCCTTTTACACCGGAGCTAAAACCCGGGTTAGGGTTAACCCGGGCAGCTCCTTGGTGTAAAAGGGGTGAGGGTTGGACCCCCGGTCGAGTGACCCGGCAATCCAACCCAGGTAAATAGCAGGGTTTAACATGGGAGTAACCCGTGAAACCCTGCTGTGTGTACGGCGCACTCCGGGTCTTGATGACCTGCAGTGTGCCGCAAGCTGGCAGATTGGTCCAGCTTCAGTGGCGCTTGGAGATGACGTCATCTCCAAGCGTCCACTTTCACGCCAGAAAAGCCGGGTCTATGCAGACCCGACTGCGGTGTGAGTGGCGCCAACTCGGGAATATCCCCAGTCGGCCCCGGCTAAATTCCGGGTCTGATCCGGATAGGAACCCTGTTCCAACTCCGGGTTAGACCAGCAATTTTTGTGGAAAAGGGGTATTATTGAATTCTCCCATCATATCAGAAACCTATTGGAAATGTGCTGGGAGGTCAGATTAACAATAGGACGGATGGAGCTACAGCTCCAGGCCTAAACATAAAAATAGGTGCATCATCATGGCAGCATGACGGTAACCAGCTGTCTAGCTTGCCAGACAGTCAGCCATAAATCACACGTATTATAATTGTATTTCTAGCTTCCTCACAAAATTATGCAATTTTTTTATTTTTATGTATTTGGGAAGACATTTGGGCTGATACTGTAGCGGGAGTACATGCCCACATGACACTGGCCACACCCACACAGCACTGGTTACAGCTCCTCCCCTGCTCAGTGTAGGCCTATGAACATTTTCAGCCCCAGGCCCATGTCCAGGGCCTTAATCCGAACCTGGACTGGGCAGTGGCTATTCAGATGCATAAAGATTGGTGGTCTTATGTGTGTGTTATGGGCGTGTCGTGGGAATGTTGCTGAACTGGTTGCAAATTTGGATTGCATAGGAGGCCATACTCTCACAGAGGACGGGATGTACTAAATAAAAAAACAGTTTTCGGCGTTAGAAGCCTATGGGCATCTAACGCATCGTGCTGGTTATGAGGGATCCCAGCATGCCACGCAGCCGCCACGTCACTCTGCGCATGCGCAGATGGACTCCCGGGTCATAAACCCGGAAGTCCAGGGCGCAGCGCTGATCGCAAAGGACAGCTCTTATTGGAAGAGCTGTCCTTTCCGGTACTGATCGCATATGTTAGTACATATGCAATCATTAAGGATGCAGTGACTGGCGGCACTTAGCATGGGGCTGGGGCAAGGTTTGATGGTGCGACTGATGGTTGCTTCTAAAGCAGGCTTGCCGACATTTAGCTCCCTCCTTCCGGGAGGGAGCTGTCGGGCTTACACTGCTGGGGTTGTGACGCGGTGAAAGGGGGCGAGGCCCGGTCGGTAATGCATCATTGGGGGCGGAGCATGGGGACGTGACAGCGTGATCGTGTCATCGTGGCTCCACCCCCTCTTCACAATGCCGTGATGCAGCTGGGGGCGGAGCCACTATGACGCGATTCAGCTGCCGGGGATTATACTTGCAACCACCGGGGGGGGGGGTGCAGACACGTCGCCGGGGGCCGGGTGACTTGCCTGCCTTCCCAGGGGGCCGGGAGCGGTACCCGATATTCGGGAGGCTCCCGGCCACATCAGGAGATAGGCAAGTATGTTCTAAAGATACACCAAGTGGGTGTCCCAGGCCTTGCACACCAGGGGAAGGGCTGAAACTAGCATTAGCATAAAGTCACAGACTTGGCTACGAAAAAAGACGCTAAAGTGGTTGTGACTGCGGCTCAGAATCAGCCAAAAATCCCCTGTTGGTTCTTGTTTTCTGATGACTCTCCCAGAAAAGATATCTACCTTTGTATGGAGCTACATACTTTCAAAATAGATGTATGAATTACTTAAATTCTTCCCTACATAGTTCTGAGTCTGAGCATTTAAGTTGTTAGAATTTATTATTTACTGTGTCATGTTCTAATGTTTACAATATGAGATCCATGCATTGATATCAATAATGCTATCTTTAGGTGTGTGGTCTTTATAGCATTGTATATTATATGCCTATTACATTTACTCCATTATTTCACAGTTACACATATAGAACTCTTCCTTTTAAATTTTCCGCCAGCAGTTTATGTTCTTTGAGGATCCGGATCCTTAACATATTTGTTCTTTATTTAGGACTTAAAAGTGACTGATGGCCAAGCATGCGGACACTTTCATTCTGTACCTTGACTTTGGCTTTGAGATAATCCAGGTCATTTATTGCTTTCTTAACTGGATATTTTCCACTAAACAGTTTTCAGACTCTGGATTGTGTCTGAAACTTTAAATATATATAAAAAAGAAAAAGAAAAAAAAAAGAAAGGAAAATATCTCTGCTAGCTTCAAGATTCTCTTATTTCGCCCACCAGCTGAGATTAAGGATAAGGCAATTCAGATGTTACTGTATGTGGGGGACTCATGGTATAGCCATTATCTGTAATACACCAATAGGTGAGAAAAAACAAACAAAATACCCCCAGCACACTGCAAGCAGGCCAGCAAAGGAGATTTACATCCTACTGTATATAATAATAGAAAATGCAGAGATCCCAGGGCCTGATTCAGACCCGCTCGCGAGCGCTATGCGCTCGCAAGTGAGGCGATGGTGGCCCAGTGCGCATGCGCGAGACCTGGATAGCGACGGGCAAACTGTCGCTCCGGGTCTCGTACCAAAGGGGGCGTGCTGTCGATGTTGAGTGACAGCACGCCCCCTTTGGTGGGTGGGCCGGGGGAGTGGCTGCCCAAACGGAGGCGTTCCCACTGACATCACGAGTGTCAGAGCGTTCGGCTCTGAATCAGGGCCCCAGTTACATACAGAAGTGCCCAGCTAGTTTATTGCTCCATACGCTGTGAAGCGCACCACGCAAGGCACACCACACACCACGCCATGATTCGCGATACACAGAAAGTTTCGTAATGTAGCATGGAAAAAAGTCATAACGTGTAATACAACTTTTTGCCCACCAGGTGTCACTTTTCCTGAACTACATAGCGCATGCGTCAGATTTCCAATGCATGTTCTGTATCACCGCCCGATGATTGGCTGACAGAAGTGGTGATTCGGTACACTATACAGTATTACAGCGTTTTCCACATAGAATCAGGAATGTATAATAAAGCGGTATAAGAATGTCTAATAAAGTTTTAAATCATTAAGCTCTGTATTACACACTGACTGTGTGGTTGAAATTGCACACTTGCGCCAATGTAAGTACTGTCGGCACTATCCCAGACTTAGACATTGTAGTGATTTAATTACTTTAGGAAATACAGTACTGTAGTAATGGGTGAAGCGTGTGGCCTAGCGGTCTAATGCCTAGTCTCACTGTTTCTTCCATCTTCTTGTCCCATTGGTTCAAGACCTTGAAAATATATATATATTTATTTTTTTTATTATCTTTAAAATCTTCACTTACAGTATACAGTATTTAATACAGTACATGTGGCACGCATGCCCAGTGCTTCGCCAGTCAAACGCAGCAAAAGTGGGATGTCTGTACATACTTTAGAGTGCAAACTTGCGTCAATGTCGGCGCTGTTCCAGACTTGGACACTATAGTGATTTCTCATGAGGGCTCTGGCCCTCATTCAGAGGCGTTCGCAAGAAGCGATCGCTCTCTCTGAGTGAGGGCGGCCGCTTGATTTTTTAAGTGCGGCCTCCTGGTCGCTAGAGAAGCTGTGGGTTACCACCCACAGCTTTAGTGACCAACCAGGGTGATGGTCGCGATGGTCAAGACCATCGCGACCATTGGGGCTTTGCAACGAGACCCTAAGGTTGGGTCTCGGCAAACGCAAGCCCCAGGGAGCTTCCTGCTCTGATCGAGCAGGAAGCTCCCCACTGACATCACTGCTGATGTCAGTGCGGCCGCCCACAAAACAGCAGGTGTTCCATCAGGAACACCTCTGCTTGTGTAGCTACCCCCCCGCCCCGCTTACAAATTGGGGCGAGCTGTCGATCACCATCAACAGCCGCCCCTTTTGTAGTGAGTTCCGGAGCGAGAGAATTTCTGTCTTGCTCCGGGGCTTGCGCACACTCAGTGTGGCTGCTGCACGTGTGCAGGGCCTTAACATCAACCTGGTTGCGAGCGCTCATCGCTTGCGACCGGGTCTGATGAGACCCTCTGTTTGAGAGAGAGGTCTCTGTATTGCAAACTGAATGTGCATTTAAAGCGCAAAATTGCGTCAATTTCAGCGCTGTCCCAGCCTTGGACACTATAGTGATTTCTCATGTCCAGTAACTGGTAGTGGGATCTGTTTGAGAGAGAAGTCTCTGCATTACAAACTGACTGTGCGTTTAAACCGCAAACTTGCGTCAATGTTAGCATAGTTGGCGCTGTGGTGGCTGTCAGCCAGCTCCAAAGGGTTATAAATGGGAGGGGTTACAATGACAATGGAATCTGTGGTGCATGCCCAGTGGAGCCAAGCCATACGCCATGTATCGCTATACTATGGCATATGGAAGATCATCACTTCGCATACCAAGTTGTCTGTATTACTATGCTGTTGAATTTTCACACTTGCACCACTCTGTGCTGTCCAGACTTGTACACAATAGTAATTTCAAGACTTCAGAAACTGCTACAGTAGTGGGCTCAGGGCCTGATTCAGACCCACTTGCGAGCACTATGTGCTCGCAAGCGGGTCGATGGTGGCCCAGTGTGCATACGCACGACGGAGCCGGCTCCATCGTGCGCATGCACAAGACCCGGATAGCGACGGGCACTCCATCGCTCCGGGTCTCGTACCAAAGGGGACGTGCTGTCGATGTTGAGTGACAGCTTGCCCCCTTTGGTGGGTGGGCTGGGGGTGTGGCTGCCCAGATGGAGGCGTTCCCATGAGAATGCCTACCATCTGGGGCTGGCCCCACTGACATCACAAGTGATGTCAGTGGGAGTGCTTTCGGCTTTGTTTGAGCCGAAAGCACTCTTGGGCTTGCGGCAATGAGACCCTACCACAAGGGTCTTGTCGCAAGTCCGATGGTCGCGATGGTCTTGAGTTACAAATGGGATCTCATGTGCATGCCCAGTGAAGGGGTTGCAATGGGTTTTCTGGCACATGCCCAGTGGAGCCAAGCCATACACCATGTAGCGCTATTCCATGACATATGAAAGATCACAGCACTGCGCATGCCCAGTGGGTCGGGAGTCAGATGCAGCTAAAGTGGGATGTCTTGCTACTGTACTGTACAACAGGCTTGTGGAGAAGCAGTTTGGTGTTCCGTCTCTCTACCTGCCTGTCCTGTTGTTAATTCTTCACTAGTTCAGTATTGTTATCCAACCCTTACTCAACTCAGTACATTATATATACTAGATGTTTAACTATGTCCCCCCAATTTTTTTTCCACCCCCAAAATGAAAGTGATTTTGTGGGGTGTTCTTAAATGTTTTTTCAAAAATGTTTGACTCAGTTTACCTTTGGGGGCCTGTCTGAAGACTGCACGGGGGTTCCCGCAACATTGCACCCCAATTCAGCACTTTTTTCCGCCTGCTATTCAAACAGCAGGCGAAACTTTTTAGCATATTACTGTACATTGCATTGACTTAATGACTTAATACTTTCCGCCTGACGAAATGACATAATCGGTGAAACTTTGTAGCCAATCTCGTCTTTTCGCTCCAAATTGAATACGGGCCTCAGTATGTACAGTATGTGTACTGTACTGTATACTACTGTAAGTGCCGGGCAGCCGGGAAATCACTGGGATGGGCCACAGGGATACTGTATATGACTGCGGGTGGCAACCCCCATCGGCCGGTGCCCCTGGTGAGGGCAATCCTGGCCAATAGGAAGATACGCCCCTGCATCTGTGTGTTATTGACTTTTTTTATCATACTGTAGCCGCTTGCAACACGTAACGCACTGATCCGTGTTTTTTTCACCAATACAGTACTTGGAGCATGGATCTCCCTGATCCGTGCTGCAAGCATCTGCTGCTATTGCGTACAATCTAATATAAAAATTGTTAAACCATGCACGATAGTTCTTACTTAGCACTTAAAGACTGAATTACACACAAACACCAATTTTATAAATTAATGACAATTTTTACTTAACCTAACATACTGAATATACTGTACTGTAATATACTGTACTGTACTGTATGCAGTTAATCACACCTTTTTAATACTGTACATGCTTTTAGATAAGTTGAAAACAAAATTGATTTGCCAATGGTCACTGCATGCTGCCAACTAGAAAAAGTAAACAAAAATGATTGTACTGTACCTGTAAGTACTGTACTGTACAGTCAAACACAGTAGTGTACAGTAAATTAAAAATATATTCTGTTACACAGTACTGTAGTTTAACAGTATACAGTATGAATCTACAGTACTACAGTACTGCATTTTATATACATTACTGCAGTTTTCTTACAGTTACAGTACTGTATGCTGCCCATCCACTAGATGTGCTGAAAAGTGCCCGATTACGACATTGCAATCATGCAGTCATTTGTGAGTCCGTGGTGAGCCTGCACTGAACAAGCAGTCATTCAGTGCAGACTCATCAATCATCTACAAACATTGCTCAACCTGACATTATCGTCAGGTTGACCAGCTTGTTTGCACGATGATACTGTACATGTAGATGTCTAAACATCCAGCGGCCACGTGCAACGTTGGTCGTTTTAGACATTATTGAAAACGATTTATGAACGATTGAACGATAGAAATCGTGCACTTTTTTATCGGAAACGACCAGCGATGCACACGCCCGCTGGTCATTTCCGACATCTACAGTATATTCGGGCAAACATGCTGAACAACCTGACGATATCTTCAGGTTCAGCATGTTGCCTAATGATTGATGAGCCTGCACTGAACGTCTGCTCGTTCAGTGTAGTCTCATCACAGATGGAGAAACGACAGCACGATTACAAT
The DNA here is from genome assembly GCA_031769625.1 of Taudactylus pleione. Taxonomy (NCBI): domain Eukaryota; kingdom Metazoa; phylum Chordata; class Amphibia; order Anura; family Myobatrachidae; genus Taudactylus; species Taudactylus pleione. The sequence goes on from JAUIMM010000012.1 coordinate 8,503,803, forward strand.
GTCGTAATCGTGCTCTCGTTTCTCCGTCGGCTAGTGGATGTGTGCCTTAAGTCTTTACTCAGCAACTGTATTACACTATGACATTAGCATGCATTTCTAAGAGGGGTGCGGTGTGGTGCCTGCTGCTGTGCAGATGTACTTCCATAGCTTGCGTTGCACTGTCTCACCTTCAGCCCGTATGTTGCTTAGATGGTCCTGGAATTCCAAGCTGGACACGGACATGACTACTGTACAGTACCTAGGAGGAAGGAGATGACGTGAGAACAGTCCTTCCTCAATGCCGACCAATACGCCCTACCAGACCGAGGACTACACAAAAAGATTAGTCTTTTAAGTTAAAATCATCACTGGCACTTTTGGTCTCAGATCCAGAGTTTCAACTATACCAGGTGCAGACTCAACCTCGCACCGGAGTGCAGGGTCCACTGTACACCCTGAAGAAAAGAGGATAGGCAGAGATGAACAGACAGTAAAAGACAGACACACAGTTACTCACCGGAGATACTCTTGTTCTTCATCCCACTCGATCCCGCACACAGGTCCCTGTAGAAGAGAGAATATGCCATGCAAGGCCCTTTCCTGCTCTAACAGTGTGTCATACTAATCTACATTAATATCAGAACTACTGTAACTCACCAGCCTAACAAACTACATTATTAATGTACAGTTGTCCTCACAGAGGGCCTACCTGTTATGGTGGAAGAGGCTTTGGGGGGGGGAACTTCTTTAGCTCTTTTGCTTTCCACCCCTGTAGTCCTCTCCTGTCCTCAGCTTCTTTCTTCTGCCGCTGGCACGTCCCGTGTCTTCCACTTTTCAGACCTGTTGGTCTAGGTTGGGGTTAATGTACAGTTTTCCTCACAGAGGGCCTTCCTGTTATGGTGGAAGAGGCTTTGGGGGGGAACTTCTTTAGCTCTTTTGCTTTCCACCCCTGTAGTCCTCTCCTATCCTCCGCTTCTTTCTTCACATCCTGGCCAGTGGCACTGGGTCTTCCTCTCTTCTGACAAGTCCCTTCAAGTCGTGTTTGTTGATTGTATCTGTACTTGTTGGCTGTGTGACTGTCCTCCATGCATGTTTCCTTGGCATGCATAGCAGCCCATTCAATGTGTCCTTCATCCGGGTCAGTTCATCTTTCCCAATCCTGAATGTTCTCTGACATCTTGAGAGGATATCTTCTTTTAAACTGTTGTGGATTGGTAATTTCTTTCGACTGCCATCAAAGTTCACACACTTGGTCCAATTGCAATAGAGGTCGTAGGGCACATGTTCTTGAAATATTGCTTGTGCATATCGATGCATCTCACAATTGCCAGCTCTGTAAAGTTCATTGTCCTTCTCAATGGTGATTAGAGCCAGTGGTATATCTGGCAAGGGTGTTCTAAATACAGACTGCAGTGCTGGGGTGCTTGACATGACAGGCGTTCCTGGTGAAAGTACAGGCAAGCTTGCATTGTTGATCCTTGATTCTTCGACCAGGCAGGCAATACGATGCGAGAGAGAGGGAGAAGGAGAGAGGGAGAGAGAGAGAGAGAGAGAGGGGAAAAAAGGAGAGATACTGTAGGAAACAATGTGGTGTACAGTACTGTACTTACACAGCCTGGGGAGGCCACTGGGGCCAGCTGTAGGGAAGGGGGGCGGCCTGAGGACCTTGAATGTCTTGTACTGTAGGAAAAAAAACACACAAGGACAGAACTAATTAGTGTGTAAGGAGAAGAGTTTGGAGATGCGTTGAGAGAGAGAAAGAGAGAGAGAGAGAGAGAGAGAGAGAGAGAGGGAGAAAGAGAGAGGTCAAGTGAGAGACTGACAAGGAAAAAAAAGGAGAGAGATACTCTAGAAAACAATGTGGTGTACAGTACTGTACTTACGCGGCTGGGAAGGCCACTAGGGCAGCTGAAGGGGGTCCTGGGATGGCCCGAGGCCCTTGAATGTCTTGTACTGTGGGGAAAAAAAACACAAGAACAGAAATAATTAGTGTGTAAGGAGAAGAGTTTGCAGATGCGTTGAGAGAGAGAAAGAGAGAGAGAGAGAGGGAGAGAAAGAGAGGGAGAGACTGACAAGGGAAAAAAAGGAGATAGAAAACAATGTAGTGTACAGTACTCTACATACGCAGACTTGCTAGGCCACTGGGCCCGGCTGCAGGCTCCTGGGCAGGGTGCTGGGGCTCTTCGGTTTCTCGAACTGTGCGGAAAAAAACCATGTCATCATTTTGACTGAAAACAATGTGGAAAAATGTCCATAAATTCAGTATACACTTGCTATACAGTATGGGCCATGGGCACTAGACCAGGTGTGTATGAGGCGATATTGTTCGCCACGGTGCCGCCCTCGTCAACTGTACTCTATGTACACTTGCTGATGCCGGCAGCAAGAAAAGACGAGGGGTTGGAAGGGTTAACAATATCCCTAATGCTGCATGTACAGGCCACTGGGGATATCGTTGACATCTCGGGGGAGCTCGTGCAAGCATCCTGTAGTTGTTGATTGCCATAATATTTTATCCATAAAGCAAAAAGATAATGAAGATGCTTTAGAATATTTCCATAGAGTTTTGTTAGAAATGGACAAGCACTTTACACTACTGTACAGTACTGTACAGTATCTGACATAAAAGACAGTGTGAATCAGAGGGAAGTGGCTGTTTCAGTTCTTATGGATGACCTTAAGGAAAATTTGAAAACAAGAGTTCAGACCTCTATTCAATATTGGAGAGGGATTACGGTACAGTAGATGGCCTTAGGGAATCAGCTATTGACCATGATAAAAATCTAACCAAGAGAAAGGAAATGCAATGTGAGAAATTAATGACTGTGAGTACTGTATTCAGGCCCTACAGGAACAGCATTAACAGCAGCAAAGGTACTGTACAGTGGACGGTATGGTACGGAAAGACAGCCACAGTCAGGTACAGTACAGTAAGTGTCAGACATGTGGACAAATACAGTAGGACATACAGTACTGTACAGTATAGCCAAGAAACAGATTGGGACAGTGCAAGAAGGAAAATAGAGACTCAAGTTATTCTCAGGCACATGGGCGAAATTACCCTATACAGTACATATTGTACAACAGGAACAGGGTAAATTGGCCTACAATGCATCAAGGATTAGAAAGAGGCCCACCCCATGGGAATTATTCAGACAATACCCAAATACCTAACGCTACAGTACTTTACATACTGTACCTGTAAAGATAAATGTTACTAAGACAATGATGTTTGAAGTTTTAAGTGTACAGAAACAATTGGACTACTGTACTGTATACTGTATCAAAAATCCTACTGTACGACAAGTCTCTACTGGAATAACAACACAAACCAATTCAGTATACTGTAGTACAAAAACTACTGTAGTATGTAAAGCTGGCAATGGGCCCAACATGGTACAGTATGGTATATAAAAAAATATACAGTATGACCAAGTGATGCAACCAGGCTCTGCGAGCGGCACTGTCACCACCCCATGAGCTGTACTTTTGCCTTGCAGGGCGCAAGGATCGGCCCCCTACTGCCAGATTTGCTGGCCTTTGCATACTTTGGATGCTATAGGCACACCCTGGCTTTTAAACATTTTTAGGGGGTCTATTTACTAAGCAGTGTTAGGAGACAGAGTTAAAAGTGATAAGAAAGTGATAAGGTGCCAGCCAATCAGCTCCCAACTGTCATTTTTCAAACACAGCCTGTGAGATGGCAGTTGGGAGCTGATTGGCTGGCACCTCATCACTTTCTTATCACTTTTCACTCTGTCTCCTAACACTGCTTAGTAAATACTGTAGACCCCTGAATCTGTCCGTGATGTAATAATGTCAGACTTAAAGGGGGCAGGGCCAGCACAGATAAATAGTGTATACAGTAGGTCAACATAGATTTGGTCGACAGGCATTAGGTCAACCAGGAAAAATGATTGACTGTGACTCATGATCACACACAGTATTTGCTAACATGGCAATAGATAATAATGGATGAAATGTTGCCAAAATATTTTTGACGCCCAAATATAGTATGGTGGATCATCTTGACTTTTGTTACTGTAGGTTTACTATACAAACAAGAGGTCTCTCTCTCAAACAGAGCCCACTACCAGTTACTGGTCATGAGAAATCACAATTGTGTCCAAGGCTGGGGCAGCGCCGAAATTGACGCAATTTTGCACTTTAAACGCACAGTCAGTTTGTAATACAGAGACCTCTCTCTCAAACAGAGCCCACTCACTACCAGTTTCTGAAGTCATGAAATCACTATTGTGTCAAAGTCTGAGACAGCGCAGAGAGTGACTCAAGAGTGCAAATTCAACCGCACAGTCAGTTTTGAATATACAGTACAGTACAGACACATTCATAGTGGCACACTAGTTGTCCTAGCAGATGGGGGATGGTATCCTTGGCAATGGTCACTAATCGTAACCTTTTCAGGACACAAGGGCAGAGTTCACTGCTTACAGTAAATGGCTAACAGAGCATCCTTTATTATGGTAATGAGAGGCTCTTGCTTGCTTTAGGGGAATGGACCTGATGCACTGTGTCTCCTGACCCACTGGGCATGCGCCAGAAATCCCATTGCAACCCTCCCACTGGGCATGCACCAGAGATTCCATTAATAACCCCACAGTGCCAACTGTGCTGACATTGATGCAAGTTTTTGCGGTTTAAACGCACAGTCAGTTTGTAATGCAGAGACCTCTCTCTCAAACAGAGCCCACTACCAGTTACTGGTCATGAGAAATCACTATTGTGTCCAAGGCTGGGTCAGCGCCGAAATTGATGCAATTTTGCGCTTTAAATGCACACAGTTTGTAATACAGAGACCTCTCTCTCAAACAGAGCCCACTCACTACCAGTTTCTGAAGTCATGAAATCACTATTGTGTCCAAGTCTGGGACAGCATTGACATTGACGCAAGTTTGCACTTTAAACACACAATCAATTTGTAATACAGAGACTCTCTCAAACAGAGCTCACCAGCAGTTTTGGAAGTTATGAAATGACTATACAGTAGTGTCTGAGTCTGGGACAGCCCAGAGAGTGGCGCAAGTGTGAAAATTCAACCGCATACTGTACATTAGTAATACAGACAACTGGGCATGCGCAGTGCAATGATCTTCCATGCACCATGGCATATCGCTACATGGCGTATGGCTTGGCTCCACTGGGCATGTGCCAGAAATCCCATTGTAACCCCTTGGAGCTGACAGCCACCACAGCGCAGACATTGACACAAGTTTGCACTTTTTAAATGCACAATCAGTTTGTAATGCCTTACTTTTAAACAGCCTTTTAAACAACAACACTACTACAGTAGTTTCACTATAGTGTCCAGAGCCGACAGTGCCAAAAAAAATTATTCTTTTCCAGGGCTCGAACACGGGCCCAGCATTGTGGCAAAGCGATCACCTAACCACTAGCCCACAAGCCAGCTATATTAAGAACCGCACATAGCGGGCTCATCCTTGTGCACTCCACCCACCCGCTGCTGTTTTTAATAATATAAAAAATTGTCTTCCTTCCAAATATTATACAGTACTAGTACATATATACACAGTATCCCACCATTAAAGAATAGTTCATCCCATCTCAGTGAAAGCTGTGCGTGTATCTTCAGTATCGGTTATACCGTGATAACAACTCCGGTAACTTCACTACTGTACAGTTATTTACAGTATGTGTACTGATTTGCATCTCGTTCTAAGAGCTTACTGTATGTATGTGATATTAAAAATATTGGTTGTGCGAACATGCAAATACTGTACAGTGCGTGAATGTGATATCCATCCAATTTAACAGTATGGCTTTCAGTACAAATTACAACAGTGGAGCACTAGCCACCCAGCGATTAAGCGCTGTATTACATGCCGTAGCATATCTTTAGTTGAAGAATACCATGCCACGAGTCCAGCCATCACGTAACGTTCCATGGCGCGACTCAGAGCCCTGAATGGACCGCCTTGAACAACAAACTAGCTGGGCACATCTGTACTTGCAAACATATGCTAAGCTACCAGCCACGCCACAGAAAAGATGCTCTGGCGTGGCTGGTATGTAATTGATGTATAATAAATCTTTGTTTAGGTTGCATTACACTATTTGGAGAATTCCCTGTTGTTTTACATATGGTACGAAAACAAACAACTATACAAAATAAGGAGAACAACAAGACATTGGGACAGCTATCATACTACAAGCCTGAATAAACCTCATTCTGGTAAGCAAATTATTTGAGGGGGTGAGATACACCCTCGAAAGTCATTTTATTCTGAATTAGATGATAACTATTATCGTTTATTTTTAAAGAGATACACTATGATTTGCATTTTATTTGTGTTTTTTATGTATTTAAGAATCTGGTAATGAAGTAATGAAGTTACACTCCAAACCTAAAGGGAAGTGTTCCTTCCACATTATTAGCTTTCTCTACCTGTTATTCTCTCACCCATTGTTAGCACCTAATTTCTATCTACCACACTCCTATCCTGCAATGTGACTGCTAAATGTGCCTCTACTTTCCCGTCTTCAATTTTTATTGAACACTGAGTGGAATGTCCCCCTAAAACATTTCAAGTCTCATTAAGTACTTTGTATGTACTAACCCGTTTTCTTTCACACAGCAGTGACAATGCAATCATACTTAAAAGAGAAAAAGTGTATTGAAGCAGGCTTGCTGCTGGGACGGAGGACATTTTATTTTACAAACAGAAAGATTGTATATAGCAGAGTCGTGCACATCTACATGAGCAACTGGCTTGCTACTAGCTATCATCATCATCATCAGTGGGCACTTGCACCTATAGTAGGAGCCATTTACAATAATGACAGCATTACAGGGGTTGGGTACGGGATCCCGAAGGTAAAACTGCCAATAGCCACAATACCAACAGCGGCATCCCGACAGTCAAAATCCTGACGGATTTTGGTAAGTATTTTAACCCAAATCTAAACCCTAACCCACCCCTCCAACAGTCTAAACCTAACCGCCCCGTCCCGCAGCCTAACCCATCCTTCCTGCAGCCTAACCCTCCCCCTAGTGCCTAACCCCAACCCTAATACTTACCATCGGAATCTGTCAGTATTCTGATGGTAGGGATTCTGACTACATCCCCGTTACATATAGTATAAATTATTCTATTCATACATCAGATCTGACCCCCTTCCTAATTAAAAATCATACCCCAGACCAGATCTGACACCACCCCTTATAAAAGTTCTGCCCCCCCCCACTCCCTCCTTACAAGTTATACCCATCAATTGACTCCTCATTACAAATCATACCACAAATTTGACCCCTCCCCACCAGCAGTAAGCCAAAAAGCACCAGAATTTTACTGGGCCATGGAGCAGATACCATTTGCCCATAGCCCAGGCTGCCTTGAGTGTGTTAGATTATATGTGATGTTGTTAATTCTGGGTTGTCATCTTATTTGTTTAATTGTGGACACAAGTAAAGAACACAAGTTATGAGGCTTATCAAAACCTTTTTTAGATAAAGACTGAATAACTCAACAACATCAGTGGTGTAACTAAAAGTCTCTTTGTACTAGGGGTGTGCACCGGCCACTTTTCGTGTTTTGTGTTTTGGTTTTGGATCTGGATCTTTCTTCGTGTTTTGGATCTGGATTGGTTTTGCCAAAACCACCCTTCCGTGTTTTGGGTTCTGGGTTTTGTGTTTTGGATCTGTATTTTTTTTAAAAAAAGCATAAAAACAGCTAAAATCACAGAATTTGTGGGTTTTTCTGCTCCTATGCTATTATTAACCTCAATAACCTTAATTTCCACTCATTTCCAGTTTATTCTGAACACCTCACACCTCACAATAGTGTTTTTATGTCCAAAAGGTTGCACCGAGGTAGCTGGATGACTATGCTAAGCGATACAAGTGGGCGGTACAAACACGTGGCCCATCTAGGAGTGACACTGCAGTGGCAGACAGGATGGCAGTTTGAAAAACTAGGCCCCAAACAGTACATAATGCAAAGAAAAAAAGAGGTGCAAGATGGAATTGTCCTTGGGCCCTCCCACCCACCCTTATGTTGTATAAACAGGACATGCACACTTTAACAAACCAATCATTTCAGTGTCAGGGTCTGCCACATGACTGTGGCTGAAATGATTGGTTCGTTTGGGCCCCCACAAAACAAGCTGGCAATTAATCTGTCCCTGCACAAACTGGCTCTATGGAGGCAAGATGTCATCCTCATCCTCCTCATCCACCGATTCCTCATCCTCTTCAGTGTTGTGTACATCCTCATCCTCACAGAGTATTAATTCATCCCCACTGGAATCCACCACAGGTCCCTCTGTACGTTCTGGAGGCTGGTCTCCCTGGAAGAGTTGATAATTAATTTTTATGAACATCATCTTCTCCACATTTTGTTTAAGCAACCTCCTACACCTTTCGCTGACAAGGTTCCCGGCTGCACTAAACACTCTTTCGGAGTATACACTGGAGGGGGGGCAACTCAGGTAAAATAGAGCCAGTTTGTACAGGGGCCTCCAAATTGCCTCTTTTTCCTGCCAGTACAGGTACGGACTGTCTGACATGCCTAATTGGATGCTGTCACCAATGTAATCCTCCACCATTCTGTCAATGGTGACAGTATCATATGCACTGACAGTAGACATGTCAGAAATTGTTGCCAGGTCCAAACTTGGTCCTGCCTGCCCTGCATCACCGCCAGCGGGTTGCTTAGGATACCTAAGTTTTTTCCTGGCAGCCCCAGTTGCGGGAGAAAATGAAGAAGGAGCTGTTGACATGTCACGTTCTGCTTCAGCTGACAGTGTTTTCACCAGCAAGTCTTTGCACCTCTGCAGGCTTGTGTCGGCCGGAAAGAGAGACACCACATAGGCTTTAAACCTAGGATCGAGCACGGTGGCCAAAATGTAGTGCAAAAGCCTGATGAGGGGAATGACCTGACTTAAGCTGGCAGTGTCTGAACTGACTTCACGTTTGGCAAGTTTGAAGGGCTGGAGAACCTTGCACAACACGGAAATCATTCTCCACTGCGCTTGAGTCAGGTGCATACCCTCTCCTTTGCCTATGTCATAGGTAGATGTATAGGCTTGAATGGCCTTTTGCTGCTCCTCCATCCTCTGAAGCATATAGAGGGTTGAGTTCCACCGCGTCACAACCTCTTGCTTCAGGTGATTGCGGGGCAGGTTCAAGAGTGTTTGCTGGCGCTCCAGTCTTTGGCACGCAGTTGCTGAATGGCGAAAGTGGCCAGAAATTTTTTGGGCCACCCAAAGCGTCTCCTGCATGCCCCTGTCGCTTTTCAGAAAATTCTGCACCACCAAATTTATTGTGTGAGCAAAACATGGGACATGCTGGAATTTGCCCAGATGTAATACCCGCACAATATTGGTTGCATTGTCACATATCACAAATCCCCAGGAGAGTCTAAGTAGGGTAAGCCACTGGGCGATGATTTCCCTGTTTCTCTAAGAGGTTGTCGGCGGTGTGCCTCTTACTGAAACCGTTGATACACAGCGTAGCCTGCCTTGGAACGAGCTGGCGTTTCTGAGATGCTGCTACTGGTGACGCTGCTGTTGTTGCTGTATAAGTTGATACATCTACCCAGTGGGCTGTCACAGTCATATAGTCCTTAGTCTGCCCTGTTCCACTTGTCCACATGTCCGTGGTTAAGTGGACATTGGGTACAACCGCATTTTTCAGGACACTGAGGCCACTTTTTCTGATGTTTCTGTACAGTCTTGGTATCGCCTGCCTAGTGAAGTGGAATCTAGACGGGATTTGGAACCGGGGACACACTACCTCCATCAATTGTCTAAATCCCACTGCACTAATGGCGGATACCAGATGCACGTCTAACACCAACATAGCAGTCAAGGCCTCAGTTATACATTTTGCTTCAGGATGACTGCTGTCGTACTTCATTCTCCTCGCTAAGGACTGTTGGAGGGTCAATTGTTTAGTAAAAGTAGTGGTGTTCCTACTTCCTCTCTGGGATGATGAAAGACTCCCAGCAGCAACAGCAGCAGCGGCAACAGTAGGCATAGCAATGCAGGATCCTCCAGAGGAACCCCGGATAGGAGAGTCAGTCATGCCAGTGACATGGCCTGCAGGACTACTTCAGATCCTGACTAAGGAGGAAATTGACGAGGAGGGAGTTGACGGTGTGGTTTGCAGGCGCTTAGATACAACAGGACGAAGGGATTTAGGTGTCCCTGGACTGCTTACTGTCTTAGCCAAAGTTTCTGAACCTGACAGTAACTTTTTATGAACGCGCTGCAGGTGACGTATAAGGGAGGATGTTCCTAGGTGGTTAACGTCCCTACCCCTACTTATTTCACGTTTACATATGGTACATATGGCAAGACAGTTGTCCGGATTTGGATAGAAATATTGCCAGACCAAAGAGGTGGAATGTTTGGTCTTCTGCCCAGGCATGACCGTGATGGGCTTTTTCATCCCACAGACAACAACTGTCTCCCCCGAAGCCTGATTTAAACAAACCACATCACCATCAGAATCCTCCTCGCCAACTTCCTCCTCAGCGCCAGCTACACCAGTATCCTCATCTTGTTGTACTTCAACAGTGACATATTCAATTTGCATATCAGCAAGTGGACTGTGGGTGCTCCTTTCAGCACTTGCAGAGGGCGTGCAAATGGTGGAAAGAGCCACCTCTTCCCGTCCAGTGCTGGGAAGGTTAGGAATCGCAACCGCCACCACACTTGGACTCTCCTTGGGGATTTGTGATATCTTCTTAGAACGCACAGTTCTTCGCTGTGCTTTTGCCAGCTTAACTCGTTTGATTTTTTTAGTGGGAGGAGGGCTTCCATCGTCATGTGAAGCTGAACCACTAGTCATGAACATAGGGAAAGACCTTTGCCGTTCCTTGTCACTCCGTGTCGTAAATGGCATATTGGCAAGTTTATGTTTCTCTTCAGATGATTTAAATGTTTTTTTCAAGGTCATTTTCCTGAACTTTGTCATTTGGGATTGTATGTGCCCTCTACTATGACATTGGGCATCGGCCTTGGCAGACGACGTTGATGGCATGTTATCGTCTATGTCATGACTAGTGGCAGCAGCTTCAGCACTAGGAGGAAGTGGTTCTTGATCTTTCCCTATTTTATTTTTAGCGGAGAAAGTTTGGTCCTCCATTTATGTTATATTGATATATACGTGCAGAAAAGGCGCACACAAACACAAAAATTAATTTTTTATTTTTGTTGGAGACTAGTGCACTTTGTGGGTTACACCACCCGTTAAAAAATGAGCCAGCTGGCCCTTTACTTATGGGACACAGGCGCACGCTTGGCGCTGCTCCTTTGTTGATGCACGTGCAGCTACAGCCCACACAATTCACAAACACAGAAAATATTTTTTTATTTTGTTTGGAGTGCCCTTTGGGGGTTACAGCACCCTTTAACGGACAAGCCAGCCGGCCTTTTACTTATGGGACACAGACGCACGCTTGGCGCTGCTCCTTTGTTGATGCACGTGCAGCCACAGTGCACACAATTCACAAACACAGAAAAAAATGTTTTATTTTGTTTGGAGTGCCCTTTGGGGATTACAGCACCCTTTAGCGTTCAATCCAGCTGGCCCTTTATTTATGGGACACAGGCGCACGCTTGGCACTACTTTGTTGATGCACGTGCGGCTACTGCGCACACAATTCACAAACACAAAAAAAATATATTTTTATTTTGTTTGGAGTGCCCTTTGGGGGTTACAGCACCCTTTAGCGGTCAATCCAGCCAGCCCTTTATTTATGGGACACAGGCGCACGCTTGGCACTACTTTGTTGATGCACGTGCGGCTACTGCGCACACAATTCACAAACACAAAAAAATATTTTTTTTTATTTTGTTTGGAGTGCCCTTTGGGGGTTACAGCACCCTTTAGCGGACAATCCAGCTGGCCCTTTATTTATGGGACACAGGCGCACGCTTGGCACTACTTTATTGATGCACGTGCGGCTACTGCGCACACAATTCACAAACACAGAAAATATTTTTTTATTTTGTTTGGAGTGTACTTTGGGGGTTACAGCACCCTTTAACGGTCAAGCCAGCCGGCCCTTTACTTATGACACAGGCGCACGCTTGGCACTACTTTGTTGATGCACGTGCGGCTACTACGCACACAATTCACAAACACAGAAAATATTTTTTATTTTGTTTGGAGTGTACTTTGGGGGTTACAGCACCCTTTAACGGTCAAGCCAGCCGGCCCTTTACTTATGACACAGGCGCACGCTTGGCACTACTTTGTTGATGCACGTGCGGCTACTGCGCACACAATTCACAAACACAGAAAATATTTTTTTATTTGTTTTGGAGTGTACTTTGGGGGTTACAGCACCCTTTAACGGTCAAGCCAGCCGGCCCTTTACTTATGACACAGGCGCACGCTTGGCACTACTTTGTTGATGCACGTGCGGCTACTGCGCACACAATTCACAAACACAGAAAATATTTTTTTATTTGGTTTGGAGTGTACTTTGGGGGTTACAGCACCCTTTAACGTTCAAGCCAGCCGGCCCTTTACTTATGACACAGGCGCACGCTTGGCACTACACAATTCACAAACATAGAAAATATTTTTTTATTTGGTTTGGAGTGTACTTTGGGGGTTACAGCGCCCTTTAATGGTCAAGCCAGCCGGCCCTTTACTTATGACACAGGCGCACGCTTGGCACTACTTTGTTGATGCACGTACGGCTACTGCGCACACAATTCACAAACACAGAAAATATTTTTTTATTTGGTTTGGAGTGTACTTTGGGGGTTACTGCACCCTTTAATGGTCAAGCCAGCCGGCCCTTTACTTATGACACAGGCGCACGCTTGGCACTACTTTGTTGATGCACGTGCGGCTACTGCGCACACAATTCACAAACACAGAAAATATTTTTTTATTTGGTTTGGAGTGTACTTTGGGGGTTACAGCACCCTTTAACGGTCAAGCCAGCCGGCCCTTTACTTATGACACAGGCGCACGCTTGGCACTATTTTGTTGATGCACGTGCGGCTACTGCGCACACAATTCACAAACACAGAAAATTATTTTTTATTTGGTTTGGAGTGTACTTTGGGGGTTACAGCACCCTTTAACGGTTAAGCCAGCCGGCCCTTTACTTATGACACAGGCACATGCTTGGCACTACTTTGTTGATGCACATGCGGCTACTGCGCACACAATTCACAAACACAGAAAATATTTTTTTTTTAGCACTTGGGGGGAGCACCCCTGACGGACAGAGCACCCCCTGGACAACACTACAGCACCCCTTTAGGACTGGGACACTGCACAGGACTTTGGAGTGGACACAGCCCCTATGGACAACTGACTGCACAGCACAGTCCAGCCAGCCCCTATGGACTTTGAAGTAGTGGACACAGCCCCTATTGACAACAGCAGCACAGCACAACACAGCCAGCCCCTATGGACTTTGAAGTAGTGGACACAGCCCCTATGGATAACAGCAGCACAGCGCAGCACAGCACAGCACAACACTACTCTGCACTACACTACACTACACTACACAGCCCAGCCAGCCCTAACTCCCACCCTCCCTCTTCACTGTCCACAGACGAGTGAGAAAATGGCGCCGACGCGGGTACCTTATATAGGATCCAAAACCCGCGAGACCCGGAAGGCGGGATGATGACGTTTTGCCTCAATTTCAGATCCGAGTCAGGCGGGAAAAGGCGAGCCTGACTCGGATCGGCCTCAGATCGGGGGGGCTCGGGGGGTTCGGATTTCAGAAATCCGAACCCGCTCACCCCTACTTTGTACCTAATTAATCACTTCCCTTCATATCCCATTTACAGTAGAGATGAGCGGTCCGGATTCTGTGGAACCCGAACCGCTCCGAATATAGGGGATCCGTGTCCACCCGAACCCTGTTCGGGTGTTCCCCGCCTGACTCGGATCCCTGTTCGGGGCCGAACGGCGGCCGCCTGATGTCGGATTCTCACTAGAACTGTAACTTGCATGCCTGGGCCCATAACCTGTTAGAATATGTGTTTACAGGTGGCAGTGGTATACCAGAGTTTATGTACACACTAGCGGATGACCTGAGACAACAAACAGCTCAGAAGAAAACCAGTGGGGTAGTTTATTAGCAATGTGAATGTACAGCCATGCTTACAGTTATGCATTGACAGACTTGTTGCATGGAGAAGAGCTTGAGTGGAGAACACAGGTCACCCAGGGCCAGCTCCAGGGGTAGCCACGCCCTGGTAGTTGTCACGCGCAACCAAAAATGGTGGTGTGGTCTAATTACCATAGGCCACACCCCTAAATTATGTTATTTTGGGGGGGTGCACGCATGGCACGCCTCTCGTGTAACGTCAGGCTGGGGGCGAGCCCACCACTCCATCACTAGCTGGGCTTCCCCAAGCACTCTCTCTGCACTGAATGGATTCTGCATGCATGCGTGCAGCATCCATTCAGTTACTCCGGGGTCCGGCACCACTGCACAGCTGCGGTGGTGGGGTGCCCAACCTCCCGACCAGACCTCCCGCAGGACACTTCGGCCCATGTGTGGAACAGCGGGACAGTGCTGTCCACCTGAAATCCGCTGTGGGGTGGCTCCCCTGTTCGACTGCACTGGCCAAACATGCCTTGAGCCGGACCTGAGGTCACCAGCAAGCAACTGTATGTGATTAGTGGTGCAGGGTCTCTTAGGAGCTGTGGAAGACGCCTGTCTCCCATGGTGGCACTCTAACACAGTGACAAGATGGAGTCGCGCATGAACAGAACCACAGATGGTGGCCATCTTGGTAAGGATATTCCTTGAGGAACCAATATGGAATATACTCAGTCTTCAACAAAGTTAAACTCTATTTTGTTTTATCTTATTGAAATTAAAAGCTATATTTGCCATTTAGACAAACCTGGTAGCTGCATATGGTAGGATTGTTGTTTATTCAGAAAAGTGGCTTAGATACAGATGTGTCCTCACTCGTCTTTCCTGTAGTTGCGCCAAAGCCATTTTCAGCATGCTTGGTCCCGTGGGGGCCTTTTTTGATGAAAATGTGCTTAAGTTGGAATGCGATGTGACTAGGATGCACCCAGAGATGGTAGCGATTAATTTGATATGAGATACTTGTAAATCTGTGTGTGACTGAGTCTCTGTATCAGCATGCAAAGTACTATGATGCAGCAGCCGAAGCTTTTTTCCACGCCAAGTTTTGTATACAGATTCAGTCACACACAGATATATTATCAAAATAATCAGCACAGTCTCCCTGATGCGTCAATAGATGCATTTTCAGGAAAAAAAAAAGATGCCAGACGCTAGCAGGGTTGCACAGGACCTGGCGGTTCACTCAAACCATATATATCATGTTGCTTGGCGTATTGAGGCTAGATGAGCAAGTACACATCTGTACATCAGGCATGCAATGCTGCAGGAGCATTTTATCTGATTACTTCCTGTAGCTGGTACGTTCAGACGACCAATGGGAGACTGAGATGATGCAAACTGGTAAGCTTTTTATTCCAGGCTTGAAAAGGCAGAGCCAGTGTAATTACATCCTACAAAAGGCAAACACAGTTCAGGAACAATAATACAGCTTACATGAGACAGCAGTTTAAACATGCAGAGCATTCCTAGCACGGTCATTGTTCAGATTGTCCAGCATAGGGCGAGCTGCTAAAGGTGCAATCTCTCCCTCATATTTCCACTGACAATCCTCCCCCGTTAAAGGGCGAACCTAAAGCCAAGTACCACCTTGTCAGACTTGCATTAGAATTTTTCATAGACTATAACCATTTTAACGGTACATGATCAGTAACCACAGTAAACCAGGCCCCACAAAGATAATATCGCAAAGACTCAAGAGCCCATTTTATAGCGAGGCATTCTTTTTCTATAACAAAATATTGAGTATCTTGTGGGAACAACTTTCTACTAAGATATAGAATCGGATGTTCAATGCCATCAAACTCCTGACACAAAACTGCCCCCAAGCCCACATCTGAGGTGTCTGTTTGTACAACAAAAGGCTTGGTAAAATCTGGAGACTTTAAAACCGGGCCTTTACACAAAAGATGTTTCATTTTGGTGAACGCAAACTGACAGTCCCTAGACCACTCAAGTTTATTTGGAGCAGAATTTTTCAAACGATCTGTTAAGGGTGCTGCTAAGGTAGAAAATTGAGGCAGAAACCTCCTGTAATAGCCTGCTAAACCCAAGAAGGACCTTAACTCTTTCCTGGTAGTTGGAACTGGGGCATTAGGCTAGTGCCTGTACCTTACTCACAAGGGGCGTTAGACACCCACTGCCCACCACATACCCTAAGTACTTGGTTTCATTTTTACCTAGAACACATTTCTTCAAATTAGCAGTTAAACCTGCCTCTCTGAAATACTGAAGAACAGCCCTAAGCCTATTACCATGGGCATTCCAATGCTGACTATGTATGACAATATCATCCAAGTATGCTGCAGCATAATTCTGATGAGGACAAAGCACCCAGTCCATTACCCTCTGAAAAGAGGCAGGGGCACCATGCAAGCCAAAAGGCATTGTTTTCCACTGAAATAGGCCCAATGAAGTAGAAAAAGCAGTGTTCTTCCTAGCTTCCTCTTTCAGCTCTATTTGCCAATATCCCTTCATAAGATCAAGGGTAGAAATATATCTGGCTGAACCTAACCTATCAAGCAGGTCTTCGACCCTTGGCATTGGGTAGGCATCAAATTTGGACACTACATTAACTTTTCGGAAGTCTATGCAGAATCTTGTAGAACCATCTGGTTTTGGGACCAAGACAATGGGGTTATTCCGGTCGCTAGATGACTCCTCAATTACCCCTAACTTCAACATTTCTTATTTACCTGTACTTGTTTTTCCCTATAGGGTCTTTGTAGAACTACTACTCCAGGTGGGGTTACAATGTCATGTAAGACTAATTTGGCCCTCCCTAGTTTATCAGAAAAAAACATCTAAGAATGAATTAACAAGTTTCCCCAAGAGAGGCTGCATTAACTTAGACATAAAGTTTGTCCCTTGATCAGTAAGATTTTTTTTTAGGTAATCTAACCCTTGAAAACAGCTCTAATAACTTAGTCGCTACCTGTTTGGCTGTAGCGACTTTTAAGGGAAATGCCTCCGGATAACGTGTGGCATAGTCAACCACAACTAAAATTCATTTGTAGCCTTTAGACCAGGGGTTCCCAACCATGGTCCTCAAGGCACGCTAACAGTCCAGGTTTTAAGGATAACCATACTTGAGCCCAGGTGACTTAATTAGTACCTCAGTTATTTTGATTTAATCATCTGTGCTCAACCATGGATATCACTAAAACCAGGACTGTTAGTGTGCCTTGAGGACCGAGGTTGGGAATCACTGCTTTAGATGGTGGTTCAATCGGACCCACTAAATCAACCACTATTTTTTCAAATGGGAGTCATACCATTAGGGGAGGAATCAGCAGGGCAGGAGACGGTCGGTTTACTGTTGTCTTTTGACTCTCTGAACAAGCAGAACAGAACCATGAGACCTCCGCATAAACACCTGCGGAGGTCTCATGGTTATACTGGTCACTAGACGACTCCTCAATTACCCCTAACTTCAACATTTCTTGTTTACCTGCACTTGTTTTTCCCTATAGGGTCTTTGTAGAACTACTACTCCAGGTGGGGTTACAATGTCATGTAAGACTAATTTGGTCCTCCCTAGTTTATCAGAAAAAAACATCTGAGAATTAATTAACAAGTTTACCCAAGAGAGGCTTCAGCTTGTCTGAATTCAAAGGCTCGAGAGGTGGAGAGAACCCATCAGACTGAGGAATTTGTGGACCAAGGTCACTATGGCCATTACCAGGGTCTACAAAAAACATCTCTTGATCCTTCCATGCTTTCAACAGGTTAACAGGGTAAATCTGCCTACCTCTACGGGAGTCTGGTTGAGAGACTTCATAATTTACTTTGCCAACCTTTGTAATTACTTCACATGGCCCTTGCCACTTTGCTAGTACTTTGCTTCCCTGAGTAGGTAACAACAAAAGGACTTTATCCCCAGGTGAAAAAACTTGAGTTCAGGCATTACGGTTATAGAAAAGTTTTTGAGCCTCCTGTGCATTTACTAAATTTTCCCAGGCCAATTGACCAAGTCGTTCTATGCAATTATGCATCTGGACCACATATTGAAGGATGCTTTCGTCTTCTATTGGTTGTTCTTCCCATGCTTCTCGCTTAAGATCAAGAACACCCCGTGGCTTCCTCCCATAAAGAAGCTCAAAAGGGGCAAAGCCAGTAGAAGCCTGGGGCACTACTCTGATGGCAAATAACAAATAGGGTAGAAGCTCATCCCACCTTTTTTCTGTCTCTATAAACTTCTTTAACATAAACTTTAGTGTACAGTTGAATCTTTCAACTAAGCCATCCATTTGGGGATGATATACTGAGGTTCTGATAGAGTTAATGTTTAACAACTTTAACATCCCCTGCATTAACTTAGACATAAAGTTTGTCCCTTGATCAGTAAAAATTTTTTTAGGTAATCCAACCCTTGAAAACCGCTCTAATAACTTAGTCGCTACCTGTTTGGCTGTAGCGACTTTTAAGGGAAATGCCTCCGGATAACGTGTGGCATAGTCAACCACAACTAAAATTCATTTGTAGCCTTTAGACCAGGGGTTCCCAACCACGGTCCTCAGGGCACACTAACAGTCCAGGTTTTAAGGATTACCATACTTGAGCACAGGTGACTTAATTAGTACCTCAGTTATTTTGATTTAACCATCTGTGCTCAACCATGGATATCACTAAAACCAGGACTGTTAGTGTGCCTTGAGGACCGAGGTTGGGAATCACTGCTTTAGACGGTGGTTCAATCGGACCCACTAAATCAACCGCTATTTTTTCAAAGGGGAGCCATACAATTAGGAGAGGAATCAGCAGGGCAGGAGACGGTCGGTTTACTGTTGTCTTTTGACTCTCTGAACAAGCAGAACAGAACCATGAGACCTCCGCATAAACACCTGGCCAATAGAACCAGGAGGTTATTCTCTCCACCGTCTTATCCCATCCCAAATGACCACCCCAAGGAAGTGCTTGGGCTACAATCAGAACCTGCTTTTTGAAAGGGCCCGGGACCACCAACTGTCGTATCACCTCCCTCATTTGTTTGTGCTTGTCTAGTCGATATAAAACCTCTTTAAGCAACACAAAATGGGGATATTTTACTTCTGTTACATGTGACAAGAGGACACCATCCACTGAAAGAACCTGTTCAAAGCAGGATCTTCCTGTTGGACCTTTCTTAAATCAGGTTGAGATGCAAGGGGAAGTGTTAAGACCTCTTCATTAATACTACTTAATTGAACCTCAGCATTATACCCCACACCATGAGGATTAGGCAGGCTGCTAGACACATCAGTGTTCCTAGACCTCTCAGCATTACCATGGACATGAGCATGCCTAGGCACATTAGTAATGACAGGTTCATCAGAATTATCAGATACATTGACATGAACAGGAACAACAGCATTTACAGGCACATTGCAAGCAGTAACATTATGGGAAAAGACCTTTTGTCCCAACAAAACATCACGAGCAAGCCAGTCTCTGTGAACTTATCTCCTTTGTTTCTTAGATTTAGTTTCCATGGTGGTCTCTTTAGGATCCTTGGCACAGGACCCACTGTATCCCACTTCTGACACCACAATGTAGCGGGTAAGTTCAGATGACCAATGGGAGACTGAGTTGATGCAAACAGGTAAGCTTTAAATTCCAGGCTTGAAAAGGCAGAGCAAGTGTAATGACTTCTTACATAAGGCAAACACAATTCAGGAACAATAATAAAGCTTACATGAGACAGCAGTTCAAACAAGCAGAGTATTCCCAGCACAGTCATAGTTCAGATTGTCCAGCATAGTGAGAGCTGCCAAAGGTGCAATCTCTCCCTCACATTTTCACTGAGTAACTAAACTTACCATGTTATTGTACCTTAGCTGGACTTAATTGAGGTAAGGGTGTGGTTCCTCCCTAGCTACAGGGAGGTTAACCCTTTCCTCAGAATGTGGGAGAGACCCACTCTGTCACACTCCCTTTATGTGCTCTTTAATTGTTTAAAAGCACTGTGTGTGGGGACATTTAAATAAATTACACAATCGTTCTTAGCTAACAAATCAAGATGAATATCTTTTGCAGTGACTGACAATGCTGCACGCCAAGTTAATCACACAGTAGTTAAATGGCAGAAGTTAAGGAATCGGCTAAGGCCCAGTTGGGAGAGAACCTGGTGTGGCTGGACTCCCCTTGTGCCTGTCTTGTACTACATTCTGCAGCATAAGAAGCTTCACAAGTCTCTGTTTCTCCCATTTTCCTGGAAGTAACATTTTTTCAGTTTACTTCCTAGAGGCTACATCTTTTAAGTCCTGAGATTTTCACACCATTGGCTCCCTAATCACTCAATATTTATATTTGGACAATGAGTAATGTCTAATGTTTGACATCCAAGTATGACTTGATTTCATGATTGTTTTCCTTATCAGCACCATTAATCCACAACATCACTCTGTAATTCCCTTTTGCATCTTAAAGTTACTTCTTGGCAAAGAAAATTGTTCTAGTAGAATCTTTTGAACGCGATGTTATTGTAAAGTGATAATTGGATTGTCTTAACATAATCTTTACATGTACTCCTCATCTGTGCAGAGCCAGGAACGGAACAGCGTGCTTATATCTGGTATATACTGTATCTGGAAAATTCCTTTTGCTGCAAGCTTTAGCTGGAGTAGAAATATCTAATTGAATGGAGAGACACACAAGCTGGCAGCGGCTTCAGACAATGCATTATTCAGTACCTTCAACATTGGTACAAAATGCTCTTCTCCCAAACTTTGCACTTTATTTATGATCATACTTACCTGTGTTGAATTACTGAGATATGTTTTTAAAACATCAATTAATGAATTACCAGGACTTTCCTCTACCTGAGCAGTGTCTATCTAATAGTCCAGTCACACAGGGCAACTAATCACGTGACTAATATTGCTGGGATATGATTCCCAAAGCTTTACACAGCTATCCGGTGAGCACCCTAACCCTACCCCTCCCCCCTAACCCTCTATAGTGGTGCCTAACCCTCCCTCAGTGGTGCCTAACCCTAACATCCCCCTGGTGGTGCCTAATCCTAACCCCCCTTCCCGTAGCCAAACCCTTCCCCTCCCCGAGGCTGTCTAACCCTAATCTCCCCCTGGGAGTCCCTAAACCACTTACCTTCGTTCGGGATGGCGGCTGTCTGGATTTTGGCGTTGGGCTAAAGATAGGTGTCGGGATTTTTACACCTCTCTTTAATCCCGAGTTGGGCTTTCGACGGCTGGCATTCCATATGCCCGTAAATTAACTACTTCGTCTTGTCAACATTCAGAATGCCCACAATTAGTATGTGGACACTAGTGCGCCGGCACCAGAAGATCAACAAGTGTAAATGCTACTTAAAATACTTCAGGAGTGTCAGCACTTCAATTGCATACATTATGGTTAATCACCATGATTACAGTTGTAGTGCCAGCATGCTATAAGTAGCATTTCAAACATGTCGATCTTCTGGTGCTGGCATTCCGAGGTCCACATAGTTCTAGTGGAGACTCTGAATGTCGACAAGCCAAGTACACACCCTGTCATATATGTATACAGATGGCATAAACAGACACAAATCTTGTTGCCTTTAACAGTGCAGCACTGAACTAGTGTGCCATAAAATTACCCCTAGTGTGTATGTGTGTGAGCATGTGGTAGGGAATATAGATTGTAAGCTCCACTGGGGCAGGGACGGATGTGAATGTTCGAATATTCTCTGTAAAGTGCTGTGGAATATATGTGCGCTATATAAATAACTGGTAATAATAATATTAGTGGCTTTGTGGAGTGGAGAGCTGTTCTATCTGAAGATGGAATAAACATTTTAAGGGAATGGTGGGCTGTTGTATATGATGATGGAATAACCATAATGATGACCTGGAGAGCTGTTGTATCTGATGGTGGAATAAGCATATTGGTTTCCTAGAGAGCTGTTTTATTTGATAATGGAATAAGCATATTGGTGGCCGGGAGAGTTAGTGACACCAGAATATCATATTTTTATTTATCACTATGTATATTTTTTATTGATGGACAAATATTTTACCATATTAACTAGCTGTTAGTAAATTAGTGGATGGTTGGCAACATTGACCCTAATTAGAGGCATATGGAGGTCTCAACTTGATGGATTTATAGACTACTCACCTAGAGACACTGGGGAAGATTTCTGAATATGGGTGCAAAGAGAAAGGTGCTATATAATAAAAATAATCAATCCGTAATATTAAGGAAATGAAAACAAACATCTCATTGGTCACAGTAATACCAGCTTATTCCCTGCACAAATCTGCCCCCTATCTTCTTTATACTAACTTCTTAAAGTACAGCACAGGGTTTCTCTTCAGATTATCAGCAGCACAGAACAATTCCTTATATTTTCTTACATATTTTGAGTGTATCGAAGATACATAGACATAGCATAGACAAAAATGTGTTTTTATTTTTCTTCCAGCCTGTTTATGGCTAATAGATGTCATGAAAATGTCTTGTAAATACATTTTTGGCATTGTGAATAGAATGACTCAGTCTTTGTACATGTTTGTCACTTAACCTTGCAGGCCTTGCTAATGCCAGACGCTTTATGGCACAGGGCAGCCTGCTAACCAGCCAGATAAATGGTGCTCCCTCTCTTATATATAGCACCAGACTATGTCATTTCTCTTGTGTGGGAAAGCAAAAAGGGTACAGTTAGTGTCACAGAGGTCTCTCTACTCCCAGAGTCATTTTCTATCAGTTCCAAACCTTTCTGTGTTGTCTCTATGTAATCCCATAAGCCAATGTTGTACAAAAATGTATCACTGTGAATATTGTGTATTCATTGCAAGTCATTATAAGATCTGAGGCATTCTGTAATGTAATACAAATCAAAATAAGGAAATAAAGCGTAGTTTCTAAGATGTCTGCCATGTAGCTTCCTGTTAGCAACCATTTTAAAATCATTAGGATGTTTTTCGATGAAAGTTACAATCTCTTCAGTTGGTGAATTATTTTATTTTTTTAGAATAGACTCTAATACGTAGGTTGGTAACCATTGTAAATATTTTTTCTGATAGTTTTATAAAAACATACTGACAGAATTCCTATGTCTGTTATGTTTCTACACTATTAATATCATTGGAAATTAGTTCTATTTTTACTTTCCTGGCCAAAAGTAGAAACAGATTATGGAGGAGAAGGTTAGAAAGAGATTTACAAGGCTACAGTGTGTTAATTTTTTTTATTTGCAGTCAGGACCGTAGAGAGCTGCCCTGGTACTTTAGGGGATGTGGCCTAATGTAAAGATGTGTGGCCACGCAGAAAGGGTGCCATGTGCTCCTCAGCCAGAGGCAAATCTAAGGGGGACGCAATCAGTGTGATCGCTTCCCCCTCCCATACACCCAGAGGAGACTGCTGGGGAGACACAGGCTGCTGCTGCTGATAGGTAGTAGGGGGAGGGCTCCTCTATTAAACCCAGGCCTTGGTAATTAGTACCCCCCACCCTTCCCACTTTCAGTGCCCCTGTTTGCAGTATAGAAAGTAACATCTGGGAATCGGCATATATTTACTGACTGCTATTTTTATTCTTATTGCATTTTCACTACATGCTTACGGACTATCAGTACATTAATTGTTGGTAACAAACCTTGGCAGATAATTTGCAAATTATAAGAATCACAGCTATTTAAACCATTTTACAGTATTAAAATTATTTTATTAATGATATTTTAACATTGCATGATATGAATAGATTATTCTCTTTTACCATCATAAATCCTGACAAAGGGGCCTATTCATCATCACCTAATTTTTACAAAAGCAGGTGAAAATGAACATTTTCACCTGCAATTGTAAAAATTAAGTTATCGGGCCTTTCCTCTGGAGGAATGTTCTGCTGTCCACATACTCTGACCCCGATAATTAACATAATGAATAGACCCCTCGGGCCCCCATAATTAACATAATGAATAGACCTCAAAGTAACATTAGTTCAGCCTACTAGTATTTACTTTTTATGTTAAATAAATTAAAACAATGGTATCATCTAAAGCTAAAGGAGTACATTTACTAAAGATCAGTTTTTGGTCTATTTGAAAGCCAACAGTTATCAGCAGGTATCAATGATTATCAACATCGGTTTGCAGTCTAAAATCATTTACTATGCATCTGTTTTGATTTTCATTTCAAAGTCGATGTCGATACCAGTTGGCTTTCAAACCCATATACCGACACAGAATGATAGCAAACCCTCCGTCAATCTGCTGCAGAGGTGAAGCACTATACAGATCACAATGATCTGTGCAGACTTCATTAGTGTAAAAACTTAAAGTAATGGTTAAAAATAAGGGGGAAAAGAGTGTGGTGTCTGTTGGAATTATGTGTGCAGGTGTTGATATTGCAGAGTTATATAGGCACACACGAGCCCAGTTACTTACTATTGTTATTTTTTTTGATAGATATAGCAGGTACAGCTGTACTTACTGTTACATGCACCCTGGTGATGGACGGAGCTTCCGCGTAGCAGAGTTCTAAAGAATGCACCAGCCGGAGAGTGTATGCTGTAAACAGATAGTGGTGCAGGGATGCTGGAACAGCTTTATAAGCATTTATTAACCAGGTTCTCCCTATAAGCTAAGTAGCAGACTTCTGTCTACCACCATGTTGCTTTACACAGTAAAACACAAGGCCCCCGCACATGCTCAGTAGTGATCAAGATGGACATATTGGAACAGGACATGAAGCCTTCCTGGAGGGACAGGAAGACTAGAGTCTGCAAACTTACTCTTTGAAGAGCCCCGCCACAAGTGACAAGGCCACTCCCAGGTACTCTCCCTAAAAATCCCTAAAAACCCAGCCAATCAGCATGTCTCCATTCCATGTGAGTCAAACCTCCCTCTCCCACTCCACAACTCCTAGTCTGAGCTTGCTGGGGCATTTGAACACTCCTCTATATTTTGATTTGTGAGGCCACCATTTTTTTGCAACAATTTTTTTGCATTTATTTTTTTGCAACAATCACATTTTTTTTTTTGCATCGATTTTTTTTGGATCATTTACGTCAGGTGCTTGCACAATATATGCATACGGGGATGAATGAAGGGAAATGAAACATATATATAATACCTTTTTTGCAAATATACTCTGATAGAAGGAAATGATCAGCTCTGATTCATTAATAGCGGAAGCTTCAAAATGTTTATTTATGCACTAATCTTCTTACAAGACAGTATTAACTATGATAATGCTTAAAATATTACTGCCTATTATTCTGCTTTGGTAACCTACAGTATGTTGTTGTTTTGTAACATTTATCATTGATAACCAACTCTATAGATTCTGTGACCAGACGAGATTTGGTCATTGTTACTGATTTATAAAAGAACGATGACATATGCATGCATGATATATTCGGCATTCTATGTTAAATGTATATTTGTTTATGTGCGTGATTATTAATATTGTTAGTATATACATTTTCATTTATATCGTAATTAAAAGTTAAGTTTTATATATTTTTCTTTTGGGAGTACCTGAACACCCATATAGCTACTGCATACCTATTATTCTCTTATTACGTATATTATTTAACTATGCTGTGACTATTCAAGTGTGCCCCCTACCAGGAGTCCTTTGTGATCCTTTTCCTCTCTTGGATACTTTTTCAAGTCAGAGTATGTATGTACTTGAATGCAGGGAAAGGAAGGGTTGATTAATAGTAAATTTAATTTAATTGTTTGATTCCGAAGCAAATTTATGAGGGAAGAGGGGAGGCATTTACTAAACATATTTTACTCATTCACATCAGTCCGTGCCCCAGTGGAGCTCCTTGGTGGTTCCGATTTTTTTTTAAAGAATCAAAGGGGCATACAGAAGATGCAGAGGATGTCAAAGGGGGCAGAGGATGTCAAAGTCTGGTACTAAACATGTCTTATCATTGTGCTTCTGGGATTATGGGGTCTAGGGGTCTATTTACTAAGCAGTGTTAGGAGACAGAGTGAAAAGTGATAAGTCTGTGATAAGGTGCCAGCCAATCAGCTCCCAACTGCGATCTCACAGGTTGTGTTTGAAAAATGACAGTTGGGAGCTGATTGGCTGGCACCTTATCACTTTTCACTCTGTCTCCTAACACTACTTAGTAACTAGACCCCTGTGTATGAGAAGGCTGGGAAGGGAGGAGGGAGAACATCTCCATATACCATCACAAAATAGCCTCTCCATTTGGTGCTTGAGTTGCATCTGACTAAACATGGCTGTTATGATCAAGAAAAGCCAAGCCCACCAGGTTGGTATCTAAATATCAAGGTTGAAAAATGGTATACGTGTTTTTTGCAAGTATGCCTATCTTGCTGTGGTGTTAGTTGAAATAAATACAGTATGAAACAAAAAAAAAAAAGGAAGCATCAGAGAAGCGGCACAGAAGCACAGCAGTTTAAAAAAATATATGACATCTATGAAACATTTGCCACATAGCAGTGGCAGACAGGATGGCAGATTAATAAACTATAACATTAAAATGTCAGACAGCAATGCCCCAAACAGCACATAATGCAAAGAGGTGCAAGATGGAATTATCCCTGGGCCCTTCCACCCAACCTTATTTTGTATATAGTAAAGAGGACATGCACAGTTTACCATACCAATCACTTCAGCGACAGGGACTGCCAATTGTGGCTGAAGCGATTGGTTTGTTTGGACCCCCACAAAACAAGCTACCAACGGGCAGCTGACATTGCTGGCTATGATCTCTCCGTGCGCAAACAGGCTTTACAGAGACAAGATGTTGTCGCCATCATCATCTGATTCCTCACCCTCATCAGTGTGTATATATCTTCACACAATATTAATTCGTCCCCACTGGAATCCGAATCCCCATTACAGCCTCAGGTGCCTCTGTAATTTTTGGGTGTAATTGGCGGTAAAGGTCTTCCTTGTGCAATTTGTAGTTCATTTTGATGAACATCATCTTTTCCACATTTTGAGGAAGTAGCCTCCTACGCCGATCGCTGAAGATTCCCGTCTGTGTTGAGAAAAATTTTTCTGAATACACACTGGAGGGTGGGCAGCTCAAGTAAAGCAAAGCCAGTTTGTGCAATGGCCCCAAATCGCCTTTTTTTTCCTGCCAGTAGTGAAGCTATTTTGCAATGACGTCCCTAAGTTTTTCTAAGAGGTTGTCATCAGTATGCCTTTTAGTGAAACCGGTGATACACAGAGTAGCCTGCCTTTGATTGAGCTGCTGTTTCTTAGATGCTGCTGCTGGTGCTGAAGGCAATACACCCACTCAGTGGGCTGTTGCAGTCATGTAATCTTGCGTTTGTCCTGTTCCACTTGTCCACATATCTGTGGTTAAGTGGATAGTGGGAACAACGGCATTTTGGAGGACACTACATTTTGTTAACGTCCCTGTACAGACTGGTAAATGGGGACACAGGACTTCAATTAACTGTCTAAAACTGCACTAATGGCAGGTAACGGACACACATCTAATACCAGCATAGATGTTATGGCGTCAGTGATCCACTGTACATCTGAGTGACTGCTGTCATACTTGCTCTCCCTTGCAAAGGACTGTTTAGCAGTCAATTGTTTTTTAGTACTACTATAGTAGTCTTCCTGGTCCGCTTCTGGGATGAAGACCCATTCCCAGCAGCAGCAGGCGTAGTGCTAAAAGATTCTTCTGAGGAATCCAGGATAGGGGAGGGCTGAGTTAGCCCTATCAAATTGGATGCAGGACTACTTCCAATCATGATTGAGGATATTTTTGATGAATGTGTTGGTGTTGAAGATGCTGGACTGCTTGTTGTTACTTTTTTTGCCAAAGTTTCTGAATTTTGCAAACACTTTTGATGGATGCACTGTAGATGACGTAACAGGGAGGAGGTTCCTAGATGGTTAGGGTCCCTACCTCTACTTACTCTGGCATGACAACGGGTACAGATGGCTTGACAAGTGTTGTCCGGATTTGGGCAGCAATGATTCCACACATAAGAAGTGGATTTTTTTATTTTATGCCCAGGCATGACAATGGGCTTTTCCTTATCATGGGCAACAATTGTTTCCACTGGGGCCTGATATACACAAACAACATCCTCATCAAAAACATCCTTATTAGCATCAACTACACAAATATCCTCCTCATCCTGGTGCACTTCCACATAAGCATCATCAATTTCTATGTCAGCATGTTGACTTGTGCTGCTCATCCCCACATTTTCAGAGGATGCACAAGTGGTGGAAGGAGGCTCATCTTCAAGTACATTATTGGAAAGGTCAGGCTCACACATGGCACCTGCTTAGACTCTCCTCAGGAATTTGTGACATTTTTGGCACACAGTTGGTTCCTGTGCCTTAACGATTTTAATTATTTTTTAAACATCTACAGGGAGAAGGGCTTACATCATCATAAGAGGCAGAACCATTAGTCATAAATAAAGGCCAAGGCCTTAGCATTTCCTTGCCACTTCGTGTGGTGAAAGGCATATTGACAATTTTATGTCTTTCTGCAGCTAACTTTCCCTTTGATATTTTTTCTTTACCACTATAAAAGATTGGTTCTTGATTTTAGATGCCCTGACTTAAGCCCTGTATGCTCTTGGGCACCGGCTTTAGTAGATTATGTAGACGGACTAGTATCATCATGACTGTTAGCTCTGGCAACAGCTCCAGCACTAGTATGTGGTTCCTGCTCTCCACTGAACTGATCGTTCTCCATATCAACAAACACGAATGAAGTGGGGTACAGCACACACATCAATTTGTACCAATTTTAAATATTACACTGTGGTATCAATGACCTACAGTGTCACAATATTTTTTATGAAAAAGAAAAGAATAACACAGTGTGCTATCACTTAGTGTCGCAATATTTTTTATGAATAAGAAAAGAATAACACACTGTGCTACCACTTTCAGTGTCACAATATTTTTTATGAATAAGAAAAGAATAATACTGTGCTACAACTTAGTGTCACAAGATTTTTTAAGAGTAAAACACTGCGCTAGCACTTAGTGTCACAAGATTTTTTATGAATTAGAAAAAAATAACACACTGCGCTACCACTTAGTGTCACAATATTATTATGAATACACTGCGCTACCACTTACAGTGATTCACAATACGTGTTCAATATTACACTGCGTTTCCACTTACAGTGTCAAAATATGTTTTATGAATACACTGTGCTACAACTTACAGTATCAAAATACATTTTGAATATTGCACTGTTTCCACTTACAGTGTCTCAATAATTTTTATGAATACACTGCGCTATCCCTTACAGTGTCACAATGCGTGTTGAATATTACACTGCATTTCCACTTAGTTTCACAATATGTGTATTACACTGTGGTGTCACAATACATGTATGAATATTACACTACTCTACGACTATTACACTGCGGTCTGATCGGCAGTGACACAGTAAAAAAATATATATATTACACTGGGGTACAGCACAAAGAAAAATTATATTATTTAGCTTTTATGAGCTTTTATTTTTTTTTAAACTGGGCACCGTTGGATGGACAGAGCACCCCTGGATGGATACAGCAGCCCCTAGCCCTGGATGGACACAGCAGCCCCTGCCCTGGATGGACACAGCAGCCCCTGATTTGGATGGACACAGCAACCCCTGGATAAACACAGCAGCCACTGCCCCTGGATAGACACAGCAGCCCTTGGATGGACACAGCAGCCCCTGGATGGATACAGCAGCCACTGCTCCTGGATGTACACAGCAGCCCCTGTCCTGGATGGACACAGCAGCCCCTGGATGGACACAGCAGCCACTGACCCTTGAATGACACAGCAGCCCCTGGATGGACACAGCAGCCCCTGCCCTGGACAGACACAGCACACCTGGACAGGCACAGCACCTCTGGATAGACACAGCACCACTGGACAGACACAGCACGTCTGCTCACTTCACTCTCCACCGCAGGAGTGAAATGGTGCCGATGACAGGGTACCTTTATAGTATCTAAAACCCGCGAGAATCCGACAGCGGGAGGATGGCATTTTGCCTCGTTTTGGGATCCGTGTGAGGTGGGAAAACCCGAGCTAGACTCGGATCTCGGCCCGCTCATCTCTAGTGGACATACATTTAGTTTTGCATTAAATACCGGCTACTTTTGCATGTAGCCCACAAATTCTGGACAACATAATTTTTACACTGCAATTTAGATTTGAGTTTGGACACATCTAAATCTCTCTGCACATGATATATCTGCCCCACCTGCAGTGCAGCATAGTTTTTCCATGGTGCACAGTTACTTGCTCTTTTTTATTTGGTCTTTATATTTTTTAAGCGTTTGTTGCTTTCATTTATTTTATTAAAGTTATAATATTTTATTACACTTTTTTGTATTCATATTTCCATATGATCATTGATATACTGTATGTGCCACAATTTGCTGAGATTTACACCTGGACCAAAGAACTTGTTGGATACCGTCAGTCACTGAGAACCAAAGGAAAAACTACTTACTGTAGCATTTACAACTAGTAATATTCGTATCAATTATGACCACTCCTTGCAACTATATAACTATAATTGCTACACCACATGGGTGTAATTAATTTAAGTTGTTCTGATTATTTAAATGCATCAGCACCAATCAAAATACATTGTAAGCTTATTGTGAATTCATGTGGCCAAATATGGTAAACTATTATGTTTAATCCGTCATTCGTAGTCTCATCCCCTCTGTGTCTTCCCAGCTCTAGTCGTCAATCTCCTCTACAACCTCAATCCCATGTGTGACTATCCAGCCTCATGCCTCCCCCTATGGGATCTATTCATGAAAGCTTGGAGAGAGATACAATTGTAAGAGATAAAGCACCAACCAATCTGCTCCTAACTGTCATTTGTCAAACACACCCCGTAAAGTGACAGTTAGGAGCTGATTGGTTGGTACATTATATCTCACAATTTTATCTTTCTCCAAGCTTTCATGAATAGACCCATATGTCTGTTCAGTATCATGCCCCACCTATGTTTCTCCAGCCTCATGCCTCCCGAGTCGCTAGCTATTCTGACCCCCTGTATCCTTCCAGCCTGTGCCCTATGTATCTCTCTAGACTTATGCCCCCCCCTCCCCTCTGTCTTTCCAGCCTCATGTCACAGCTGTCTCACCAGCATCATGTCACACCTATGTTTTTCAGCCTCATGGAGGCAGTGGCGTAACTACTGCCCCCGCAGCCCCCGTGGTGGCTTGGAGGCGCCAGTTATACCACTGCAACTGTGAGCGCTGACCTCTGAAGTGATCGGAGGCTAAGGAAGCCTCCGATCACTTCAGAGGCCAGCGTTACCAATAATGCATTGCGCGGGTGATGTCATGACGTCACCCGTGCAGTGAGGAACCTTAGCAGCCGCGTCTGCTGGATCAATTGATCCAGTCAGCGCGAGAGTCGGGAGAGACAGCCCGGATGACAGCTGCAACCTGCACAGAGTCAGGTAAGTAGGGGGGGAACAACTACAGGGCACACTAATTGAAGGGGCACAGCTACAAGGGACAGTGGGCACTACTTGAAGGGGCACAACTACCGAGGCACTACTTGAAGGGGCACTAATTGAAGGGGCACAACTACAAGGGGCAATACTTTAAGGGACACAGCTACAGGGGGCACTGTATAAGGGGCACAACTACAGAGGGCATTACTTGAGGGGCACAACTACAGGGACACTACTTGAAGGGGCACAGTACAGGGGCACTACTTGAAGGGGCACAATTACAGGGGCCACTACTTGAAGGGGCACAATTACAGGGGGCACTACTTGAAGGGGCACAATTACAGGGGGCACTACTTGAAGGGGCACAATTACAGGGGCACTACTTGAAGGGGCACAACTACAGGGGCAATACGTTAAGGGGCACAACTACAGGGGCCAAGCTACAGAGGGCACTGCCTATGGGCACAACTACAGGGGGCCCTGGATAATGGGTACTACTATAGGGGGTATTGCATAAGGGGCACTATTACAGGGGGCATTGCATACGAGGCACAATTACAGGGGGCACTACTTGCAGGGGCACAATTACAGGGGCACTACTTGAAGGGGTACAACTACAGGGGCAATACTTTAAGGGGCACAGTTACGGGGGCACTGCATATGGGCACAGCTACAGGGGGCACTACTTTAAGGGGCACAACTACAGGGGGCCCTGGATAATGGGTACTATTACAGGGGGCATTGCATATGGGGCACAACTACAGGGGGCACTGTATAAGGGGCACTAATGTAATAGGTTAAAAACTATGTTCCCAATAATCTGGTTCTACACGGACATAAAAACTGTGCAACCTGTCTTGAGCTGAGGTGACAGACTGGCAGGAGTGGAGAGGAGGGTTGATGAAGTAGATCTGTCAGGGTGGGATGTAATGGGCATTATTGTGTGGCATAAAGTGTAATGGGCATTACTGTGTGCACAATGTGCTATTAGGGGCATTATTGTGTGGCATTATGCGTTATAAGGGGAATAATGTATAAGGGGCATTACTGTGTGGCATAATGTGTTATGTGGCATAATGTGAAATAGAGGCATTACGGCATGGCATAATTTGTTATAAGGGCATTACTGTGTGGCCTGTATAAGGTGCATTGCTGTGTGGCATAATGTGTTGTAAGGGGTATTACGGTGTGGCATAATGTGTTGTAAGGGGTATTACAGTGTGGCATAATTGTGTTATTGGGGCATTACTTGGTGTGTCATAATGTGTAAGGCACATAACTGTACCATGAACATACAACCGCACACCTTAAACGTCGTCTTTGGGTGTGTTTGTTTTTGGGGCGCGGGGGAGGCGCCTGAAACTTTTTTGGCATGGGGGAGCAAAATTTATAGTTACGCCACTGCATGGAGGTTGTGCTTAATCAGGGGTGGTGACAGCTCCATGTGTTGATAGTGCAGGCAGTGCTGCTGTGTCCGTGAAGGGGGGCAGGCCTATAGTATGGATTTCAATATATTATTGGGTACCCTGTGACTGATAGTGGTAATCCCATATTTTCCTATTTTGGTAATTATACTACAAATTGCACTGTGATACACTTTGTGAGGCCAGGAGCTACTGTGATTTGGCATTTACCTATCTGACACCTGCTTTACCTCTACTTTTTTTTAACTCTGAAAGGCTGAAGAGGGTTTGAGAACTGGTATTTGATTAGTTGAAGGACTTAAGATGAAGCCCAGCTTTATTTATTTTTTATTTGAGGATGACCTATGGGAAAGGAGACATTTATCACACAAGAAAAGGAAGTAAAAGAATATCAACAAGATGTTACACATACTTGTCTACCCTCCCGATTCGGACGGCAAGCCTCCGGCCCCCTCTGTGGTTACAATAGAATCCCCTGCAGCGGGGGGCGGTGATGTGATTCATGCTGAATCGCATAATTTTGGCCCCATCCCCTGCTTCACAATGCCGGTCATCTTGGCATTGTGTAGCAGGGGCGGGGTCAAAGTTACGTGATTGCGTGGCCACGCCCCTGCTCCACTCCTCAATGCTGGTCACGGCCACCTGCGATGACGATTTGGCTGAACCCCTCCCGGAAGGGGCAGCCAGAAAGTCGGCAACCCTGATGTTATGCCGCCTTTCCATCTGACTGCTATAGGCAAAGGAGATCCAAAATTATAGAGATCCCTGTGTAATTTCCATACAGCTGAGGAATACAGATGTGTCCACATACTGTACATCTATCCTCCATTTGCTACAAATCACACCACACATAACGCGGGAGCTCCGTGTGCCTCGGTACCGCCGAGCGCCACCCATGTGTCTTTTTATCTTCAAATGCATCTCATTCGCACAGTCATGTGAATAGGTTGCACAGTCATGTTATTAGGACGCACAAGCAGCGTCTGCTGATTAAAATGATATGCAGCATGTCTATGTTATCTGTGCATCTGCGGGAGTATCTGCATGTGAAATGTTACATTACAGTGTCAGCAGCTGTTACAATGTAACAGCATTTCGCATGCAGATTAGAGATAAGTGGGTTCAGATCTCAGAGATCCAAACCCGCCCGAACATCGGGGATCTGAGTCAGATCCGAGCTGGCTCGGGGTTTTCCCGCCTGGCTCGGATCTGAAAACGAGGCAAAACATCATCATCCCACTGTTTGATTCTCGCAGGTTTTGGATTCTATAAAAGGTCCCTTGATTGCCACCATTTTTCATTCCGGCTGTGGAGCGTGCACAGGGAGGGAGCTGGGATCTGTTGCTGACGTTGACCATAGGGGCTGGCTGGCTACTGTTGTCAATATAGGGGCTGGCTGGCTGCTGTTGTCCATATAGGGGCTGGTTGTTGTCCTGTCCATAAGGGCTGGCTGTTGTGTAGAGGGGCAAGCTATTGTTTTTTTGTGTGCATTTTAGCCACACCTGTCACTGTCATCGGCATAGCTGCGCAGGAGTGCTGTGCTGCTGTCTGTCAATGGCTGCTGCCCCCAAAAAATAAAGAAAACAACCATTTTTTTCATGTGCGTGTTAGCCACACCTGTCATCGGCATAGGTTTGCAGGGGTGCTGTGCTGCCTATGTCGTTTATCAAGAGGCTGCAGCCTCTTTCGGGTGCTCCCCCTCACTACAGTGCCACCTAAAAAGTAATGAATTAATCAATCAATTAATCAATGTTTTTTTTTTTCTGTATGTGTGTATGCGTTAGCCATGGCATCACAAATGCCTCTGCTGAGATTTGCATAAACATTTTCAAAGGTGAAAATAGAGGATATGGTTTAAAAAATGGAATAAAGCCGCTAAAACTAGGTTCTCTGATTATAGTGTCCCTACTCCCTACCCATGGCCCCTCTACCTGAATTTCATTGAGTCAGATGGGCAACTCCATGCAACCATATTCCAGAGTGCAGTTGTTCTTCCTGTAGCCCAGGTCAAAAGATGTGTAGGAGGTGTGGTGATGATATGGTCTAAAATGGAGCTCACATCCACTAAAGTGGACAATGAATGCCCAATCTAACTGGGAGCACAGCTGTAATTTATACACAACACAGGTTGGGATGACGATATAGGCTTGGGTGATGGTATAATCTGGGCTGATGTATACATCATCTTCTTCAGACAATATTAATTTGTCCCCACTGGAATCCACCATTACAGGTGCCTCTGTAATTTTTGCACGTAATTGACGGTAAAGGTCTTTCTCGTAGAATTTGTAGTTCATTTTGATGGACATCATCTTTTCCACAATTTGGGGAAGTAGTCTCAGGCCAATCACTGACAAGGTTCCCGGCTGTGCTGAAAACTCTTTCTTAGCGAGTACACTCTGGAAGGGTGGACAGCTCAGGTAAAGCAAAGACAGTTAATGTTGCCCATAGCAAGTGGCAACATGAACACTTTTCATTTTTAGAAACTTAAATATATCCCCAAATTGCCTCTTTTTCCTGCCAGTAGTTATTTACATGTATCTCTTTCTCTTCAGATTTGTGTCCGTTGGGAAGAAAAACAATGTCTTCATCCCTTCTGGGATGAAAATCCACTCCCAGCAAGCAGGCATGGTGCTCAAGAATTCCCAAGATAGACACAACGTAAGACTTAAACCTTAAATCTGAAATGTTGCATTTAATGCTCTGTTCCATTTGTTCACATATCTGATCTGGTTAAGTGAACGGTGGGAACAACGGCAGTTTGAAAGCCACTAACTAAAGGTGCATACACACAGTACGATCTGTACCACCAACGACTTGAAAAATATCTTTCAAAGGTATCTTTCAGTGAGTCATCCTGCCACATCTCTGAACAGGGAAAATTTATGATATCGTCCAAGTTGGCCTGCATGCATGGACGATGAAAGATACCTTCCATGGTCGTTGGTCGATTGCTCACTGCCTAAAAATGAACAATATGAATGACATACCATTCAACGATATAATTATTGTTCATATCATTGAGAAAACTTGGCCCATGTGTATGCAGCATTACTCTATTTTTTTTAATGTCCCTATACAGGTTGGGAAATGCCTTTACTTCTGCTAATCCAAAGGATTATTTAAATCAATTGTTTTTGGAAGCACTCTTCTTGGTCCCCTTCTGGGATGAAAATCCACTCCTAGCCACAGAAGCAGTCGCAGGATTCTCAAGAAAGACACAATGTAAGGCCTAAATCATGGGTAGCAAACCTTGGTCCTCGAGAGCTACTAACAGTTCATGTTTTCCAGACCACTTAGCTGGTGCACAGGTGTATTCATTGCTCACCAATATATTTGGAAAGATCCATAGGTGGAGGGAATTATTACAGTTATTATTCTGTGAGGAGACCTGAAAAACATGCACTGTTGGTAGCTCTCAGGGTTGGCTACTCCTGCCTTAAATCATAGATCTTACGCTTGAGGCCACTAACTAATGCTGTTTTTTTTAATGTCCCTGTACAGGTTGGGAAATGCTTTTTCATGTGGAAAGCACTACTAGAAGTCTTCCTGGTCCCCTTCCGGGATGAGAAAATCCACTCCCAGTAGCAGCCATGCTCAAGGATTATTCTTTGGCAAGGACTCCCCTCCCCTTCTCCCTCATTAATTTTCTTCGGAATCAAACAATTAAATAAAATTTACTACCAATCAACCCTTCCTGTCCCTGCCCTGCCTTAAACTACATACATACTCCAACTCCCTCAGGCCTCTCTTGAATAATAAAAGTGTTTCCTGATGTGCCATGTTTGAAGTTGAACTGCCACGTGTTTGTGCCGCCCACTGCTGCCACTTAGCTTAGTTAGCCAGCTAGCTTTGTGTATATTTTGGGCCTAAACTGGATGAAAACAATATAGTGAGCTGTGAGGTGGTCAAAATTGACTGGAAATTAGTGGAAATAAATGTTAGTGAGGTTAATAATACTGTAGGAACAAAAAAAGGCCCATTTTATGTGATTTTAGCTGTTTTTATGATTTTTTAAGAAAAATTCCAGATCCAAAACCAAAACCGAAAAACAAAACATGGAGGTAAGGTTTTGGCAAAACCAATCCAGACCCAAAACCAGGGGAGATCCAGATCCAAAACCAAAACCAAAACACGGGGGTCAGTGCACATCTGTAATGCAGATACACCCGCAGACGCACAGGGAACATACTGTAGGCATGCTGCATATCATTTTAATCAAAAGAAGCTGCTTGTGTGTAACATAACTGTGCGGATAAGATGCATTTGAAGGTAAAAAGGCGCACGGAGGACTCTCTGCACTACTGAGATACACCACGGCATGGTACGATTAGAAGGGCTGTTTAGCATGCAAGGAGGCTAAATGTATGAGAGCACATATGTACTTTATGATACTGCTATTTGAAATAGCTACCAGCAACAATAAAGTACAGTGTTAACAACAATGAACTGAAGGACTGAGGAAGGCTCTTTTGTAACTGAAATGTAGTACACCGGTGACTAAAATGGAGGGCGATTCAAATCAGTGTGATGCTGAATAGCCCCAGGAAGAAGTTCCTGGGGCTATTAAATTGACCGAGCTGTAAACTCCCGACTAGAGGATTTCTGCTTGCACACTCCTGAGGTGCGAGCAGAAATACAACTAAACCAGGGCTGCAATGCTGCTTCCCAGCGTAGCGCATGTGCTAACAGTTTTGCGACTGGCCCTTAAGTTGGAGAATGCCTGGATCCCTCTTTGCATCCCCAGAACTTCTTCCCATAGGAAGGAGCGGGGATCCGAGAACAAGCGCTGTTTGAAGATGGTGCTTGTTCTCAACAACAAACTCCGGAGTTTGCTGTATACCAAAGGGGTCCTATCGGACCCCTGATGATGAATGGCCCGGTAACTTAAATATGCGGAAACTAGCATTTCCGCATGGTTACCGGGCCATTTATCGTTTGATGAAAGGCTCGACAAATCCCGGGGGCCAAGTCGCAATGGGTACCAGATTTTGCTGCCTGGCTACTAGGTTTTGCAGTGAGGGAGGAAGTAGATCCTCATCAGCTCTGGCGGAGATTCGTGCCTATAGTATTGCGGTGTTCATATCATGCACAGGAGTGCATGTGCTGAGTGTCGCCTGTGGTGACTGCTGTGTTTCTGTCCGTCCCGGCCTGCACTGACAACTCCTCTCCATCCTGGCCTGCTCTGATCCCTGCTGTCTGTCCCAGTCTACGCTGATCCTTCTATCTCCAGCTGCATAGAGCTCTCCGATAGTAGGGTCTATGGTGTTACCACGAGGGGAGGGGGGTTTTGTTGTACTTTCTGGCACCTTTGTTTTATATGAAATGTGGTCCGTTATTACTGGAGGGTGGGGGGTGGAGCAGAGGAGCTGTGCAGAGCAGTGAAGGGGCCTCCATTTTACTGTATCCATTCAACTGTGACCATTTTGTGGACTAGTATAGTGTGTATAACAGTTGTATAACACACAGAGCTGTGCTCCTCACTCACTTCTGTAATATTTTGGGGGGGACGATGGTCTGGCTCCTACAGTTTCATCCTATCTCCTAGATTTTAGAAACATTTGTTTGATGAATAGGCCCCCTGGTTTGATGAATAGGATCCCTGGTCTTGATAGTCTTGTACTAATTACTGTTAGCTTAATGTATGAAATAAGATATTCATAGTATTGGTCCCATAGCTTTCTGTTTTTCTAATCCAGCTGCATGAGGTGATCTCCAGATCAATTTATTTTGAGACTCAATGCTTTTCTTTTACTGTTAGTCAGTGATAAATTCCCAATAATATTTTATTGAAATAAAAAACAGAGACATAACATTTGCAGAGCCAATAAAATGTGCCTTTTGATTGATAAAAACAGTACTGTACAATACTTATAGTAAGAGCACGGACTGCCTTTAAAAAAATAAAAATAAAAACATAAAGTTGCATTTTCTCACAAAAAGCTAAGGATTCTGGAAATAAAGTACAAAATGGCCCACAAGGAAGTTTTTGTTTTCACTTCCTGTTCACAGGAAACAAGAAAGTAGAGAATTAGACATCAGTTCATGAACCTGACAGGTCCCAGCACCAAAATATGGTTTATGTGACAAGTTTGTCAAACATCATAATCATCAGTGTCTGGTAAACAACGGCCAATATTAGTAATAACGTCTGACAAGTACCCTGTGAATCTTCATGGGTTTGACCTCAGTATAAAATCTTGTACACCATAAACCCTATCTCAACTACTCTTATATGTGTCTGGCTGAGCATTTCTTTTTTCCTCATCTATTTTTAGTAATTACTGGTGGGGTTTTTCTCTCATAAAGTATTTCTCTGGCCATGAAGTCATATTTATTTTGCTGAGCAGACCTCAGCTGTTGGCCTCTGAGTTCCAGAAGACTGATTGAGGGTCGTGACCTCCACCCTCATTTATGACTTCCGCTGTGTAGAGGCTTTTTCCGCCTTTTCACTTTTTTTCTTGTACATTCAACTCTCCCTGAGCTTTGCTGAGTCAATTCATTATTTTAATGCCAAAGTGCTAATAGAGTGGCCAAGAAACAGTTTTGGGTATGTAGGCCTCATCCTGCCAAGATAGATCAAGATGATACTAGGTGATGTCACTGAGAAGTAAAATTAAAATGAGATTGAAGCTATGTAAGAGTAAAATAAATAAAGATGTTTTTGGTGTTATTTTCCCACACATATTTTTTTTTGTATTTTCCCACCATCTCTCAGATGTTTTTGTCAACTATATATTTTTGAATGAAATTGTAGTTGGATCATCCAGGAGCAAGGAGGGCTTCAGAGGCATGCCCACCACACCAGAGGACCTGCTGAATCAAGTGATAGCCAGACCTCAGGTAAGTAACATTTGTGTTATACCAGCTACCATCCCGCTCCTTTAGCTTGTATTTACACAGCATTACCCTTTACATTTAAAATATAAGCTCTAACATGAAGGACCTTTTCTATATTCTCATCTCTACCCTTTCTCTGTTAGGGTGAGATACTCTCTCCTCAAAAATGCAGTCAAACCCCTGAAAATGCAGTTTTCGGAGGTTTGACCGCAATCGTCATATGCATCAAGCTCCGAAAAACGAAAGTTTCCAGAGCTTGTTCCCGATACGTAATGGATGGTATTGCCAAATAGAAGCCTATTAGGCTCCCAGTGTTCCCTGCGACACACGCATGCGCTGGCTGACTGTCGCACATGCGTAATAGGACTCCCTGGGACTCCCTGGGTCATGGACCCGGAAATCCTCACATTGCAAAGGACAGCTCTTATAGGAAGAGCTATCCTTTGAGGTTTTAATCGCAAATTTTCATGCATATAGGGTTAATAAACGCCTCTATGCATTTGATCAGTGGCGGGATGCATTGCTTTCAAAATGCCATGCTTGATACATCCAGCCCTTAACCCTATACCATATCACCTTATTCTGTTATGAATGATTTTTTTTTTGTATGATTTGATGTGCCCACTGTCCGGTGCTGAGTTTTGGAATTGGACTGTTTTGATAGATGAAGGTTTCAGGCACAAGAAGAGACATATACACAAAACCACCAGAGCGCTAGTGGATCAATATGTTGATAAACGAGTACACCTGCTGCACTTCATAGAGGATCATTTGCACAAAAATCCTACAAAGCAAAAGACTAAAACAAAATATATGTGAAAGTGCTGGTTTAAATATATATCGTAGACCGCAATTTGTACTCTTGTAAAAGCTTGAAAAAGTCCAGAAAGCTGTACGAATCGCGTTGCTGTGTGCCTTTGGGCCTTTATTTATCCATTATTGGCTGTGTGTCTTTGGACATAATTTATCTATTATTGTGAGTTCATTACTTTTATTGCACCAATTCCTGGCAGACTTAATTCTGGCTTGTATTTACAGTCCTTGCAATAGTGGCAAGCAGGTGAGGCTGTGAGAGCCGGCTCACTCCCTGGATACGAAGGACCGCTTTTTCATTGCACTCCGCTCACTCCAGAACCTGAATAGTGCCGTACCAACTA
Source organism: Taudactylus pleione (assembly GCA_031769625.1). Classification (NCBI taxonomy): domain Eukaryota; kingdom Metazoa; phylum Chordata; class Amphibia; order Anura; family Myobatrachidae; genus Taudactylus; species Taudactylus pleione. The sequence goes on from JAUIMM010000012.1 coordinate 8,544,704, forward strand.
GCTGACAATTGGAAACCAGCGGCGTGCGGTGGGACTGGCCAGGAGCGACAGTGACTGTGAGTACCAGCTACTGGCCACCCCGGATCCTTGCTCTGTGATACACAGATTAGCCCACGGACATCTTAATATTGGGCTAGTTGCCAACAAGGAAAGAGGGACAAATCTATAGGCATTTGGGATCCGTTTTTCAACATATAAGGATCTTTGCTACACTCGATACAGATTTATATTATTGGAACTTTCATCTCCTCTGGCTAATTGCTAGTTGGTGTCTTCAACTAGCAAACCTTCTAGTGTAACAACTGAATGAGGCCAATTGTATCAACACTGGCATTTTGCTATACTGAATCTTAAAGAGTGTATCTATTTGTATGATCACTTGAATATCCAATGTTATTTGGTTTATAATTATATACCGATATATATATTTTTAGTGACGTATAATTTTTCATATGTTGTAAATATGTGTTTTCTATTTATTAAATATGCACATTATTGCTGAGTACTGATTGCGGTGTATGATATATATTTAAACCAGTGCATTCACAAGAAGAGACATAGCTAGAGGGAGAAGTGTACTCACACTAAAGTTCCATGGAGGTGGAACACCCACATTCCTCCAGCCCTAGGACTTTCAAAACAAGAGCTAATTAGAGGGAAGCCCGGGTAGAGGTAAGTGAATAGCCAAGCACACACATTCTTTAAAAAAAAAGAGAGAGCAGATGGCAAAGCAGACCAAGGTCCTGGACAAGATACAAATGGTATGGTGGTAGAGCAAGAGACAAATCAGGGCAGGTAGAGACATGAAGTCAGAAACAAGCCATGACAAGGGAGCAGAGAGAGTAGTGTAGGCAGGACCGAGCCAGTGCCAGTACGTAGGTTCCAAAAGTAAAGGCAGACTGTTGTGAAGCTGGAACATAGGCACAGATGACAATAAACTACTAAAGTAGGATGGTGCTCATAGAAGACAATTATTTCAGAGATCAGAAGGTTTTCTGTGGAGGGAAATACCTGGCTGGACTAAACAGGAGCAAGCTGAGGAACTCCGCCAAACAAAAAAAGGCAAAAGAGCTTGACCAAGAACTGAGAAGATATTCTACACAGAACTTGCAACCAGGCATGCTCGCAGACTTAATAAAGGGAACATACAGATAGTTATCTATCATATTACAGTCTATTACAGAAGCCTTTAAGGGATGTCTGTATATCTATTTTAGTCTTGTATGCTAGAAAGATGAACTAAAAAGATATTGCAGGAAACGGAGGCCTCAAGATGCTCATTTCTTGCTGAAAGGTTTCTAAGGTTTAGTGGGTTGTTACTGCTGGAACAGCTGGTAGCTATATCTGTTTGCAGACTGTTTCAATTTGTGTGATTGTCTTTTACTGGTGGCGGTTTTGTTTTCTTTCATATGCAGCACAAGAGATGTAGTTAATATGCTGCAGCCATGCAAAATGCCGATGTCACTATCCCGAAGGGCATTAGGATACCGGCGTCGGCATCCGGAATTCCAAACGAAGGACCCGGATAAGTATGAGACTTAGCCCAGGAATGGGGGGGTTAGGTTTAGGGACCCCCGGGGGGGAATTAGGGTTTCGGCACCCCCCCGGGAGGGTTAAGCTGTGGGGAGGGGGGTAGGCACCACCAGGGGGAAGTTAGGGTTAGGCACCCCCCGGGAGGGTTAGGTTTAGGGTGCGGAAAGAGGGGTTAGGGTTAGGCACCCCCCAGGGAGGTTACGATTAGGCACCACTAAGGGAGGGTTGGGGGGGAGTGGAGGAATAGAGTACTTACCTGCCCCTGTCGGGATGTTAATTTATCGGGCTTCCGGCGTCTGGATTTGTACTGCCGGCTATTGAGTCGCCGGTATTTCTTACCCAACCCACAGCACAGGTCTCATGTCTTTTATGCACTCTCCGGTTATCTGGGTGTTGGAGTCATTCTTACTTTTTGACTGGCGCTAGCTGCTTTAAATAGAAGCCTTTGGATGAAGTACCTTGCTGGATAAAGCATTAATTTGCTGTATCCTGCTCCGTCTGACTTTCCTGATCCCTGCTTATGACTCTGATTTTGTATTGATAGCTTCCTGGCTGAACTTCTACCTTGTGACCCCAATTCTGCACTAAACACTGCCTGCAACAACTGCTGCTTTATTACCCAGATTCTGCAGTGAACACCATCTGCACTGACTTCTGCTTTTCCCATTGCTTGTTACCACCAGCTGCTGTACGACATGTTGCATACATCATTGCTGGACAGTGCTGAGGCATTTCTGTACTCTACTACTGAACTGTGTATGCTGGTAACACTTGACACTACATCCTTCATAAACCATTCTGGTACCTTGGAGTGATACTTGCAGGTTTGACATTTATTTCTTCTAGTCCTGTCGTCTTCATCCCACTCTATCTACCAACCTCTGAGTCCACAACAAACTTACCATAGTGATTGCTAGACGGGCACGGATGCAAGACAATAGGACCAGCCACATCATTGGACAACCAGAGTCCACTGTGAATGGCTGTGTGTACTGTTGACAATCTTTTATATGGCTCATAGATCCCTCTTTACAATGCTGATTGGGCTGAGGCCCTGATTCAGAGCCAGACGCTCTGACCAGAGCGCTCGCTCTGAATCAGGGCCGTCCTAGTTAAATTTGGAGCGGCCTTTTGGACGCTCGCATAGCTGTGGGTTACCACTCACAGCTTATGCGAGCGTCCATGATGATGGTCGCGATGGTCAAGACCATCGCGGCCATCGGGCTTGCGACGAGACCCTGCGGTAGGGTCTCTCTGCCGCAAGCCCTGGAGTGATTTTGGCTCTATCAGAGCTAAAATCACTCCCACTGACATCACTAGTGATGTCAGTGGGGCCGGACCCAGACAGTAGGCGTTCCCATGGGAACGCCTCCGTCTGGCAGCCACGCCCCCGGCACGCCCACCAAAGGGGGCGTGCTGTCACTCACCATTGACAGCACGCCCCCTTTGGTGCGAGACCCGGAGCGACAGCTTGGCTGTCGCTATCTGGGTCTCGCGCATGCGCACGATGGAGCTCCCTCCGTCGTGCGCATGCGCATTTGGGTACCATCGACCCGCTTGCAAGCGTCCTGCACTCGCGAGCGGGTCTGAATGAGACCCTGAGTTCACCAAGTAGTGATTGCAGCTTAGGCCCGTATTCAATTTGAGGCGAAAAGCCGTAATCAGCTAAAAAGTTTAGCCGATGATGTCATTCCACCAGGCGGAAACGTATCGCCATATTCAATTTGAAAGACTTTCCGCCTAGGCGGAAAGTCAATACAATGTAATAGGCAGAAAAGTTTCGCCTATGAATAGCAGAAGGAAAAAAGTGCAGAATTGGGGTTTTGGGGTGCAACGTTGCGGGAACCCCTGTGCAGCCTTCAGATAGTCCCCCAAAGGTAAACTGCATCAAAAAATTAATGTTGGGGGACAAAGTTCAAAACTAGCGAACTAGACTCCAGGGGGGTCCCCAAGTATGCCCCAAGTGTTTTTTTCATTGCAGGTGCTTGCGGCAGGTGGATTTTTCACGATTTTTTAAAGTTAACTTTATCAACTTTTAAATATGCTGGCCCCCATTTTTAAGTACCCCAAATTTGCTGGGATAAGTTATTTTCTGCAAAAAAAACACCTTAATACTATTCTTCACCACTTGTACAAAAATGCTATTTAGCAGCTATTGAGCCCGTTTAAAAACACCAAATACCTTCAGCAAGTCAAATCTGGGTTAACCATAGCTAACCCCCATGTTAGAGCATCTTTTGGGGGGTGTCAGGCTGATTTCCCCAAATCTGACATGACTTTCCGCTTATTTAAGTTTCACCGGGTCCCATTTTCGCGTACTTGAATACCGCAATACTTTTCCGCCTGGCGAAATGACGTCATCGGCGAAACTTTGACAACATGTTTATATAAGCCCACACTTTACTTGTACAGGGCTGTTGAATAAATATTTTATTTAAATATTAGATAATTGCAATAATTGCACCCTCCCTGCAGACAAGAATTTGGGTGATTTATATGAAAAACAAATTACATTTATTATTAAATTCACTGCATATAAAGTACTGATGCCATGGATGGAACTCAAATGTAATCAAAAGGAAACGTACATTTCAGACTAATGATTTATTGTATTAAATAATGGGCGTTGTTATGACTTTTGTGAACTATTTCCAAGATTCCACATAAATAAGGGAATGCTGCACAGATTACATCCTATTTTCCACTACATTTGATTTGCACCAACTGCAGAGCTGTACAAATGCCAGTCACAAATATTTTGTAAGTATTTTCACCTTTTAGTGGAAGTGCAACATATGGCAGTTTAAGGATTCTTGCCTTACAGGAACATTCCTTGGTATGATGAGTACTGTACAGTGGGCCTACAATACAGGCGTTGTTTCATATAGTCATACATGTCTACCCTCCCGGTTTTCGCGGGAGACTCACGATTTTTCGGGTAACCCCCCGCACCCCCGGAAGGGTAGGCGTTTCTTCCACATTCTGCCCACTTCCTACTGAAGGGGGCAGAATTAGGAGAATTTCCGCTGTGATCACGGGTGTCCGTGCAGGGGGGGCGGGGCTTAAAGATGTGGTTTGCGTCATTTGGCTCCGCCCACTATTTAAATTTAAACCAATCGCGGGCATTTTACCGCTACGTGGCAGGGCTTAATGATGCAAATTGTCAGGCCCCGCCTCCATCGCCGCCCACTTGCCTCTCCTCCCCAGGCTTTCTCCCGGGGAAGAGACAGCAAAGGTAGGCAACTGTGCATATAGTATATACTGTAGCAGCAAAACTTTGGGTACTCATTTTTACTACAGTATTACTATTCTGAGATTGAAATAAATATGGCAGAATCTGGTGGTGCAAGTGCAAAAGCATTTTCTCATTGCTATTGTGCCTAAGGTCCTTCAAGGGATTTCTATTTTCATTGCAGCCTATCGCCCTACTCCTATGAGCAACTGGTTTTGTGGTAATGGTAGTAGATGTCCTCTAACATGTGATTTTCCATATCCCAGCCAGATATTACATCTTTTGGAGACATTGGGCAAAATTTTCTAAGCAGTGTGTTCTAAACCCCGGCGGTTTGGTGGCGGTTCGACAGCGTGTTCTAAACCCAGGAGTTTGGCGGCGGTGGCTTTGCAGTGGTATTGCTATCCACAGATTTACTAAGGCCAAAATCATTGCTAAACCACAGTCAATACAAATTTTAGAATAGCATAGAACAGGGCTGCCATTTAGAAACTGCCGCCAAACCAGGGGCTAACGCAGGATTTTTAGGGGGGTTTCCGTTTCATATATATATATATATATATATATATATATATATATATATAGTAAGACATACGCAACACACACACAAAACATACACACATACACAACATACACACACAACACACACACACACAAAACATACACACAACAAACACACACACACAATATACATACACATAGCATACTTACACACAACCTTGTTGCCAGGCTGCTGCTGCTTGGGTGGCCGTGATGATCCTCCCCTTTCCCTGGGACTCCTATATCTCACACACATACATCCCAAACACTGTCCCCTCCTTCCTCCCCAGGACTACAATGTCACACACACATACATACATCACACACATACAACACACACACATACAACACACATACCACCTACCCTGGCCAACACTAACAAGAGTGACCTGACCTGATTCTTCAGCATTTGAGCCACTCAGTGCCGTGCCGCCTTCCCGCGCCGCGCCTAACTGCTCCTCCATCCCTCGTCAGCACTGTGGGAGAGGTCACTGGAGAGACAAGTGGGAGCCGGGGGAGGCGGAAGCAGGAGCCGGTGGAGGCAGAGCGCACAGAAGGGTTGTGGATAGATCCCCTTCCGTAGATGTACCTACGGAAAGGGGATCTATAAACAACCTTCCCAGCAGTCAGGACTAAGCCGGGTGCGCCGCTGATATACATCACAGCGGGCGCCCGGCAAATACATATTGCAGCAGCTGCCGGGTCTGGCTGTCTGTAAAAAATACAATTTTTTTGGGCCGGGGGGGGGGTTTCTGGGTACTCAGAAACCCCCCCTGCGTGCGCTAGTGCAAACCGCCACCAAACCGCCGGGGTTTAGAACCACCGCTTAGCAAATTTTGCCCATTGAGTTTGCCTCCTGATGTGTTTTGTTGTTTTTCATGTACAATATGCAGCCTAACGTGGTTGTTCTCATTGCAGCAAAACATGAAGCTAATAGCAATATCATGAAGTGTCTGGTTGGCTTGTATGGTATACAATCGGGAAGCCTGCTGCCGGATTTCCCACAGCCGGCTTCCCGACTGCTTTATCCCGGCGTGGGATAAATGACCGGCATCTATATCTAGACGCCGGTCATTTCCCCGATGCCGGGGAGACCGGCGCCAGGCATCCCGATCAAAGGGATGCCGGGTGCCGCGAGCGAACAGCCGCAGGGGGGAGGGTTAGGTTTAGGGCACCCAGGAGGGACTTAGGGTTAGGCACCCCCACGGGAGGTTTAGGGTTAGGCTAGGGGGAGGGAGGGTTAGGCACCCCCGGGGGGGACTTAGGTTTAGGCAGCGGGGAAGGGGGGGTTAGGGTTAGGCACTTAGAGGGGGGATTAGGGTTAGGCGCATGGGGGGGAGGTTAGGGTTAGGCACCCCTGAGGGTTAGGGGGTTAGGTTAGTTTATACTTACCTTAGTGACGATCGGGATTTCCAGCGCTGTCGAGCTTCCGCTGCCGGGAACCCTGGTTTTGTCGGCCAGGCGCTGCCGGGAATCGAACCGCCGGCTGCATTTTATACCGATTCTGCTTGTATACATAGGCTTGCCATAATATCCCTTTAATCTGGGACACCTATGATTTACACAATTTCTATGACTGATTAAAACCAGGTGAAAATCCAGGCTTGAATTTACCCAGCCACAGATTCTGCGTAATTCATTGGTGTCCCAGATTAAAGGGATATTACGGCAAGCCTACGTATACACATTAATAGTATGCACTTCTAATATCTTTAGCGGCCTTGGGATTGCCTGATGCTGAATGAGAAAGTAAAGTATTAGTAGAGTAGCAGTAGCGGAATGTGCAGCGGGATAACACTGGATGGAATGAGTGTTGTGCACTCTGAAGGCATGATTCAGAAATGGCCGGAATTGCAGAGCCGCACACAAGTGGTTGTGCAATTCCGTCCATCTAAAATGCTAATGCAGCAGGAGGTGTCTGTAGGAAACAAACACCTCCTTGCTGCATCTGTGATCCTAGCGCTGTGGCCAAGGTCGCAGCCTGGAATTGCTCCTTTGGCCAGGCTGTGGGAAGCTGAAGCTTACTGCAGCCTGACTGGGTTCTGGTCACTTGTGAAGACATGAAATCTGCATCCACTTATGCAGACCCTGGCCTCGTCCCTCCTGGGAAAAACGTGTTTGTTTCCGGGAATGGTGGCCAGCCAAGCCCTTGCGCCGCCACCCAAACGCTGCAGCATGTCAATCATGTGCGGCTTGGTGGGTCTGCGAGCGAGATTGCAGGACCCGTTCTCCACATTCGCAGAACGGGTACTGCACATGCACAGACCCCAAAACAAACATACTGTAGGAGACTGTCAGATTAGCGTACATCTTTGGATCATGCTCTCACCTCCTAAGTAGTAGACACTACACAGTTGTTTGGTGCTGGAGACGGTTAGCCCACATGTGGTACATCTTAACCAGGTCTTAGGTTTATTGGACCAGGTAGAACAATAAGTAGCAAATGACACAGGGAAATAACAGGTGTATAAACAATAGTACCGTTGCAGCCTAGAGCGTTAGTGTATTGCTGGGTGTTGTAGTGCACCGGGCACCTGGGTGGTACACATCCCAATGTCAAGTAGCAATCTGCCCCTCTAATATAGCAATGGTGATACATTGTAGTTGCAAGCTTCTAGTAGGCACTGCAGGGCTGCTGCCATAGAAGAGTCTTAGATGTGCGCCCATTAGCAGAGAATGCCAGGGAGGCCAGACGCACAAACAAGGCATGCATGCGCAGTACCGAATGTCCAGGGTCAGGACTCCTGTTGAGCTCCGACAGGACCTACAGACCACTGTCTCAGTTACCTGTTTGGCACTATGAATGGAGGTAGCACAGGAGCACTCATCATCCGATCCAACAGTAAGCACATGGTGCAGGACACCAAGATCTGCTGATATATGTAATATGCAATAGATAATAAGTAAGACTAACGGAGGGTACAGATGAGCCTGGAGTAGCTTAAACCAGGAGGCTGAGGGCTGGCTTGGGTGGTGATCACATGCAGTTCAGTTAACTTATCAGACAGCTAGGGGTGTGGTTTTCGCAAAGCTTTGGATTGCAGACTTTAGGCCTCTTTCCTGAAGAAAATGTTCCCGCCCACCCTTTCCTAGTGCTTTGTTTGTTGATAGCTATTGCTTTTGGCGTGAAAGTACGGCTAACCATCAGCCCGTGTGCAGTTGGTGCATTGGGTGAGTTGAAGGTTTGTGCTTAGTACCCTAGTGATTGGTTTTTGCATCCACTGGGCGGATACCGCCCACAATGCATTGTTTGCTTGTTTAGTGTGCATTGTTGGGCTGCACTGTTTACAGGCCATCCTTTCTTGCCACCATACAATCTTAAATCCGTTGACGAAGGACTATTAAAAGTACCTAGAATCTCACGGAATTCGTCTGGGGGTCGAGCTTTCAGTTTTGTGGCTTCAACCTTATGGAACTCACTTCCCCGCACAGTTCGAGAGGCCTCCACTCTAGAATCCTTCAAAAATAGACTCAAGACTCACCTATTCACCCAAGCATTTCACTAATGTCCCTTGTTTAAGCTTATTTTGTACTGTAAATGTAAAGCACTTTGAGTCCTTTAGGAGAAAAGCGCTATATAAATAAAATACTTATTATTATTATTATTATTATTATTATTATTAATAATAATAAAAATAAATTTCTTTAAATAAATAGCTGACTTTTTAATTCCATTTTATTGTCTCTGTGTGTTTATTTCTTAGATACGTTTGGTTATGTATGATGAGCACACTCCCAGGACACACCTCAGCTGTTACTAGGTTTATACATTCTTCAGCTGGGGCCCTGGCAGTATCTCATTCATAGTGACAAATCCCAACTGCATGCTTGTGACCTGTTTATAGGGGGCACAAGCGTTGTATAAAAACATGGGGCCCATAAGGAAAGAAACTTGTCTGCTTGCAATTATAAAATAGACCTTAAAAATCATGTTGATATTGTTCTACACCGTATATCAGAGGCTTTTTTTATGATATAGCTACATCTCAAAACTGTGTACCAAGAGCAGGCCTAAGAATATATTATTGAGAAAGAAGCACTAGATATATCTCATCTAAAAAACTAGAGATGAGCGGGACCGGTTCTCAGAGAACCGGACCCACCCGAATTTCAGGGATTCAGGATCTCCCTGCCTGCCCCGGATCTCTCTCCGAGGCAAAACCTTGCGAACCCGCTGTCGGATTGCAAGGTTTTGCATTGAGTGGCCTTAACGCTTATTAGCTGAGAGAGCCGTCTGTTACAGCTCTCAGCCAATCAGCGTTAAGCCCACAGGAAGTTAGGTTTTAGGAAGATGCTGCCCATGTCTGCACTGCCGGCACCCCCCGCTGCCGACACCGCTGGCACCCCATGCTGCCGACCCCCACTGGCAGCATCGCCCACTGCCGTCACCCCTGCTGCCGACACTGCTGGCACTCTGCATTGAGGACATCACTGGCACCCATGCACTGCCGACACCATCAGGACCCCCACACTGAGGACACCGCTGGTACTCCCACTCTGCCGACACCGCCTGTACCCTGCACTGTGGACATTGCCAGCACCCTTGCACTGCTGTCCCACGTACTGAGGACACCGTCAGCGACCCCACACTGCCGACACTGCTGGCACTCCCACACTGAGGACACCACCGGTACCCCTGCACTGCCAACACTGTCAGCACACATGCACTGAGGACACCGCTGGCACTTCCGCTTACCCGACACCCTGCACTGAGGACACTGCCAGCACCCCTGCACTGCTGCCCCACGTACTGAGGACACCATCAGCGACCCCACACTGCTGACACTGCCGGCACTCCCACACTGAGGACACCACCGGCACCCCTGCACTGCCGACACTGTCAGCACACATGCACTGAGGACACCGCTGGCACCCCTGCTTTGACGAGACCACCGGCATCCTGCACTAAGGACACTGCCAGCACCCCCAAAGTCGTCAGTGACCCCGCAATGCCGCTATTTTCACACCGAGGGCATCCCCGCACAGCCGACACTGTCAGCACTCTTGCACTGAGGACACTGCTGGCACCCCCGTTCTGTCAACACTGCCGGCACTATACACTCGGGACACTGCCAAGACCCCACTCTGCCAACACTGACGGCACTTCCGCATTGATGATACCACTGGCACTCTCGCATTGAGGAAACCGCCAGCACCCCGCACTGCCGACACTGCTGTCACAGTAAGTGCACTATTGGTGTATCCAACCCACTCTGTATAACACACTGTATCTGTATTGGAACTTGGAAGCTGAACTGCCACATGTTAGTGCCGCCCACTGCTGTCGCTTAGCTTAGTCAGCCAACTGGCTGGATGTTACCTTTTGGCCCTAAACTAGATGAAAACATCAATATTGTGAGGTGGTCAAAATTGATTGGAAATGACTGGAAATAAATGTTAATGAGGTTAATAATACAGTATGAACAAAACAGGCCAAATTATGTGATTTTAGCTGTTTTTATCATTTTTTTTAGAAAAAATACAGATCCAAAACAAAAAAACAAAACACGCAAGGGCGGCTTTGGCAAAACTAATCCAGATCCAAAACAAGAGGAGATACAGATCCAAAACCAAAACATGGGGGTCGGTGCACATTTCTACAAAAAACTACTTGTGTCTATTTTTGCTCATGAGTTTTAACTTGGTTTCCATGGTGTCTAATATTTTTAAGTATTTTGGTAGATGGCATCATTTCTAAAACTTGTGTGGAATGACACTTTCAAGCTCAGGAGCCACCAGGTGTCTTAACAGATGTATCATATAGTCTCTGGAACTCTTTTATACAATACTATATGGAATTAGGCTATGCACTAGAATATGGCATAATTATAATAAATATTTATCAGAAGTTTAGGGTTAGACTTTTTCTCTTTATGTTTTGATTAGAAAACAAAAAAATCTAACAGAAGTCATTAGTCTTAAAAACAAAGGCTTATCTCCTTTATCTCATATTTAGGTACATTTTTCAATGTTTCCTTTTTGCTATTGTATAAGTGAATATACAAAAAGTACCTTATCTGAGTAATCCCATTCTGTTAGCTAGTAAAAGGGAAAAAACATACTGTATGTTAGTTTGTGTATATGAAATTTTCCCTGTTCTTAACTACTGTACGAAGAAGGGGAGAGTCCACCCCTGGTCTAATGGCTAGTGCAGAGGTTCCCAAATACGATCCTAAAGGCTCCCCAACAGTTCAGGTTTCATATACATATCCATGGTTGAGCACAGGTGGTTGAATCAAATTGGCTGAGGTACTAATTAAGTCACCTGTGCTCAACCATGGATATCTCTAAAACCTGAACTGTTGGGGAGCCTTGAGGACCGCATTTCTGGGCTAGTGTACAAAATAATAATAATAATAATAATAATAATAATAATAATAATTTTATTTATATAGCGCTTTTCTCCTAAAGGACTCAAAGTGCTTTACATTTACAGTACAAAATACAAAATAAGCTTAAATAAGGGACATTAGTGAAATGCTTGGGTGAAGAGGTAAGTCTTGAGACTATTTTTGAAGGATTCTAGAGTGGAGGCCTCTCGAACTGTGCGGGGAAGTGAGTTCCAGAAGGGTGAGTTCCAAAAACTGAAAGCTCGACCCCCAGACAAATTCCGTGAGATTCTAGGTACTGTTAATAGTACTTTGTCAACAAATCGCAGTAATCGAGAGGGACGGTAAGGAATCAGAAGCTGCTTCAGGTACCCTGGGCCATGGTCATGTAGGGCTTTGTAAGTTAGTAAGCCAATCTTGAAAACAATTCGCCATCTGACAGGCAGCAAGTGAAGGGAGTAGAGAATGGGTGTTATGTGGCTGGAACGTGACTGGTTGGTTAATAGCCTGGCATTTGCATTTTGTACCATCTGCAAGCGGTGCAATTCTTTTGTTGGGAGACCGAGGTAGAGGGCGTTGCAGTAGTCTAGGCGTGATGATATAAATGCATGTATGACTTTAGGCAGCTCTTCTGAGGGAATTGAGTGCTTGATTCTGGCAATGTTCCTCAGATGAAAGAATGAGGATTTGATTGTGGCTATTACCTGATGTTTAAGTGTCAAGCCACTATCCAGGACAACACCAAGATTCCGCACAAGTTTAGTGTTTTGTAATTCTGAACCCCCAAGCGTAAGTGGTGTTGGTTGGCTATGCTGTAGCCCTGTCCTATGACCTATCATAAGGACCTCTGTTTTATTAGGGTTCAGTCGCAGCCAACTGGCACTCATCCACTCCTGAAGCTCAGCTAGGCAGCCATTTAGGGTTGTTATTGGGTCCTTTGTACCTGGAGCAAAGGACAGGTACAGTTGTGTATCATCTGCATAGCAGTGGTAGACCAGGCCATGGCATCTGATTATTTCACCCAATGGTAGCATGTATACTGCAAAAAGCATGGGAGATAGTATAGAACACAGTGGGACACTGCATGGAAGTGGCACTGGCGATGAAGAGTTTACTCCAGAAGAAACTCTCTGTGACCTGCCAGTGAGAAATGATTTGAACCAGCTAAGGACTGTGCCATCCAGTCCACAGAAAATTTTCAGGCGCTCAATTAGAATCCCATGGTCCACAGTATCAAATGCTGCTGAGAGATCCAGAAGGATTAAGATTGAACAATCACCTCTGTCTCTTGCCATCAGAAGATCATTAAGCACACATACCAGGGCTGTTTCACTGCTATGTCTTCTCCTGAATCCTGACTGGAATGGATCATAAATCTCATGCATAGATAGGTGGGTTTCCAGTTGCATTGCCACCACTTTCTCAATAAACTTTCCTAGAAAAGGAAGGTTTGATACTGGTCTATAGTTGTTCATGGAGTCTGGGTCTAAATTAGGTTTTTTAAGAAGTGGTCTAACAATTGCTTCCTTTAGTGGTTTCTGGAAAAATGGCTGTTTGCAAAGAGCATTGAACTATTTTTGCAATTACAGGGCCAATAATGTCTATACACCCTATGAGAAGCTTGGTTGAGGCAGGGTCCAGATCACAGGTGGTGGGTCATAACATTCTGATAATTTTAGCAATGTCTTTTACATCTATTATATCAAAGCTGTTCCAGGGAGACAGGTGGCTTACCTTGGCAGGCTTGGTAGTTTGGCACTCCTTTGATGGCACTGTGGGGATTCTAGCCCGGATGGAGGATACTTTATCTGCAAAGAATTTTGCAAACTCATTGCATCTTGACTGGGAGAGGGATACATCATGCTGCAGGCTTGCTGGTTTGCAAAGCATCTCCACTGTACGAAAAAGCTGAGCTGGCCTATTGTTTGCTGTCTTGATCTCATTTGAAATGAACTCTGTTTTCTTACGGTTGATTGTTGATTGATATTCTCTAATATGTTTGATTAGTGTTAACTTATCCTCTACCAGGTTCGTCTTCCTCCATCGTCTTTCAAGTCTACGCCCCCTTTTCTTGAGTTCACCAACACTATTGTCAAACCAAGGGGCTTGACGGTGTGGTATGAGGGGTCGTATAAGCACAGGGGCAATAATATCCATTGCAGCTGTCACATCCCTGTTATAGTAATGAACAAGGGAACAAGGCTCTTCACAGGTCCCCATTACTGCAGAAAGATCCAGGTTTGCTGCAAGAGCATGGGGAGTCATGCCCCTCCTTGGATGATACCTTTTCAACTCCATGGGTAAAGTTCTATTTTGAGGGGTTGTGACTGAGAAGTGAATTGAGTGGTGGTCTGACCACGTGACTGGATTATATTTAGGTCAGAGACATCTAATCCAATCTGGAAGACAAGATCAAGAGTGTGACCACTTATATGTGTAGCAGAAGGAATGACTTGTGTGAGGCCCAGAGCATTCATTGTGCACAGGAGATCATGGCCAAGGTGTGAGGGCTCATCATCAACCCATGCATTGAAATCCCCAAGGATCAGCCATCTTTGATGCTCCAGAACTAGTCCAGCAACAATATCTGCAAATTCTTGTAGAAATATCTTTCCATCGCCAGGGGGGCGATAAATGAGAAGTACTCTGAATTCTAATTCTGTAGAACTCCGAGCAGCGATGCACTCAAATGAGTGAGCAATTTCCATTGGGTGGACCCTAAGTTTAAGTTCTTTTTTAAAGCAGATGGCCACTCCCCCACCCCTACGGTTAAGTCTTGGGTTGTGAATGACAAAATAATTTGTAGGAACTGCAGCTTCCAAGATAGGTGCTGCATTTTCATCTAGCCAAGTCTCTGTAATACAGGCAAGATCTGTAGTTTCAGTAAGGTCAGCAATTGTGGCAGTCTTGTTTCTTTGAGATCTGGCATTACAAAGGACAGACCTGATTGGGCATACCAGAGGGCCTGTAGTTTTCTTTATATTGAGTGTAGGGGCTCTGGAGATGTCAGTCACAGAGCGAGAGTTTTAATTATCTGTTCTTCCAAGCACAGGGCGGTTTGATAGGTACCACTTCTATTTGTCTCCTATATGAAACTGGTGAACCTGAAGGCAAGGAACTTACATGGTTACAGCGGATAGGAGATTTTCATCCTCGCTTCCCACGACTGCCCCATTGTGCTTTTTTGAAAATGCCAAGGGATTTAAGAATTGAAGCCTGTGCTGGATCGATAGGAACTGCTGCTCGTGGTGGGTGGAGTGAAAGAATAAAGCTGGAGGTGTAAAAATACATTGGGTCATCGATGAGAGAGCACGAATTGCATTTGATGATGAGGGAAGATTAAGCAGTTTTTTATTTTTCTGTTTTCTCAACTCTGTGTGTGATCCAGAAGTTATAATGGAATTTATGAACAGACTAATTTAATTTGGCTATTGTACAAAAGGTATATTTTGAATAAGGAGTATCTAAATAAACTAACTTATCTTTTCAGTTGATGATTTAGAGTCACACAAATTATTCCAGGGCAAAGCAGGCTTGCATAGAGGTGTTAGAAGCCATTCCTATTGTATAGGTGTGAAAATCCCAGTGTGAGGCTCCTTTTTGAAGTGGATATTCTGTGCAAGGGTAAAGATAACATGTCTCCAGGGGAAAAAAAAAATTGGATCCTGTGTTTTAAATGACCAGACTTCCAGATTTCAGAGACTGGGGATATTGTATTTTAGATTATTAATGCAAGAAATCAGAGTTATTTGCTGAGCAGAGAACAGAGGTGAATGATTTCTTAGGAGGGAACTGGAGCCAAAGATAACTTGTATTCCACAGTACCTTGCTCTGGGGTGTCCACTGCAGAGGTAATGCCAGTCTGAGTTCTAGTGGAGAAGGCAGAGGTTTCAATCCAATCCAATGAGAATCTCAGTGCAGGAATGCAATCCATTGATTTTGGAGAGATGTCCATGTAGTGCAGTACAAGATAAAGGTAAGTCCTTGGATATTTCTTGTGCTTCTGATGTCACTTTTGTAGAATTTAAGCTGTTTTACGGAGATGTTCAGGAGCATGTGAAAGGTGAGGCAGCCATCTTGGGCGCCTGTATAATAGACCTAGTCCAATAATAATAGACCCAAGTCCAGTCAAGCAGCTAGTGTACAAGGCAGAGCCTAGTCTGGTGGCTAGTGTACAAAACACTGTAGAACACAGACTAGTCGCTAACATACAGAACCCTGATCCAGTTGTCACAACTTCCTTACTCGTCGTGTGTATCATTTCTGCTAGGAAATCTCCAAGTACTGTCATTAAAAATTTTAAATCATAATTGATACTCAAAGTTGCTAGAAGCAATCTGCTGCTTGCATAGGGGACTCCCACAGAAACTCATAGTACGTAATGTAGGCAGATAAACAGTGAAGAGTACCCACAGATGATGACATCAGATATAATTTTACTCAACAAAAAGTCTCTGCTTGGATTATTGTAGTGGTTAACTTTCCATTATGTGGCTGTAATTGGATAAAACCACACACAGTGAAGTCTGTCTGCTACAAGCTCAGGTCCAAGAAAGATCACATTTTTGTGCAAATAACCAGTTTTTGGAATGTTTACATCTACAGTGTGTTCTGTGATAAGGGTTTAAAACAGCTGTGTAATGAGGACCTCCTGTTCCTAACCTCTCACCTCCCAAGGTAATTTACAAATATTGTCTGGGTCTTTTGCTTCAAGTAACAAATATTAGGAGTAATAAAATAATTCTCTAGATCCTATGCAGGGATATCTGAGGGGGCTGAGAGCTAAAATTAAACTGTATTAAACCACAACTGTTATTGCAAGATATGTATATACATGGCATTAATAGTGTATAGTTAGCAGACTCCAGACCAAAGATAACTTGGTTTCCTGTAGTTTATTCCTAGACGGTTCTGTATATTGTATAAATGTTAATTTTTTTACATTTTAGAAAGACAGTGTTTTATGAATGTGGTGAGTATTGTGTAAATGGATGGAAAATGTTGGGCTAATAAGGGAGGTATACTGTATATGGTATTTACCAACATAAGTGCAAACCATTACATTATAGCTGTGTGCAAATGTAAACTATAATATCTCCTATGGCTAAAATGCCTCCCAGGGCCTACATAATACCCATATGGCTCCACATTTTTACCATAAACAATAACAATAGCTCCACTGTATGTTTAATGTCATATGAAGCTCTGTAATGCCTATATTAGGGATGAGCGGGTTCGGATTTCTGAAATCTGAACCCCTACGAGCCCCCCCGATCTGAGTCGTATCCGAGTCAGGCTCAACTTTTCCCGCCTGACTCGGATCTGAAATCGAGGCAAAACGTCATCATCATCCCACCTTCTGGATCTCGCGGTTTTTGGATTCTATAAAAGCCCCCCGCGTCGGCGCCATTTCTCACTCCGGCTGTCTACAGTGAAGAGGGAGGGTGGGAGCTAGGGCTGGCTGGGCTGTGTTGTGCTGCTGTTGTCCATAGTGGCTGTGTCCACTCAGTCCATAGGGGCTGACTGGGCTGTGTTGTGCTGCTGTCATAGGGGCTGGCTGGGCTGTGTTGTGCTGCTGTCATAGGGGCTGGCTGGGCTGTGTTGTGCTGCTGTCATAGGGGCTGGCTGGGCTGTGTTGTGCAGTCAGTTGTCCATAGGGGCTGTGTCCACTCCAAAGTCTATAGGGGCTGGCTGGACTGTGTTGTGCAGTGTCCCATAAAGGCTGTGGTCCTAGAGGGGTGCTGTAGTGTTGTCCAGGGGGTGATCTGTGCATCAGGGGTGCTCCCCCAAAGTGCACTGCAAAATATATATATTTTTTTTCTGTTTGTGAATTATGTGCACAGTAGCCGCACGTGCATCAACAAAGTAGTGCCAAGCGTGCGCCTGTGTCATAAATCAAGGGCCGGCTGGCTTGTCCGTTAAAGGGTGCTGTAACCCCCAAAGAGCACTCCAAAAAAATAAAAAATAATTTTCTGTGTTTGTGAATTGTGTGCACTGTGGCTGCAAGGGCATCAACAAAGGAGCAGTGCCCAGCGTATGCCTGTGTCCCATAAGTAAAGGGCCGGCTGGCTAGTCCATTAAAGGGTGCTGTAACCCCCAAAGTGCACTCCAAACAAAATAAAAAAATATTTTCTGTGTTTGTGAATTGTGTGCACTGTGGCTGCACGTGCATCAACAAAGGAGCAGCGCCAAGCGTGCGCCTGTGTCCCATAAGTAAAGGGCTGGCTGGCTCATATCTTAAAGGGTGGTGTAAGCCCCCAAAGTGCACTCCAAACAAAAAATAAAATTTTCTTCTGTGTTTATGAATTGTGTGCACTGTACGTGCATCCTCAAAGCAGCAGCGCCAAACGTGCATCTGTCTGTTAAAGAGTTGTGTAACCCCCCAAAGTGCGCTCCACAAAAAATATAAAAAATTCTTCTTTTTTTTTCTCTTTGTGAATTGTGTGGGCTGTAGCCGCACTGCATCCTCAAAGCAGCAGCGACAAGCGTGCGTCTGTCTGTTAAAGGGTGGTGTAACCCACAAAGTGCGCTCCAACAAAAATAAAATAATCTTCTTTTTTTCTGTGTTTGTTTGTGAAATGTATGCGCAGTAGCCGCAACTGCATCCTCAAAGCAGCAGCGACAAGCGTGCGTCTGTCTGTTAAAGGGTGGTGTAACCCCCAAAGTGCGCTCCAACAAAAATAAAATATTTTTTTTTTCTGTGTTTGTGTGTGAAATGTATGCGCAGTAGCCACACCTGCATCCTCAAAGCAGCAGCGACAAGTGTGCGTCTGTCTGTTAAAGGGTGGTGTAACCCCCAAAGTGCACTCCACAAAAAATAAAAAATTCTTATTTTTTTTCTCTTTGTGAATTGTGTTGGCTGTAGCCGCACCTGCATCCTCAAAGCAGCAGCGCCAAGTGTGTGTCTGTCTGTTAAAGGGTGGTGTAACCCCCAAAGTGCACTCCAACAAAAATAAAACAAATAAAACATTTCTTCTGTGTTTGTGAATTGTGTGCACTGTACGTGCATCAACAAAGGAGCAGCGCCAAGCGTGCACCTGTGTCCCATAAGTCTGTTAAAGGGTGGTGTAACCCCCAAAGTGCACTCCACAAAAAATAAATAATTCATTTTTTTCTGTGTTTGTGTGCGAAATGTATGCACAGTTCCCGCACGTGCATCAACACAGCAGCAGCGGTAAGCGTCCGCCTGTGTCATAAATCAAGGGCTGGTTTGGACATCTGGTCCAGACTGAAGGACGTGCCAACAATTTCTGACATGTCTACTGTCACTGCATATGATATTGTCACCACTGACAGAATGGTGGAGGATTACATTGGTGACAGCATCCAAGTAGGGATGTCAGACAGTCCATACCAGGAAAAAGAGGCAATTTGGAGGCCCCTGTACAAACTGGCTCTATTTTACCTGAGTTGCCCCCCTCCAGTGTGTACTCCGATAGAGTGTTTAGTGCAGCCGGGAACCTTGTCAGCGAAAGGTGTAGGAGGTTGCTTCCACAAAATGTAGATGATGTTCATAAAAATTAATTATCAACTCTTCCAGTGAGACCAGCCTCCAGAACGTACAGAGGGACCTGTGGTGGTAGATTCCAGTGGGGACGAATTAATACTCTGTGAGGATGAGGATGTACACAACACTGAAGAGGGTGAGGAATCGGTGGATGAGAAGGGTGAGGACGACATCTTGCCTCCGTAGAGCCAGTTTGTGCATGGACAGATTAATTGCCAGCTTGTTTTGTGGGGGCCCAAACGAACCAATCATTTCAGCCACAGTCGTGTGGCAGACCCTGGCACTGAAATGATTGGTTTGTTAAAGTGTGCATGTCCTGTTTATACAACATAAGGGTGGGTGGGAGGGCCCAAGGACAATTCCATCTTGCACCTCTTTTTTTTCTTTGCATTATGTACTGTTTGGGGCCTAGTTTTTCAAACTGCCATCCTGTCTGCCACTGCAGTGTCACTCCTAGATGGGCCACATGTTTGTGCCACCCACTCGTATCACTTAGCATAGTCATCCAGCTACCTTGGTGCAACCTTTTGGACATAAAAACACTATTGTGAGGTGTGAGGTGTTCAGAATAGACTGGAAATGAGTGGAAATTAAGGTTATTGAGGTTAATAATAGCATAGGAGCAGAAAAATCCACAAATTCTGAGATTTTAGCTGTTTTTATGCTTTTTAAAAAAAAAAATACAGATCCAAAACACAAAACCCAGAACCCAAAACACGGAAGGGTGGTTTTGGCAAAACCAATCCAGATCCAAAACACGAAGAAAGATCCAGATCCAAAACCAAAACACGAAAAGTGGCCGGTGCACACCCCTAGCCTATATAGCATATTACCACAACAAACAACGCTATAATGCCCTATATCAAGGGTGACTAAATGGTCGATGAAGAACTACAAGTAGATCCCGGCCACTCGTTTGATCGAACTTGTTCATTTCACAGTTCACTTGCAAAAAATATAAACAATGTAGTTAGGTGCATTGAAGCACATTGCACTCCATTTCTATGATGATGGCGCTTGTGTCAACTACTTGCTGATCATCCAGATACTGTAATTTACAGTGCACATTGTAATGGGATCAGTATGTATTACCACTGGCCGCATGGACGGCGGTCCAAATCCCGACAGTGCATGCCCAGCAGGGGTGAAGATCCCGACTGCTGCTAATGGTAAGTAACCCTAATCTCCCCCCCCCTTCTCCCCCCCCCTAAACCTAACCCTCCCTTAGGGGTGCCTAACCCTAACCTCCCCCCCAGTGCCTAACCCTAATCCCCCCTCTAAGTGCCGCATGGACGGCGGTCCAAATCCCGACAGCGCATGCCCAGCAGGGGTGAAGATCCCGACTGCTGCTAATGGTAAGTATCCCTAATCTTTCCCCCCTAAACCTAACCCTCCCTTAAGGGTGCCTAACCCTAACCTCCCCCCCAGTGCCTAACCCTAATCCCCCCTCTAAGTGCCAAAACACCCCCTTACCCGCTGCCGAAACCTAAGTCTCCCGGGGGGGTGCCTAACCCTAACCTCCCCCGGGGGTGCCTAACCCCCCCTTTCCCTAGCCTAAACCTAACCTTTTCAGGAGGGTGCCTGACCCTGTCCCCCCCAGGAGCCGTAAACCTAACCCTCCCCCCATGGCTGTCCGCGCCCGGCTTACCTTGCCGGGTTTAGACAGTCGGGAAGCCAGCGGTCGGGATTGTGTCCGTTGGCTTCCTGACTGCTTCCCATTCTAATGATCTGCGGCACCGGATCATCTTGGTGGCAGGTCCCGGCCATATTAGGCGACTGGGACATGTCTGTGTCTGTGTGCCAGTGGTGTAACTACTGCCCCCACAGCCCCGCGGTGGCTTGGAGGCGCTGGGTAGCTTGGGGGTGACGGGGGCAGTAGTAGTAACTACAGAGGGTGCAGGGGGTTTGGTCGCACCCCCTGCACCCTCCATCTGCCGGGCACCTGCTGAGTGTGTTACCAGCGGGCGCCCGGCTCCTATGCAAACCCCCGGCAGCAGCCGGAGGACGGAGCTCCCTCCGTCTTCCGGGTCCCGCAGGGCATATTGGGAGTGACGTAATGACGTCACTCCCATAGTGCCGAGGAGCGGACACCGGGGACGGAGCTCAGGAGTGAGCTCCGTCTTCCGGGTTCCGCAGAGCACTATGGGAGTGACGTAATGATGTC
Source organism: Taudactylus pleione (assembly GCA_031769625.1). NCBI lineage: Eukaryota > Metazoa > Chordata > Amphibia > Anura > Myobatrachidae > Taudactylus > Taudactylus pleione. Next base: position 8,566,009 of record JAUIMM010000012.1, read on the forward strand.
ACTCCCATAGTGCCAGGAGATGACGCCAGGGTATGGACGGCAGCAGCACTGGAGCGGGGATAAAGGTAAGTGTTTGTGTTTTTTTCTTTTGTGTGTGTGTGTTTGTTTGTGTGCGCGCGGACGGGGGGAGCAACTACAGGGGGCTAACTACAGGCGGCTAACTACAGGGGCCTAACTAAATGCGGCTAACTACAGGGGGCTAACTACAGGGGGCTAACTACAGGCGGCTAACTACAGGGGGCTAACTACAGGCGGCTAACTACAGGGGGTTAACTACAGGGGGCTAACTACAGGCGGCTAACTACAGGGGGCTAACTACAGGCGGCTAACTACTAGAAGGGGCACTACAGGTGGCTAACTACAGGGGGCTAACTACAGGGGGCTAACTACTAGAAGGGGCACTACAGGGGGCTAACTACTAGAAGGGGCACTACAGGGGGCCCTGCATAAAGGGCACTACTACAGGGGGCCCTGCATAATGGGCACTACTACAGGGGGCCCTGCATAATGGGCACTACTACAGGGGGCATTGCATAAGGGGCACTACTACAGGGGGCATTGCATAAGGGGCACTGCTACAGGGGGCATTGCATAATGGGCACTACTAAAGGGGACATTGCATAATGGGCACTACTACAGGGGACATTGCATAAGGGGCACTACTACAGGGGGCATTGCATAATGGGCACTACTACAGGGAGCATTGCATAATGGGCACTACTTCAGGGGACATTGCAAAAGGGGCACTACTACAGGGGGCATTGCATAAGGGGCACTACTACAGGGGGCATTGCATAAGGGGCACTAGTATAGGGAGCATTGCATTTTGGGGCACAACTACAGGGGGCACTGTATAAGGGGCACTAATTTGATACACAGTTTACAGGTTATAAACTATGTTCCCAATAATCTGGTTCTACACGGACATAAAAATGTGCAACCTGTCTTGAGCTGAGGTGACGGACTGGCAGAAGCAGAAAGGAGGGTTGGTAAAGTAGATCTGTCAGGGTGGGATGTAATGGGCATTACTGTTTGGCATAATGTGTATTTGGCATTACTGTGTGCACAATATGCTATTAGGGGCATTACTGTGTGGCATATGTGTAAGGAGCATTACTGTGTGGCATAATGTGTTGTATGTGGCATAATTTGTTGTATGTGGCATTACAGTGTGGCATAATGTGAAATAGGGGCATTACAGCATGGCATAAATTTGTTATAAGCACTTTACTGTATGTCATTATGTGTTATATGTGGCATTATTGTGTGGGATGTGTAAGGGGCATTGCTGTGTGGCATAATGTGTTGCAAGGGGCACTCCGGTGTGGCATAATGTGTTGTAAGGGGCACTCCGGTGTGGCATAATGTGTTGTAAGGGGCATTCTGGTGTGGCACACTGTGTTATAAGTGGCATTACTTAGTGTGGCATAATGTGTAAGGCACGTTGCTGTATCATGTAACCACACACCTTAAACGTAGTCTTTGGGTGTGTTTGATCTTTGGGAGGAGGGGGGGGGGTGCCTGAAACTTTTTTGGCATGGGGGAGCAAAATTTATAGTTACACCACTGCTGTGTGCAGCTTATTGCTGCATTCCTGCCTGTCAGTTTGTGTGCTGCTGCAAACATTTTGTGATTAAGGAGGCTCTCTGCAGGGGTTGCTGATTGGTTCCTGCTTTTGATAAGTTACAGCCAGCCCTACACTTCATGCTGGTGATATTTTCTGACTTCCCGAGTATGTGTTTGCTCCTATGCACAGAAGCCTGTCCTGTTCTGCAGTCCTGCATTTAGTAATTCTTTTCATCAGTTCCTGAACCTCTTGTCCTGATCAAAAGTTGTCCTGGTTTCTGCTGTTGTGTAACCTGCTCATGTCCTTGCTTTTGGTACCATCTGGTGCAGCGACTTCTGCAGCCATGACCTACCCTCATGGCCGTACCTTGGCCCTCAAGGCTGCACCTTGCTGTTCCTGTCGCACCTCAGCCATCAAGGACGCACCTTGCTGTTCTTGTCGAGCCTCAAGGTCGCACCTAGAACCTTAGTCTGTTACTACAGCCAATGGTCTAGTCACATAATAGTGCATTCCTGTTGTACCTCAGCCCGCAGCATTGGCCGCATCACAGTCTTCAGTCCAGTCATCCTATAGCCTGCGGCCTGGTCACTCCAGATCACTATCCAGCTTTTCCACAGCCCACGGCACAGCCGCATAGGATATCTTGTCTGTCTAGTGCTAGCCTGTTAACCCTGCAGTTCCTTAGTCCAGGTCACTCCTACTGCACAGCTTGGAGTGGTTTCTACCTGCTTCATGCCTGGCAACCGAGCTGTATCATAGTCCTTAGATGTACCTCAGACCATCGCCATCTGCTGCTGCTAGTGTACCTTGTCCATTACTCCTGCGCACATAACCATCCACCTGCAGCCTCACTCCAGCTAGTTCTAGTAGTGGAAGGACTGCCGCTTCTCAGATTTATCTTGATTCCAGTCAGCAGTGCTGCGGTCTCTTGTCGGTTGTGTAAGCCTCTACTGCTGGAGGCTTAAATCCAGGTGGCCACCTAAGTACCGGTGTGAATATCAATCACTAAGATGGCTATTAGTGGTGGAAGATACTCTCGTTGGCTATAGGGGTCTTACACAACCGTGTGAGAACCGTAACACACATTCATACTACAAATTTGGAAATGAAATGGTAGAATATACTTACACATGGGTTACTGCTACTTCAAGCTCTACTGCTAGATTATAGACCTGCAATTTGAGAAGCAATTGCGGGAATATCGGCATCAGCCCCATAATGTATAATTTTTAAAAATAGTTACTGAGGATTCTCCGATAGAAAAACAGGTGTCATCTGTTTAATGATATTTTACATTTTTTTTCCTAGTTGACTCTGGTGATACTGGCTGTAAGCAATGAGCATTAACTAATGCTTTGAAGGCCAGTTGGGTCCCTATTGCTGAAAAAAATAACAAAAACATATCTTGTTAAAATAGAAAAAAAAATTATTTTAATATAATTAAGAAAAAATGCTTTATTTTACTCATAAAGCATATAATAATAATAATAATAATAATAATAATAATAATAATAATAATTTTATTTATATAGCGCTTTTCTCCTAAAGGATTCAAAGTGCTTTACATTTGCCTTTACAGTACAAAATACAAAATAAGCTTAAACAAGGGACATTAGTGAAATGCTTGGGTGAAGAGGTAAGTCTTGAGTCTATTTTTGAAGGATTCTAGAGAGGATGCCTCTCGAACTGTGCGGGGAAGTGAGTTCCCTAAGGTTGGAGCCAGAAAACTGAAAGCTCGACCCCCAGATGAATCCCAGGAGATTCTAAGTACTGTTAATAGTCCCTCGTCAATCAAGTGGAACGGTAAGGAATCAGAAGCTGTTTCAGTTACCTTTGGCCATAGTCATTTAGGGCTTAGTAAGTTAGTAAGCCAATCTTGAAAACAATTCGCCATTTGACAGGCAGCCAGTGAAGGGAGCAGAGAGTGGGTGTTATGTGGCTGGAACGGGGCTGGTTGGTTAATAGCCTGGCAGCTGCGTTTTGTATCATCTGCAAGCAGTGCATTTCTTTTGCTGGGAGTTCAAGGTAGTCTAAGCGTGATTATATAAATGCATGTATGTATTTAGGCAGATCTTCTGAGGGAATTAAGTGCTTGATTCTGGCAATGTTCCTCAGATGAAAGAATGAGGATTTGATTGTGGCTGATATCTGATGTTTAAGTGTCAAGCCACTATCCAAGACAACACCAAGATTCCGCACATGTTCAGTATTTTGTAATTCTGATCCCCCAAGTTGGCTATGCTGTAGCCCTGTCTTGTGACCTATCATAAGGACCTCTGTTTTATCAGGGTTCAGTCGCAGCCAACTGGCACTCATCCTGAAGCTCAGCTAGGCAGCCATTTAGAGTTGTTATAGGGTCTTTTGTACCTGGAGCAAAAACAGGTACAGTTGTGTATCATCTGCATAGCAGTGGTAGACCAGGCCATGACGTCTGATTATTTCACCCAATGGTAGCATGTATACTGCAAAAAGCATGGGAGATAGTATAGAACCCAGTGGGACACTGCATGGAAGTGGCAGTAGTGATGAAGAGTTTACCCCAGAAGAAACTCTCTGTGACCTGCCAGTGAGAAATCATTTGAACCAGCTAAGGACTGTGCCATCCAGTCCACAGAAATTTTTCAGGCGCTCTATTAGAATCCCGTGGTCCACAGTATCAAATGCTGCTGAGAGATCCAGAAGGATTAAGATTGAACAATCATATTCTGTTTTCCTCATCTGCTACCGCTATCCTGACTTGGGAAGAGTAAAATTAAATTATATGGGGTATTGTAGGCATATTGGTTGAGCACAAAGTGAATGTACAGTAAAGAACTCTTACAGATATGTCCTCCTACATCTATCTGCAAATATCACCATATAACCCAAATTTGGTGACCCTTGGACTTTGGAACTAAGCCGCGCCATGCATCCTGCTGCACACTTTTGTACAAAACATGCTTCTTGTTTTCATCATTATGCCCTGTTCACTGGCAACTTTATACTAATTATTTTACAACAAATATACTAATAGTCCTAAATACCCAGGGCACTAAAAGCGACTTTGGATGCAGCTACAATGCGAATAAGATACTAAATTCAGAAAAATGTGCAAACGTCCAGGAATCACTACCCGTGGCGAAGCATCTAAGTCGCGCCATGTATCTCGTGTCATGTAGCGCAAAAATACTGTAGGTGTATGAGAACATAGTTGTACTCCCAAATTGATTTTTATTTTAAATACAGGATCGTAGGCCTTTTTTTCTTTTGTAGGAAATTGAGATGTCATCATACAGTAATGTTAGTTTTATATATATATATATATATATATATATATATATATATTTATATATAATCAGCCAGCACATCCTTTTGCAAAGGTATCAAAACATCATATTATTAATGAATATATAAATAGTCCATCATATCAAATGATGCAAAAAGGAAGTTGAGGCATACAGGGATAAAGATAACATTTGAGAGTGATACACAATAATCCATGCATATGTGAGCCTAGTGGTATACTCATAGTAATGTAGTCATGGGTCCCCGCATTTCCTGCAAGCCTGACAGCAGCCGTTTCAGTGTTAGACATACACCTTCCTCATGAGCATATCAATACTGCCCCAGCACTACAGGATATATCTACACACGTTGATTATCAATGACCCACCTGCATCTGTGTCTGGCATCTGCCCTAATCACGGCGGACACATGAAGCCATCAACAGAGAGCGCAATCCCGAAAGACCGAGTGGTAACCAGGCAACCGCATGAATCCACTTGTGTTTTCAAATCTGGTAATATGCTTTTCACCAGACTCTATAGGAAGGACACAGATAAAAACACCTTATTGTCAGTGGACAGTTTTCATCCGTTACCGCTTAAACGCGGCCTGTCCTTATCACAACTAATATGAGTCATACGTATCACGACAGATACCACTGAAGTTCCTGTGGCATTACAAATAATGGGACAGAGATTTGTTGAAAGGGGTTATCCAACCTCTGAGATTGATGAAGCAATTGAACAATGTCTATCTATGACACAATCGCAGGCACTGGTCAGCAAAAATAAGATCAGTAAAAAGGAACGTATGTTGTTCACATCCACATACTCTATTGCTTCTCGACATATCAGAGAGACCATACTTAGGCACTGGCAAATCATCCAAAGTGACGAAACTATTGGCGAAATTTGTAAGGAAAAGCCACTCTTTTGTTACAAGAGGAGTAACAATTTGAAGGATATAATAGCTAAATCCGACATAAGAACCATCAAGAGTAATACCTGGCTACATCCAAAGAGTGGGATCTTTAAATGCCAAGAATGTGTCAATTGTCAGTTTTTGCTGGTGAATGACCACTTTATCAATCCAGATAGCAAGATTAGGTATGAGATCAGATATCACCTTATGTGTGAGAGTCGTTATGTGATCTATTCGATCAAATACCCCTGCCAACTATTGTATGTTGGCTAGACAATTAGAATGTTGAAAGAGAGAATTGCTCTCCACCGTTCGTCTATCAAAAAGGCAACACAGAGATTGGATTCCAACACCCCCCGGTAGCCATACACTTTGTCCTGTGTAAAAACAGTCTAAAGGACTTTTGCTTCTTTCCGATTGACCATATTCTCCGATTGAGGAGTGGTGGAGACTGCAATAAATTACTGCTCCAGAAAGAATGTTAATGGATAAGTCATTTAAATACAATGGCTCTGTATGGCTTTAATGAGGCATTATCACTTACTTGTTATTTATAGATACTCAGTGTAATCTGATGGTGGTCTGATTTATAAAATAGTCAGCTCTTCTGGTAATGTTTTTTGATAATATTTTTTGATAGAACAATTTGTTTGTGTAATATGTGTCAATATGAAAGGCTGTAATAATCCATATGTAAAAATGTAACAAAATGAATTAGGATTTATCGCAGCTATGGATGTGCTCATGTGTAATTCAGTAAGAGCGTATCTGTAAACCATTTGTCATGATTTTTTAGCAAAATGTCTCTACAGTGATAGGATCCTAGTGGTCAGCTCTCCCTACATATCAGCTTCAGCGTCATGTTAAAGTGGTAGAAAACTAAAAGAAAAGCATCCGAATACTTGAATAAGTTTGAGCATATATAAGCAGCCTGTTTGATATGGAATTTTAGTTAGGTAATTGAGGGTTAAAAGCTGGGGGGGGGTGCGGTTAGGTATTGATCACTTGAGGAGTATATTTTATCTGTCTGTCTTCCTCTTGTTTTCATTCTCATTTTACACTCTATCATTCTCTTCACTTTCATTCCACCCTCTCTGTCCCCTTTTATTTTCTCCTTTCCAACCTTCCTTGTTTTCTGATTGCCCCAGTGCCCTGGTCCCTGCCAGTGCCTCCCCTGCCAGTGCCACCATGCCCCGGCCATGCCGTTCAGCTCACCCCCCCGCCACTTGATAGAGGCTGCTAGGCCTCTCAACTGCGTGGCTTCACTCCCAGCCAGGTGCTCACTTGCACCCCTGCCGCCGGCTCCCAAGTGCCGAGCACTCCCGCGGCTTCCCCTGCTGTCATGGCCATTTGGCGCTCCGGCAGCGCAAGCAGCCCAGGCCCATCCCCACTCCACAGCCCCGCTTCCACAGCCCCAGGCCAGCCCACGCCCTTCATTGGTGGTTGGCCCTGTCCACAGGGTTGCATAGGCTGATACAGCATCTCTCTTACCTGGATAGAGGGTTGGTCAACAACGCATTAGATCCATTGGATTACCGTGATGTTTAGCAATCTTTTGAACAGTCCCTGGAAATAGTACAAGGTTTCAGAAGGAGGGCTTTATTAGCTAAAGTGGATATCGAATCCACTTTTCAGCTGTTGCCCCTATACCCCAAGTCATTTAAATATATGGGGTTTAAAGTATCGGGGCTCTATTATGTTGACAGATGTCTGCTGAAGTAGTGGGGCTCTATTATGTTGACAGATGTCTGCTGATGGGTTGTTCCATCTCTTGTTCTTTCTTCGAGTGTTTTTAGTTACTTTTTGCAGTGGTGCATCCAGGCAGGTACAGGACATACTGGTGTGTCCCACTACCTGAACAATATTCTGGTAGTGAGGCCAGCAGATATCCGGGTTTGCGAGGATTTACTTTTTTCCTTGCAGGCCTTGTTCACCGTTATGGGAGTCCCAGTTGCTCGCGACAAGACATATGGTCCAGTTACACGCTTTTCTTATTTAGGTATAGAAATTGATACCTTGTTATGATTATGCCGCTTGCCTGTGGAGAAAGTGCGGCGTTTGGGGGAGTTGCTAGAAACATTTGTTTTAGCAAAACAGGTCTCAATGAAGCAGTTGCAGTCGCTATTAGGTCTCCTTAATTTTGCCTGTAGAGCCATACCTATGGGTTGGCGTTTCTGTAGACGACTAGAAAGGGCCATGGCAGGAGTTAGGAAGCCTCACCACCTCATCTGCATATCACAATATCTGAGAGAGGATCTGTGCATTTAGATGATGTTTCTGCGCGAATTCAATGGCATCTGGATATGGCTCCCAGCCCCGGTAGCCAATTCCAAACTTCAACTTTTTACGGATGCGCCCAGTTCCTTCGGTTTCGGTGCTTTTTTTGGAAAGGGAGTGGTGCGCAGAGCCTTGGCCAGATTCTTGGAGAGTTTTAGGCCTAACCAAGAACATCCTGCTTCTGGAGCTTTTCCCGATTGTAGTGGCTGTTGAGCTGTGGGCTAACAGGCTTTGCAATAGGCGTATCTTGTTTTGGTGTGATAACTTGGGCGTAGTTCAGGCTGTCAATAATCAAATGGAGGAATCACCCCCAACCTTGCGGTTGTTGAGGCATTTGACACTTATTGATTATGTAGATGGACTAATATCATCATGACTGGTGGCACTGGCAGCAGCTCCAGCACTAGTATGTGGTTCCTGCTCTCCTCTCAACTGATCGTTCTCCATATCAACAAACATGAATGAAGTGGGGTACAGCACACACATCAATATGTACCAATTTTAAATATTACACTGCGGTATCAATGACATACAGTGTCACAATATTTTTTATGAATAAGAAAAGAATAACACACTGCACTACCACTTACAGTGTCACAATATTTTTTATGAATAAAACACTGTGCTACCACTTTCAGTGTCACAAGTTTTTATGAATAAGAAAAGAATAACACACCACGCTACCACTTAGTGTCACAAGATTTTTTATGAATAAGAAAAGAATAACACACTTTGCTACCACTTACAGTGTGACAAGATTTTTTATCAGTAAAACACTGCCACCACTTACAGTGTCACAAGACTTTTTATGAATAAGAAAAGAATAACACACTTTGCTACCACTTACAGTGTCACAGGATTATTTATGAGTAAAACACTGCTACCACTTACAGTGTCACAAGATTTTTTATGAATAAGAATAACACACTGCACTACCACTTACAGTGTCACAAGAATTTTTATGAATAAAATTACACACTGCACTACCACTTATAGTGTCACAAGATTTTTTATGAGTAAAACAGTGTACTACCACTTACAGTGTCACAAGTTTTTATGAAAAAGAGAATAACACACCGCGCTACCACTTAGTGTCACAAGATTTTTTATGAATAAGAAAAGAATAACACACTTTGCTACCATTTACAGTGTCACAAGATGTTTTGTAAGTAAAACACTGCCACCACTTACAGTGACACAAGATTTTTTATGACTAAGAAAAGAATAACACACTGCACTACCACTTACAGGGGTAAATTTACTAAGAATCATGTTTGGGTGAGATTAAGCTTGAATAGGTTCCCACAAACACTTGTGAATTTTCCCAGACCAACCTCGCAAGTTTACCAAGAAGTGAGTTTTGCAAAATCATGTTTTTCGATGGTGAATGCAAACGTGTTTTGTTGTGTGAGTTTTAGGTAAAACGCGTGAAAATGGATGTGTTTATAAAACACATGTGAGAATGGATGTGTTTATAAAACACGTGTGAGAATGGATGTGATTATATAAAACACACAGGAGAATACTTGTGTTTAGAAAACATTCAGGAGTATGGTTGTGTTTAGAAGACACACAGGAGAATTAATGCATCATCCTAGAAACATGTTCAGTTTGAAGCAATCGCATCATGTACACACTGCCTAAGCATATAAAAACACTACAAACAGTCCAACCTTTAAGGGTTTTTTTTGGTTGGAGGTCGCAGAGGGAAAGTGAGGAGTGTGTTTAGTGCTGTAGAAGACTTTTTGGCTACTGTAATAGATTGCTGCTTGGTATGTGGAAATTGTTTTGTGATTATTTTTTGTCTTGTCATACATCTGTTTGTCTCATTTTTCTGTCTTTCTTGATTGTGTTTTTTTCTTTTGTCATGTCAGTGTGTTTTGTGTGTGTGTGGCATGTGTTTGGGAAGTAATAGAGGAGGTTTGTTTTAGTTTGTCTTTTTTTCTATATTTTTACATTTGTATAGGGAGGGAAAAAGGAATATGTCCAGGGCAGATGAGAGGCAGGGAGACAGTGAGGTGGAGAAGGGAGCATCTCAAGAAGCCCTATAGGGCAGTACAGGCAACAGTGATGAGACATCCAGGCAGAGGGGCAAGACCAAGATGGGGTGTAATGTCAATTTTTCTGTGGAGTAGAACATGGCCCTTGTGCAGGAGGTCATGAAATCCCAACCACATCCAATGAATACCAATGGTAGTATATATTGCTATTTTTCCTTAACACAAATCAATGCAGTTGATTTAGCACCTTTTAAAAACATCATCATTGTTTTCCCACTAATTGCAACTTGAAACACCTGTGAACACATGCAAACACATCCAAACTCAATGGTGGTACTGCAGCCCCAGCCCCTTGATGGACAGGACAAAACAGCAGCACCCCTTTATGTACTGGGGAAGACCACCCCTGGATTGATAGAGCACCCCTGGATGACAGTTAAATTCAGGGTCTGATACACTACCGATCGCAACTGCAAATGCAATATCAATTTTGCATGCAGTTCAACTGCGATAGTATGCTAATCGATTGTGATCGCTATGCCGCCACAGTGCAACATAAGGACGCCCACTTTACCTTACACACATCTGTAATGTTTAGCAACACTGCAAAACCATCGGTACAATCGAGTACAATCGTTAGATACATACTTTCGGGGTAGACGTTTAAGAAGGGGTCAGTGCCCCCCCGCCTGAAAAAAAAAGTTCAAAATAAAGCAATTTTCCATGAAATGCTATCTTTGTCGTGTGTGGTCCTGAGATCGACTTGTACTATATTCAGGTATTCAGAGGTAGGGAGTAGGGATGACATCAGAAGCTTACCATCAAATGATGGCTGGGCTTCCACCATTTAAACTTTCTATGTGATGGCAACTAATCATTGCATCAAAAGTATTCGATTATAAAAACTATTTATATGATTTGCGCATGCACAATAAACCCTGCAGCGCGGTTGGCAGGGGGTGGGATCGGGACATGGTTAGGGGCGAGGCCCGGAGCAACATATATACTGTATCCTCTCTACTGTAGCTAGCGCCGCTGCTGTGCTGTGGGGACTGGAGGGTACACTATATTTACATATACAGTCTGACTCCACAGTCCATCATGCCCGGCACTGGTGGGCAGGCCACTGAAGTGAGTTCAGTGTGTTACCACCAGGCAGTGAGGAGTAGAGACACAGCTGACACTGACAGTGTGAGAGTGTTTCTCTGTGCTATGCGAGTGACTGCTGCTGGGCGAGGGCTGCACTCTGATTGGCTTTCTGAGCGTTTTGAGATTTTCTTCACATTGGAGTGATCAATGACTGATGAGGTGTCATTGGGAGTGATGAGACCTAATGGTGCATATACACATGGGACGACCGTCAACGATAACGATATCGCTGAACGATCTCCCGGGTGTGCTGGATGATCGAATGATGGCCAACGAGTGACGGCCAACGAGTAACCTGGTCAATATTGACCAGGTTGGCCTGCATGCGAAGGATGATATCATTATCATCCATGCGTGCCAGCGCATCGCAGGTCATTGGTGGGTTGGAAGGGACCGAAAAATGCACGATGTGAACGATAACAATATTATCGTCCCCGTGTGTATGCACCATAAGTCTTGCAACATTGCAGTTGGTATGGCAACAGTTTCCCTATTTGCATACCATATAGCTCACTAATGAAAGCAGTGTTTGAACGACTAATGCGCATTTGCAATGAGGAGCTTTCAAGCTTTGATGGTTTAAAATCATCTTCGCCAGTGTGTCAATATTTTTTAGTCTCACTAGAAGAATGTTGCTTAATATTGAAGCTTGCAAGGGCCAGCCTGTGGAATATTGCACTTGCGACAAGTCAAGAAAGGTTCCTCCTTCTGAACGGCTTATGTTTATAGGAGTAATAGATGTTAAGGTGACTGAAGCACTGAGAAAGCATCTAAACAGAAAAGACACACGTGCCAGCACAGACTGGTGACTTAGCTCCTGGTCCTTCGCCGCATTTATTATCTGTTCTTCAAGCTGCATGTACACACATAGGCTGTGTCACACAACATTCTTCTAGTGAATCTATAAGTGATTCAGTGATATCTGACCGAGCTGAAATTTTGTACACGAGTTACTGTTATGGACCCACAACTTTTGCGCACTATTGAAATTTCGAACTCGCAATTTTGTTTTTTTTTACCCATCTTACTAAATACATAAATATAGAAAAATTGCAGAACTGTGTGAAAAAAAATATATAAATACCATTTTAATAGTTAGAATTTATGGCCAACTATTTGATGCAGCTGGTCACCATCATACTACCATGATGATGAGCCTATTTTTATGTGGAGACGTGAAGATGGAGCTCCATCCACCTCATTGTTAATCTGGCCTCACAGGAGGAGAACAACCCCCCAAGCCCAGCAGCTGGGAAACTCCTTCACAGAGAGGAAAGTCCTATCTACTCGCTTACCAGCCATCTTGAGGATTCTCCTCTGGGGATTAACAGAGTGGGTCCCAGCCAACAAGACCTCCCCTTCTCAACATTTAATTGACTCCTCCTCACTCATAAATGGGGTGAGGAAAATATTTCATAAACATTCAAACATACAGTGCACAAATGAAAATCCCTTTATCAAACTAACAGAAACGCACACTATTTAGATTGCCAGCAATCAAAATACAATTGTGATTAAATTGATTCAGGGATACTTAATTTGGCATTCTTGTACTCTAGTCTGCAGAATATTAACTGTAACTAGTGGCAAATTATGAGAAAACATACCTCTTTTGGGAACTTAAAGTGGTCCTGGAAAAAATTCTGAGAGTAGACTCTTTCAAAGTTAAACTGTAGATGCCCCAACACAAACATAAGTGGTGCTAGCAAACAGCCAACTTGACAGCCATACAATACAGAGAGCATCTTTCTGCCTGCCATACAGCATCCCAGTCAAGCGCGTAGCTATAGTAGGTGCAGAGAGTGCGGCTGCTACAGGGCACAACCCTCTACCTTCAATGTGTTACACTGTCATCTGATGAGTACTGCTGCAGAGCACCTGGGCCCAGAGCTGATCCAAGCTACAGCCATCTCTAGCTGCTCCCTGCATGCTTTGTGATGTCACAATGCAGGTCACAGCCCTATATAAAGGATGCCCAGCTACTGACAGCCATTTTGTGGTGACATTTTGTCCTACATTGATACTCTCTGAGTAGTTCCTGCTTTATTTAGATGACTTTGGATAACGACTACTGATAGAAACTTTGGATTATTGACTTAAGATGGATACAAACTTGTCCAATTCTCTGAGGATCCAACTCCAGATCATACTGTTGACACAATACTACTGGAGACCTGGGCGCAGATTCAACACCCAATATATGCCTATGCAACTGTCCAATTTTGCAGTAGATCTCAGACAGTAGGTGCAAAGAATGGGGCTGCTATGGGGCCCAGTTTGCCTCTGAGTGTTGCAGCAGGGTATCTGCTATCACTGGCCCAGCCATCTGTGCCTCTATCTATCCTCACTAACTGATTTATTAGTGAAGTATAGTCTTCTTATATCCCATATTATATCATAAACATTTATGATGAGAGACTATATAATTTTTTAAAAATATAAATTTTTTGTATATAATACTTTCTATATGCTAATGTAGGCAACTAGTGCAGATATTGGATAATTTACAATCAAATCAGATCATCATACAGTACAGAGAAGATCTCAGTCACGGCCACAAGTATGAAGACCAGCTTGGTTACCTCCATAAAGTACAGAGATCTTTCCAGGGATTGCCACACATTAAATTGAGCATCCTAGTGCAGAATACAGCACAAACAGCATCCCAGTTACCACCATACAGCAAAGAATGTATCCCATGATCACCATACAGCACTGACAGCATCGTAGTGACTGCCATATTGTACAGACAGCAGTCCATTGAATGTCATACAGTACATTGAGCATCAAGGTGATACCATACAGTACATCATAATGTGTAGCACCCCAGTCTTGTAGCTTGATCACCTCTGGATGACAAGCTTATGGAACAGCACTCCGGCCATAGCCCGTATCCAACAGACTGTGTGGAGGCCAGCATGGGAGATCACCATGCTTGAGTGACCCTTGTTGGCCAAAATAAATTACATATATCTACCAGAGAAGCCTATGACCAATACACCCTCTTGTTTAGGTGCTCATAGTTATTCTAGTCTACATTAGTATTTTAAGTAATTCTTTCCTATAGTTTAGTGAAATTAGCCAGTATTTTGGTTTAATTAATCATATAGACAAGGGCGGATTGGCCATAGACTTCACTGGGAGTTTTCCTAGTGGGCTGGACTGTTTTGGGGCCACTGAAAATAATTTATATTTCTGTTATTTTGTTTGTTTTAAATATGTGATCCGACCCACCCAATGGTAGTTGGCCCTGAATTGCTGAAGCTAATATGATGTGTTCATGTTAGTTGACGCCTCCCCAGGGACCAGCCACATATGGCTGTGCTTCGCAGATCAGCCCACCCCTTCATGATTCACTACTCATCCTCCCTTGGCTCCCTGCTGGTGGTGTCAGGTTCTGGAAAGTAGTGATGTGAGGTTAGCGGCACAGGTAGGGTCCCAAACCCAGGGTCACACACACACTGACTGCCTGACTGTCTGTGGATCTTTTCTGTGGATGCTGGGATTTTCAGCTGCTGCTGTCCCTCTCCTTTGCTGCAGCAGTGGTCACCCATTGCTCCCCCTCCCCTACCTGCAGACTCCCTCGAGACCATCTTCTCATTTATCATTGAGCATGAGTTAGCCAGCAGTGGACACTAAGCATTTCCTGTAAGTGAGGCCTCTGTGGAATTCAGGGGTGTGCATGCATCTGGTGGGCTGCTGTCTGGTTTGCTGCAGGGTGTTTAACCACCTGGTTGTTTTTGGGGGCTGAAGCATCTTTCAATGCATCTGGTCTGGAGTTGGATCCTCAGAGGATTGGACAAATGTGTATCTATCTATCTTAAGTCATGCAATGTCATAACTAGGGATGTGCTGGCTCTGATTCGTCGTCCGGCTTTGGATTTGCATTTGCCAAACCTGCCGTGACTGGTTTTGGATTTGGATTTTGTTTACAAGAATTGCCCAAAAAAACTAAAATTACATAATTTGGGCTTTTCTTTGTTCCTAGAGTATTATTAACCTCAGTAACATTAATTATCAGTCATTTATAGTCAATTTAGACCACCTCACAGCCTACAATATTGTTTCCACCATTATTGGCCAAAGGCTGCAGTGAGCTGGCTGGTTACTAAGTGACAGAGCAGCGGCACAGACACCACAGTTTAAAGCACATTTATGAAACATTGCCACACAGCAGGTAGTGCAAGATGGAATTGTCCTTAGTCCCTCCCACCCACCCACCCTTATGTTGGATATTAAAAAGGAAATGCATACTTTAACAAACCAAGCATTTCAGCAACAGGGACTGCCACTTTTGTGGCTGATATGCTTGGTTTGTTTGGGCCCCCACAAAACAAGCTACCAATCGGCTTAAGGCAACAGCTCTGCAGTGTCAAGATGTCACCGTCATTGCCATCCTCACTCTCATCAGTGTGTACATCATCCTCACACAATATTAATTTATCCCTGCTGGAATTCACCATTACAGAAGACTCGGAACTGTGACATAATTGCCGGGAAAGGTCTTCCTCATGGAATTTCCAGTTCATTTTGAGGAACATCATCTTTTCCACATTTTGAGGAAGTAGCCTCCTACACCGTTTAATCAAAAGGTTCCCGGCTGTGCTGAAAACTCTCTCCGAGTACACACTGGAGGTTGGACAGCTTAAGTAATGCAAAACCAGTTCATACAAGGGCCTCCAAATTGCCTTTTTTTCCTTCCAGTACTCGTAGGGACTCTGGGCCTGATTCAGACCCACTCGTGAGCGCTATGCACTTGCAAGCGGGTCGATGGTAGCCCAGTGCACATGCCCACGATGGAGCCGGCTCCATCGTGCGCATGCGCGAGACCCGGAGCTCCGGGTCTCGTACCAAAGGGGGCGTGCTGTCAATGTTGAGTGACAGCACGCCCCCTTTGGTGGACGGGCCGGGTGGCATGGCCCCCCAGATGGAGGCATTCCTATGGGAACACCTACCACAAGGGTCTCGTCGCAAGCCCGATGGTTGCGATGGTCTTGACCATTGCGACCATCTTCCTGGCCACTCGCTATAGCTGTGGGTGGTCACCCACAGCTATGTGAGTGGCCAGGAGGCCGCTCTAAAAAACAAGAAGGCCGGCCCTGATTGAGCACTCTGTCAGAGCATCCGGCTCTGAATCAGGGCCACTGTGACTTGTCTATTTGTATGGTGTCATGAAAATAATCCTCCACCATTCTTTGAATGCCGATCATATCAGATGGAGTTAAACCTAGGATCAAGCACTGTAGCTAAAATGTAGTGATCAGATTTCAAGATCATTGCCACCCGTAGATCCTGGTGAGGTGAAAAAAGGACTTGATCTACAAGTCCGGCATACTTTGCTCATCCGCTTTGTTTAATCTCCTCCTTCAATTTCTCCGCCTGATTTTCCAAAAGCCTAATTAGAGGAATCACCTTACTCAAGCTAGCAGTGTCAGCACTCACTTCACATGTGGCTACTTCAAATGGTTTGAGCACCTTGCACAAGACAGAGAGTACTCTCCACTGTGTTAGGCTAAGGTACATTCCCCCACAGCTCCCAATGTCATAGCTTGTTGTATAGCTATGGGTGGCTTTTTACTGTTCCTCCATCTGCTGAAGCATATAAAGGGTGGAGTTCCACCTTGTTACCACCTCTTGCTTCTGTTGATGGGGCAAATTAAACTGTTCTTGCAGGTGCTGCATGCCACTATCATTTTTATAAAAACCCTGCACCACTAAGTTGATTGTGTGAGCAAAACAGGGGATGTGTTGAAATTCACCCAGCTGTAATGCTTTCACAATATTCGTAGCGTTATCAAAAATTACAAATCCTGAGGAGAGTCTAAGTGTGGTAAGCCATGTTTCTATGACATATCTTAGTTTTTCTAAGAGGTTGTCAGTGGTATGCCTCTTATTGAATCCGGTGATACACAGTAGCCTGTCTCTGAATGAGCTGGTGTTGTTTGTTAGATACTGATTCTGCTGCTGCTGAAGGCGATTCACCCACCCAGTGGGCTGTCACAGACATGTAATCTTTAGTTTTCCCACTACCGCTTGTCCACATATCTGTGGTTAGGTGGACAGTTGTTACAATGGCATTTTGTAGGGCAATAATTAGGTTCTTTTTAACGTCCTGGTACAGCTGAGGAATGGGTTTTCGGGTAAAATGAAACCGAGATTGACTTTGGTACTGGGGACACAGGACCTCAATTAATTGTGTAAAACCCACTGCATTTATTGCGGATATTGGACACAGATCTAATACTAGCATAGCTGTCATGGCGTCAGTGATCTGCTGTGTGACTGGGTGAGAGCTGTCATACTTGCTTCCCCTTGCAAGAGATTCTTTAACAGTCAATTGTTTTGTTAAACTACTACTAGTAGCCTTCTTGGCCCACTTCTGGGATGAATATCCACTCCCAGCAGCAGCAGGCCTAGTGCTCAAGGATTCTTCTGAGGAGTCAAATTGGATACCTGACTACCTCTGATCATTACTGAGGATATTGAGGATGAAGATGTTGGCGGTGGAGATTGAAGATGCTGGGATCTAATAGAGAGAAGGGAGCTAGCTGATACTGCACTGCTTGTTTTTTTTTGTAGCACCAGTTTTTGATGTTATAAAATACTTGTCATGAGCTTGCTGCAGATGATGTAATAGCGTGGAGGTTCCTAGATGCTTAATGTCCCTACCTCTACTTATTGTGGTTCCACAACAGCTTGACAAATGTTTTCAGGAATTGGGTAAATATAATTCCAGACATAAGAGGTGGATTTGTTGGTCCTATGCCCAGGCCCTATGCTCATGGCCAAGAGCTGCTTCCACCGGTACCTGACTTACACAAACAACATCCTCATCCTCAATATCCTCATTAATGCCAGCGTTAGGTACAAAAAATCCCCCTCATCCTCTTGCAATTCCACGTTGGCTTCCTCAATTTCTATCTCATAAGCAATACTTTTGCTACTCATACCCACAAATACAGAGGGAGCAGAAACTGTGGAAGGCGGCTACTCTGAAAGGTCAGGCTCACACATAGCACTCGTGGACACACTTAGACTCTCCTCAGGATTTCTGACATTTGTGTTTCTGAACGCACAGTTTGATCTACTGCCTTAGTGGTTTTCAGTTTTTTTTTACACTTCTTCTATAGTCTGAGTGAAAAGATATTTCATTGTCATGAGAGGCAGAAAATGCCTCACTGACAGATGCAGAACCACCACTAAGAAATAAAGGCCAGGGCCTGAGCCTTTCCTTGCCACTGCATGTTGTGAATGGTACAGTATATTGCCAATTTTCTGTTTTTCTGCACTAACCTTTAGAGTTTTTTTTATCTTTACACCTGTGAAATCTCAATTATTTTTATTTCAGATACCCTAATTTTTTAAAGCCTCTATGCCCTTGAGCATCAGCTTTAGATGATAGTGAATAACTAGTATCGTAATCATGACTGGTTCCAGCAGTTGCACTGCTAGCATTTTCTTGCTGTTTCTGCTCTTACACTCGGTTGGTTGTCATGATCCATATTGATGAAAACACTCAAGTTGTGCAAAACTACTAAGTTACTAATATTATGTATTTATTTATTAATCAACACTCACTGCGAGTCACAGTACTTGTGTGTTATGGAGTCATGGTGCTTATAGCCTTATACACACAGATGTCAACTGCCCAAGGAGTCATGGTGCTTATTTATTATTAACTGTTTCTTATACACACAGATGGCTATTGCCCAAGGAGTCACGGTGCTTATACACACAGAGGGCTATTGCCCAAGGAGTCACAGTGCTTATAGCCTTATACACACAGAGGGCTACTGCCCAAGGAGTTATGGTGCTTATACACACAGATGGCTACTGCCCAAGAAGTCACGGTGCTCATACACACAGAGGGCTATTGGCCAAAGAGTCACGGTGCTTATACACACAGAGGGCTACTACCCAAGGAGTCACTTTGCTTATACACACAGAGGGCTATTGTCCAAGGAGTCACGGTGCTTATACACAGAGATGGCTACTGCCCAAGAAGTCACAGTGCTACTGCTTATACACACAGAGGGCTATTGCACTATTGCCCAAGGAGTCACAGTGTTTATACACAAAGATGGCTATCGCCCAATGAGTACCGACCGGTGCTTATACACACAGAGGGCAATTGCCTTAAGGAGTCATGGTACTAATACACACAGAGGGCTATTGCCCATGGAGTCACAGTGCTTATACACACAGATAGCTACTGCCCAAGGAGTCATGATGCTTATACACACAGATGGTTATCGCCCAAGGAGTAACGGTGCTTATACACACAGAGGGCTATTGCCCAAGGAGTCACGGTGCTTATAAACACAGAGGGCTACTGCCCAAGAAGTCACAGTGCTACTGCTTATACACACAGAGGGATATTGCACTATTGCCCAAGGAGTCACAGTGTTTATACACAAAGATGGCTATCGCCCAATGAGTAACGACCGGTGCTTATACACACAGAGGGCAATTGCCCAAGGAGTCATGGTACTAATACACACAGAGGTCTATTGCCCATGGAGTCACAGTGCTTATACACACAGATAGCTACTGCCCAAGGAGTCACGATGCTTATACACACAGATGGTTATCACCCAAGGAGTAACGGTGCTTATATACACAGAGGGCTATTGCCCAAGGAGTCATGGAGCTTATACACACAGAGGGTTACTGCCCAAAGAGTCACACTACTTATATACACAGTGGGTTATTACCCAATGAGTCACTGTGCTTATACACACAGAGGGCTACAGCCCAAGAAGTCACGGTGCTTATAGCCTTATACACACAGAGGGCTACTGCCCAAGGAGTCACAGTGTTTATACACACAAAGGGCTACTGCCCAAGGAGTCAAGGTGCTTATACACACAGAGGGCTACAACCCAAGGAGTCACAATGCTTATACACACAGAGGGCTACTACCCAAGGAGTCACAATGCTTATACAAACAGAGGACTATTGCACTATTGGCCAAGGAGTCACAGTGTTTATACACACAGATGGCTATCACCCAATGACTCACTGTGTTTATACACATAGATGGCTACTGCCCAAGGAGTCACAGTGCTAATACACACAGAGGGCCATTGCCCAAGGAGTCACGGTGCTACTGCTTATACACACAGAGGGCTACTGCCCAAGGAGTCACGGTGCTTATATACACAGAGGGCTATCGCCCAAGGAGTCACGGTGCTTATACACACAGAGGGCCATTGCCCAAGGAGTTGCAGTGCTTATACACACAGAGGGCTATTGCCCAAGGAGTCACGGTGCTTATACACACAGAGGGCTATTTCCCAAGGAGTCACGGTGCTTATACACACAGAGGGCTATTGCCCAAGGAGTCACGGTGCTTATACATACAGATGGCTATTGCCCAAGGAGTCACAGTACTTATACACACAGATGGTTCCTGCCCAAGGAGTCACGGTGCTTATACACACAGAGGGCTACTGCCACGTAGTCAAGGGGCTTATACACACAGAGCGCTATTGCCGAAGGAGTCACGATGCTTCTACACATAGATGGTTACTGCCCAAGGAGTCACGGTGCTTATACACACAGACGGTTACTGCCCAAAGAGTCACGGTGCTTATACACACAGAGGACTACTGCCACGTAGTCAAGGGGCTTATACACACAGAGCGCTATTGCCCAAGGAGTCACGGTACTTATACACAAAGATGGCTGCTGCCCAAGGAGTCACGGTGCTTATTCACACAGATGGTTATCGTTCAACGAGTCATGGTGCTTATACACACAGAGGGCTATTGCCCAAGGACTCACTGTGCTTATACACAAAGAGGGCTATTGCCCAAGGAGTCACGGTGCTCATACACACAGATGGCTACTGCCCAAGGAGTCATGGTGCTTATACACACGGAGGGATATTGCCTAAGGAGTCACGGTACTTATGCACACAGAGGGCTATTGCCCAAGGAGTCATGGTGCTACTGCTTATACACACAGAGGGCTACTGCCCAAGGAGTCACGCTGCTTATACACACAGATTGATATTGTCCATGGAGTCACGGTGCTTATACACAGAAATGGCTATTACCCAAGGAGCCACAGTGTTTATACACAGAGATGGCTACTTCCCAAGGAGTCACAGTGCTTATACACACAGAGGACTACTGCCCAATGAGTCACAGTGCTTATACACACAGATGGCTGCTGCCCAAGGAGTCACAGTGCTTATACACACAGATGGCTATCGCCCAATGAGTCACGGTGCTTATACACACAGAAGGCTATTGCCAAAGGAGTCATGGTGCTTATACACACAGATGGCTGCTGCCCAAGGAGTCACAGTGCTTATACACACAGATGGCTATCGCCCAATGAGTCACGGTGCTTATACACACAGAAGGCTATTGCCAAGGAGTCATGGTGCTTATACACACAGAGAGCTACTGCCCAAAGAGTCACAGTGCTTATACACACAGAGGGCTATTGTCCAAAGAGTCACTGTGCTTATACACACAGAAGGCTATTGCCAAAGGAGTCATGGTGCTTATACACACAGAGGGCTACTGCCCAAAGAGTCACAGTGCTTATACACACAGAGGGCTATTGCCCAAGGAGTCGCAGTGCTTATACACACAGAGGACTACTACCCAAGGAGTCACAGTGCTTATACAAACAGAGGACTATTGCACTATTGCCTAAGGAGTCACAGTGTTATACACACAGATGGCTATCACCCAATGACTCACAGTGTTTATACTAGGGGTGTGCACCGGCCACGTTTCGTGTTTTGGTCTTGGATCTGGATCTTTCTTCGTGTTTTGGATCTGGATTGGTTTTGCCAAAACCACCCTTCCATGTTTTGGGTTCTGGGTTTTGTGTTTTGGATCTGTATTTTTTTTTTAAAAAAAAAGCATAAAACAGCTAAAATCACAGAATTTGTGGATTTTTCTGCTCCTATGCTATTATTAACCTCAATAACCTTAATTTCCACTAATTTCCAGTCTATTCTGAACACGTCACAATAGTGTTTTTATTTCCAAAAGGTTGCACCGAGGTAGCTGGATGACTATGCTAAGCGACTCTAGTGGGCAGCACAAACACATGGCCCATCTAGGAGTGACACTGCAGTGGCAGACAGGATGGCAGTTTGAAAAACTAGGCCCCAAACAGAACATAATGCAAAGAAAAAAAAGAGGTGCAAGATGGAATTGTCCTTGGGCCCTCCCACCCACCTTTATGTTGTATAAACAGGACATGCACACTTTAGCAAACCAATCATTTCAGCGCCAGGGTCTGCCACACGACTGTGGCTGAAATAATTGGTTTGTTTGGGCTCCCACAAAACAAGCTGGCAATTAATCTGTCCCTGCACAAACTGGCTCTACGGAGGCAAGATGTCGTCCTCATCCTCCTCATCCACCGATTCCTCACCCTCTTCAGTGTTGTGTACATCCTCATCCTCATAGAGTATTAATTAGTCTCAGCTAGAATCCACCACCACAGGTCCCTCTGTACGTTCTGGAGGCTGGTCTCCCTGGAAGAGTTGATAATTCATTTTTATGAACATCATCTTCTCCACATTTTGTGAAAGCAACCTCCTACTACTTTCGCTGACAAGGTTACCGGCTGCACTAAACACTCTTTCGGAGTACACACTGGAGGGGGGGAAACTCAGGTAAAATAGAGCCAGTTTGTACAGGGGCCTCCAAATTGCCTCTTTTTCCTGCCAGTACAGGTACGGACTGTCTGACATCTCTACTTGGATGCTGTCACCGATGTAATCCTTTAACAGACAGATGCACGCTTGTCGCTGCTGCTTTGAGGATGCAGGTGCGGCTACAGCCCACACATTTCACAAAGACAGAAAAAAAAAGAAGAATTTTTATTTTGTTTGGAGTGCACTTTGGGGGTTACAGCACCCTTTAACAGACAAGCCAGCCGGCCCTTTACTTATGACACAGGCACACGCTTGGTGCTGCTCCTTTGTTGATGCACGTGCAGCCACAGTGCACACAATTCACAAACACAGAAAATAATTCCTCCACCATTCTGTCAGTGGTGACAGTATCATATGCAGTGACAGTAGACATGTCAGAAATTGTTGGCACGTCCTTCAGTCCGGGCAGATGTCCAAACCGGCCCTTGACTTATGACACAGGCGGACGCTTGCCGCTGCTGCTGTGTTAATGCACGTGCGGGTACTGCCATACATTTCGCACACAAACAGAAAAAAAAGAATTGTTTATTTTTTGTGGAGTGCACTTTGGGGGTTACACCACCCTTTAACAGACTTATGGGACACAGGCGCACGCTTGAGGCTGCTCCTTTGTTAATGCACGTGCAGCCACAGTGCACACAATTAACAAACACAGAAAATATTTTTTTATTTTGTTTGGAGTGCTCTTTGGGGGTTACACCACCCTTTAACAGATGAGCCAGCCGGCCCTTTACTTTTGACAGACAGACGCACGCTTGGCGCTACTTTGTTGATGCACGTACGGCTACTGCGCACACAATTCACAAACACAAAAAATAATTTTTTATTTTGTTTGGAGTGCACTTTGGGGGTTACAGCACCCTTTAACGGTCAGACCAGCCGGCCCTTCACTTATGACACAGGCGCATGCTTGGCGCTACTTTGTTGATGCACATGCGGCTACTGCACACACAATTCACAAACACAAAAAAATATATATATATTTTGGAGTGCACTTTGGGGGTTACAGCACCCTTTAACGGACAAGCCAGCCGGCCCTTTACTTATGGGACACAGGCACATGCTTGGCGCTGCTCCTTTGTTGATGCACGTGCAGCCACAGTGCACACAATTCACAAATACAGAAAATAACTTTTTATTTAGTTTGGAGTGCACTTTGGGGGTTACAGCACCCTTTAACAGATGAGCCAGCCGGCCCTTTACTTATGACACAGACGCACGCTTGGCGCTACTTTGTTGATGCACGTGCAGCTACTGCGCACACAATTCAGAAACACAGAAAAAAATATATTATTTGGAGTGCACTTTGGGGGTTACAGCACCCTTTAACGGATGAGCCAGCCGGCCCTTTAATTATGACACAGGCGCACGCTTGGCGCTTCTTTGTTGATGCACGTGCGGCTACTGCGCACACAATTCACAAACACAGAAAAAATATATATTTTTTGCACTTGGGGGGAGCACCCCTGATAGACAGAGCACCCCCTGGACAACACTACAGCACCCCTTTATTACCCAAGGAGTCACGGTGCTTATACACACAGAGGGCTATTGCCCAAGGAGTCACGGTGCTTATACACACAGAGGGCTACTGCCCAAGGAGTCACGGTGCTTATACACACAGAGGGCTATTGCCCAAGGAGTCACAGTGCTTATACACAGAGGGCTATTGCCCAAGGAGTCACAATACTTATGCACACAGATGGTTATCGCCCAACGAGTCATGGTGCTTATACACAGAGATGGCTATTGCCCAAGGAGCCACAGTGCTTATACACAGAGATGCTTACCAAGGAGTCACGGTGCTACTGCTTATACACACAGTGGGTATTGGTCAAGGAGTCACGGTGCTTATAGCCTTATACACACAGAGGGCTACTGTCCAAGGAGTCACGGTGCTTATACACAGAGATTGCTACTCACTATGGAGTCACGGTACTTATACACAAAGAGGGCTATTGCCCAAGGAGTCACGGTGCTTATACACACAGAGGGCTATTGCCAAAGGTGTCACAGTGCTTATACACAAAGAGGACTATTGCTCAATGAGTCACAGTGCTTATACACACAGAGGGCTATTGCCGAAAGAGTCACGGTGCTACTGCTTATACACACAGAGGGCTATTGCCCACGTATTCACGGTGCTTGTATACAGTAACAGTACACAGTGGGATACAGCACAACAAAAATATATCTTATATTAATTTTTAAAAAATTTTTTTACACTTTTAAAAAAATATATATAGTTTTTTTTACACTGGAGCAGATGGGCAGTACTTTAATCAGCAGCATACATTATCGCAGCCAATGGAGTCTGGAATCTTGATAAAAGCTACTGCAGCCACTTTAATTAGCAGAGTAGCACAGCTTACATCAGCGTGCAGTCTTCCCCCTACCCTACAGTCACTTCACAGTACAGCCAATGTAGTCTCTGGAATCTTTGTTTTGACACAGCCAACTTTGCAGAGCTCTGCACAGCGGGCGTGCTGACTAACAAATAGCGCCCGGTCCCAGCGCTTTATTTAGAACCAAGTCTCGCAAGAATCCGACGTCGGGAGGATAACGTTTGGCCCTGCAGTGGGATCTGAGTCAGACGGGAACACCCGAGCCGCGGCTCGGGTGGACTCGGATCCTCACTGTTAGGATTTCACAAAATCCAAACCACTCATCCCTAGTCATAACAAATGAATAATTTGCTTTAAACTACCTATCGGCAGATAATGTGTGCAACCATAAACATGTTATAACAACTTAACTAAAATAAAGAGACAGACCAAGTATATGCGATAAAAACAACAGCATTATTTATTTTTACAACATAGTATGGTGGAATAAGAAAGAACGGCAAGTCATCTGACGCCCCAGTTGACTTAAGCAAGGATGTAATGCACTCACTGAAAAGGGCCACTGTGGCCGGAGGCCGGCCTCACGTGGGGAATGACGGCCGCGGCACTGAAGGGGTTAACCCCTGTGCTGCGGCGCCATTTTTTAATTGGACAACAGGCACTGGGCGCCATATTTAAAATGTATTTGCGGCGCTAGGCGCCGAGGGTTTCAAATTAAATGTTTTAATTTATGCATTCTCCTGCCGCGGTCCAGCCCTGCTCTGGCGGCCGCGGCAGGGTTGAGGTAGCCCCCGGTGTGGCGGGGGGAGATCGGAGGGCAGGGAGCCGCTCTGCGCTCCACGCTGGGACCCGGGAGTGTGACTCCCGGCGTCCCAGCTCCACAGGGACGCCGCTGGTCCCTCCGTGCCGGCTGCTTACTGCGGCCAGGCAGCGGAGGGCAGGGCGGGATGCTGACCGCTGGGGACTGGGAGCAGAGCTCCTGGCGCCCAGGGCAGCAGGGAGCCACTGCAGCCGGGATACGATCGTCCCGGACTGCAGGGCTAAGTGGCTCAAGGGGCGGGGACCGGGCTAGCCGGCTCCCCCAGGTGGTGCTGATCGCTGGGGACCGGGAGCAATGCTCCCGGCGCCCCAGCTGTACAACACAGCGGGGCTGGCAGTTAACCCTTGGTGCGTGGCACCGAGGGGAGAACCGCCATAGCCGCACGCTGGGGGTCGGGAGTGCTAGCTCCCGATACCCCAGTGCAGAGAGGAGGCCACATGCTGGGAGACCGGAGAAGCCGGCTCCCAGTGCAGCGGGGCTGTATGGGGGCAGTACAGAGCGCTCGCAGCCAAAGTCCTGTGGCTGCGGTGCTCAGGAGATTTAACTCCTGGTAACCCCCAGCGCTGAGAGAGCCCCAGCACTGAACCCTGCAGTCCAGGGCGGCAGGGATAAGGGAGCCCAGCGCTGAGCGCTGGGCAGTGTAATAAATAAATATAAATGCATTTGAAATGTTTTGTGCAGCACTGAGCCAGGACAGCAGGTCCTGGGCTACAGTGCTGCAGTGTGTAACAGCCTGATGCACGGCACAGGCTTGGTGTATGTGTAAAAACATAAAATGTATATGTTTAATGTATAATTTAAGAAAAGTGCACTTACCTGTGGTCTGTGAAGGTCCAGGGGGATCCGGAGCTCTCTGTGGGCTGCTGGGTCCCCAGGCCTCTTCCCTAAGGGAATAAAATGTCCTCCTATGCAGCCTCATGCCTGGAAGTGGTAGGAGGGGGGTGCATAGGAAGCTGGCTAAGTGGGTTTAGGGAGCTTCAAATCGCTTCCCTTCCATGGTCAGGAAACCGTGCCCGGGGACCCTGCTTGCCCACCTCTGGAGCTCAGATTCGGGCAAGAGTAGCAAGCTTGGTCCCTTAGCAGATTCCTGGAAGTCCGTTTTCAGAGGGAAATCCTTATCTTCCCAGGCTGTGTCCAGACGGAGCGGAGCCATGGGTGTTGCCCAGCTCAGAGGTTGAACCCAGGCACAGGGGAGTCACCACTCCCCCTTGCCATAAGGGACAATGTTAAACGTGCATGTGTCCAGCACGTGCACAGCTCATGCACTTATGATGATTGGTTGGAAACCACAGGGCGGTCTTACCCCCTGTGGTAATGTGTATTAGAGTGGCATAAAAGAAGGGCCTGTGAGCCCTGTATGTGTACATCCTTGTAAATCCTGTGTGGAGAAGAATTGCTTGTAACATCTTGTATGCTGATATTCCCCTTCAGGCGGAAGGGAGGGTCTTTCTTAAGACTTTGAGCAATAAACACCTTGCCTGACTTCAATGGTATCTCAATCCTGCGACTAACAGAATTGCGCAAACTGCCATTCCGTTCTCCTGCTGTTCTGGGTAAGAGCTCCGTGTCTCCAAGTTCAAGCCCTCTGCCAAGCTACCGTGCAGACCTGGTCCATTGCGAGGGATCAGGTGGGAACAGCCGACACCAAACAGGAGGTGTGTCCGCAGTTAATCAAACGCATACGCAGCAGAAGCGGTTCCAGGTTCCAAGGCAGGAGCCTGAGTGTACCTAGTAAGCGGTTCCAAACGCCGATGGTAGAGTTTGGTGGTGGCAGCATCGTTAAACGCCCACGGCGCAGTGGGCGGAGTCAGTGACAGGTGGTCACTGACGGTGAGTGGGAGTCCAAAAGCGCTAACCCGTGACCAGGGACGGCCAAGGCGAAAGGCGTCCGGTCACAGCCACTATCCCAATTCAAGTGTCAGAGTGATATAACAACTTGCAAGGGCTGCTATCCCTCTCTGGCAAGTTGGATGGTATCCAGCCCCCATCCCAATGCACTATTATTAGCCCACTCCGACGAGAGGTGCCGCTGACCCCAGAAGGGTAAAATCAGCCTAACCAGTGCATTGAAGGGGGGTGCACCGCCAATTACTGCAGCAAGGTGGACGCTTTATATAGACTGCCGTTCTTTCTCGCCACACATGTTCCCAATGAAACATGTACGCCACCATACCCCCTAACAAACTAAACCTCCCAACACTAAACCTATACCTTCAAGAAATAAAAATTGCCCCTCCTCCGTGAGGTGAACCCCATCACTACGAAAAAGATGGGCATCTTGTACCCTAATTAGAGGGTGATGCACAACCAAACCTCCCATTTGCAAAACTCTCTCGGACACCTATTCACTCTCTTTCTGGCCTTGTCCAGCCCCACCACACTATACCTGCACCTCCAGGAAAGCCTGGCAATAATGTCGGACCATACAATCACACAATCAGGCCACAGACTGAGCAACTCCCCCAAATCTTGGATAATAGCGTGCCGCAACTCGAGAGACGTCTGCTGGCACAAATCATTCCCGCCCAGGTGAATCACCAAGACTATAGGAGAACCGAAATTCTCTGCTGCCGTCTGTAGACAGGGCAATAACGATCCCCAACGCATACCTCTGTGGCCTAACCACCTCACTCTATCCCATCGAGGGAAAACAGAAGCATCTGTTGCAAAGTGGGACTGCCCCGCCCAAAACATATAGGAATGACCGACAAACCAAATGGGCTTACAATCCTGGATGCCACCTGCAATACACAGAAAAATACATGAGATACTGTGACTAAAATATTGCAGAGGGAGATGGTGGGTGGGGTGGGAAGAGGGGGAAGGAAGGCTTGACCCGAGGTAAAAACCTACAAAAAACCTGCTGGATCTTTTCATTTTTCTACTATCATAATCATAATTTTTATTATGTAGATAACCAATCTTTGTCCAAAGCAGGGCAAAAAGCAGGGCAAAATCCCCCGAGACCCCCACCTAAAAGGTGACGAGTTGGCCGAAGCACTCAAGCCTGAAACAAAGTACATCAAGACTCCACACGGACATATCTTCTGAATTTGTTGGACTTCCACCGTCCCAGGGCCTGGATCTCCTGTGGAGAAGAACCTGAAGAAGCTGCAAAAGTCGCTGCGCCAATCCGAAGGGAATGAGTACCGAACTCCGATGTGGAAAGCCCGATGTGCCGTATGCAACGATCGAAAACCGACCGAAACTGAAATTTTGTTAGAGGGGAATCATCTAAATGCATGAGCCAAGCCCCTTCAAGCGCGGGGCGGCAATTGATATATTGGGACGCAAGGTGCACTGGAGATTCCCTCCACTGGAGAGGATTGCAGGGACACCCATCGACCCCTACCCAGCTGATCAGTTTTAGACCGTTGAATACGGCAAAGCATGGAGCCACAAAGGACAACGTGAGATCGCAGCAGCGGGGGAGGGGCGGAACGAGACTGTGCAACCAACTCGCTGATGCGAAAAGCCCCATGGAAGGCCATCGCAAAAGTGAGCCGGAAAAGCGACGCTTCAAAAGGGGATGAACATATAACTGGCAAACGCTCAATTAACCGTAATAATAAGTCCGGACCAATGGGGCGTCGACGATCATCCAACGTCGAGCTTGCGCGCGACCAGCCTCTAAGAGCCTTTTTATCAAAAACCCTTAGTGACATCTTTACTTCCTGCCAGTTGCAAAAAGAAGGAAATGCCGGCCAGCCTCTGGGCCACATAAGCCCGCTACCTGCCTTCACCAAACAGACTCCACACAAATTCTATCATGAGTGCATGTTTGGAAGTACCTGCTGATCTCCGACTCTGTAAGAAGCATTCCCATTGGTGCCACGAGGCCTGATACGCAGTCAAGGTCCGAGGGGCCACGGACCGACGTGCGAGATCCTCCTTGCCGGCTTGATAATCTGCCAACAATGAGATGGACATGATTCACCTCTTAAAGCTGCTGTGGGGGCCAATGCCCTGAACCTCACCCAATCTTGTCTAGACAGCGCGTCAGCAATAGCATTGTCAACCCCAGGTACGTGCCTAGCGGTAAAGCTAATATTCATTTGCAACGCGTGCAGCACCAGGTAAGCTAGAAGTCGCAGCACCGGGAGGCACGAGGATCTTTGGTTGTTGATGGCCTGTACAACTCCCAAATTATCACACCAGAACACCACTGACTGGTCACGCAACCGCCAACCCCAGGGTTCAAGTGATACAATGATGGGAAAGAGTTCAAGGAGAAGCAAGTTTGAGGTCAGTCCCAACCTTACCCACTCCTCTGGCCATGTGGCGAAGCACCAAGACCCATTCAAGAAGGCCCCAAAACCAGAGGAACC
Organism: Taudactylus pleione; assembly: GCA_031769625.1. Taxonomy (NCBI): domain Eukaryota; kingdom Metazoa; phylum Chordata; class Amphibia; order Anura; family Myobatrachidae; genus Taudactylus; species Taudactylus pleione. Next base: position 8,596,369 of record JAUIMM010000012.1, read on the forward strand.
TGCAGCATCTGTGAAGAGCTGCAGGCCACGGTTCGTTTGTGGAACTGATGGCCAAATACGCACCCCATTGAACCCTGACAGAAAAACGTCCCAAACTGCGAGATCAAGTTTGTGCTCCGCGGACAAACGCAGGAAATGATGAGGTAAACGGGTGGGCAGCGTTGCAACGGATACAGAGTTGTCGTAAACGACACCGACCCCCCATCGTACAGTTGCCGTAGTTGAAGGCGAAGCACTTTCCCTTCGCCTGATTATTACTATTAGTCCTTGCGGGCAACGTGGTCGCGGATTGCACCTGACGACCTTGAGTCGGTTCAGGCGTACCCCCCGCAGACTGAGAAACCTCCATCCAGACTTCTACATCTTTACAACCCAGCTCAAGATTAACTACCCTATCCTGTTTCCTGCGAAATTCCTCGTCATAATGATGCCAGGCCGCACTCCGAGACGACCGGAACAGACCGTGAATTAAGTGAAGGTATCGAATAACATTAAGGTATTCGGACGGTCTAGTTTTTAAATAGCAGGCAGAAAAGACACAAAAGCCCGACAACCAGTTAGTATAGGACATAAGCCTCTACCCCTATGCCTCCTTTCTTTTTTGCTGCGGCGGACTCTTTTTTAGCTTTAGCTGTGAGGGTGAACATGTCCACATAGCGGCCCATAGCGGCCCAGGCGAATGCGCTTCCTAACACGAGTCCGTAAACCCCTTGTGACTTCTGTATTTGCGCAGTGTACTACGTTGGCTGGACCGCCCCACCCTCTACGCTAGTACTACTTCCTGGGGATCTGTCACTGGAATGACGGTGTCTCCTTGAACGATGGCGTCGTGATCGCTTGGATCGCCTGCACCTAGCTCTGCGGGAACTATCGTCTGAAGACGACGTAGAACTGGAAGAGGAGATAATATCAGGTGAACTATCGCGCTCACCAGCATGTACATCGACCACATTCCGGGAACCAGGATCCGCGATGATGCCAACCCGTGGTAGCTGGGTTGACCGTGAGCACCGTAGGTGCAGCCAAGGGAGCGTCCGCCTCGCTGTCAGCTGTAACAGAAGATACAGATGCGGAATCATTTGAAACATCACCCGCATCGGCTACTGGGGCAAAGGAAACAGCGGAAACAGGTGATGCTGCGAGGGGGAAGCCGCACAAATTTCCTAACTGCTGTAGGATTGGACCTAGCTGCGCCCGCACATTGTCCGACGCAGCCCCTGAAGAGGCCACAGGCGTTCCTGCAGCCCCATGCTGCTGAGATAGCAGGGGCGTGAGAGCGCCCACCACTGCCACCAGCAGCCCAGCAATGTCAGTGTTATCCAGTGCTGTGCCTGCCTGACCAGCCTGCCTGGCTGGTCTTATGTCATTATTGACCAAAGGGGGTACAGGGGCTGCCATGGGGGATCCCATGGCAGCAAGCAGACCATGCTGCCCCTGAATCAAACCCCCGCTGTAAAATGGCTGTTGGCCCCGCCCATGGGCCTGAGAAGATGGCCGCTGACTCCGCCCCCCCGCCGTTATGGAGTGAGCCGGAGCCCTGGCAGGCTCCCGACTCACTCCCTTATGCCGGCGTTTGGTCCCCCGGCTGGCCGGCGTCCTGGAGTGGGACGCCGCCGGGGTGACCACTACTTCATCGGCGCAGCGAGCGGGTCGCGCGCGTCCGCGTGAGCGGCGCCCATGAGGCTTGTGTTCTTCCGGCCCCCGGCTGATTAAATCCCCAGAGCGGGACTCAGCCGGGGTGGCCGGTGGCAGCGTTGAGCGCGCCCGTGGGTCTGAGCGGCGCCACCCGCACCTTCCCCGTCGGCACCTCCAGATCTGCGGGAGGACCGGCGGGGGTGACTAGTGCTGGGGACAGGCGGAGGGATCAGCGGCATGAGCCCCAGCCCGGCAGCATCAGCCAGGCGGGGACAGATCGGGCACGTTGGGGGCTAGACATAGTAAGGTTAGACGGGGAAAGAAAGGAATATGAGGTTAGATAGTAAGAAGAAGGAAGAGGTTTAAGATGTGAGAATAGAGAGGGAAAGAATTATAAGAATGCAAGATGAAAAAAACTCTCAAAACACAGAACCATACAACCTGCGTTCGAACAGCACGCAGGTCAAGTTCAAAAGAGGCAGAGTAACTCTACAGACCTACCACACTCCTACTAACCACACCCCTTAAATCAGCACTCACCAATCCATACTCAGTGTCAACCTGTCAATCATTAAACTAACTTTCCTACATAATTTATTAACTCCACGTATCCCTGCCTAGGTGTTTATATGCCCTCAGATCTATCCGAACTTCGGTTATTTTATCCATTGTTTCTAAAATAAAAACTGCAGATAAAACAGAGGTATCTGAAGGGGTAAGGGTGGCAGGCCAAAATTTGTTATAAAGTCCTTACCTGAAGATGTTATTCAGATTATTTTTCTGAAGATGTTGCTGTTCAGGACCTTATTGGAAGATATAATCCAAAGTTCATATCAGTAGTCTTTATCCAAAGTCGCCTAAATAAAGCAGGAACTACTCAGAGAGTATAAATGTAGGACAAAATGTCACCACAAAATGGGCTGCCAGTAGCTAGGCATCCTTTATATAGGGCTGTGACCTGCATTGTGACATCACAATGCATGCAGGCAGCAGCTAGAGATGGCTGTAGCTTGGATCAGCTCTGAGCACAGGTGCCCTGCAGCAGCACTCTGGTGAGAATAGAAAAGCTGGGGCTCAGCAGATAGCAGTGTACTGTAACTCAGTGCATGGAGAGGGTTGGGCCCCAGAGGTGGCCTGGGCCCTATAGCAGCCGCGCTCTCCGCACCTACTATAGCTACACCCTTGACTGGATTGCGATTTGTTCTGTATGGCAAGCACAAAGATGCTCTCTGTATTGTATGGCTGTCAAGTTGGCTGTTTGCAGTTTAAATTTGAATGAGGTCACTTTAATTTACCTATCCGCATCTGATGTCAGTCATGCTACAGCTGGGGGACACTTACAGTCAGTGATAGGCACATGTGCAATACAGGTCCTGCATATGCATGTGATCATTAAACATCAGCGTTGTATGCAAACCATCGGGTTTGCGTACAACTTTGAACCAGTCTTTTCAGGTTACATCAAAACAAGTGATGTTGTCCACTCACAGGACCTATTCTATGTTGGTCAAATCTATTTCAGAGGATCACGCAGCACATCAGACTTGAAACTGCGTAACTTGCTGGGATACACTTAATCGCTCTAATGCAGACACTGCTGACTTCTCCCACACAGAAATATGATTAATTTCTACTTTTCTGGTGCAGAAGTACATTGGCAGTAATCCTTTCCATACACAAGATTTCAAATATTCCTAAAAATAAAAATGAGAGTTGATGTTCACCAAATGCTACCCATAAGTCCTTTGGCTGCTGATTGCAGCGTCACATAATTCTCTGTAGTTTAAAGAAAAATCTAGCTACAATATTACAATGCTGTTGCCAGCCATTTAAAATCCTTTAATTCAATCTTTACAGATGTAACAAAAACAGCGTATAGACTTTTGTGTACAATTGATCTTGAAATTAAATCTCTTACATCAAAAACACGCCAGTTTTCACTTTGAACAAGTCGACTCTAGGGATTCGGATATCAAATCATTGTATTGACATGCCAGCAGGGAACAGGGCCACGGAACAGGATCAACAGAGATTAGCACGGATTCCTATTGAATATGTCACCAGTCCAGCCAGATCTTAAATTAGACATGGCTGATGATGCTTGAGCTTAACTCTAATTAACTAACTGTAAGCTGGTGGGCTCTACTGAATGTTGAGAAATAAAGGTGTGAAGCTAGAATAAAACATGGAGTGTATAATACATTATAGGGCATGGCTGTAATTTATTAGGTATAGAATTTTCTTATTCTATTGTACATGTCCTTAGACAGGGAAACTATCTATACTCCGTTACCAAAAACTCACAACATAAAAATCTTCAAACACCAATAAGTGGAGAGAGTATGGCCACAGTATATTATTTACTTATTCATCAAAACCTTAAGGATAGCAACTAAGCCCATTAACCAAACAAAGAGTCACGTCTTCCTTGTCCTACCAGCTGGCCTGCTGTCCTGATTCAACCATAATCGGGTTATATACAGTAAACCCATTCTGTGGCCTGGGAACTCTACAGGACTGCTACCAGGCCAGTTCCCTGTCTGCCATCCTAAACATAACCATTCAGTACCACTTTTTCAGAGAGACAACCTATAATCCCACTCTCATTAACAGCAACACAGGCTTGGACAAATTCAACTGATGGAATGTATTTGTGCCAGAGTGCAAGCCTGTTATTATCATTTTATCTCCTACACTACAATGATACAAAACTAGGAAGTTGATCATATCTAAGCTGTCATCAGGTGCTACCAGAGCCTGCAACAGAAATTTTGGGGCCCGGAATTCAGGACTTAAGACAGTCTTGGTGTGTATAATGGAGATGCAGCTCACTAGCTCTCAGGTGGATGTGACATCACCGCGCCAAGTAGCGCAGATATAGTGCATACTGTTTACTCTGCAGAGCCCCACAGCAGGGGAGTAACCAGGGGGGGTTTAAGTAGTCTAACGAACAAACCATGTTGCAAGGCAAGGAGTCCAAATTGATACCTTTTTTTGCATGTGGGGTAAATACTGGCTGCTTTTGCATGTTGCATGTACTGGCTGCTTTTGCATGTAGTCTACACATGCCGGACAGTTTTATTTTTAAAATTAAAATTTCAGTTTGGACACACCCTCCCAAATCTAAATTTCTCTGCACATTTTAAATGTGCCCCACCTGCAGTGCAGCATGGTTTTACCAAGATGCACAGTTACTTACTCTTTCTTACTCTATTCCCAACTCTGAATCAGGTCCTCTGTCTGCCTCAGATGTGAGACTGCTGCTAAGCAACAGGGCACATCGCTAGCTCTGATAGGCTCTTACTTTGCTGTATCAGCACTATGGGCAGCTACTGTACTTGAAGTTGGTGTAAGATTAGATTGTTTTCTGTGACTGCTTCAGTAAAATCGTCACTGTTCGTCTCCCTTTTGTCACAGATGAATTGTTTATACACCTAAACCTTCCTCGACCAATGCTGTATAGAATAGTTAAAATCCCATCAAAATCCGTCCAGTGGTTCAAGAGATTAGCCAGAACAAACAGACAGACCCCAGAACCAGGAATTTCATTTTATATACAGTATATCTAGAAAGATTAAGGGCCTTTTTACTAAAATCCGCATTTCAAATGTGGTTGTAGTGTGATATTTTCGTCTAAATTTGCTTTGCGAATTTAGGAAATGCCACAGAAATGTATTAAAAATCCCTTGTAGGGACAGAGCTTGCGATAAAGCTCGGTCCCTGCAAATCCCATCCGCAGTCTTCTCTCTGTATTTTTTGCAAAAAATACAGTGAGAAGGTGTCCGCGCATGCACCGTAGACTTACCAAACACCCCCAGGCGACCGCCCAGCTGATAACAGGGCCTGACTCCAGGCTCTGCTCTGCCTGTTAGAACAGTGCAGGAGACGGGTGACTGGGGGAATGCCTTGATAACGCCATATCACCGGACTTTCCCACTTATTTTTTTACAAATAATTTTTAGTAAGTCTCAGGCAGAACACATTTCCCATTACAAGTATGGGAAATGCGATCTGCATGCTAAAAATATGCAAATTAAAGGGCATAGAGTAGTTTTTCATGAAAACTACTCTAATTGCCCTTTAATAAATGTATGTGATACTAGAATCATGTGAAAAGGGTGTGAAACCACCCATTTAAAAAAAAATTTAGTAAAAAATAATATTGATGAGATGTATAGGCTGCTGGTTCAGATGGAGAAGCACATCCCTTCCAATCAGATACTGTAAAGTGATGAAAAAATGATGAACATATTTAGTTAAAGGAGAATTACTTCTGCAATTTATTCTCTTGTCCAAGATGGTTTTGGTTTATTTTTGTATGTACCTCTAAACTGCAACAAAATAATAAATCTGCTGTATAGATATGTTGTTCTGAATGCTCAAATTCATAACCATAACAATTCAAGAATTGAATTGATATTATTTTTGTCAATAATGCACTACACTGTTCTAATAAATACTGAGATCTATTTGCGCTTTGAATGTGCCTTGTGGATGATGGTACTGTTACTGGATATTCTGCTCTACGAAATTACCAGTCATTTGGGTGTGCAATCTGAACTTGAGCCCTGGTTCCAAGGTGAAGCATCAAGAGTTCTTGATAGTTCCATGTGCAGTATTTTTATGTATGTCCGCACTGTATAGACACATTGGGCGAGATGTAATAGAGTGAGAGATTTAGCACATTTTTAAACTCGCCCATTCTCACACCTTTTTTAGGCGTATTTTTCTGCAACTCGCACGATGAAATAGGGTGCAAGTTTTCTAGTAAAAACCAAACTGGCATGCAAGTTCTCGTGAGAATTCACACCCAAAAGCATGCAGGTGTTTTGACCAACTGGAATGCGAGTTTCATTTTGTGAGTTTGAGAGTTTTAAACAAAGGCACCCATTGGCCCCCAAAAGTCTCCTGATGTCTTCCTTACACACCCTATATAAACCCCTGATTCATGGTTTTGTCCTCTGATAGGCAGTGAGACGTTTTTGAAAGGAGAGGGGAGGTGTATTTGGTTAGAGACAGATTTTGTGGTGTTTGTTACAGCAATGGCTTCTAGGAGACAGTATAGGTTTGAGGAGGAGGAGGAGGTTGTGGTTCAGCAGCCAGAGAGTGAGGAGAAGGGCAGCACTGAGGAGCTGCAGCTGAGGGGACTGAGGAGCAGGACAGTGAGGAGCAGGATAAGGGATCTGCATCTGGGAAAACTAAGGCTGGGTACACACCTAAACGACCGGCAATCGTGCCGATGTTCAGGGTGATTTGCCTTCACCCTGGACATCGCATAATTGCTGGTACACACTTGAAAGATTTAATGAAAGACGGAACAATCACTGTTCCATCCTTCATTAACACGTACAGGCTCACATGCGATATCGTGTGATTAACTGTGCAGCACAGCCAATCGCACCATATCACATGCGATCACAGGTATGCACAAATTGGGCATACACACTGTACGATATGCCCAATTTGTCATTCCGATTTAGCTAAATCGGTCAAATTGGGCCGATATCGTGCAGGTGTCTATGCACCCTAAGACTGGCAGAAATATAATGTTTTCTTTTGCAGAAAATTGTGCACTTGTTCATGCATTGGTGCCTCTTTTCCCCAGACTACTTGGTGAACATGCACACCGCACAGCAGCCTCACAGAAAAAGTCAATGTGGCAGTCTGTGCTTGATGTAGTGAATGCTGTAGGGTCCTGCCTGAGTGTCATTAAGAATGTAAAAAAAAATGATTTAATGACGTTAAAAGGAATGTGAAATCCAAATTAGTACACTGAGAGGCGCAAGACGGGGTGGCCTAGCAGCTCTTATTCAGTATTTGAGCTATGAGGAAGAACTTAAGCAAGTGTTTGCTCCTGAAGTGATTCCTGGCAGCCATATCCAGGATACTGATTGCCCAGCATCCCAAGGCATCCTGGTGAATAAATAAATAAATATAGGTAACCCCTTTAAGTGAAACTCACTAAATCAGTGCAAATTGTTCCTTACTTTAACCTAACAGGCCGGTTGTGACTCTCAAGCTGCTGTAAAACTATAAGTCACAGCATGCCCTTATACTGTTTTACGATTCCTAAATATATAAACTGTGCATGCTTGGACTTGTAGTTTCAGAACATCTGTAGTGCTACACGTTACGTTGCCCTGCTCTATAGGTATAAATAACGTTGGCTCCACATATATAGTTTTTTTTAATGTTTAAAAATAACTGTCTTGTCTGTAAAGAGTTTTTATCATTTCTTACAATCACCAATGTGTACAAAATTCAAGCTAGCAAACTATTTAAAATAAAATATTTTAAAGTAGACATGATTTACACCAAAAAAAACATGAGACCAGCAGTCAGGATGCTGGCGGTCAGAAGACCGTAAGGGAGCATACTATGCTCAGAATCCCAACAGGGGCTCGGTAAGTAACCTATAACCCTTCCCCTTCTCCCCCTAACCCTCCCTTCCTGCATCCTAACCCTCCCCCCCCCACCTGCAGCCTAACCCTCCCCCCCTTGGTGCCTAAACCAAACCCTCCCCATTAATGCCTAAACCTAGCCCTCCCCTCTTGGTGCCTAAATCTTACCCTACCACCTTAGTGCCTAACACTGCAGCCTAAACCTAACCCCCCCCCGGTGGTACCTAAACCTAACCTCCTCCCCCCGCGGCCTAAACCTAACCCGCCCCGCTATACATTCAGGATGCCGGCTATCAAGATTCCAGCGTTGGCATCTCAAGTGATGTCGGGATTCTGACCCAGTTATTCTGGCCGCGGGTGAAGATTCCGGTGCTGGGATTTCGACTGCCGGCATCCCAACCCCCTGGCATTTTAACTGCATCCCGTGCCAGTATCCCTGCAGAGGATAATGTAGTCTATTTAAATCATGTAAAGTATATTTAATAAGAGATCCATTGGTTTATTGCTAATTAAATCAAAAACACCTTATCACTCTTAACTTAACTAAAACTAATGCAGGATGGGACACCAGCTGACCGGAGTCACGGGGGACATCACTGGAGCACCGATCACCGGCCTGAACTGAGGGTAAGTTTTTTATTTTTTTTCACAGGTAGTGCTGGAGGCTGGAGCTTGGAGGCGGGGTTGGCTGGGGATTGAGGAGACAGACAGTGTGTGTGCAGCACTGTGACACTGCAGTTACACTGCTTGTGTCAGTCCCTAGTCCTTACTACCTAGCTCGGTGGCCACGGCCGGCTTCACAAGTGCTGCGGCCGCCAGGCAGACACGGTGGACACCTACATGGGCGGCCTGGCTGTGCCTGGTGCCGGGGTTAGCAAAATAGCGCAGTGCCACAGCTGGCTTTACTAGTGCCACGGCTGCCGCTTGTAATTTATCAGGGGTCCACTCACATTCACTAGTGGCGCCAGCCACTAGCCCTCTAGTGGCTGGTGCCCATAGGCAGCTGCCTAAAGCAGCCTAATGGTAGCACCGGCCCTGCTTAAACGTTCCCCCTATATACACACTTAACAGGGGAAGGACTCGCTTCCCTCACAGGCATAGTCCAAGCGATCTGCACGGGAAGTGCTTTTGTCCCCCAGCACAGAGAGGACAAACTCGCCATGTAAATAGAAGGCAAGCGCCCTCACAACGCTTTCTTGTGCCACAATAAAGCCACGGAGATGCAGTGTTCTCCCACCAATGCTGCACCTCTCCTAAATGGAGAATAAAGGTTAGGACAATAACCAAATGGCAAAGGTTTTGGGCGGGATGGTGGGCTCCAAATGGAAAAGAGGCTGTCTCTACCCAGAACACCCATACCATAATACCTAAACACTCGCCTGAGCAAAGCATTGGCCAAATTAAAACCATGTGACTCCTAAATTAAACTTAACTGCCCAGCAACAAAGCTGTCATGCTAACCAATCAGCAAAAGACCTAGGATTCTTACCTATTCTCAAGCCTAATCAGCTTTCGCCTAACAAAATCGTTATTGACTTTCTGACACCATATCACAGTAAGGTACATTTTGAATTGTGCACAATATGTGCCTTCAAATCCCAAACATTATTGCTATAATCATGATTATTAACACATAATGGACTGGGGTTTTTTTTGGCATTTAAAAAAAATCATTTTGCACATCACTCATATTTAACTTTTAAAATCCCTTAGCTGCTACATCAAGGAGCCCAACAAAGGCTAAAAGGAGACATACAGAAAGGGACAGGCAGGAGGCTGGGAAGTACAAAAAAATATTTTTCAAACATTAAACATTGTTCTGCAGACTTTGGTAAATTAACTGTAATGTTACATAACATTACTGTACTCTTGTTATGAAAACCTACAAACATGACATAATAGTATATCTGTCACAACCTTAAAATTCATTTTTGGTTTAGTGGCTACCTGAAAGCACCATGATATGTTAAGCAGTCATTGATTGCGGCAAAGTCCCATTTTCTAAAGTTTGTAAAAAACCTTTCATTGTGGCATTTGCTCTAATTTAATGTAGTCCATACTGAATGTAGCTGTCATCAAGCATAGATAAAATATTCACAGGCAGTGTTAGGTGACCTACCATCCTATATGTGTGTCTCCAGCTCCATTGCCTTGGTGTGTCTCCAGCCCATGCACCCCTATGTATCTCTCCAACGCTATTCCCCTATGCCATCCCTGATAGTGTACACATGATGTTTATAGTGGGCATGGGACAAAAAGGTTATTAGTTAGCTAAGAGGGCACAGAATGTACATAGAGGGCATAGAACAGTAAGGGTATTAGATAGCTAAGAGGGTGTAGAATGTACTTAGTGGGCATGGGGCAGTGGCACATAATGTATATAGTGGGCATGGGACAGTGAGGGTATTAGATAGCTATGAGGGTGCAGAATGTACTTAGTGGACATGGGACAGTGGTACAAAATGTATATAGTGGGCAGGGCATAGTGAGGGTATTAGATAGCCATGTGGACACAGAATGTATATAATGGTCAGGGGACAGTGAGGGTATAGGATAGCTATGTGGACACAGAATGTATATAATGGGCAGGGTACAGTGTGGGTTGTGCTGGCCAACTCACCTCCTCTCATTCTCTGGGGGGTATGTACTAACTGCCGAAGCAGCATCAGCGCTCGTTATGTGTGCTGAAACCGCTTCTCCCCCATGTATGATTGGGGGGCTGGGCGGTAAATGACAGGGACAATATGCGCTCCTGTCATTATCAGCACTGCTATCTACAAGACAGGGCTAGGTATGAATGGTCAGTTCGCCTGACCGTTCCGTCCGCTGCACCTTTTGCTATTGACAGCTGGAGCCTGACGACACCCTATCCCCACAGCAGTGACAGCGCTGTCCCTGTTGCGGGGGCTGCCGGCTCCAGGGCTGCACACGGGATCTTGCGATGCTTGCGAAATCCTGCACATGCTCAGTGAAGCTGGCCAGGACTGAGACACAGCACATCAGCACTAGGCTGATGCACTGTGTACTCAGACAGGGTTCGCCAGAGGGGGGAGTTATCACTCTCCTGCTCAGACCGATGTTAATACAAAGGCCAAAACTGATTCTAAACCACTGCAACACTGCCGCAAAACTGCCATCAAAACAAATTTTAGAATTAGAAAAGAACAGGACTAGGGCTAAAATTACTAGTCAGTGGTTTTGGTGTCATTTAGAACCCGCGGTCAAACCGCCACCAAACCGCCGGGGTTTAGAACCCGCATCCTAGTAAATTTTGCCCTCTGCATGTTTTAGCTCTGTGCATTCTCTGGAACCAAGTGTACAGAAGGGAATGGTGTTGAATAGCCGCCAGTTCATATCCCGACGCTGGCAGCCCAAAGGGAAAAGATCCCGAGTCCCGACAGGGCAGGTAAGTACCATATCCCTACCCCTCTCCCTCCCTTAGTGGTGCCTAACCCTAAACTCTCCCCCTAGTGCCTAACCCTAAACTCCCCCCGGGGGTGCCTAACCCTAACCAACCCTTACCGCACCCTAAACCTAACCCTCCTGGGGGGTACCTACCCCTAACCTTCCCCCAGGGGTGCCTAACCCTAACCTCCCCCCAAAAAAATCTAACCCCACTATGCACCCTAAACCTAACCCTCCCCCCCGTGATTAACGCTAAGGGCGCCCCGGACTTACCTCGTTCGGGCTGGCATCCTTTGGTGTTCCAGGGCCGGTATTAAGATAGGCGTTGGTATAAGTCCTTTGTCAGGATTTCCTTGTCGGGATTGAGACTGGTGGCATTGTGGCCACTGGTCTCATAACTACATCCCGTACAGAAGCACGGCAATGCAGAGTTGTGCGCATTTCAGTCACATCTCCAAACTGAAGGGGTGTAAGTGGGCTGTAACAAGCTTTTCTCACATAAGAGCGCACAGAGAAGAAATCGCATCCAAGGAAGAGCTGGTGCAAGAATGCACTGATATTGTAAGCTATAAAGCCAAGCATACAGATAGGAGCGGTCCGCCACATAGATGCTTACAACACTGCTTATGGGTGAAGATACACGTCGTTCCACACATACAATTCAGGAGCAATTACCTCCAAGTTTAGCTCTACTTTTATCAGCCCATAGGCGTATTTTATAATAGGTGCAGGGTGTGCAGTGCACATGGGCCTCTGAGTCCAGAGTGGCCCCGCACCGCACACCTCACACCCGTAGTATACTTACCTTGTGTCAGCAAGCGGGTTCCTCCTCCACAGTGCCATCTTCCCAGTGTGCCAGAGCCTTTGCTCGTTTGTGTGCATGCGCCATCTTCCTGAACAACACTGAGAAGATAGTGGTATGGAGGAAGGACGTGCCGGCACAAGGTAAGATACGGGGCTTGGGGGGGGGGGGGGGGCTGCTCAGAGAAGGAGGCTCGTTGAACATGGGCTCCCTTAGGCATTAATACACCCTGCATCAGACCCATACTGTTGTCTCCTATTGCAATTTTACAGATTTTACAGAACATTTCACTAAATGACTTTCATTTCTAGTTGCAGACATTCTCTTTTTTCAGTTATGTGGACCTGGATCACAGTGAAATAGATTGCAATCAAAGCTGTTTGGCCAACAGTCAGCCAGATATGTATCTGACCCTATGTACTCAAACATACCAGATCTGACGCAGACATTTGATAGCTTTCTCTATCTCAATACAAACCAGATATTTGAGAGCTCAGTCTTGCCGATTCTCAATCATTGCCTATAGTGCACACCCCCATCTCTCTGTAACATGGTGTGATCCACAGGCTCAGGCTCTTAATAACCAAATGAATTATCTGTGTTTTTACCCTAAGGGTGTAAAAATGTCCAATGATAATCAGATGAAGACAGAGTGATTTATTCTTTTGTTCTTATTACCTATTTCATTAACGTTTGGGAAATGGGAAATCAAATGTGCCTCCAGCATAACAGAACATGGACACTATGTAGTTTTTTATGTTTTATATGCAAGAGCCAAACACTTGCTCCTTGGTCAGAAATATATCATCACTAGCATGGCTGATAATTGTCTTGTAAATGGACACCTTATACTTGGAGGCCAGGAGGACACAGGTCTTTTAACACTTACAGAGCCAGAATTATAACACTAGTAGTATTTCAATACAATTTCTTTCAGACGCTATTTATTTTGGCCTAACTGCATTTGTGAAAGGAGCCATTTTGACAGGCTTGGCCCAACTTCCAAGTTTCCACCTCAGGTCAAATTTCAGCTCTTCCACCATTGTTTTTGTGATACCTGGCTTTTTGGCAAGGTTCACCCAGCTATCAACTTCATTTTCTCTGCTGGAGCAACTTAACCAGGAAATATAGTGTAAATGAATGAAGGTCATAACACTGGGTGTGTTTGACTTAGTCTTGGATTCTACCTATTATCTGGACAAGCCTTCACTGTGTCCCACTGGGACATTCTCTAGAACTTGGAGTTCTGTCGATTTAGGTCAATATTCCAGTTAAATTATCAGGAATGTACAGAACTCAATCAGATTTGCATCCCTACCCGGATATTAAATTGAGGCATATTTCACGTTTTATTCTCCTAACCTCTGCAAGTGTGCAAGCTGCCTGAATCAGTCACTTCTGACGTTTGTATTTGTCGTTAAGAATCTCTCAACAATATGCTTGGCAGTAATTCAACTATCCTCGAGGTTAAACATGGCCAAGGAATTTAGCACATTCAAAAATTGCAACTTCTTGCTGTCAATGTGTCCATGGAATGTGTCGTCCGATGAAACTTGACTCTGTAAGCCATTAGTGTCTACTGATGAATGGTCATGCACCTTACTGTGGGTGTAGCTTCTACCAGCTACTGAATAAAGATTTATGGTACTGTTGTTTTGTAAGCACATTTATATGTGTCGATCAAATCTGAAATTGTGCTTTTACATATAATATTCAAGGCACTTTGTTTATTGTCAGAAGAGCTTGCAGTTGTTCTTTCAAAATTTCAACTGTTTTCGGTTTAAACAACAATAGAGGCGGACATAGAAAGACATGGGGGGAATATTTACTAAAGTGCATGTTTTAAAAAGTGGAGATTTTGCCGATAGCAACCAATCAGATTCTAGCTATTCTATAGGGTGCTAGATAGATTATAAGTAGAATCCGATTGGTTGCTAAGGGCAACATTTCTACTTCTAAAAACCTGCACTTTAGTAAGTATACCCCATGTTATTAAGTGTTTTTTTATATAAATGTAAGAAGCATACATCAACATAGCTGTTGAACATTGACAGTTCATAAAAAAAAGACACCAGAATATAACCAATTATTTCCTTGGATTGTGGTGTAAGGAGAGCAGAGGCTATAAGTAAGCCCAGCGCATCCCCATCCAAACTCAGAGGTACAAGTGTGCCCATACCAGATATACTGGTGCTAATTAAATAAATGTTAATAAATACAATAAATTAATTATGTTGCCAATGCCCTTGGATGCTGTGTTCCTTTAATATTTCTGAGTGATGCCTCATGTCTACTCAGCCAAACATTTCTCTGCATATCTATGAATGATACACCATACTCTATTAAGCTAAGCTACTTGTAGTTCTGTCCCAATTGGGTCCGTGTTGATCTATTTTTATATATTAAGATTGTAACCTACTCCAGGTATTATCTGTTTATCTAGTCCTAACATTGTAAGTGATCAGTTGAGCTGGCACTAACAATTATATCTGTACTGAGACACGTATATGTTATTACAATTAGGATTACATTATATAGATGACATTCCATGGTTAGTTACTCCCCACTGCCCTGATAATAAAAAGTAACACAAAGAAGGGATGATCTATGGCTGTGGGGGATATTGGGTGCCAGTTCTGAAAATGTAAGCTCTACAGAGCTTGGTAAAATGGCCATTTTTCAGTTTCCGTAGAAAATTATGGGGACTCCTTATGCGACTAAAATAAATGGAATGCCTAACTGTGGTAGTACCCTAAGGATAAATGATCCTGATATTAAATAATGCAGCAATCCTCTGAAAATGCCCATTTTCGAAGGATTGTCTGCAATTATTACTTTAATAAGGGCATCTCTATTTTGTTTTACTATAAATATTAACGGTTGCAGAATTATTTTTAGGAATCATAGCTTTCTGCAATTAATATCCACAAATGGAATTATTAACAAGTAGTTCATTTAATATATTAAAAGAAAAAAAAAGGAATCCTAATTTAAGGAAGATAAAAAGCATACTGTAGGCTACGTATTCTCGGTAAGTATATTTTTGTTAAATCTGCTCAGGCATAGCAGAGAAGCCAAAATCAGCACAGACCCATGGCAAGTGAAGCGTTAAATGATAAGACAAACAGAGGGATAATTTTCCCACAATCAGCCTATCTCTGGTCACATCAGAATCTGATTAACAGTTTCCTACTTTATCGGAACATAATCTTGTTTCCTCTTTAAGCCCTGCTGGGTTAGAAGGTCAATCATTACAACTGCTAATTCTGCTGATACAGTACCATTGTTACTCTCATGACTGTTACATCTTGACCCAGGAAGATCACTACTAAGACTTTAAACTGGAAACATCTGTTAAGACAGTGAAAGCATTTGACTAGAGTTTGTGGAACACACATGTTTAGTACCTTTGCCTGTATACACAATATTTTATTCAAGTACATCTTATTTGAAATGTGTGTATTTATTTTCATTTGACTATTCTGGAGTAATGGACGGGATGTCTTAGGTACCTCGGACCATTACAGTGGGACTACTGAGGTAGTCAATTTAAAACACTAAGGGGTAAATTTACTAAAGTGAAAGTTTTTAGAAGTGAGTTTTAAAAGTGATGTTGCCCATAGCAACCAATCAGTTTCTACTTAACATTTAACTAGTACCTTCTTGAAGAGAATAGCTAGAATCTGATTGGTTGCTATGTGCAACATCACTTTTAAAACTCACTTCTAAAAACTCTCACTTTAGTAAATTTACCCGTAAGGATTCTAATGTTTTTCATTACTCCAGCTCTCGTAGCCCTGAAATAGTCCCAGTTCTTTTAGCACTGCACTGGTAGTCTCTGGAAAGGGGTCTTTCTATCTTTTTTTTTTTTATGGGAATGTAATTGGCCACAAAATTTGCTGAATATTCTTTTTATTTGTATATTCTCCCTGTGCTTACGTGGGTTTCCTCCGGGTACTCCTGTTTCCTCCCATACTCCAAAAATATACCGGTAAGTTAATTGGCTCCCGACAAACTAATTATCCTTATTGTGTAAGTGTAAGTGTGTGTCCATGTAGTAGGAAATATTGATTGTATGCTCCACTGGGGCAGGGACTGATGTGAATGGCCAAATATTCTTTGTATAAGCGCTGCAGAATATATGTGCGCTATATAAATAACTGGTAATAACTAATAAATATATTTTACATACTCACAAGAAACTGATGGAGACTGAATTAGTTTTGTAGTGTTGCTAAACACAAGTGAGCAACTAGTAAATGTGGAGTAGAAAAACCAGTAAAATTACTGGAGGAGTGCCAATAGAGGGTGCTCTACCATATAAAATTGAGCAGCTATATAAAAAGAGGATAGTCAATCCTCCATAAATAGCAAAATGGAAAACAAGAGGTAACAGAACTCCAAAGTAAAGTTAAAAGTACAATTTAATATGCATGATAATATAAATAACCAGTGAGAACACAGTGATAGCATGTAAATTACTAAAATTACAAATACATCCCTTCTTTACCAACCTAGGTTGATCCTGATCAAATGGGAAATATAATGAAAGAGTCCATGGATAATAAGGATGGACTGGTAATTAGAGATGATCCAGCCATATATTTACCAAGTCCATTAATCAGCAGATGGTTGAGATGCATTCCACAATGTAGGTACGTGTTGACTCTGGTGGGGTACCCCAAACACAGGCGGATGATGGACCAGAAGGTTGATGCAGTGTCCAATTATATTCAGAGTCCACTTTGCAGATTGAAGGTCCCCAGGGCACAGGTCCAGTGCTAGGCTGGCGTGGTGATTTTCATCTATGAAGACAATAACAGTAGAGGGAAATCTTCCCAAAGATCAGGAGGAGTGACGCGTTTCGCTGTGTCGAACTCACAGCTTTATCAAGGTCTGCGGAATATATGTGAGCTATATAAATAACTGGTAATAAATAAATAATAAATATATTTTACATACTCACAAGAAACTGATGGAGACTGAATTCATTTTGTAGTGTTGCTAAACACAAGTGAGCAACTAGTAAATGTGGGTCTGATTCAGAGATGTATACTATGCCGATGTTATCGCAAATTAGCGATTATCTGTAAACTGCACATTCATCGCACTGAACGTGCACTAAAACCTATCTGCAATCCAATACGCATCGCTTACCTCCACACAGGGTGAGTGACAGGAAGCCACTGTTTGCGGGAGGTAACAGGGGGTGGTGGAAAAAACACAGGCATGTAGCGGGCATTTTATGGACGTGTCAGATGTGTCTGTAATCCGTACGGTAATATCAAGGCTCTGGCTTCTCAGTTCAGGTAGACATGCTGCGTGGCCATAGAGATACTTGAACGGACGATTATTGGGGGATCTGCGCATGTACTGTGAATGTGTACGCACTTGCTGTGTCTTTTGTGATGGCTCCGGTGGGCATCTCTATTCACTTCTGGGCAGCCGTTATACTAGCACACTTTCTCACTTTCGCAGCCTGCAAAATCGCAGCTGCGATCTTCATAGCGTACAATCAGGCCTTGTGTTTCATGTCTTTGTAAGGACTAACCTAATGTGATAAGCAAAATAGCATTGCCTTCCTAGTAATACACCTCCAATGCTGCTCGATTAAAGCAGATGTAGAACATATAGTTGATGGCAGCAGAGCTGAAACCAATGGGAGAATTTCTTTAAGGAACCTGTAGGGGACATATGTTACATATATAAATATAGGTTTTATAAACATGGACTATTTTATATACCAGAACGTTTTTCACTGTCTCTTTTAGTCTTATTTTATCTGAAAATAGTTTGTAACTTTCCTTTTTTTAAACATACAGTAACAGTCTATAAAGGAACAATGGGACTGTATTTACAGTTTCTCTAGCTGTAGGTATTGCAATGCTTTCTTCTTTAAGAACCATTCAACCTCAGCATTTTATTTTTTGGATATAACATAAGAAGTGTTACCCTGACATTCTGGTACAGAGTTTTATTTCACCAGCTGAGACAGTGTCATGATAGGATCTGAAACAGGACAGAAAGTTGTGGATTTACTGGCCCTGCCTCTTTGTTTCAATCCACCAGTCCACTCAGTGTATTCCTCAGGGCCGGCTCTAGGCATGTTCCACCTGAGCGGCCGCACAAGAGCGCCAGTGGGCGCGCCGATTTTCTGCCACCATTTTACCCTGGCCATCCCTGTCACTGTCTGGCTCTGCTGTCACTCTGTTTCGGGCTGCCCACCCACCCCGCGGCGCTTTTGGACAAGCCCACGGTGCTCTAAGATTGGGCAGTGCTGGGCTGGCGTGATGTCCCTGCCCGCGCAGTCTCTGATTCTGGCGGGCAGCGGACTAAGTGGAAGAGCACTGGCAATGCAGCGTAGTTACTGCTTGGCTGCTGCAGTGCTATTGGGCGGCCGGCGACGGGACCAGCATAACTCCTGAGGCTCAGTCAGCGTCTCTGGAGAGGAGATGGTGACTGACGAGGCCGTGCTGAGGAGTTGGACCACCGGCCCGGTGAGTGATTCAGAGCAGTAGCGGATTTACCGCTATGCAACAAAAGCGGCTGTTTAGAGCTCTGCACAAGCTCTGGGCTAGCTGAATACTCCCGACAGGCTGTCAGTGATTAGACAGCTGCCGGGTGCTGGCTCCAGCGCTGGCCTGCGGTCTCTACTATATTTTGTGTATAAGACATGAGGAGCGGCCAGAGGATGAGGGCTCGCGGCTGCATACACTATATTACAGTGACCGGGGAGGGGAGGTGGACCCACAACCTCCGCACTTTGAAAACTGCAAGCAGAAAGCACTTTCACCTTGACATGTAGCGCTGTGCTGGAAGCCTGTGTTCTGTGTGGGAAGGGCTGCCAGCGTGCACTACCCACACATTACTGATGGCAGGGCTATAAGTGTAAGCAAGATAGTGCCACCAGTCCCTCTAAATGTAGTGCCACCAGTCCCTCTAAATGTGCTTACTGCCTGTCAGTCCAGGCCGGGGACACTGGCCAGAAGGTGCTCGGAGGGGTTGTGGAGGACAGTCAGGGCCGTGTGCTGCACTGCATGCAGCATTAGTGAATCAGCGTGCGGCTATACATGCAATAATATATATAGGGCAGGCTGTACTGTGGCTGTGTGCTATGCCTGCCTAGCCCATACCTCCCAACTTTTGGAGATGGGAAGGAGGGACAGGGCGGGCGCGTCCGAAAAGGGGTGGGGCTTCCGGAAAGGGGGCGAACCAAATGAAAACGGGGCGGAGCCTCGCGGCTTCCTCCCGTTTTCGTCACTATAGGGGGCGTGCCCGGCACTCTCCGAGATGCTGGGCAGCCCACCAGGCTCTCCCTACGCTAGTGAACAGATGCCGTGCGATGCGCACAGCATCTGTTCACCTTCTGCACACCCGCTGCTCTGCTAGGCAGAGCAGCGGGTGTGCTCTCCCCAACTTACCCCCCCAGCGGGACAGTCCCATAAAAACGGGACTTGGGAGGTATGGCCTAGCCTGTGTCAATTAGTGATGGGTAGTTCACGAATGATCAGTTCAAAATGAACTGATCTTCAAAATGAACTAGTTCACTCAGTTCACAGCTCTGGCAAAGATCAGTTCATCAAGAGCTAAAACAAGTGGGAGGAGTTAGACAGAGAGAGCACAGCAGCTCCATTAGGCATGAGTCAATACTACTAAACGACCACAGGTGGCACTGCTATGCTGATGTCTGTGTGCAGCTCATTGAACTAGTTTGTCATGACTATGAGTCATTCTGGCATTCTAGTTCACTAGTTCGAATAGGTCAGTGACTCGTGGAGCTGATTGAAATATATTGTCATGATGACTCACTGAGTAGTTCAAAAGTCACATGATACATTCCCCATTAGCTCTCTCACATACAGTCATCATGAGTCAATACTGCTAAAGGACCACAGGTGGCACTGCTGTGATCAGACATATGCATTGTATGGATCTGAAGTATATTGTCGGGGTGCATTCTCTTAGTAATCTCCCTTCCAAAAAAACCTAACCCCGCTAGAGTCCCTAAACCTAACCCTCCCCCCTGTGGCTAATGCTAAGGGCACCCCGGACTTATCTTCGTTTGGGCTGGCGTCATCGGCTTTCTGGCTTTGGGATTAAAATAGGCATCAGTATTTCGGCGCCTATTTTATGTCCCTTGCTGGGATTCCGATGTCAGTATTGAGACCATCCCCTATTTTTATGTGGAGGTTGTAATCCCACCCGCCCTATTGTTAATCTACAGTAGCTCTGGTGTGCATTAAGTGACATTAATGGGTGCAATTAAAAAAATGAGGCAAAGTTTTTTTCATTCTAATTACTGTATTTTAAAAGAAAAAAAAGTGACACATTACAATACTCTGAATTTGGGTCTCTCTCACTTGTATATTATGGAAATAGAAATTATAACAACAATTAAATTAACACTGCAGAGCTAAACATGTCACTACTACTAGTAGTTTGTTATATATTGCTTTTTTTAAATATTAAAAGATCAGACATATTAAACAGCTGATCATTTGAACAAGACTATACCTCACCTAATGAGCTAGTAGTTGAAATCCCTATTGTGTGTAATAGACTAGTTCTATGTTTCCAATCACTTCTCTCAGCAGTGTATCAGAGTCAGTGAGAAAATGACCTAAATGAACTACATGAACTGGTCATTTGAACTATTCTTTTCAGTGAACTAGATCATAATGAACTGTTCACCAAAATGAACTAGATTTCCCATCACTAGTGTCAATAAGAAACAGGAAGGAGGGAGGTCTAAAGAGTGCTGATAGGATCCGCCCCTTTTCTAGGCTCCGCCCCCCTATTCGGGGTCGTCATGTACAGCAAAGTTGGCACTTGGAGGTCTACAGATGGTTGTAAAATGATGGGGCATCCATGCACAGCAAAGTTGGCACTTGGAGGTCTGCAGATGGTTGTAAAATGATGGGGGCATCCATGCACAGCAAAGTTGGCACTTGGAGGTCTGCAGATGGTTGTAAAATGATGGGGGCATCCATGCATAGCAAAGTTGGGAGGTCTGCAGATGGTTGTAACTTATTGGGGGCATCCATGCACAGCAAAGTTGGGAGGTATGTGCAGATGGTTGTAAAATGATGTACAGTAAGTACTCATTATATTCAGTGTAAACATCCAAAAATATTTTAGTATCTCTTAAACCTACTTCAAAATGCATGCAAAGTTGTTCAAAATGTTTTTGTAACTGGCATTTGTGAACTGTAATTGTTTTCACAGTTATGCTGCGCACACACAGTACGATTAAACAGGACGAGATTAACAATAACGATATAGTCATATAGTTATTGTTCATATCGTCCTGTTTCTGGCCCTTTCAAACGATGGTTGATGCGCAGGCATGAATGGTCGATATAGATATCGATCATCGTCCATGCATGTAGGCCAACATGGTCGATATCGACCATGTTAGCCTGTTTACTATAGGGATCGCGGGTCGTTATAGTAGTTGGGGGTTTGCTGTATGTGCTGGATGTTCGATCTGGCACATGCAGGATGATCAGACAACGATCGTCTGATTGTTAAGTCGCTCCATATGTACGGAGCATTCGGCTATAGTCTGTGCAACGAGGGCCTGATTCAGAAATAGACAGAATTGCAGAGCCGTACACAAGCAGCTGTGCAATTCCGTCAATCTAATATGCAAATGCAGAAAGAGGTGTCCTTGGTGCATCTGAGTGATCCCAGCGCTGCGACCGAGGTTGCAGCCTGTGATCATCATCAGAACAATCGCAACCATTGGTTGCGAATATTGGCCCTCATTCAGAGCCGCTCGTTAGCGGCAGTACGCTCGTTCCGAGCGATGTTTGCACATCTGCGCATGCGTACGGTTTTTAGTACGCATGCGCGAACCAGTCAGTGCGGCCAAAAATCGTTTGTACGCTATATAGCGAGTGCCTGCTATTTTGAGTGACAGAATGAGGCGTATGTGGGTGGTAACAGGGGAAGGTGCTTGAAAATGGGGAGTGGAGATCCGAACGCAGGCGTGCTTAAAGGTCAAAACGGGCGTATTATGGGTGTGCATAATTAATACAGCAGCGTCATTGACCACGTCACTGGGTTATTTTATAGCCAGAACTGCTCGCAAATTTGTGGTAGCAAACACCAACCACAAGAATAGCGAGCAGTTCATACGCTGGTCGATGTACTCGATTAATCTAATAAATAGCGGACATGACGTATGGTGCGAGCGGCCAGGGGGCGTTTTTAACAAATAAACGAGTATGTTTTGCTCGCTCGTTCAGACTTAGAGGTGTGAACAGACTGCAATTTGCGAACGGATCATTTGAATAGCCACCCCTTGTTTTTGAACGAACGACCGCAAATAGCGAACGGCTCTGAATGAGGGCCATTGTCCCTTTAGACAGGCTGTGGTAGCTGAAGCTTACCACAGCCTGACCAGGTCCTGGCAGTTTGCGAGCTGGGAGGAGGAGCTGGCCAGATCTACTGTATTACTCAGACGCAGGGACTGGGGAGATACTTCTTGTTCCCATGCATTTTTCACCTGGTTCACAGAAGGCTAACAGCCTGAGGAATTGTGCATTTGACAGTACTGACTACCCCGATCAGTTGATTAAAGCTTATTGGGGGGCTGCTGTTTAAGTTGTCCAATCATCTATAAGCACCACCTTGGACTGAGTTCTTGTCTCAATTTAAATTCTCTAGGTTGTTACATAGACAATACATCTAGAACAGTATTTACTGCAGATAGTTTTTTAAAATGCACATAGAAACATGCACATAAATAAATCGGGAACAAAAATATAGTGCTGTGGGTTGTTTGGGGGGGGTGGGCAAATTGGGGTCTTAATTAGGGCCCCATGAGGTCTAAATCCGCCTCTGACTCAGAGGCTCATTTATTAAACAAACATAAGATGTTTTTCATTTGTGGCGAATGATTAAACTACTGACAGCTATTTATCATTCAATCAAAAAAGTAGTTAAGGTATTTTTCTGTCAGTTACTGTTAATGCTTGATTTTACATATTATTTATATATGAATCATTATTTATCAACGAGCGGTATTTTAGTAATACTGCTCGTAGCGTTATTGTGGACTCGCCTGGTCAGGCAGCTGTTAAAGTAGCATTGTCAAGCGATGGTCACCCAGAGGCTAGTGATTGGCATCAGTCAGCTCCCACAATTCTTTGTGGTGAGTCTGTCGCCAGGGCAACCAATGAAGCAGGAAGTTGACATGTGTAGCTTTCCCCTATGTCTCATGAACTTTCTCAGTTCCCTAACTGATCCATCTCATGCTCATGTATGTGCTCCTTGCTTGCTGCTCCTGACCATGTCTCCCCTCTATTCCTGTGTCTCCACAGCCCATGTCTCCGCTCCTTGCCCACGCCTCCACAATGCAATGCCCATGTCTGTTCTCCTTGCCCGCTCCTACTCATGTCAATGTCTCTGCTCCCTGCCCACCGCTTTTGCTCTTGACTCCCCTCTCCACCTGTGTCTCCTCTGCCCATGTCTCTGCTCCATGCCCGATCGTCCTCTGCCCTTGTCTCCATTCCCTGCTTGCTCATCATGCTCGTGTCTCCCCTCTCCACCTGTGTCTTCTCTGGTTGCTGGTTTCAGCGCCCCCCCCCAGTAGCCAGAGATCCATCTGAATGAGACAGCAAGCAGCCGCCAAAGGTAGCTATAGCCCATGTCTCTGCTCCCTGCCTGCACTTCCTCAAAGCCCATGTCACCGCTCCCATGCCAGCTGTTCCTGTTCTAGGTGACCCCTCTCCTCCTGTGTCTCCTTGGCCCATTTCTCCGGTGCATGCCCAAACCATCATACGCCAGCAGGGCCACACCCACGCAGCCCCTGATTCGTCAGGAGTGAAAATAAAGAAAAAAAAAATATTACACCAACTAAATTACTGTCTTCTCTTGCCGGGTAGTAATGGTTTAATAAATAGCTGTGAAAAATGTAGATTAGCACTGAAAACGGTAGAGAAAGCAAACGGTAATTATCATAAGAATTATGTTTCGTTGATAAATGAGCCTGTCAGTCTCAGAGAGAGACTCGGGAAGTGACTGCGCTGCAGCGACACAGCCTGTCTGCTGCCAGCAGCCAGCCCATGATTTAAAAAACGGTGAAGTGTATCATCCACACACTTCACTGTTTTTTTTACTCATGGGCTGGCTGCTGGCAGCAGACTCTGGCAGGCAGGCTGTGAGTGTGTTGGAGTGCGGCAGCTGGGTATGGTAGAAAGAGAAGCTAATCACTCACTCAGCAATGCAGCATGCAGACAGTTAGCACGCAGGTGGCGGTGCTGTTGCTAAGAGATCATGGGTGGGGTGGGGGAATTGGGGATGAAGGAACAGTGTGGCAGAGGTGGTAATAATAACTAAGCAAGGACTGGAGAGAGTAGTATGTAGTATGAGTTGCAGCAGGTGCTGAGTCTGAGGTGGGTAAGGGGGTTAGCTAAGGAGCCGTGCCACTGACAGAGATATTGACTTAAGTGCAAGTGCATTTGCTGAGCTGTAGGGTAGGGGGGGGGACTGAGTTCTGGCTGAGGAGGAGCACTGTGTATAAGTGACTTCACACTTCAGTGGTTATTTGCTGAACTGAGTGGGGGTGGCTGAAGGGGGTGTAGTCAGCATCCTGGCATGAATTCCAACCACCGGCAAGTTAAATTTAGGCATTGGGGAGGGGGGGCGCTCCAACATTTCTCGCACAGGGTGCTGGAACACCTGGAGCCGGCCCTGGTATTCCTGTAAAGTCAACCTCATGATCAGTCAGGGTTTGATTAGTTAAAGAATCAATTCCCTCTAAACATGGTAGCCTGCTCCAGAGGAGACAAAATAAAACATGGCCTT
This sequence comes from Taudactylus pleione, assembly GCA_031769625.1. Lineage (NCBI taxonomy): Eukaryota > Metazoa > Chordata > Amphibia > Anura > Myobatrachidae > Taudactylus > Taudactylus pleione. The sequence continues at coordinate 8,621,425 of JAUIMM010000012.1, forward strand.
CTGCCACTGTCATATTTGGAAATCCGTTTTTTTAGTCAATATCAATACTTAATGTACATTTGGGGAGACCTTATGATACTTATGATAGGTGTGTGTGTGGGAGGGGGGGGGCTGATGGGCATGTGGAGGGTCTGAAGGGCAAGTGGGAGATCTGATGGGCACATGTAGACTGTTTACAACTTTTTTTTCTCCCGAGTTCTACAGTTCCCTGAACACAAAGAGTCAATGTTTATGTGACATTGGATCCAGCAGTTTGATAAGAGCTGATTTGAAGATATTTATGAATATTTTGATGTTTGGGATCTGATGGCATTTTGGGTGGTCTAATAACATGTGAGGCATGTAAGGGGTCATGTTAGAAGGACTAATAGTATGTTGGGACCTTAGAGGGGCATGTGAAGAGGTCATGTCTCTTTGCAGCCACTTTAGATATTTTTCTGACCATTAGTCCACCCCTGCTCTATGGGATACACCTAAAGTATCTAGGTTGCATTATTGACACTTCCTGTTTGACTGTGACAATTCTGTACTCTTCATGTAACAGTGTTCACGCATAGCTCAGCTTTCCAGGAGGTGAAAAGGATCTATCTCTTTCTCAAACAGAGGCCCAACATTTCAGGATCCGGTCAAGCAGAAATTGAGCTTAAGACACCACCAGCAGCGCCAGCAGGCAGATAAAGCTGCAGAAACAGGTACAAGAGAGCAACACTCTCTGGCAAGATTAGCTTTATATATAATCAGCAAGTGCCTCTAGAAGCACACATCTCAAAGTGCGGTTAATTTATCTACAGCATATGTCATTGTTGTCCATATGTACAGAATATGGGTTAGAAATTATTTTATCTTCATCCTGCCCTTTGAAAATATACATACAGTACTCCCAATATTGGGCCTTATTCACTATGAATCGCAACTGCGATTGCAATAGCGATTACGCACGCAGTCTCACTGAGATAGTATGCTAATCCACTGCGATTGTTATGCCATCGCAGCACTACATAAGGACGCCCACTTTACCTTACACACATCCGTAATGCTTAGCAAGACTGCAAAACCATCGGTACAATCGAGTACCATCGCAGCCTCACGCACACTTGCACAAGCTCCGACCTTACTCAGGAATTTCTGACTTCATCGCACCCTATGAGTACTCAGGCTGCATATTGCATCACAGTGGATAATTTATGCACGCCGAAGCAAAGGCGTTCAAATGCATTGGCACGCCTGCATTTCGACGACCACCCCCCATCACCTCCCACAAACGGTACTTCCTGTCAATCACTCTGCGATGGGTCTACGTAGTCACTGTGATCGCAGTCCCGATCGCAGTGGCCGGTCCGTGCACGCACACTGCGATGCAGGCGCAGAACGCAACAATCAGCCGATTGCGTGCGTAATCGCAGTTGCGATAGGTAGTGGATCATGCCCATAGTCAATATTTTATATATATACTCTACTATATACAGTATATATAATAGAGCCCCATCCGTTATGGCTAGCACTCGACAGTGCTAGAAAAACGGATTATGGGGTCTATTTACTAAGCAGTGGTAGGAGACAGAGTGAAAAGTGATAAGCCAATCAGCTCCTAACTGCCATCTCACAGGCTGTGTTTGAAAAATGACAGTTGGGAGCTGATTGGTTGGCACATAATCACTTTTCACACTGTCTCCTAACACTGCTTAGTAAATAGACCCCTATTACTTTCTAGAGCTCTATTGCAATCATGACATTGGGCCACCCACAAAAATATCTCTGAATTTAATCAACAGCAGCACCACATCAGGACTGTGCTTCACCAGGCTACTTCCCAGCCTCACAGGTGCCCGAATGCAGTTTACATGGAAAATATTTCTACACTCATATAAATATCGGAAAACTGCAAGTTTATTAAACACAAGTTCACAGCAGACTAATAGCTCTTTTTAGGAACAATTAACAATCTCACAGACATAAGCACTCTATATGACCACATTTATTAAGCACAAGTACGCAGCAGAACTATAGCCTTATTTATGAACATTTAACAGTCACACAGTACAAAGAAACAGAATCAGTTATCAAGTGGATGCTGATAAGGAGGACGTCTGTGAAAGCAAGCATACAGATGCAGTGAGGTCACATGTACACAGCATACGGTGAACATCCGCATTTCATTCCATGCATGCAAGCTAGTATAATTGCGGCCAATTTGCATGCAACTCTGCATTAGCCTCGTAGTCTCCAGTGATCTCAACCCTGGCACACTAGACAGACTTGCCACCTGCAAAAGTGTTTGCACTGCTGAGTATCAATGGATGAAATCTTGCTCCAAAGCAGACTTCCTTTATTATAAATTCATAATTTAATTTTACAACATTGCTCTTTTACTTGCCAAGAAAACATACCTAATTTTTCTAGTATCCACCCAGCCCACGACTTTTCCACATACTTCAAAGTCACAATCTATAGAATTTGACAATATATACCCCACTCACCCCACCCACCTACTCCTATACTCTCTAATCCAAAATCAATTCATTCTTCCCAGTAACTGAGGATGAAATATCTGTAATCATCTCATCCTACAATCTGTCAAATCAACCATATTCCCTCTCAACTCCCTCTGCCACACTAGCTGTCTACCTCTAACTCATCTCTTTAACATGTCTTCGCTAACTGGCACATTTCAATCCTCCTTTAAATATGTTCTCATCTCACCAAATCTAATAAAAATCATCTCCCAATCCAACTTCTCTCTCTTGTTCTATTTCTCTCCCCACCTTTATTTCCACACTACCTGAGTAACTTGGGATGTAGTCAGCATCCTGGCGTGCGGGATGCCGACGGTCGAAATACCGGCACCAAAATCCCTCCCTTAGGGGAGGGTTAGGCACTAGGGGGAGGGTTAGGCACTAAGGGTGGAGGGTTCGGTATAGGGTGTGGGGAGGGGAGGTTAGGTTTAGGCATTAGGAAGGGAGGTTTAGGGTAGAGGTTAGGGTTAGTGCTACTATACTTACGTATGGGTGTCGGGTTTCTGACCAGCGGCATCCCGACCGCCGATATCCCATACCCAACCCGAGTAACTTATGTATAATTGCCTATCTCACTTCTACTCTCAGGCTGGGTACAGTCTAGACGACCAGCAATCTTGCTGATGATTAGGACGATTTACCTTCGCCCGGACCAGGCAAGATTGCAGGTACACACTAGAAGAGTCTGATCAACTCTTTATATATTTATGTGTTAATTTGTGCTGATTTTCAGCCTATTAAATTTATATTATTTATTTCTCATGGTTTGATATTTTTGGTGTCCCAGCACAGATTAAAAAGTGCAGATTCTTCTTTCGTTCCTCTACTTTATTCCTCACATGCAGCCACTCTTCTGGTCCTGTTTCCTTTATCACCAAAATTTAGTCAGAATATGCAATTTTCTACCGAAGATGCTACCAAAATTCTTATACGTTCATTCATGGACTTGACTACTGCAACCCCCTCACCCATTTATCTTCGCTTCAATCCATTTTAGATGCTGCAGCTTCATCTATCACCACTCCACTTCTACTGCACATTCATGCAAATTCCAACACTAGATTCTTGTGTCTTCCAAAAATCCACTTTAAAATAGTGAACCTGGGGGAGATGTATCAAAGCTTGGAGAGAGATAAAGGGCCTCATTTATCAACAAGTTTTATCATACGCAATGAGTTTTAAAACTTGTTGTATATGATAAATGGTGCGCAAGCTAATCAGCTCCCAACTGTAATTTTTCAAACACAGCCAGTAAAGTGACAGGAGCTGATTGGTTGGTACTTTATCTCTCTCCACTTTATCTCTCTCCAAGCTTTGATACATCTCCCCCCTGACTTACAAAGCCCTCAACAACACCACCCATTCAAACATCTCAAGTCATACCTCAAAATACTCTCCCTCTTGTCCGTCTACCAATAAGCCGTGACTCTGGAATTTACCTCGCACATAGCCTACTATACTTTACCTGTGTATTTACTAGAGATGTGCACAGGACTATTTTTGCTGGATTCGGATTTAGCTCTGATTCATCGTCCGGTTTTAGATTTGGATTTGCCACACCGCCGTGACTTGTGTTGAATTTGCATTTTTTTTTAAATTGACAAAAAAAAGTTAAAGTCACATCATTTGGAAAAATTTATGTTCCTAGAGAATTATTTGCCTCAATAACATTAATTTCCAGTCATTTATAGTCAAGTTTGACCACCTCACAGCTCACACTATTGTTTTCACCAATATTGGCCAAGGTCTGCAGCGAGCTGGCTGGTTATTTAGCAACAGAGCAGCGGCACAAACACATGGCAGTTTATAGCACATCTATGAAACATTGCCACACAGCAGAAAAGAAAAGTGGTGTAAGATGAATTGTCCTTGGGCCCTTCCACCCACTCTTATGTTGGATATTAAAAAGGACATGCACAGTTCAACAAACCAAGCACTTCAGTGACAGGGACTGCCACTTTTGTGGCTGAAGTGCTTTGTTTGTTTGGGCCCCCACAATACAAGCTGCCAATGAGCTTAAGGCAGCTAAGCTGACAGCTCTACTGCGGCAAGATTTCATCATCATTGCCATTCTCATCATCACCCTCATAACCACTGGAATCATCTTTTCCACATTTTGGGGAAGTAGCCTCTTACACTGATCGCTGATAAGGTTCCTGACTGTGCTAAAAACTCTTTCTGACTACACACTGGAGAGTGGGTGGCTTAGGTAATGTAAAGCCAGTCTGTACAAGGGCCTCCAGATTGCCTTTTTGTCTTTCCAGTAGTCCAAGGGACTCTGGGCCTCATTCACACCCGGTCGCAAGCACTGAGCGCTTGCAACCGGGTCGATGTTTGCCCACTGGGCATGCGCACAATGGAGCCAGCTCCGTCGTGCGCATGCGCGAGACCCGGCTGGCGACGGGTGCTATGTCGCTCCAGGTCTCGCACCAAAGGGGGCGAGCTGTCGATGGTGATTGACAGCTCGCCCCGTTTGGTAGGCGTGGCCGGGGGGTGGCTTCACAAACAGAGGCGTTCCCAAGCGAACACCTGCCATTTGTGGGCGGCCCCACTGACATCACAAGTGATGTCAGTGGGAGAGCTTCCTGCTCTATTACAGCCAGAAGCTCTCTGGGGCTTGCGGCCACGAGACCCTACCACAATGGTCTCATTGCAAGCCCGATGGTGGCGATAGTCTTGACCATCACGACCATCAGCCTGGCCGCTCGCAATAGCTGTGGGTGGTCACCCACAGCTATGCGAGTGGCCAGGAGGCTGCACAAAAAAAAAAAAAATGCCCAGATTCAGTGCGAGCGCTCTTTCAGAGTGTCCGGCTCTGAATCAGGGCCTCTGTGACATACCTATGTGTTTGATGTCATGAAAATAATCCATCATTCTTTGGATGGTGACCCTATCAGATTGAGTCGTGGTAGCTGTGTAACTAATTTCCAGCAATTCTTTTTTAGATCCGACTAGATGTCACAAATTGACTTCTCTGCATCACCACGGGGTCTTTTCCTAGCAGCTGCCAGAGAAAAAAAAGGAGGAGATGTTGCTGTGTTGTTTACCACTTGAGCTGCCAACGTGCTCACCAGGAGCTCTTTGCACCTCTTAAGATCTGGGTCAGTTGGAAAGACACGACGTACAACTTAAACCTAGGAACAAGCACGATTGCAAAAATGTAGTGATCTGATTTCAAGATATTGGCAACCCTCGGATCCTGGCAAAATGAACAAAGGACTTGATCTACAAGTCCGACATATTTAGTGGAATTGCTTTGGTTAATCTCCTCCTTCAATTTCTCAAGCTGATTTTCCAAAAGTCTAATTAGAGGAATCACCTGACTCAAGCTAGCAGTTTCTGAACTCAATTCACAGGTGGCTACTTCAAGGAGTTTGAGCACCTTGCACAAGATGGAAAACATTCTCCACTGCACTGGACTAAGGAACACTCCCTCTTCTACTTTCCTAATGCCATGGCTTGTTGTATAGCTGTGGATGTATTTTTGCTGTTCATCCATCTGCTGAAGCATATAAAGAGTGGAATTCCACCTGGTAATTACCACCTCTTGCTTCAGTTGGTGGCAAGGCAAATTCAAATGTTCTTGCAGCTGCTGCAATCTCCTGCATACAGTGGCTGAATGGCGAAAATGTCCCAAAATTTTTGGGCCACAGATAGCATCTTCTGCACTCTCCTGTAATTTAAAAAAAAAAACCCTGTACCACCAAGTTGATCGTATGAGCAAAGCAGGGGATGTGTAGGAATTCACCCAGCTGTAATGCTTTCCAAATATTTGCGGTGTTATCAGAAATTACAAATCCTGAGGAAAATCCAAGTGGGGTAAGCCATGTTGCTATGACATCCCTTAGTTTTTGTGAAAGGTTGTCAGCAGTATGCATCTTAGTAAACCCGGTGATAAACAGAGTTGCCTGCCTCTGAATGAGCTGGCATTGTTTGTTAGATACTGGTTCTGCTGCTGCTGAAGGTGATTCACCCACCCAGTGGGTTGTCACAGTCATGCAATCTTTAGTTTGCCCACTACTGCTTGTCCACATATCTGTGGTTAAGTGGACAGTGGTTACAATGGCATTTTGTAGGCCAATAATTAGTTTTTTTTTAACGTCCTGGTATAGCCGAGGAATGGCATTTTGGGTACAATGGAATCAAGATAGAATTTGGTACCAGGGACACAGGACCTCAATTAACTGTGTAAAACCCACTGCATTACTTGCGGATATTTGATGAAGATCTAATACTAGCATAGCTGTCATGGCGTCAGAGATCCACTGTGTGACTGGGAGAGAGCTGTCATACTTGGTTGCTCTTTCAAAGGATTGTTTAATAGTCAATTGTTTTGTGAAACTACTACTAGTAGTCTTATAGGTCCACTTCTGGGATGAAGATCCACCCACAGCAGCAGCAGGCCTAGTGCTCAAGGATTCTTCTGAGGAATCCTGGATAGGGGAGGAGTCACCTATCCTTAAAAAATTGGATACAGGACTACTGTGGATATTGAGGATGAAGGTGCTGGTGGTAGAGATTGCAGCTGCTGAGATCTAGTTGAGAAAAGGGAGCTAGCTAATGCTGGACTGCTTGTTGTTATTTTTTTAGCACTAGTTTCTGATGTTATTAAAAACTTGTAATGAGCTTGCTGCAAATGATATAACAGGGTGGAGGTTCCTAGATGCTTAACATCCCTACCTCTATTTACTGTGGTTCCACGAAGGCTACAGATGGCTTGTCAGGATTTAGGTAAAAATAATTCCACACATAAGAGGTGGATTTGTTGGTCCTATGTCCAGGCATGACAATGGCCTTCTTATCATGGCCAAGAGCTGCTACCACTGGCGCCTGACTTACACAAACAACATCCTCAGCGCCACGTCAACTACACAAATATCCCAATCATCCTCTTGCACATCGTGGCATCCTCAATTTCTATGTCATTAGCTATATTTCTGCTGCTCATCACCACATTTGCAGAGGGAGCAGAAATGGTGGAAGGTGGCTTCTCTGCGAGTACAATATCAGACAGGTCAGGCTCACACATAGTACTCATGGATGCACAGGGCTTATACCGACATGTGAAGAAAGTGCACTAGAGTAAAGTGCGCCAAACAGTACAATTTACAGCATATAACAGCACAGCATAAAGCAGCGTGCAGGGTGCCCCCTATACACAATCACTTTATATACAGCACAGTCACTTGTGAGTCCTGAGTCTCAGTACAGCCAATACAGCAAAGAATAGCACAGCACACAGAAGCATGCAGTGTGCCCTCTATACACAGTCACTGTAGAGTACAGCCACTCGTGGACACAGCACATCCTGAGCCAATACAGCAGAGTATAGTGCAGCATACAGGAGCGTGCAGTTTGCCCCCTATACACAGTAATTTTAGAGTACAGCCACTCATGGATACAGCACAGCCTGAGCCAATACAGCAGAGTACAGCACAGCAAACAGCAGCATTCATCACGGTGAAATAGTGCCGAGTCCCGGCCGTGGCGCTTTATATAGAATTCAAGTCCTGCGAGAATCCAACACCAGTGGGATGACGTTCGGCCTCAAAGTGGAATCCGAGTCTGGCAGGAACACCCAAGCCTCGGCTCGGGTGGACTCGGATCCCTAGTGTTCGGAGCGGTTTGGATTCCTTAGAATCCAGGCCGCTCATCTCTAGTTATTACCATACTGCCAACTATACTATCTACATTAATTACAACTGTCCCAAACTCCACTCCGAGCCACATGCACTCCTCTTGTCTCAGCTCTTTCCTCTACCACTTACGGGTCTATTTACTAAGTTCTGGATGGAGATAAAGTGTCAACCAACCAGCTCCTAACTGTCATTTTTCAAACACAGCCTGTGGCATGGGTTAGGTGCTGATTGGCTGGTACTTCATCTCTGTTTACTATATCTTGATCCAAAGCTTACTAGTAAATAGACCCCTTAGAATGTTATGCTGCCCATCAAATTAACGATGCGGGGGACGATGGCACGGTTACGATGCCGTCATCTCCCGCGGGGTGAACTGCATACACTGAACGTTCAGACGTTCAGTGTATGCAGATCAATCATCCCTGAACATGGCAACCTGACGGTGATCGTCAGGTTGACCGTCATGTTCGGGCGATGATTACTGTTAAAAAACGACAAGCGGATGCGCGCATCGCTGGTCATTTTTAACCTTTTACTGCCCGATTTGCGGGCAATTACCAAGCGATGGAGCGATAACGACCGCCGTTATCGCTCCATCGCTAGGTTTAATCGCCTAGTAGATGGGCAGCTTAAGTTTCCCAGAAGAAGGGCCCTACCTACCCTTTGTTTTCATGTCAACATTTTTTGTCTACTTTTATGTCCATGTTTTATGTATGTCCAGTAATACTAATACAGATTGAGTATCCCTTATCCAAAATGCTTGCAACCAGAAGTGTTTTTGGTTTTCAGATATTTCTTTTAGATTTTGGAATATTGGGGATGGGACCCAAGTCTAAACACAAAATTAATTTATGTTTCATATACACCTTACACTAGGGGTGAGCGGGTTCGGATTTCTGAAATCCGAACCCCCCCGAGCCCCCCCGATCCGAGGCCGATCCGAGTCAGGCTCGACTTTTCCTGCCTGACTCGGATCTGAAATCGAGGTAAAACATCATCATCCCGCCTTCCGGGTCTCACGGGTTTTGGATTCTATACAAGGTGCCCGAATCGGCGCCATTTTCTCACTCGGCTGTGGACAGTGAAGAGGGAGGGTGGGAGTTAGGGCTGGTTGGGCTGTGTAGTGTAGTGTTGTGCTGCGCTGTGCTGCTGTTGTCCATAGGGGCTGTGTCCACTCCTCCAAAGTCCATAGGGGCTGGCTGTGTTGTGCTGTGCTGCTGTTGTCCTTAGGGGCTGTGGGCCTGATTCAGAGCCGGACGCTCTGACGAGCGCTCGCTCTGAATCAGGGCCCTCCTACCTAAAATTGGAGCAGCCCCCTGGCCGCTCGCATAGCTGTGGGTGACCACCCACAGCTTATACGAGTGGCCAAAAAGATGGTCGCAATGGTCAAGACCATCGCGACCATCGGGCTTGCGACGAGACCCTGCAGTATGGTCTCGCTGCCGCAAGCCCAGGAGTGCTTTTGGCTCTATCAGAGCCAAAAGCACTCCCACTGACATCACTAGTGATGTCAGCGGGGCCGGCCCCAGACAGTAGGTGTTCCCATGGGAATGCCTCTGTCTGGGCAGCAACGCCTCCGGCACGCCCACCAAAGGGGGCGTGCAGTCACTCACCATCGACAGCACGCCCCCTTTGGTGCGAGACCCATAGCGACGGCTTGGCCGTCGCTATGCGTGTCTCGCGCATGCGCACGACGGAGCTCCCTCCGTCATGCGCACTAGGGCAGCGGCGACCCGCTTGCCGACAAAATGCTGTTTAAAGGGCGTGCATAATTAGCAAAGTAGCGTCATTATACACGTCACCTGCATGTATTTCAGCCAGCACTGATCACAGTGCTTGCGGCGGGGTAGGGCTACCTCAGGGGCTGCGAGCAGCTCCGATGGCTCACGATTTTACGATTACTCCAACAATTCCTGGAGATGACGTGTGTTGCGAGGGGAAAGGGGGCGTCTTTATACACTAGCGAGCGCTCATTGCTGTAGCTTGCTAAGACATAGTGGGCCTCCTTACGGTACGCAGTGCAAGCGTGGAATTTGAATATCCGGCCCCCTTTTTGCCAGCGAGTGGCCGCATCTTGCGAGCAGGTCTGAATGAGCTCCATAGCCTGAAGGTAAATTTAGAAATTATTTTAAATTATTTTGTGCATGTAACAAAGAGCCTGTGTACACTGGACCTGATTCAGACCTGCTCGCGAGTGCATAGTGCTCGCAAGCGGGTCAATGGTGGGGTACTACGCACGCGCCACGCGCATGTGCAAGCCCCGGAGCGAGAGAGAAATTCTCTCGCTCCGGGACTCACTACAAAAGGGGCGGCTGTCGATGTTGATCAACAGCTCACCCCATTTTGTAGACGGGGAGGGAGGGTGGCACACAACGGAGGCGTTCCCGAAGGAACGCCTGCCGGTTGTGGGAGGCACCACTGACATCACCAGCAGGAAGCTCTCTGGGGCTTGCGACGGATGAGACCCTACCACAAGGTGGTCACCCACAGCTTAGCGAGCGGCCAGGAGCCGCAACAAAAAAAAACAAACACCCTGATTCAGAGCGAGCGCTCTTAAAGAGCGTCCGGCTCTGAATCAGGCCGTCTGATCCATCAGAAAGCAAAGGTGTTAATATCTCAGTCTGTGCTCAAACAATTTTGGATTTTGTAGCATTTAGGAATTTCAGATAAGGAATTCTCAACCTGTACTGCTCTCATCACATAGAAAATGTGGATTTAGTGAGTTCTTTAGAGATAAGAGGCACATCACAATCTGGCCCTCAGTTTTAGATAACGGGGGTTCCACATTAGCGTTCTCCCCATTTTGCTTTATATGGCTTTACACAGTATATCATTAAGAATTTGTTGTCACAGCATTACAAAAAGTATGACATTTACAGCAATGTTTTACTGGATAAATATTCATATCTGCTTGTGATGATTGTACTGCCCCATTTGGGTTAATCAGCCAGACTGTCAAACTGACCCCCATCACTTTACTTTCTACTTTATTATGTTGAGCAATATTCATCACATATTTTCTAAATGCCAAAAATATTATACAAATAAGCTCTAAATGTTGAAGAATATTCAGCAATTAATCTCCCCAAACTGCATTCCTTCCCTTGCACTGTGACAGCTTTAAGCCACTCGGTAAAAGAACTAAAAATATGTTTGTGCATGGAAGTTATGATACTGCTAACAATGACTAATATTAATATGTATGTATTAGGGGTGAGCGGGTTCGGATTTCTGAAATCCGAGCCCCCCCGATCCGAGGCAGATCCGAGTCAGGCTCGACTTTTCCCGCCTGACTCGGATCTGAAATCGAGGCAAAACGTCATCATCCCGCCTTCCGAGTCTCGCGGGTTTTGGATCCTATATAAGGTACCTGCGTCAGCACCATTTTCTCACTCGGCTGTGGACAGTGAAGAGGGAGGGTGGGAGTTAGGGCTGGCTGGGCTGTGTAGTGTAGTGTAGTGCAGAGTAGTGTTGTGCTGTGCTGCGCTGTGCTGCTGTTGTCCACTACTTCAAAGTCCATAGGGGCTGGCTGTGTTGTGCTGTGCTGCTGTTGTTAATAGGGGCTGTGTCCACTACTTCAAAGTCCATAGGGGCTGGCTGGACTGTGTTGTGCAGTCAGTTCTCCATAGGGGCTGTGTCCACTCCAAAGTCCTGTGCAGTGTCCCAGTCCTAAAGGGGTGCTGTCCAGGGGGTGCTCTGTCCATCAGGGGTGCTCCCCCCAAGTGCTAAAAAAATATTTTTTTTGTGTGTTTGTGAATTGTGTGCGCAGTAGCCGCACGTGCATCAACAAAGTAGTGCCAAGCGTGCGCCTGTGTCATAAGTAAAGGGCCGGCTGGCTTGACCGTTAATGGGTGCTGTAACCCCCAAAGTACACTCCAGTCCAAACCAAAAAAATAATAATTTTCTGTGTTTGTGAATTGTGTGCGCAGTAGCCGCACGTGCATCAACAAAGTAGTGCCAAGCGTGCGCCTGTGTCATAAGTAAAGGGCCGGCTGGCTTGACCGTTAAAGGGTGCTGTAACCCCCAAAGTACACTCCAGTCCAAACCAAAAAAATATATATTTTCTGTGTTTGTGAATTGTGTGCGCAGTAGCCGCACGTGCATCAACAAAGTAGTGCCAAGCGTGCGCCTTTGTCATAAGTAAAGGGCCGGCTGGCTTGACCGTTAAAGGGTGCTGTAACCCCCAAAGTACACTCCAAACCAAAAAAAAAATGTTTTCTGTGTTTGTGAATTGTGTGCACAGTAGCCGCACGTGCATCAACAAAGTAGTGCCAAGCGTGCGCCTGTGTCATAAGTAAAGGGCCGGCTGGCTTGACCATTAAAGGGTGCTGTAACCCCCAAAGTACACTCCAGTCCAAACCAAAAAAAAAATTATTTTCTGTGTTTGTGAATTGTGTGCGCAGTAGCCGCACGTGCATCAACAAAGTAGTGCCAAGCGTGCGCCTGTGTCATAAGTAAAGGGCCGGCTGGCTTGACCGTTAAAGGGTGCTGTAACCCCCACAGTACACTCCAGTCCAAACCAAAAAAAAAATCTTTTTCTGTGTTTGTGAATTGTGTGCACTGTGGCTGCACGTGCATCAACAAAGGAGCAGCGCCAAGCGTGCGCCTGTGTCCCATAAGTAAAGAGCCGGCTGGCTCATTTCTTAAAGGGTGGTGTAACCCACAAAGTGCACTACTCTCCAGCAAAAATAAAAAAATATTTTCTGTGTTTGTGTGCGCTTTAGCCGCACGTATATATCAATATAACATAAATGGAGGACCAAACTTTCTCCGATAAAAATAAAATAGGGAAAGATCAAGAACCACTTCCTCCTAGTGCTGTTGCTGCTGCTGGGAGTTGTTCATCATCCCAGAGAGGAAGTAGGAACATCACTACTTTTACTAAACAATTGACCCTCCAACAGTCCCTAGCGATGAGGATGAAGTACGACAGCAGTCATCCTGAAGCAAAACGTATAACTGAGGCCTTGACTGCTATGTTGGTGTTAGACGTGCGTCCGGTATCCGCCATTAGTGCAGTGGGATTTAGACAATTGATAGAGGTAGTGTGTCCCCGGTTCCAAATCCCGTCTAGATTCCACCTGCATCCTCAAAGCAGCAGCGACAAGCGTGCGTCTGTCTGTTAAAGGGTGGTGACACCCTCAAAGTGTGTTACACAAACAATAAAAATATTGTTCTTTTTTTTTCTGTCTTTGTGAATTGTGTGGGCTGTAGCCGCACTTGCATCCTTAAAGCAGCAGCGACAAGTGTGCGTCTGTCTGTTAAAGGGTGGTGACACCCTCAAAGTGTGCTACACAAACAATAAAAATATATATATTTTTTTTCTGTCTTTGTGAAATGTGTGGGCTGTAGCCGCACCTGCATCCTTAAAGCAGCAGCGACAAGCGTGCGTCTGTCTGTTAAAGGGTGGTGACACCCTCAAAGTGTGCTACACAAACAATAAAAATATTGTTATTTTTTTTTCTGTCTTTGTGAATTGTGTGGGCTGTAGCCGCACTTGCATCCTCAAAGCAGCAGCGACAAGTGTGCGTCTGTCTGTTAAAGGGTGGTGACACCCTCAAAGTGTGCTACACAAACAATAAAAATATTGTTCTTTTTTTTCCTGTCCTTGTGAAATGTGTGGGCTGTAGCCGCACCTGCATCCTTAAAGCAGCAGCGACAAGCGTGCGTCTGTCTGTTAAAGGGTGGTGACACCCTCAAAGTGTGCTACACAAACAATAAAAATATTGTTCTTTTTTTTCTGTCTTTGTGAATTGTGTGGGCTGTAGCCGCACTTGCATCCTCAAAGCAGCAGCGACAAGCGTGCGTCTGTCTGTTAAAGGGTGGTGACACCCTCAAAGTGTGCTACACAAACAATAAAAATATTGTTCTTTTTTTTTCTGTCTTTGTGAATTGTGTGGGCTGTAGCCGCACTTGCATCCTCAAAGCAGCAGCGACAAGCGTGCGTCTGTCTGTTAAAGGGTGGTGACACCCTCAAAGTGTGCTACACAAACAATAAAAATATTGTTCTTTTTTTATCTGTCTTTGTGAATTGTGTGGGCTGTAGCCGCACTTGCATCCTCAAAGCAGCAGCGACAAGCGTGCGTCTGTCTGTTAAAGGGTGGTGTAACTCTCAAAGTGCTCCAAAAAATAAAAAACTATTTTTTTAATGTGTTTGTGTGCGATGTAGCCGCACTTGCATCCTCATAGCAGCAGCGACAAGCGTGCGTCTGTCTGTTAAAGGGTGGTGACACCTCAAAGTGTGCTACACAAACAATAAAAATATTCTTCTTTTTTTTTCTGTCTTTGTGAATTGTGTGGGCTGTAGCTGCACTTGCATCCTCAAAGCAGCAGCGACAAGCGTGCGTCTGTCTGTTAAAGGGTGGTGACACCCTCAAAGTGTGCTACACAAACAATAAAAATATTCTTCTTCTTTTTTCTGTCTTTGTGAATTGTGTGGGCTGTAGCCGCACTTGCATCCTCAAAGCAGCAGCGACAAGCGTGCGTCTGTCTGTTAAAGGATTACATCGGTGACAGCATCCAAGTAGGCATGTCAGACAGTCCGTACCTGTACTGGCAGGAAAAAGAGGCAATTTGGATGTCCCTGTACAAACTGGCTCTATTTTACCTGAGTTGCCCCCCCTCCAGTGTGTACTCCGAAAGAGTGTTTAGTGCAGCCGGGAACCTTGTCAGCGAAAGGCGTAGGAGGTTGCTTCCACAAAATGTGGAGAAGATGATGTTCATAAAATGAATTATCAACTCTTCCAGGGAGACCAGCCTCCAGAATGTACAGAGGGACCTGTGGTTGTGGATTCCAGCGGGGACGAATTAATACTCTGTGAGGATGAGGATGTACACAACACTGAAGAGGGTGAGGAATCGGTGGATGAGGAGGATGAGGACGACATCTTGCCTCCGTAGAGCCAGTTTGTGCAGGGACAGATTAATTGCCAGCTTCTTTTGTGGGGGCCCAAACGAATCATTTCAGCCACAGTCGTGTGGCAGACCCTGGCGCTGAAATGATTGGTTTGTTAAAGTGTGCATGTCCTGTTTATACAACATAAGGGTGGGTGGGAGGGCCCAAGGACAATTCCATCTTGCACCTCTTTTTTTTCTTTGCATTATGTATAGTTTTTCAAACTGCCATCCTGTCTGCCACTGCAGTGCCACTCCTAGATGGACCACGTGTTTGTGCCGCCCACTCGTATCTCTTAGCATAGTCATCCAGCTACCTCGATGCAACCTTTTGGACATAAAAACACTATTGTGAGGTGTTCAGAATAGGCTGGAAATGAGTGGAAATTAAGGTTATTGAGGTTAATAATAGCATAGGAGCAGAAAAACCCACAAATTCTGTGATTTTAGCTGTTTTTATGCTTTTTTTCAAAAAAATACAGATCCAAAACACAAAACCCAGAACCCAAAACACGGAAGGGTGGTTTTGGCAAAACCAATCCAGATCCAAAACACGAAGAAAGATCCAGATCCAAAACCAAAACACAAAACACGAAAAGTGGCCGGTGCACACCCCTAGTATGTATGTATATTAGAGATGAGAGGTCCGGTTTTGACTTAGCACTTTTCGCCAAATTAGCGGAAGTTTGATATAGTTCAGATTTATTTCATTGGCTATCTGAAACTCGTGAGAGCCGGATAGCCATTATCAGCGTTGGACTGGCCCACAGGGGTACAGAGGAAATCCCCGGTGGGCTCCATCCCTTTTCTAGGGGTGTAGCAAGATCATGGATGAACTTGAGTGCCTGGTTTATTTCTAGGGAAAACTACACCAAGATTAGCCCTCCTGTCAATCTGAGTGAGTGGTCTTGGCGCACCTCTGCCCCTTTTATAAAGGGACCCTATTCTTTGAATGTGCTCTCTAATGGAAGACTCAGTCCCTCTGTTGTGGCTGGCCACACCCCGTAAGCTTTGGCCCCTACCACTGCATTCCCTGGTGGGCCCTTCCTGTTCCAGGCCGACACTGGCCATTATGATGTCGTTTTTCTGATCTAAACATAACCGTGTAAAACTGAACCACTCATCTCTGATAATATATATACCGAAAAGTTTGGACTGGAACCTTGTTGGTCTGTCTATCACAGCAACCACCAGTATCTGACTGCTATGGCATACTTGCCGACTATCTGGCTGCTCCTCCCGGGAGGGAGCAGCCAGATCGGCAGAACATCTTTCCCATATGCTACATTTAATGTGTTTTATTGCACTACTGAGGGAAAGGAGACGGTTTTGGGGGGTCCTGCGCTCTGGATTTGAACCCTAGTATGTTAGGGACCTACCCGAAAGAGGTTACCTGGATATGGTGGGTAGGCCCATAACCTTGGCCATGATTATGCTAAAAACCTCTACTGATTGCAAAATGTTATTGCATTTATATATATCATTAATAATTTGGAGTTGTGCACCTGAGATTTGTCTGTTTCTGTGCCTGCACCATCTAAGACAGACCTGGAAGGCCAACAATCTGGTAGCTGAATCATTCCTGGAGGAGCACCTGGTCAACATAATCCACAGATAAGAGCATATTAATTTACATTACCCTTGATACGCAGCCTAATATTACTGATAGCATATATTATTAATTGTAAATATATTTATTGCACTATGAGGTGCATGCCTTGTCCTTTATTACCTCTAGACTCTAGATTAACCATCGATCTGCCAGATTGTTTGACTGGAAGATAAGCAACCCCCCAACATTATATATATATTTAGATATATATTACAGATGTGCGCTGACCCCTATGTTTTGGTTTTGGATCTGGATTAACTTCCGTGTTTTGATTTTGGATCTCGATTAACTTTAGTGTTTTGGTTCTGGTTTTGCAAAACCACCCTCACGTGTTTTGCTTTTGATCTGTATTTTCTTAAAAATTGATAAAAACAGCTAAAATCTCATACATAATTTGGGCCTTTTTTGTTCCTACAGTATTATTAACTTTAATAACATTCATTTCCAGTCAATTTTGAGCACCTCATGGCTCACAAACATAGGCCAAAGGCTGGCTGGCCAAACAATGCAACCAACAGAGCAGCGGCACAAATACACGGCAGTTATTTCTGTTTACAAATGTTTTTGCAAATTAGTACACTACTAGCAATAACCTATCAAACTAACTCACAAGTACGTTAAATAGAAAACAATGCAACACAGAAATTTACTAAAAATTGTGCATGGAATATCCTTGCTCAAAACAAGTAGTCATAGCTAACTAGCAGCAAACAAAAAACCCCTAAACCATGTGTAAATTGCAACAGCAGACGTGAATGCCCCCTACACAAGTGCACATGCCCCCCGCCTATTCTTAGTGCCCAATCTGTATTTCCCTCCTGCAGGTGCTGGGCCACTGATGACTGGCACTCTGTGCCCATGTAAAACCCCGTTCAATCAGCCTTTTGGCTAAGCAGTTCCCCAGAGTCAGAAACAGTGCGGGTTGGATACAGTACAGGTCAGATACAATGCGGGTTGGATACAGTTCAGGTCGGATACAGTGCGGGTCGGATACAGTGCGAGATATAGTATGGGTTGGATACAGTGCAGGTTGGATACAGTGCGGGATACAGTGTGAATCGGTTACAGTGCGGGATACAGTGTGGGTCAGATACAGTACAGTTTACAGTGTTGGTTAGATACAGTGTGGATTAGATATAGTGCAGGTCGGATACAGTTTGGGATGCAGTGTGGGTGTGATATAGGCCCTGATTCAGACCCACTCGCGAGCGGCTGTGCGCTCGCAAGTGGGTCGATGGTCTGCACTGCGCATGCGCACGACGGAGGGAGCTCCGTCTTGCGCATGCGCGAGACGCGACGAGCGAAGGACTTTCCTTCGCTTGTAGTGTCTGATCAAAGATCACCCACAGCTATGCGAGCGGCCAAGAGGCCGCTCTAAAAATACAATAGGCGGGCACTGATTCAGAGCGAGCGCTCTGAAAGAGCGTCCGGCTCTGAATCAGGCCCACAGTGCGGAATACAGTATGGGATGGATACAATGGTGGGTACAGTGTGATTCGGTTACAGTGCATGTCTGATGCAGTGCAGATTTTAGTGCAGGTCGGATACATTGTGGGTTGGATACAGTGCAGGTCGTATATAGTGTTGGATAAAGTGCGTGTTGGATACAGTGCGGTATACAGCGTGGGTCGGATACATTGCAGTTCGGATGCAGTGCGGTATACAGGTGAGTTGGATACAGTGCAAGTCAAATACAGTGTGGGTTGGATACAGTGCAGATCGGATACAGTGCAGGTAGGATACAGTGTGGGTTGGATACGCCAATAGTGCACTTACTGTGACAGCAGTGTCAGCAATGCAGGGATGCCGGCGGTGTCCTCAGTTCAAAAATGCCAGTGACGCTCTCAGTGTGCAGGTGCTGGTGGTGTCAGCAGTGTGGGAGTGTCAGCAGTGCAGGGGGGCTGACTGTGTGCACAATACGGGGGGCGGGAGTGCTGGCGGTGAGCTCCGGTCACCAAAATGGACAGAGGATGCCATTCAGATTTCCACAATTCATAGGGCGCTGCACATTGTGATGGCCGCCTGTTCATTTTATCTCGGGTTGTTTGCTCTATATCCTAAATAAGTTACGGATGTGAGATCCATTTCTACATTTCATGCTCCCTTAAACTGCCCAGATTGCCAGCCCTCCCTCCTCTGTGATCATCTTCTGTGACCTCCCCTTTCCTGTCAGATTGATTACATTCACTTCTTACCTCTCTAATTCCCTCCCCTGTCTACCATGGGATCGACTCTTTGCCCCTGTCCTCTCCTTTTTTATTGGCTTCTGTCACTACCAATCTCCTTTTTTTATTGGCTTCTGTCACTGGCCCTCTCTGATCAACTCTTTGTCCCTCCCCTCACTACCTCTCTCCTCTCCTTTTCTCATTGGCAGGTATGAGTTTAAAAAAAAGTCACTACTTGTTATTTGAAAGGTCTTTTTAAAAATACTGTATTAGGAGACCTGAAATGATGGTCGTAGACAGAACATGATTAGTAGTACTCACATTAATATAAGTGCAATGTATATTTGCGAAGTAGGAGCATACAGTAGCTAAGAATGAATCTTCCCATAAGTGTTCTCACTACAGTGAAAGATGCTTGGGGCTGTAATTGCAGTCATAAGCTGTGCACCCTGTGGAATTTCACTCTAGCATTCTATTCCCCCAATGGGACCTCAATGCCCAGCGTGATACTGCCACTGTTTGCAGTTTTTCCCTTTATTTGAGTATTCCCCCGCAGGCTGGCCATACCAAACTGGTACAGTTGAGTACAGGGAGGGGGGGCGCTATGGCATGCACTTTCTCCGGGCGCCATGGTTCCACGCTACTCCTCTGGTAGCATTCCAGAAAGTCTCATACACAGCACAGATTTAGGTAAATTAGAAGACATTACATGACCATACACATACACCATACACAATAATAATACAGAGGGATGGTGATCTATATTTCTAGCAACCAATTAATTTCTCCTTCATCCACTAGGGGACACTGGAGTCTCAGTACAGTGGGGTATAGATGTGGGATAACCGGCAGCTGGCACTTTAATAAATCTGAATAGTAGCTAGCTCCTCCCCCTCTATACCCCCCTACAGGTCAGTCTTAATTTTGTGCTAAGGTAGCTGGTCACATACAAAGAGCTCTCTGCTAAAAATCAACGATCTTCAATCAGCAAGAGGATCAGACAGGCAGCTCACTGCCCCTGCCTGTCTGCTTCGTTGGAGCTGCTGGGGAGCAGCATTTGGCAGCAAGAAGGTTAGAGACTCCTGGCACCCTGAGTAGCAGGGTGGCCAGGAGAAAATGACAGGCGGGCATTAAAAAGCAATGATACAGAGCTGAAAGGCCCCAGAACGAAGGGGGTGGAGCCTAACACATTGTTCTGCTCCTGCCTCCCAGCTGCCCCAGCACTCCAAGAAGGAGGCTGGTGGCCATTTTAGAAGACACAAGCTGCTGACAAACGCAGAAGAGAGACCTCTCTGCCCAGGTTTGACTGCACAGTGGGGTTATACTTGTGAAGAGCAGGTTAGACTGTGTTACACAGTGATTACAGCACATTATATTGTGTTACACAGCACTGGTCTCTGCATCAGCGCTGGTTGGGCTGGGTTAGTAGCATAATCTCCCTCTATGCCCTTAATCTCTTCTTTCTAAAAGTCTCTCTGTGTGTGTTTGTGTGTATCACTACCTTTTCTGTGTGTGTGTGTGTGTGTGTGAACAGTGATTGGTAACATGACTTCAAAGGGGTCTAAAGCTGCACAAAAAGCTTTCTCCTGCAAGAATTGTGCAGAGAAGTTTACACAGGGACTATCATCCAGTTCCCTGTTGTATGAGAAGTGTGTTTCAGAAACACAGACTGCAGCATCCCCACAACACCCTATTTGGGCTGAGCAAATTACATCAGTCATGTCTCAAAGGTCTGCAGAGCTGGAAGCTTCTCACAGGAAGAGAGAGGTTGAAAGATCTCAGAGGTCTGCCTTCTCTGAACCAGACTGGGTGTAGTCTTTAGCCAGGTCTGTAGTAGGGCTCACAAGGGTTATGTCAGCCCAGGTTCCTCCCGTGGAATCGTCCTCTATTGTCCCTGCTAGGAGACTAGTACCGAATTCCCTTATGTGGGATGATCCGGAAGAGGACGACATGCCCGATACAGAGGAAGGGGAGGTACAGGACCCTATAGAGGAACAGGTGCCAGAGGAATCGGAGCCTTTATCTCAGGGTGTAGAGGCGCTGATTGCAGCTATACGCCAGGTGTTACATGTTGAGGACATGGACCCTGTGGAAGTTAGGACGTCTATCTTTAATAAGAAACAAAGACTAGCAGCCTCCTTTCCAGTGTCTGAGGAATTGGATGAGATCCTTACCTCAGCGTGGAAACATCCAGATAAAGAGTTTCATATCTCATGTAAACTTTTATCCTACTATACATTTCCTGCAGAGAGCAGAAGCAGTTTCTTTAAAGGAGTCTTCTGACAGGAAGTTAGAAACTTCCATAAAGTCTATGTACACTGTAGCAGGGGTGTCCGTTCGACCCGCATTAGTCAGCTGTTAGGTCAACAAGGTGGTGGAAGCATGGGCTACGCAGCTTACTGAGGGCCTTAAGACTGGTGTTCCTGCAGAGGATTTGGTTCCTCTAGCGGAACAAATTGCAGAGTCTGCTTCTTTTCTTGGAGAGCCTTTCCTATAGATCCTCGGCTTTGGCTGTCTCAGCCCGCAGAGCCCTGTGGCTGAGACAATGGCAGGCGGATGTGGAATCTAAGAGAGCTGTGGAAGCGCTTTCATTCACAGGAGAAGCTCTGTTTGGAACGGAACTGGACAAGTGGATATCTCAAGCCACAGGTGGTAAGTCCACTTATCTCCCATCTGCTGTTCCTCCTCCTAGGAAACCCTTTGCTGGCCTGTCCTTTTGATCCTTTCGTATCCCAGGGAGATTCAGGGGTCATGCCAGAGGAGCTCCCTGCTATCTCCCATGGTTCCAGAGGCAGGGGTAAAGCAACTGCATTCTTCTCCTAGCAGGATAAGTCTTCAGTTAAACCTCCGGAATGACGCGCTCCCTTCTCTCCTTGGGGACCCCAGGGTGGGAGCTCGCCTTCGCAATTTCAAAGAAGTTTGGATCAAGTCTTGCCAGGACACGTGGGTCTGGGACATCATTATTCAGTCTGTCATTGCAGGGCTCGAGAGGGACGAGTTTCTCGTATACTTGGACATAAAGGATGCCTATCTCCACATTCCCATTTGGCCTCCTCATCAGGCATTCCTTCGATTTGCAGTGCGGGCCTCTCATTTTCAATTTCAGGCCTTAGCTTTCGGTCTTTCATCAGCACCAAGAGTGTTCACGAAGGTCATGGCAGTAATGATGGCCCTTCTTGGGATTCAAGGGGTTACTATCATCCCGTACTTGGACAACCTGCTTCTCAAGGCTCCATCAGTCACTCAATTACTGCAGGACATCTGGGTAACACAGAGTCTTCTGTTACAACACGGATGGATCCTGAATTACCAAAAATCTCATCTACAGCCTACTCGGCGTCTGCCTTTCCTAGGGATGATTTTGGACACGGTGGAGCAGAAGGTATTTTTTCCACAGGAAAAGGTCACCTCCATCCAACACATGGTGCGATTGATACTACGTCATCACAGGGTGTCAGTACACCTATATATTAACCTTCTGGGGAAGATGGTTGCAACCTTCGAGCCCATCCAATACGGGAGGTTCCATGCCCGTCCATTCCAACTGGACCTCCTCTCTCAGTGGTCAGGGTCCCACACTTTTTTCTTCACCAGCGAGTTCAACTGTCACCCAGGACTCGAACATCTCTCCTTTGGTGGCTGAATTTCTCTCACCTAAGCGTTTTTGCAATGTGGGAATGTGGGACTCGACTGGAGGCAGTACTGCCCATAAACATTCTGGAGCTAAGAGCTGTGTTCTATGCTCTTCAGGTAGCACATCCTCTGTTGAAGGGCCGTGCCATCAGAGTGCAGTCCGACAATGCCACAGCTGTGGCGTACATCAACAGACAAGGCGGCACCAAGAGTCAGTCCGCCATGAGGGAGGTAAGCCGCATTCTTCTCTGGGCAGAGGAATTTGCAGTAGCGATATCAGCAATTTTCATCCCGGGGTAGAAAATTAGGAGGCCGACTACCATAGTCGACAATACATTCATCCAGGAGAATGGATGCTCAATCCACAGGTCTTTCAACAACTGATTAAGCATTGGGGTCTCCCTCAGGTAGATCTCATGGCGTCGAGGTTGAACCATCAACTTCCACTTTACTGCTCACGGACAAGAGATCCACAGGCGGTGGTAGTGGATACTCTAACAACTCCTTGACGGTTTCAGTTTGTTTACCTGTTTCCACCACTCACGCTTCTTCTCATCTGCTTCAAAGAATCAAACGTGAAAGGGTAAAGGTTCTGTTGGTGGCTCCAGACTGGCCCAGATGGGCGTGGTATTCCAACCTACGTCTTCTACTGACAGACGACCCATGGCCTGTTCCTCTGCAAGAAGATCTACTGCAACAGGGTCCGTTTATCTATCAGGACTTAAAGCTGCTTCGTTTGATGGCATCGCTGTTGAAAGGGCTATCTTAAGAAGAAAGGATATCCCTTCCAGGGTGATTCCTACTATGTTAAGGGCTAGAAAGGAAGTTACCTCAAAGCATTATTATCGTATATGGAAGGCGTATGTCTCTTGGTGTGAACGCAAGGGTGCGCCACCGTCAGAATTTAACTTAGCCAGGTTGCTTCTTTTTCTACAGGATGGTTTATCAGCAGGTCTTCATCTGGGATCTTTGAAGGTTCAAATATCAGCTCTGTCGATTTTCTTTAAGAAGAAACTAGCATTATTGCCGGATGTCCAAACATTTCTACAAGGGGTTGTCAGGTTACAACCTCTGTTTGTACCTCCAACGGCCCCATGGGATTTGGTCCTCTCTTTTCTCCAGTCTTCCCTATTTGAACCTTTACAGACTGTGGAATTAAAATTTTTATCATGGAAAGTGGTTCTCCTTTTGGCGCTCGCCTCTGCTAGCTGTGTGTCGGAGCTAGGGGCGCTTTCTTGTTGTTCGCCTTACCTAATTTTTAATGAGGATAGGGCTGAGCTACGTACGCAGTTATCTTTTTTGCCTAAGGTAGTGTCTGCATTTCACATCAACCAACCGATTGTGGTTTCAGAGTTTTAAGACGATTCTTCGGCTTCCAGATCCTTAGATGTTGTCCGGGCTCTTCGGATTTATGTTGATAGGACTGCATCCCTCCTGAAGTCGCATATGCTGTTTGTTCGATATGATATGGTGCTTCCGGGCTGGTCGGCTTCTAAGGCAACGATTTCTAGATGTATTCTTCTGACAGACAAGCCTACAGTATCTGGCTGCATCAAAACAACCTCTTACTTCAATCACAGCGCATTCTACGTGCTCGGGGGGGTCCTTCGTGGGCGGCTGTCCGCGGTGTTTCCCTGACCCAGCTTTGTCGGGCGGCTACTTGGTCAGGCCAGCATACTTTTGCAATGTTTTACCGTTTTGACACGTTTGCGGCATCTGCTTCACAGTATGGCCGTGCTGTTTTGCAGGGTTCTCAGCGCTCTCCCGCCTTGGATGTGAACTCTGGGACGTCCCCACTGTACTGAGACTCCAGTGTCCCCTAGTGGATAAAGAAGAAAACAGGATTTTGGTACTTACCGATAAATCCCTTTCTCCGATTCCACAGGGGACACTTGACGGCCACCCAGCACTGTTCCACCTGCATTGGTTATTGTTCTTCCTGGTTTGGACAGTCATTTTTTTTCATGGTCTGCTTGATTTGTTTGCATATTTGCTTGTTTGATCATGTATGTTCTAGCTTCTCTTCTCCTCTATTATTCTACTTTCCAGCTCTCCTCGGGCACAGTTTCTTAAGACTGACCTGATAGAGGGGGAGGAGCTAGCTACTATTCAGATTTATTAAAGTGTCAGCTCCCAGTTATCCCACATCTATACCCCACTGTACTGAGACCCCGGTGTCCCCTGTGGAATCGGAGAAAGGGATTTATCGGTAAGTACCAAAATCCTGTTATCAGAATTTTACCATTTTAATGTAGTCACTGATTACCGAACACTAATATCTGATTGGTTGCAGCCAACCATTTTCTGTGTGCCATATTAACTAAGTGCCTGATTCAAATGTGAACGCATATTCCTATGCTGCAGGAGGTGTCAGAAGGAAATAGATGCTTCCTGTCAACATGTGCAATTCGAAGATGCAGCATCGGATCACCATCATGACCATCAATCGGGATAGTTGCAGATTCAGGCCATCTGAGAAAACCAAAGGCAGAATGGCCATCTTACCTGTGTTGCCAAAACCAGGAAATCCGCCCACATTTCCGGGAACGCAGGCCCCTCCCTGCCCCCCAAGTTGTCGCAGCCTGTCAGTCAGGCTGTGGCTGTCGGGCACTGTAAAGGTGATTGCAGAACTCATTGTGCACATATGCAGTTCACCCACTCTCAGGTTAGAACATAATCCATCGGGTTTACATACAGTACTAACGTGAATCAGGCCCTAAAACACCTAATCTAATTTAATAATTTCCAATTTTTCAAAGTGTAGATTTTTGGTAAGTTTGCGGCTGGATATAAAGCAAGAACTTTTTTTAAAAGGGAAATCCAGATTGTTATTGCCTTTTAAAAAAATTCTGCTTGAAATTCCGCAGATATATTGTCACTTTTGTCAAATCAGTAGATATTACGAGTCTCATGTTGCTTTTGACGTTATCTGTGACAGAGACACCTTTTCCACCATCTAAATAAAAAGCAGATGAGCTGAAAAATCATTTCACATGTAGAGACATCAACATTTCATATTTGCCAACTGTCTCGTAAGGTACAGGAGAGTCCTGATGTGGGGGTCTCTGCCGGCCTCTGACAGAGCGGACTAGTCTCCTGTGGCCTTTGGGAGATTAGATAACACAATTAGCATTTAATTGAGTCATCCTAGTTGCACCCCCATTGTAAAATGTTGTAAATTGCAGCTTTAAACAGTGGTGGCGGGGCCACGATGAGTGGGTTTCTTAGTCTAGGACTGTTCCAAAGGAGGTTTAAAGAAATGGTAAGGGGAGGTGGCTTGGACTGCACACCCTAATTTCAAACATAGGAGGTGCTGCCATGTTGAGACTTGTAGTACAATGCAGGGGACATAGAATGCAGGCGCACACTCTAGGTACTAAGAACAATTATAGAAAAAATAATCCTGATAAACTCTACAATTAACATGGAGTATAAGTGAGGTTCTTAGTACATGTTTGGCCAAAAATGTTTGCCCATCCAACTCATCAAGGTGAACCCCATAAGATGAGGTATAAAAAAAGTAGGCAAGTGTGCTCATTTGTATCATACTTGCCTACTTTTGAGAAAGTATTTCAGGTACAGTAGATTGTGAAAGCAACACCTATGAGCGCACGATAAAGTGGACGTGTACAGCTACATCTGAGAGGAGTGCCATAAAATTGATTTGCATCCAAATGTAAATGAGCCCCAAAGCAGTTAGTAAGATCTACTTGTTGATGAAAACACACAGATTATTTTCCGAAAATGCATGTAGTTATAGACAGGTCTGGTGACAGGGAGACCTAAGGGAACCCGAGGTCCAGACAGGAACTATAGCCACTGCCGCCCAGCTCCCTTGTAGCCTGGCTCGGGCAGTGCTGGGCTCTTATCGGGTGGCTCAACTGCGGCCTGGGCTGGGCATGACCTTTACATCTGCAATGCGGCGACGTGATGTCATTGGTCATATCACTGCACATCTTCCCTGCCCGAGCGGAAGTGGATGGCTCCCCGGCTGACCATCAGTTGGTAAGTAGTTGAGGATGCTGTTAGGGCTGGGGATGGAAGAAGGTGCAGGGGGCAGAGGAAAGTGACAGGGGCTTGGGGGCGAAAGTTGACGAGCTGGATGCAGAATAAGGTGATGGTGCGTAGTGACGGAGGAAGGTGAAGAAGACTGGGGGCAGAGGAAGGTGATGGGGGCTGGGGCAGAAGGTCACAGGGACTGGGTGAAGAGGAAGGTAAATGGGCAGAGAACTATGAAGGAGGCTGTAGGCAGAGGAAGGCGATGGGGGCTGGGGGCAGAAGGTGACGGGTTGGAAGCAGAGGAAGATGATGGTGCCTGGGGATGGAGGAAGGTGAAGGGGGCAGAGGAATTTGAAGGGGGTTGGGACAGAGGAAGGTGATGTGGGCTGGGGGCAGGTGACGGGCTGTATGCAGACGAAGGTGATGGTGCCTGGGGATGGAGGAAGGTGAAGGGGGAGCGGAAGATGAAGGGGGCTGGGGGCAGAGGAAGATGATGGGGGCTTGGACTGGGGATGGAGAAAGGTGATGGGGGATTTGTGGGCTGAGGATGGTGATGAGAGGCTGAATTTGAGGAAGGTGATGAGGGGCCGACGACAGGATAGCTGGCTTCAGACACCATCCCTCCTACCCCTGAGGCATCCACAGCACTGACATCAAGAAGACCTTGCAAGAGACGGCAGACAAGAACTACAGCCTGCATCACCAGTGACAGAGAGACAGTGTTGTGTGGTAAGTCATAGTGTATATTTACTTTATTTAAAAGCTGGAATATCTTTCAGTTAACATTATCTTGCTTCACATATCACAGATGCAGGAGAGGGATGTGCGGGATTGGGGGTGGTGGTGAGAAGGTGGGGCCCCCAGAGAGATCAGTGTACCGGGCCCCAATATTTCAGTTGCCGGCCCTGGCAATATGAATCACTGTGCCTTATAACTAGTGATGTGCGCCGATCCCCGTGTTTTGGTTTTGGATCTGTATCTCCTTGTGTTTTGGATCTGGATATGGTTATGCCAAAACCGCCCCTTGCGTGTTTTGGTATTGGATCTGTATTTTTTTTAATTTGATCACCTCTGCTAAAATCACATAATTTTAATTTTTTTTGTTCTTACAGTATTATTAACCTCAATAACATTGATTTCCACTAGTTTCCAGTCAATTTTGACCACCTCACAGCTTACAATATTGTTTTCATCCGGTTTAGGCCCAAAATTTGCACCAAGCTAGCTGGCTGACTAAGCTAAGCAGCAGCAGTGGGCTGCACAAACTTGTGGCAGTTCAACTTCCAACATGACACATAAGGAAACATATGTTTTCATTAATAAAGAGGCCTGAGGGAGTTGGAGTATGTATGTAGTTGAAGGCAGGGACAGGAAGGGTTGATTGGTAGTAAATTTTATTTCATTTTTAAATTCCGAAGCAAAATTATGAGGGAGGAGGGGAGAGCATGTGTGAACAATATGTCCCATGTTTATCCCACAAAAATAACTTAGTGGTTCAGAATATTTTTTTTAAATTAAAGGGGCATGCAGGAGATGCTGTCTGTGCCTATAAACTTTTCTGGACATTTTTGGCATTTAGCAACTGCATGTCAAAGATTGCATCAGCAGTGGCAGTTCAACTTCCAACATGGCACATCAGGAAACAAATGTTTTTATTCAAGAGGCCTGAGGGAGTTGGAGTATGTATGTAGTTGAAGACAGGGAAAGAAAGATTTGATTAGTAGTAAATGTAATTTCATTTTTTGATTCTGAAGCAAATTTATGAGGGAGGGGAGGCATTTACAAAAAATATTTTACTCATTCACATCAGTCCTTGCCCAAACATGTTTTGCCTCATTTTCGGATCCGAGTCAGGTGGGAAAACCGAAGCCTAGCTCGGTTCTCGTTTCTCAGATCTGGAAGTTCGGGTGGGTCCGGTTCTCGGAGAACCGGACCCGCTCATCTCTACTTATAACCAATGCAGAGAAATATTAATGATCCCATTTGAATGTATATATCTCTGTTTTTTTCTTTTTTTTATAACAGCTTCATAATGGGGGTAAGGTGCAATCAGGGAGATTGCTAGACTCTTCAGGGTGTCAGGGAGATTGCCACTATTTCAGGGAGTCTTTCTGACAATCAGGGAGAGTTGCCAAGTATGATTTGTATGTGCATTCAAAATCCATTTACAGTATGAAGGTTCAATTACAGATGCTCCATATATTCCTAAACTACTGTTATGGTCACTCCAGGTTACAGTAGCTACTACATTACTCACCGACAAAACTCTAAAACATCATACAATGCCTGGATTCCAGCACTGTCTTTTGTTTATTTTATTTTTTAAAACATCTTTATATAGCGCATTCATATTCATAGCAGTTTACAGAGAATAATTGACCATTCACATAAGTCCCAGTCGAGCTTACAATCTATTAGAGATGAGCGGTTCGGATTCTGTGGAATCCGAACCGCTCTGAACATAGGGGATCCGAGTCCACCCGAACCCTGTTCGGGTGTTCCCTGCCTGACTCGGATCCCCGTTCGGGGCCAAACGGCGGCCTCCTGATGTCGGATTCTCGCAAGAGAATCCGACGTCAGGGCTCCTCTAGTGTAGGGCAGACCACTGTGATAGCGGTCTGCCATACACAGACACAAAAACACAGCCGCCAGCGGTAGCTATGTGTTTGTAATTGAGAGTCAGGCAGCATCTCATTGGCTGCTGCACAGAGGGAGCCGTTTGGAGCTCACTCATGAGCTCGGTCTTCCGGCTCCCTCCACACGTAATAGATCAGCAGAGCGGACGGCGGCAGGAGCAGTGTGTTTGTAAGGGGGTGCTACTAGGGGCATGCTAATGGGGGCACTGCTACTGGGGGGCATACTACTACTGGGGGAACTGCTAATGGGGGCACTACTACTGGGGGCCTGCTAATGGCACTACTACAGGGGGCCTGCTAATGGGGGCACTACTAGGGGCCTGCTAATGGGGGCACTACTACTGGCGGCCTGCTAATGGGGGCACTACTACTGGGGCCTGCTACTGGGGGCACTGCTACTGGGGGGCATGCTACTGGGGGCCTGCTACTGGGGGGCATACTACTACTGGGGGCACTGCTACTGGGGGGCATACTACTACTGGAGGCATACTACTGGGGGCCTGCTAATGGGGGCACTACTACTGGGGGGCATACTACTACTGGGGGCACTGCTACTGGGGGCATACTACTGGGGGCCTGCTAATGGGGGCACTACTACTGGGGGCACTGCTACTGGGAGGCATACTACTACTGGGGGCACTGCATAGGGGGCCCTACTACTAAGGGGACTGCATAGGGGGCACCACTACTGGGGGCATTGTGTAAGGGACACCACTGCTGACGGCATTGTATCAGTGGCACTACTACTGTGGGCATTGTATAAGGGGCATTACTACTGTGGGCTTTGTGTATAAGGGTCACTACTGTGGGCATTGTGTAAAAGGGGCACTACTGTGGGCATTGTGTAAAAGGGGCACTACTGTGTGGCGTAACATAAATAAGAGACACTACTTTATGGCGTAATGTGAATCAGGGACATTATGTGCGGTGTAATGTGAATAAGATTGTGCACTGTGACTCCTAGGGCCACAGCCAACTTTGTAAACAAGTACTGTGATTCTGCTGGCCGTACCCCACTGGGTGGGTGCACTACTTTTCATTTCTGCCACTGCTGTGTGGCAATGTGTCATAGATGTGCTTTATACTGTGGTGTCTGTGTCGTTGGTAACCAGTCAGCTCACTGCAACCTTTGGCCAATAATGGTGAAAACTATAATTTAAACTGTGAGGTGGTCTAAATTGACTGTAAATTACTGGAAATTAAGGGTATTGAGGTTAATAATACTCTAAGAAGAAAAAAAAGCCCAATTTATGTGATTTTAGCTTTTTTTGTAAAAAAATCCAAATCCAAAGCCAGTCACCGCAGTTTGGCAAATCCAAATCCAGAATATGAATTATATCCAAATCCAGCAAAAATGGCCCGGCACACATACCTACAATCTATGGGCCTGATTCAGAGCCGCTCGTAAGCGGCCGCTCGTTCGCTCCGAGCGATGTTCACACATCTGCGCATGCGTATGGGTCGTAATGCGCATGCGCCAACCAGTCAATGCGGTCGGAAAACGTGTGTTCGCAAAATTGCGTGACAGGATGAGGCGTTTGTGGGTGGTAACGGGAAGGTGCTTGAAAACGGGGAGTGGAGATCCGAACGCAGGCGTGCCAAACGGTCAAAACGGGCGTTTTAAGGGTGTGCATAATTAACAAAGCAGCGTCATCGACCACGTCACTTGGTTGTTTCTTAGCCTGAACTGTTCGCATGATTGCGGTAAAAAAATCCAACCACAAGCACTGCGAGCAGTTCAGACGAGCAGTTCAGACGCCTATCGATGTACTCGATTAATCTAATAAATAGCGGAGATGACGTATGATGTGAGCGGCCAGGGGGCGTCTTTACAAAATAGCGAGTTTTGTTCGCTCAGACATAGAGGAGTCAACAGACCGCAAAGAGCGAGCGCTCAATTTAAATAGCCGGCCCCTTTTTCTGAACGAGCGAGCGCAAATAGCGTCCGGCTCTGAATCAGGCCCTATGTTCCCTACCACATGTACACACTCAAGGGTTACCTTTTATTGAGAGCCAATTAACCTACCAGTATATTTTGGGAGGAAGCGGGAGTCTCTGGAGGAAACCCACTCAAGCACTGGGAGAGAATACAAACTCCACACACTGTAGTTAGGGCTCTGGTGGGATTCTGAACATCTGAACAGTAATTAGCGCTGAAAGGTTTACACTATTGTTGCACCATTATTATTCATTAAGTATTAGTGTTTTTAAGTTTTTCTGCGTTTTACCCATCTGCTGCATATATTACTCTGTATTGCGCTATTATAGGTATCTATTAGCAGTGCCGGATTAACAATGGGGCGGGTGGAGCTTCAGCTCCAGGCCCTCCCATAAAACAGGCCCACAGCATCTGTTGTACTGCTGTACACAGGAATTGTTTTTCCTGCTACAGCAGCCTGCCAGTGGCCGTCTGAAACCCCGCCCCCTGAACGAGGTCCCGCCCCTATACACGGTTTTTATATATATATATATTAAAAGAGATCACTAACCTAATGAGCCGGCCCCAGCATACATATGCTCCTCCGGGTGGCTGGCCCCTCCCCATGTACCAGCGTCCAACACAGCAAGAGATCCTCCAACCTAGAAAAAAGCTGCAGCTTCCGGTTGGAGGAGCTGTGCTGTGGACATCAGGAGGGATGGGAGGAGCTGTGCTGTGGATGTCAGGAGGGATGGGAGGAGCTGTGCTGTGGATGTCAGGAGGGATGAGAGGAGCTGTGCTGTGGATGTCAGGAGGGATGGGAGGAGCTGTGCTGTGGATGTCAGGAGGGATGAGAGGAGCTGTGCTGTGGATGTCAGGAGGGATGGGAGGAGCTGTGCTGTGGATGTCAGGAGGGATGGGAGGAGCTGAGCTGTGGATGTCAGGAGGGATGGAAGGAGTTGTGCTGTGCCTGTGGATATCACTCAGGGGATTCCGCGCTGTGTGGAAGTTACAGGAGGCCGGTGGGCGTCGGGACTGGAGCTGCTGCAGTTCTATTAGGTCAGTCACTGTCTCTGCTTGCCGGGTCCACACACGCGGGTCAGTGGTACAGCCCCATGACCTGCAATATGCTGTTCCCCAGATCTGTCACCTGCTGGCCCCTAACTGCTCCCTATGTCCCTGACTGCTCCCTATGCCCCTGACACACCTCTAACTGCTCCCTATGTCCCTGACACACCTCTGACTGCTCCCTATGTCCCTGACATACCTCTGACAGCTCTCTATGTCCCTGACATACCTCAGACTGCTCCCTATGTCCCTGACACACCTCTGACTGCTCCCTATGTCCCTGACATACCTCTGACTGCACCCTATGTCCCTGACATACCTCTGACTGCTCCCTATGTCCCTGACATACCTCTGACTGCTCCCTATGTTCCTGACACACCTCTGACTGCTCCCTATGTCTCTGACTGCTCCCTACGTCCCTGACTGCTCCCTATGTCCCTGACATACCTCTGACTGCTCCCTATGTCCCTGACATACCTCTGACTGTTCCCTATGTCCCTGACGTACCTCTGACTGCTTCCTATGTCTCAGAGGCACTGTCTAACCCAGTGTTTCCCACCATTACTGACCCCCCTCACTGTGCCCATATCACTGCCCCCCCACTCCACCTAGAATCCCCTCAGCCAGTCCAGTCACAGTGATCCCCCCTCATTCAGCCCAGTGTTCCCCCTACCATCCCTTTCTCAATGCCCCCTTTCCGTCCTGCCCAGTGCCCCCCATCCAGTCCAGTGTCCCTCACCCTCTCACTGACCCCCCCATCCTAGTGTCTCCCCCCTTCACTCCCCAACCAGCCCACTGCCCCATCTAACTACCCCTCAGCAAGAACCCCCCAAGCCAGTCCAGCTTAGTGTACCCCCTCCCACCACCATCTCACTGCCCCCTTCCCATCCAGCCCAGTAACCCTGTATATTTAACCCTCTGCCTCTCCCCCTCACCCACTACCTTTTACCCTGTTACCCACTGCCTGTCACTCACTGCCTCTCCCTGTCACCATCTCCTCATCACCCACTGATTTCTCTCATTACCCTCTCTCCCCTATGTCATTATCTCCCTGTCACCCTATCTCTCTCCTGTCACCTTCTGCCTCTCCAACACATCACCCTCTGTTTCTCCCTATCACCTTCCTGTCACCTTCTCCCTGTCTCCCACTGCCTCTACCCATCACCTTTTCCTGTCACCCACTGCCTCTCTGTCTCCCACTATCTCTCCCCATCACCTCTGTCTCCTATCACCCTCTCCGTCACCCACTGCCTCCCCCGCACCTTCGCCCTGTCACCCACTGCTTCTCCCCATCACTTTCTTGTTAGCCACTGCCTCTCCCTGACTCCTGTTCCTGTCACCCACTGCCTCTCCCCGTCACCCTTTCTGTCACCCCCTGCCTCTCACCGTCACCCTTTTCTGTCACCCTCTGCCTCCCACTATCTATCCCTGTCACCTATCTCTCCTGTCACTCTCTCCCTCTCCCCATAACCTACTGCCTACCTTTGGTATCACTCACTGCCTCCCCGTCACCCTTTCCCAGGCATCACCCACTGCCTCTCCAATGAGGGCGTGGCTCGTGGATACGGCATTCAATTTGAGGCCACGACCCTTGTTGCAAGGCCACACGCACAATTCCCCCTGCTCCTTCCCCTGTCAAGGTGCCCCCCTGTAATTTTGTTCTGGATCTGCCCCTGCCCACACCCCCACAACACTGGTCACGCACCATATCACTAGTCACACTCCTGTGGCACTGGCACGTCACCTGCATTAGCACACAGTAGGACCTTCAGAAATATCTGCTCCAGGCCCATGAAGACCTTAATCTGGCACTGTTTATTAGGGGTGTGCACCGCCCACTTTTCGTGTTTTGGTTTTGGATCTGGATCTTTCTTCGTGTTTTGGATCTGGATTGGTTTTGCCAAAACCACCTCTCCGTGTTTTGGGTTCTGGGTTTTGTGTTTTGGATCTGTATTTTTTTTTTAAAAAAGCATAAAAACAGCTAAAATCACAGAATTTGTGGGTTTTTCTGCTCCTATGCTATTATTAACCTCAATAACCTTAATTTCCACTCATTTCCAGTGTATATTATAAACACCTCACAATAGTGTTTTTATGTCCAAAAGGTTGCACCGAGGTAGCTGGATGACTATGCTAAGCGACACGAGTGGGCGGCACAAACACGTGGCCCATCTAGGAGTGACACTGCAGTGGCAGACAGGATGGCAGTTTGAAAAACTAGGCCCCAAACAGTACATGATGCAAAGAAAAAAAAGAGGTGCAAGATGGAATTGTCCTTGGGCCCTCCCACCCACCCTTATGTTGTATAAACAGGACATGCACACTTTAACAAACCAATCATTTCAGCGCCAGGGTCTGCCACACGACTGTGGCTGAAATGATTGGTTCGTTTGGGCCCCCACAAAACAAGCTGGCAATTAATCTGTCCCTGCACAAACTGGCTCTACGGAGGCAAGATGTCGTCCTCATCCACCGATTCCTCACCCTCTTCAGTGTTGTGTACATCCTCATCCTCACAGAGTATTAATTCGTCCCCTCTGGAATCCACCACCACAGGTCCCTCTGTACGTTCTGGAGACTGGTCTCCCTGGAAGAGTTGATAATTCATTTTTATGAACATCATCTTCTCCACATTTTGTGGAAGCAACCTCCTACGCCTTTCGCTGACAAGACTAAACACTCTTTCGGAGTACACACTGGAGGGGGGCAACTCAGGTAAAATAGAGCCAGTTTGTACAGGGGCCTCCAAATTGCCTCTTTTTCTTGCCAGTACAGGTACGGACTGTCTGACATGCCTACTTGGATGCTGTCACCGATGTAATCCTTTAACAGACAGATGCACGCTTTTCGCTGCTGCTTTGAGGATGCAGGTGCGGCTGCAGCCCACACAATTCACAAAGACAGAAAAAAAAAGAATTTTTTTATTTCTTGTGGAGCGCACTTTGAGGGTTACACCACTCTTTAACAGACAGACGCACGCTTCTCGCTGCTGCTTTGAGGATGCAGGTGCGGCTACAGCCCACACCTTTCACAAAAACAGAAAAAAAAGAAGAATTTTTTATTTTGTTTGGAGTGCACTTTGGGGGTTACAGCACCCTTTAACGGTCAAGCCAGCCGGCCCTTTACGTATGACACAGGCGCACGCTTGGCGCTACTTTGTTGATAACCATACGGCCACAGTGCACACAATTCACAAACACAGAAAATATTTTTTTATTTTGTTTGGAGTGCACTTTGGGGGTTACAGCACCTTTTAACGTCCAGCCGGCCCTTTACTTATGACACAGGCGCACGCATGGCGCTACTTTGTTGATGCACGTGCGGCTACTGTGTACACAATTCACAAACACAGAAAAAAAAAATATTATAATTATTTGGAGTGCACTTTGCGGGTTACAGCACCCTTTAATGGACGAGCCAGCCGGCCCTTTACTTATGACACAGGCGCACTCTTCGTGCTACTTTGTTGATGCACGTGCGGCTACTGCGCACACAATTCACAAAATATTTATTTTTTTTGCACTTGGGGGGAGCACCCCTGATGGACAGAGCACCCCCCGGACAACACTACTGCACCCCTTTAGGACTGGGACACTGCACAGGACTTTGGAGTGGACACAGCCCCTATGGACAACTGACTGAACAACACAGTCCAGCCAGTCCCTATGGACTTTGGAGGAGTGGACACAGCCCCTATGAACAACAACAGCACAACACAGCCAGCCCCTATGGACTTTGGAGGAGTGGACACAGCCCCTATGGACAACAGCAGCACAACACAATCAGCCCCTATGGACTTTGGAGGAGTGGACACAGCCCCTATGGACAACAGCAGCGCAACATAGCACAACACTACACTGCACTACACTACACTAAGCCCAGCCAGCCCTAACTCCCACCCTCCCTCTTCACTGTCCACAGCTGAGTGAGAAAATGGCGCAGACGCGGGTACCTTATATAGAATCCAAAACCCGCGAGACCCGGAAGGCGGGATGATGACGTTTTGCCTCGATTTCAGATCCGAGTCAGGCGGGAAAAGTCAAGCCTGACTCGGATCGGCGTCAGATCGGGGGGGACACGGGGGGGTTCGGATTTCAGAAATCCGAACCTGCTCACCCCTAATTTTTATCTATTAGGGCTGTGGTGGGAATCAAACTGAAGATGTCAGGTCTGTGAGACAGTAATGCTAACCATTACACCAACTGTGCTGCTTCTAAGTAGAGCAAGAAAAAACTTTGACATACCAGGTTTTACATAGTTACGCTGGTGTTAAATGAGTAAGAAGGTGGTGAATCATAAAGTAAAAGAAAAAAAAACACTGCAAACAACAGAAATAGTCTAAAAACTTGAGGATGACATATAGAAAAATAGCTAGAGAAGTGTCCAAGGCCTTGCTCCCTAAATTTGAAAAAAAAAAAACTGGACACTGCAGAGTACAATGCTGGAGATCAAATAGGATTTCTGTCTGCAAGTGGCGCATATTACAGGGATTTTACCACAGTCCAAAGAAATCGAGGCTTTAGAAAAGACAACAAGAACCCTGGAGGAAAAACTTCATAATTTGGAAAATCGCTCAAGGAGAAGTAATTTAAGGATTACAGGGTTCCTGGAGTCAGTAAAAGCAGAGACTCTGGTAGATCTGTTTGTTCAATGGCTTATGGCCCAGTTATTGAAAAAAAAAACGACTTTCATTCACCATGTCACTGCAATGCAGGAAGTTTAACGTTGCCTCCTCTTTCCTACACAAGAAGAAAACATAATGTTTACCCAGGCTTATCCAACAACACATAAGATCTTCCAACTATATGTAACGCTGGATTTTACATTCCTCAAAATTACAAGGACCTTTATGGAAAATATCCAGGTGCCAGTGGAATTGAGGGGCAATGATCTGCTTAAAAATATTGTATTGGTCGCACAGGAGTCAATATAGCCTGGAGTTGGCATAGCCAGTCATGGCATGCAGAATATGGGTATTCTGGGACAACATTAGAATCGGAGATAGAGCATGGACATGATGTGGGATTGCCCATATACATTTTATGAATGTAGGTAAAAATTATTATGGAGACTGGTGTGTGTCTGGAATCGAAAGGCAGGACAAGGGGTATCTGTTTTGCATATAATACTGTTAATAAGAGTTATATTTACCATTACAATATTGTAACCCAATGTTTGTTTAGATGTGCATTTTAAATGCAGAGAGATTTTTGATTACTAATTGACACATAAAGAGGAAAAAGGGAAGAAGAAAGTCAGGTAGCTAGAAAAGTAGTTTGGCTTTGATATAGCTGTTTAAAATGATGGTTGAAGCTGTTAACTGAGTTAAATTTCATTGAGTTAAGTTAAATGATTAATTTA
Source organism: Taudactylus pleione (assembly GCA_031769625.1). Classification (NCBI taxonomy): domain Eukaryota; kingdom Metazoa; phylum Chordata; class Amphibia; order Anura; family Myobatrachidae; genus Taudactylus; species Taudactylus pleione. The sequence continues at coordinate 8,658,863 of JAUIMM010000012.1, forward strand.
ATGCAAATCTCTCCACTGACAATTAGAGCAGTCTCCCGGCCGCCTTTCCACAACCCAGCGCCTCTCACTGAGTGCCCATCCAAAGGTTGCCATTCTGACACCCCAGTTCGTACCGCCCTCGTCCGCCAACTGCGGTCTAGCTGACCTGGTGGCTCACTGCGGACTGTGGCTGGAGCTCTGCTAAAGACCTTTGCCAGGTCAGTAGCTTTGCCTCCCATTCCTGGCATACTTTGGCCCTGGAAGGACTGCAGATGACGAAATCACGGCCGGCCCGGGGCTGTCTTTTACCTTAGGAGGCACCATTTTGGAACCCTGGATTGCCAGAGGTCTCAACTGGATGTTTACTTAATGGACACAAGCACCCTGCTCTTGATAAGCAAGTTGCTCCCTGCTTCTACTACAGATCACCAGCTTACAAACTAGTTTCTCTCTGCTGATTGTGCTTTATCACCTACCTGCCTTCCTGCTGACAGTACCAACTAACCGGGACACCGTGATATGATTTTTTAAATGCCACTTTGAGGGGCTGACCTAGCCATACCTACTCTTCCCTGTACACTGTATGCTAGATTAAAAGAGTTTTTTTTCATCTGCCCATTTATTACTACTGTATATTGAGATATTTCTCTATTCTGTTAAGTGCCTGGGCTACACTTTACCTGCTTGTCTCCTGGGGAATGGATACATTTATCATGTCACCTGCCCCTGCCAAGTCCTAGCATGCTAAAGCAGTAAGGAGAGGGGACTCCCTTGCTGCCACGACCATGTCAGTTTCTTCACCTAAAACCGTCCTCATCTCAGTACCAGCCACACTCTCTGCATCCATGTCAGATCTACAGTATCAGCATTGGCTATTCCTTTGGCCAATGAATATATCGTGCGATCCATTAAGGATACTATGGCCCCACTTATGAAACAACAGGCTGCTGATTTTGCTGAAACCATCAAAGATCTCAATGATCACCTACATTCCACTGACCACCAGGTCAGGGCATCGTTTGCTACTTTTTCAGGACTGTTCCATGGAAGTCACAAGAACCAGGTGCTAAATATCCCTTATTTGCTTGAAACTGATTCAGACCAAATAAAAATGTGTCCTTCTATAGCTGGCCAAGTTTTGGATTTTTCAATGCAAATAACTCAGGGTCCATATATCGATATGCAATCGGGAAGTCGGCTGCCGGAATCCCGGCAGCCGGCACCCCGACTGCTTTATCCCGCCATGGGATAATTTACCAGCGCCTATATCTAGACACCGCTCATTTCCCAGACGCCTGGAGACAGGCGCCCGACATCTCGATCGAGCGGATGCCGGCCTCCGCAAGCGGAGAGCCGCGGGGGGGAAGGTTAGGTTTAGGGCACCCGGGGGGGACTTAGGGTTAGACACCCCCCTGGGAGGGTTAGGCTAGGGGGATGGAGGGTTAGGGTTAGGCACCCCCGGGGGGACTTAGGGTTAGGCACCCCCGCCGGGGGACCTAGGTTTAGGCAGCGGGTAAGGGGGGGTTAGGGTTAGGCACTTAGAGGGGGGATTAGGGTTAGGCACAGGGGGGAGGTTAGGGTTAGGCACCCCTAAGGAGGGTTAGGGGGGTTAGGTTAGATTAGACAATACTTACCTTACCACGTTTGGGATATCCAGCGCTGTTGGGCTTCCGCTGCCGGGCTCTGCTATTTTGTCGGGCTGCCGGGATTCAAACTCCCGGCCGTGCGGCAGCCGGGATATCATACCGATTCCCTTATATCTGCTGACGATGCTAAGATGTTCCTAGAGGAGAAGTCTATGGAATCCTGGGAATCCTCGGCCCAGCAACACCCTGACTGACTCTTGCTGAGTATCTACGCTCTAAATACTTTTATCTGTGCATTGTTCTATTATTCCTGTGGGGGTTTTTTTAACTGCTGACCATTTTTTTTGTGTGTATTCCCTATACTAAGGGGGCTATTCTGCTATATGTTTATTATCTAATTTTACAGTCTTGAATTGTCATACTATTTTGAGTGTTCTGTGGGATGCCCTACTCTTTTTCTCACCATTATCACCCTAGAGACTTATGGGGGGGGGGTCTTCTCTAATGTTGTATTTTTCTTCTGGCACTCTAGGTAGTTGAATCAGGAACCAATTGGGTTAGCCACTATGGAATGTTCATATTAGGGATGGAACTCTTGGAAGCAGTGGAGTCATTGGCCTGTGAGCACTAGCTGTCAGGGGAGCACCGAGGACAAGGGGGGTACAAGGGGCATACATATAAATCCATCTACAACCACTGCCTGCTGGTCACTGCAGTGGGGCAGGCAGCGGTTATAAATGGATCTATCTGTGGGTTCAGGGGAGGAGCTGTCTCTTGACTTAAGGCACTGCCGGTGGCTGGTGCAATATAACTTTATTGCACAAAACGTCAACTGTGACTAAAGGTTTGTGACATGGCTCATCATGATGTAATGCCATACTATGATGCAATGCTGAAAAGCAGGAGGAGCCACAGTGCAAAGAGGAACAGCCAGAAGGTAAGTTTCTGTAGGCTAGATGAGGGATGCAAGCTGGAAAAACACAGTACAGCTGACTGGAGCTGGAGAAACACTGGGGTGCTGGTGAGACAGAAGGGGGCTGGCTTGAGCTGGAGAGACACAGTAGGGCTCACTGAAGCTGGGGAGACACTGGAGTGCTGGAGAGATAGAAGAGGTCTGACTAGAGCTGGAGAGACACTGGGGGCTTGGAGAGAAAGAAGGAGGCTAGCTGGAGCTGGACAAAAACACTGAGGGACTGGAGAGACACTGTGGGGCTGGAGCGACACAGCAGAGCTGGAGCTGCAGAAACACAAGGAGATTGTCAGGGTTCAGCCTAGGATCGGCTATCTCTCACCTCTGCACCAGCTTCCCCTGACTTCTCATTCGGTCAGACGTCCCATGCAGTAATGGGCGTGGTGCTGAGTATTCTGCCTTAGGTGCTTGTGAACTTCCATGGTCGGCTGTGTGTGTTAGGGATCATAGTTCCTAGCATGGGTGCCGCCATGACAGTTCCTATCATGTGACAGCCTCCCAACCAATGGTAGCATGATCTCGGTCAGCTGATGCTGTGCTCCAATCATTTGCTACCCCTGGGTATACATCCGGCTCCAGAACTCCAGGAAGTTGCCTGAGCAATGTTGTCATTTTCCAGTGTCTGCTGATGCTACTTCGTTCCAGGTCTGTCCTTCTGTTACTCCTGTGATTACCAGTGCCGACTCTTGTGCTCCAGTGTGTTCTGAATGTCTCTCCTGTGCTTGCAGCAAATACCTAATCATTGTTCCCAGTGAGTTCAGTATATCTCTCCTGTGCTTGCAGCAAATACCTAATCATTGTGCTCAGTGTGTTCAGCATATCTCGCCAGTGCTTGCAGCAATTACCTAATCATTGTGCTCCAGTGTGCTCTGAATATCTCTCCAGTGCTTGCAGCAAATACCAAAGCATTGTGGTCCAGTGAGTTCAGAATATCTCTCCAGTGCTTGCAGCTATTACCAGCCACAGTTCTGCAGTCCCTACTGCATCCAGTTACAGTTTGCTGTCACTACAGCATCCAGCCTCAATACAGCTGTCACCACAGTATCCAACCCCATTTCTGCAGTCACTACTGCATTCAGCCTCAGTTCTGCAGTCACTGCTGCATCTGGTCTCAAATACCACTGTCACCACAGTATCCAACCTCAGGTCTGCAGTCACTACTGCATTCATCCTCAGTTCTGCAGTCACTACTACATCCTGTCTCAAATACCACTGTCACCACAGTATCCTACCTCAGTTCTTCAGTTTCTACTGCACCCAGCCTCAGTCAATACAGCATCCAATCCTCTGTGCCATTGTGCCTCCTAGACCCTGCGGTATATATTAGAAACTATACTAGGGTATAGCATATTTCTTGTAGAAATATTCCCTAGGACCAGTGTAACGAGATTCTCCATTTCCCACGGTATCAGTCACCAGTGCAAAGGACCACAACCTGCCAGCTGGGTGCAGCTAAGCCCATATCCCGCTTGGAGGGGTCACTGGCGAACACCTCCCTGCTGGTTAGACTCCGCACCTTTGTACTGGTCTCATCAACGACTGGTTTTCGTGGAGATCTTGTGTACAGGCCCCACATCTCAGATTCCCCTTTCAGTCCTGAACCTCAGCTTGCACCCCACAGTAGGGGATTCCATACAGCCGGTCGTGACAGAGATAAGGCTGAAGTGACTGGAGAATATCCACAACTGGCAGGATTACTGGCACATTACTGCCTCCTTTGCCCCCTCAGCTGTGCTACTGCACTTGCACTGACAGACAATGCATGCGAAAGCTGAAGACTCCGGGCGCTTGGAATGAACTTACACCACTGGTTTTTACAGTCCATACCTAGTTCTATTGGTGATTACTTCTTATTATGTGATTTCTGGTGTATTTTCTCCCCCAGTGTTTCACCTTTCTTCCTTCCCTCTTGTTATCCACATTCCCTATCCGCTTCCTCCCTTTTTCCTGTGAACTTTATTTTATTGTGTGATGCTGCATTTATAACGTCAACATTAGGTCAGATGTCTCTGTTACCCCTATGTTTTAACTTCTGATTATGGTTGATCTACGCATCTGTTCCTGGAATGCCCAGGGCATTAATTCCCCAGCGAAATGTCGTAATGTAATAACTTATTTGAATCTACAAGATGCAGATATCTCCTTTTTACTGGAGATACATCTGTCCGACTCCGAACATCCCACACTTTCTATGTTACGGCAACGAATAGCAGCTTTTTACGATCTTAACTCTAAATACTGTTGTGTAGCTATATTGTTTCGTAAAAATTTGTCTTTCAAAGCTCGGCAGCAGATATCCGACCCAGAAGGATGTTCTGCTCCAAGCTAAGGTTAATGGTATTATGTATACATTTTGTAATATTTATGCCCAAACTATTTACAGTATGACAAATCTTACTTCCTTTCTTGTTTACCTCCAATGTTAAAAGGCACTAATCATGATTTGAGCTGCTCAAGTAGACCTTACATCTGCCTACCAGAAATTACCTTGTTCCCCATCTCCCTCTACTAGAGAAGAATTTGCTGATTGCGTATCACAATTTGATGCTTTGGTGCATCAGGCAGGGACAACTGCGTTAACTCTTAATAAATATGCTTTCCATATGCATGGAGACAAACCTGGCATCTCCTCTCTAATCTTCTAAGAGGTGACTGTCTCAGCTCCGATATTTTGGCCTTGACAGGTGGCTCGGGCACTCTCAAGAGTAAGAACCCCAAAATACTGTCAATCCTTATTCCTGTTATTCCAAATTATACTCCCAGGACCAAATTGATTTTGGTAACAAGGATTCTATTGGGGTTCTGATTTGTCTGAGACACAGGTTGAATTGCTGTCACACCCTATTACTGAATTAGAAGTTAGAACTGCCACTAAGACCCTAAAAACGTTTTAATTGCCTGGACCTAACGTCGCCTCTGGGGAATTTTATAGGCATTTTGCAACTCCATTATTAAACCTCTCACACTGTTTTTCAGCTCCATTTTCACTGATCAGTCTGTCCCAACTCATTTTAACGATGCATTTATTAAGGTTCTCCCTACACCTGGCAGAGACCCACAGCTACCAGCTTATTAATGGCCTATCTCTTTATTAAATGGATACTATAAACTATTCACTAAGTTTGTGTCAGAACGCTTTAAATTGGTAGTCCCGTCCCTTGTGCATCGTGATCAGGTTGGTTTTGTTTGGGAGACGAACTCTGTTTCTAATATACAGTACATAAGGTCTTGGTGGCTCTGCAGAGCCTTGATTTTAGTGAAGATGATCTGAACATTCTTCTTTCCTTCGATACTGAAAAAGCATTTGATCTTGTGGTTTGGGATAATTTTTATGGAACTCTAACTATATTTGTTTTCCCCCCTCAGGTTATAAACGTTATCCACGCATCGTATTTCCTCCACATCTCACATTTATGTCAATGGCTTTGCCTCCCCATGCTTCCCCATTCAACGTGGCACCTGAGAGGGCTGTGCACTATCCCCATTGATGTTTGTCCTCATGCTAGAACCTCTAGCTGGGATCCGGTCACAATCTCGGCCAAGGGTGTTGCCGACGCTTAGAATACCAGCTGTCAGAATTCCGGCGTCGGCATCCCAACCTCCTGAAGGTAAGTAGAGGGTTTAGGGGGAGGGTTAGGTACTAGGGGGAGGGTTAGACACTAGGGGGGAAGGTTTAGGGTGCGGGGAGGGGGAGGTTAGGTTTGGGCGCTAGTGGGAAGGTTAGGTGTAGGCACTGGGGAGGGAGGGTTAGGGTTATGGGTAGGAGAAGGGTAAGGATACCTACTGACAGATGTCTGTATCCTAACCCTGTCGGGATGCTGGTGTCAGGATTTTGAACCCGTATAGCCATTTACCTTCACTCCAAACCATACAGGTAAAACTATCACTGTTTGCAGACATTATGCTTCTTTTGTTTCCAAACCCTCAATTTCCATACTGGTGCTTTTGGAGGACATAGCGTGTTTCTGCATTTTTCAGGCTTTAAAATTAATCTACAAAAATTGGAGGTTCTTCCTCTGAAATGCCCCGACCTGCTGCACCGATACCCCATCATTTCGACTGTAAAATATTTACTTAATATTCTTTCCTGCTTAACTCATTTATACTGTATACTGAGAATTTCTGTCCAATTATTATTGGTAAAATACTGTAATTGATGCACAATTGGATGTCTCTTACTTTATCCTCGTCTTTTTATAACAAAGGGAATGGGGGACGGGAGGATTTGTCGCACAGGCAGAATTAATTATATAATAGTATAATTAATGGTATAACAATACCTATATGTACATGTATCTGTACATATTCAAAATTAGAACTGGTCTCACCTAATTGTACTACAAAAAAAGGAGATCAAGTAAAGGAGGAGTGGCGGTGCTCGCTAGAGTCATATAATAGTCAGATAAAAAGAAACAGAAAAAAGGAACTCTGTTGTGCGAGCACTCTTATATTTGATTATCAAAGACCGGACATGGAAGTATGTCCTAAAAATTAACCTTTATTATAATTGTCTAAAAAAACATGAAAATGTCCAATAGATATCAAAAGAAATATACAATTACACAATACAAAGTACATGAGACAATACACATAATATTATTAAAAATAATCACACCCTGAGACTGGCGAAATATTAAAGCAATATATGTAATATGATATGGTTAGATTGTAATGAATGTACGTTAAATTTGGTAGCAGTAGTACCCAAAATGAGTTGTGGGTATAAGAGTGTTTAGGAAAGTCCAGGCATAGGGTTGTCTCTCCTCATTCTACTACTCCTCACCTATGCTAAGAGCTATCTATGAGGAGTGAGAGATTACCAGAGGACAAATTGCCTGTGGAAACAACAGGCTAACAGGGACATTGCTCATATTTCATTTCTGCTTTCAAGTGTCATACATAGAGCATCGGACACACGATGAGAGAATTACTTTGATGAGATTGCCCGCAGTTAATAGAAATTTCAGAAAAGCAGACAGTGTGGATAGGGTGTCACAATAATTCATATGGTTGGCAATCAGTATAATAATATTGATGGTCACCTGTCACACAGATGACAATTATTCATATATCTCTGAAAAGACCTACCCTGTTAGCTGTATACTTAATCCACAGATCTACTAAATATTTAATTTATCATAGACAAAAGGATGGATAATAACACAGAAAGCAACTGCGATACATATACTATTATATAATTAATTCTGCCTGTGCGACAAATCCTCCCGTCCCCCATTCCCTTTGTTATAAATCTTTGCTTTACCGAGGTTACTCGGTTTCTTGATATTGTCAGCACAGCGTTTGTTATTTGATCTGTCTACTAGAATTAATACTTGATATCTAAACAGATCCATCTATTTACATTCAACCTTTACGTTGTCTATAAAATGTCTAATTTTAATTTGAAAGAGGAACTGACAACCAAAAGAAGGACTCATAATGATCTGGATAGTATTTTTTCGTCATCAGGAGATAACGATAGTGCCAATAATAATTGGGATGAAGATTTCTCACAGCTTAAGTTCTTATTACATAAACAACTGAGGGTGAATTGGGATCTCACCACTCTTGAAAGTTATCAAAAACAAAAGTTATCACCACGGGGTCTAAGACCTAAGATTTTCCCTTCCTTTAATCTTATTACTACTAATCTTCAAAAAGAATGGGAATCCTGTCTCCTTAAGTGTGCACAAGATCTTATGACAGTCCTCATCAAACAATATCTTCTGGTATTAGAGGAGGTTGAGAAAGGAATAGAGGACCTGGGGAAGAAACTCCAAACATGGGAACAAGATCAACACTTTCAAAAGTGCTTTGATCAACACAAAAAAGATCTAGATAACTATGAAAAGGTTATCATAGAAAGAAAACGAAAAAAGTTTTCGAGAGATAAACAAGACTTTTCGACGGGTAAAATTTTCAAATGGAATTTGAGAATACATCATAAGAATGATAGTTACAACTATTCTTCCTCCGAAGCAGAGTCCTCTGGCACGGATGAGTATTCTGATGTGAGAATGGATCCCAGATCCCACTCCCTCAATTCTGCGGTTCCTTTTTTAGAAGATGTGACAGATCCAAGAGGAAGGTATCGTATAGGAGGCCAGCAAGGAGGGGGCGGAAGAAAAGGCAGAGGTGCCCAAAAATGGGACCCACCACTTCCACCCAGACAATCGTCCAGAACCAAGAGACGGAGATAACGGAGACATCTCAAGAGGATGAATTAAAGATCATCAATTTATCGGATTAAACTTTATCACCAGCACAAATCTCCTTACTTAAAAAAGGACTCTCCTTTTCTCCAATGTCTACTTTTCACCGCTTCTCATGGGAGAAAGACCTGCACCTGTTAGAGAGGAAATTATTGCTAAAGAAATTTTTCATGAATCAACAGAGGATTAAGGAGACAAGGGATCTCCTTACCCCACAAATGGAAGGAAACTTAACTCCTTCACTTATGGATTCTGATGTAACCAACTTGGATAGTATGATGGATTTGGAAACCCTTGTTATTTTAGAAGAACTAGCGGAAGAATCCAAGGTCATCCCAGGGATACAGAAGCGGAGACCTTCCTGTAGAGGTAAATCCACTTTCTTTCCCCCTGAAAACATGTGTGCACAAGTCCAGATCTTCATGGAATTAGTATCCAAGGATCTGGATGCTTTACAAGAGAGACAACAATCTTCCAGCCTTCATAAGCATAATCTAACGGAACCCGAAAGATTAGCATTGAAGACCATGCAGAATTGGAAACACATTGTCATCAAACCCTCTGACAAGGGGGGCAATGTTGTACTATGGCCTGTTGAAATGTATGTGAAAGAGATTTCCAAACAGTTGAATGATTCCTCCTGCTATACAAGATTATTGCGCAATCCAACAGAGAATTTTCAATCTCTCTGTAAAGGATTGATACAAGAAGCTTTCCAGAATGGGACTATTACTAAGAATGAACTAGAATTTTTGCAAGTTAAATTTCCCAAGATACCAACATTTTATGCATTACCGAAAGTCCACAAGAACATCAAAAACCCACCTGGCAGACCCATAGTGTCGGGTATAGGCAGTCTGACCGAACAGGGTAGTAAATTCGTGGATATGCATTTGAGGGATCATGTACTCTCTTTACCCTCCTACCTCAAAGATACCAGAGATGTCCTTCAGAAGATACAGGATGTGAAATTAGAGGAGAACCATCTACTTGCCTCTATAGATGTGGAATCGCTTTACACATCCATAAGACATCAAGATGGCCTACATGCAGTTAGATACTTTCTAGAGATGGACAACAGAAGTGATTTTAATGAATTTCTGATTAAACTGTTATCCTTCATCCTGCATAGAAATTATTTTACGTTCCAGAACAAGTTCTTCTTACAAATCAGGGGAACGGCCATGGGTTCTACATGTGCCCCCACTTACGCCAACCTATTCCTAGGTTGGTGGGAGCGGGTGGTGCTCTTCTCAGAGTCTAATGACAAATATACCCAGAATGTCATACAATGGCTTAGATATATTGACGACATCTTTGTCATATGGGGTGGAGGGGAACATGAATTCTTAGAATTCATGAAAACCCTTAACACGAATGAACTAAATTTGAAATTTACTTGGGAGATCAGCAAACAAACTATCTCCTTTTTGGACTTAAAAATATGCAAAGATACAGCTGGTGAGATGACAACGAACTTATTTCGAAAACCAACCGCAACTAATAGCCTATTACACGAAAGGAGCTGCCATTTCCCACCAACCATTTCTAATCTCCCTAAAGGGGAGTTCCTTCATCTGAGACGCAACTGTTCAAACGAAGCTGAATATGTTATACAATGCGAGGCTCTCTCTTTGAGATTGAAAGCTAGAGGATACAGCAATTGGGCTATAAAGAAAGCCAGATTCCTGGTGTCCCAAATTGACAGGGACACCTTACTCTTTCCAGAACCCAAAGGGCATCACAGAACTGAACACAAAGAACTGAGGTTTGTTGGAGACTATTGTAAGGAGTGGAGGATGCTCAAATATTTAATGCGAAAACACTGGCCAGTCCTCTTATTGGATGCTGATATAAGGTCACATCTTGGTAAAGATGTCTCAATGAGTTGGAGAAGAGCCAGGAATCTGGGAGATCTCCTCACTCACAGTCATTTTGAACAGTCCCCCAGAATGATGTCAAAAGCTGTAGGTACTTTTCCCTGTGGAGGCTGCAAAGACTGTACACACATGATCAAAACTGTTCAGATTCAAGACAAGTTCGGCAAAAATATCTATATACGGGACTACTTCAACTGTAATACCTCAGGGGTGATTTACTGCCTGCAATGTGAATGTAATCAGAGATACGTGGGGATGACAACACGAGCACTGAAAACACGTATACTTGAACATGCAGGCAACATACGAAATGCCCGGACAGATATGGAAAGAATGAAGAAGATTACCTGGGTGGCCAGACATTTTCTATATCAACACAATAGTGACCCCAGGAAACTTAGAGCCTTTTGTCTGGAGAAAGTAAAGATGGGCATAAGAGGAGGTGATGTTAACACAATTTTATTGAGAAAAGAGACTGAGTGGATAATCAGATTGGGTACCCTCACACCTGGAGGTCTCAATGAGTATAATAGTTATGCCCCTTTCCTTTAATTTAATTTTGATAGTGTTTATTAGCCAATAGTGCTGGCCTTGTTAACACGAGATTTTCTATCACACTAGTCTGAGAATGATGCCTTACAGGCCTCATACCTATCACTTATTATGTTTATCTTTTCCTTTATCCACTCTCACTTTTCCCTCTTCTTTCCCCCTTTTTGTCACTCATAGCCAGAGACATGGCGTTTCACATTTACTTATTTACAATAGTCACTGTGAATCTCATAGTTATACACCTACTTACAAGATATTCCAGTGTATTCACTATAACTTTCACTTTAGTGTCTGACTACGTCATTCTTCAAATATTAGCAATTATATCACTATAATATTATTTTCTTTATGTAAATCTTTCCTTTCTTCACTTCCACCATATTTTTAATGTAGCACATTTCATCACACACGTATTATAAGCACAACGGTTATTCACATGCATGCACTTTCACTCTTCTGTTTATTTATCTTTATTCTTTTTACTTTTATTTTATTCTTATTTTTATATTTATATTTATTTTTATATTCTTATTTATTTTCATTTTACATTTATTTATTTTTACTTTTATATTTATTTTTTTTTATATTTATTTTGATTTTTATTTTCACTATTCACATTTATATTTATTTTTATTTAATATTTTTTTTATTTTTATTTTATATTTATTTTTAATTCAATTTATTTTATTTAAATTCCATTTAATTTAATTTTATTTTTATTTATTTATTTCTATTTATTTATTTCTTCACATAAGCCTTTTCTTTACAATTATTCACCTCTTAATTTATCATTCACTTAGTTTAATTGATTAACACCACCAAATTTATATATTATTACATTATACTCTCCAGTTTTTCCCTACAGCTATATTGTCTCTAAAACAGCATAATCACTTTATTTAACTCATATTGAGAATAGTGTAATCACTTTACTTAGACTATATTATCAATGGATATATTACCCCTATTGAATAATAACCTCTTTATCTTAATGTTATCTAACACTTATGTACCACTCTTAAGTAATGGTATAAAAAAAAAATATGTGCCTCTTATCAAGGTCTATATAGGACTTTCTCTAATGTAAGTAAAAATGAATGACTAAGTAATGAACAACAGGCACACATAAGGTTAACTTTTGAACAGGTTCCAGTCCTTTGCCTGAAGCAGTGTGTAATCACACTGATAGGCTAAAAGGCATGTCAATCTAGGTCTTACTCGTTTATGATTGGTCATTTCCTCTTCTCAGCACTATATGACACAGGGAGTTCCTTCCTGTTGTTACCCCCGTGACCAAGCTATCGGCGAAACGCGCGTTGGGAGAGACGGATGCTCGTGGCTGCGCAGCACGCGGCATCCTCCTGGCAAGTCTGTACTCAGTGGTATTTATTTTGTTTATTTGTTTAGCAATTCCACTACTCCTGAGTCCGCGCACATAGCGCATCGCAGCCCAGATCGTCTAAATAGATACTTTTACAGTTGGTGACCGATTGTGTCTCTGTTCCCAGAGACACCAGTACGCTTGATTGTATACTATTATATAGCTCCTTACACTGTTCTTAATTTATATGGAGTGTTAGTAGGAGCCAGTGCTGCAAGGACATCACTACTGTACAGGGATAGTGGATCACAAACAGGCATACTGTTTTGTTTACAGAGTTTTTGTATTTCCAAAGCATTTGGTATTTCCATGAGCTATATTTTATTTGATCATGGATATTATTGAACCCAGATACGTCTACTGAATATTACCCCCTTACATCATAAGGGACTTTGTCAGAATATGTGATAACCTTATCTATCATTCTTTGGATACTTTCTGTCATTACCTTATTTGTCAAATTTATGATACCAGAAAACTGTTTTCCATGGTTATAAATGATATAGAGTGATTTGAACATTTTCATTTATTGTGTCTGTTGTTATACAAAAGAGTACAGACATTATACGTGCAAACTAGTGTTGTATATGTCTAATCATCTAATCAAAATTACCTTCTGATGACATAAGCGACTCACAGTGGCATGAATATTTACATTTACTACATTTGCCTCCTATGAAAGAGCATAGACTGTAGACGCTTAATGAGGTATTCTTATCAAATGTTATGTGTTTGAAAATCTCAGATGTCAGCAATTTCTTTTTATAATCAACAAAGATAATAGATTGTAATAGACTTAATACGTGCAAACTGGTGTTTTATATGTCCAATCATCTAATCAAAACTACCTTTTGATGATATAAGCGACCCACAGTGGCATGAGTATTTACATTTATTACATTTGCCTCCTATGAAAGAGCATAGACTGCAGACGCTCAATGAGGTACTCTTATCGAATGTTATGCGTTTGAAAATCTCAGATGTCAGTATTTTCTTTTGCAGATCAACAAAGGTAATAGATTGTATACAGCACCTGTGATCTTCATTTGTGAATCATATGTATCGCAGTTGCTTTCTGTGTTATTATCCATCCTTTTGTCTATGATAAATTAAATATTTAGTAGATCTGTGGATTAAGTATACAGCTAACAGGGTAGGTCTTTTCAGAGATATATGAATAATTGTCATCTGTGTGACAGGTGACCATCAATATTATTATACTGATTGCCAACCATATGAATTATTGTGACACCCTATCCACACTGTCTGCTTTTCTGAAATTTCTATTAACTGCGGGCAATCTCATCAAAGTAATTCTCTCATTGTGTGTCCGATGCTCTATGTATGACACTCGAAAGCAGAAATGAAATATGAGCAACGTCCCTGTTAGCCTGTTGTTTCCACAGGCAATTTGTCCTCCGGTAATCTCTCACTCCTCATAGATAGCTCTTAGCATAGGTGAGGAGTAGTAGAATGAGGAGAGACAACCCTATGCCTGGACTTTCCTAAATACTCTTATACCCACAACTCATTTTGGGTACTACTGCTACCAAATTTAACGTACATTCATTACAATCTAACCATATCATATTACATATATTGCTTTAATATTTCGCCAGTCTCAGGGTGTGATTATTTTTAATAATATTATGTGTATTGTCTCATGTACTTTGTATTGTGTAATTGTATATTTCTTTTGATATCTATTGGACATTTTCATGTTTTTTTAGACAATTATAATAAAGGTTAATTTTTAGGACATACTTCCATGTCCGGTCTTTGATAATCAAATATAAGAGTGCTCGCACAACACAGTTCCTTTTTTCTGTTTCTTTTTATCCTTGTCTTGTAGGATTGCTGGTTTAAATAGTGTTGTTTCCCCTAAATTGGCATACCCTCTCCAAATGCTCCCTATGTTACAAAGTCGGATTGCAGCAATGCCTTTTTGCATATTACATAGGAATTCACGGATTGCTAGAGCCAGATTAATTTAACCTAAATAAAAAGGAGGTTTTAACCTCCCTGGCATTGTCGTTTTCTCTCAAGCAGCCACTTTTTGCTACATCTCTGACTGGTGCCTGGAACTTGACTATTTTCCTAATCCATTCTTGAAAGAATCATTATTTTCCATATAATCCCTGCTGCAATGCTCAATATGCATCAATCTAAGCTTCCTTAGCGTCTCCTCACTAATATTCTCTTCAGAGAAACATTGCTGGCCTGAGCAGCTCTACATAAACATTTATGCTCTGACTCTTTTTTTTTTTTTTAATATTTGCCATTTTGGGGTCATTTGGATTTTCCTCCTTCCTTGATCATTTCCCATAATCTGATGTGGTGGTGGACCAAGGGGATTGCAGCTATCTGTAACATTTTTGATCCAGGTGGACACCTATACACATTTTAACAACTTAAAAAGAAGAAGGACCTTCCTAAATCCCAATTTTCCCTCTATCTACAGATCAAACACCACGTTTAGTAAACTGCCTCCTAGCACTAGGTTCTCCCCGCTTATACACGTCCTCTAAACGCACTCCTCTTACTCATACCTGAAAGTTTAAATTGCGTTACCTCTGTATTTTGATATGTTAGTCACTGATGTAGACAAACTTTGGTCATGGGTCTGCGACTCATGGAAATGGGAATTACCCTGACCTGACCTCTATAAATCATATTATGATTTCCATTGATCATACTTTACGCTCATCATGGTAGCACCTCTTAGTATGTTTACAATTAGGGTGTGCATTCTAGCCATCCTAATTCCTCTCTATTTCTGCATATTAAATACACTTGAAGGTAGAGTCACCTTCAGCCTGACTAGTACCCCTCCCACCTGCCGTTAGGTGTTTTTAATTAGTATGGGTCCTTTGCATTGCAATACACAAATTTAATGGTCATTTAAAAGGTAAGTCCTGGATAAATTGATATCATGTGTCAATATAAGGGGACCCACCTGATGAGGTTCACTGTGGTATGGTAAGTGGGCATTTTTTTGACCAAACCTGTGCTAAGAAACCTTATTTATACTCAGGGGAGCCTAGAGGGGGACGGAGGGGGTACAAATTACCCGGGCCCGGGCTTGCTGGAGGGGCCCGGCACCGCTCCCCCCCCTCGTACATCACAGCAGCCCAGCACACGCTGCTGTGTGCTGGGCTGCTCTGGGAGACTGATCGTGGCTGCTAAGAAGCAGCCACAGCAGTCTCCTATGCCTGTGGAGGGAGCGAATAAGTTTGATCCTGCCCCCCACTGGTTATGCGCCAGGCTGAGAGGGCTCACTGTGCCCCCCTCGCCAGCGCACAGCTTCGTGGCGCTGCAAACTTTTTTTTTACCAAAGGGGGCGTGACCACACCTCCCACAATTAGGCCATGCCCCCTTTCTTACCGGGGCCTGGTGCGGCTCTTGACGGGCCTGTTTATACTCCATGAAAATTGTAGAGTTTATTATAATTGTTTTGAATATCAGTATTCTAAAGATGGCCACACATCTAAAGATTATCTGTCCAACCAGCCAACTAGTTGATTGGTTGGAATGAAAATCTGGTAACATATGGGAGTAAATGATTATCAACAATTTGCTCCTAAATGGCAGAAAACAGATGAAAATGGTCGTCAGACAAGTTTCTTAAATGTTTGATCTAAACAATTTGTTCAAACAAAAGTTTTTGTCCATTTTCCATCGTTTGGAAGCAAATTGCTGATTGTCATTTGCTTTCATACCTTACCAGATTTTCATTCCAACCAATCAACTAGTTGGATGGTTGGACAGATAATCTTTAGATGTGTGGCCAGCTTTAGAGTGTGCACATGCATTTTCTTTTTCCTGTATAGTTCCGCCAACCTTCAGGAACTCCATCTCAAATTTCTCAACAGAGCTTATATGTCTCAAGTCCAGATAGACCATATCACAAGTGGAGTCAAATTGCAGCCTAAAGTGCAGGACATCTCCAGCAACATTTATCCATATGGCACTGTCCAAAAATCAGAAAGTGTTGGTTCAAAATGTGAAATGTTATTATAGGTCTGATTAGCCATTCAGTACCACACTCCTGGGAAGCCATGCTTCTGATCTGTTTTGACTCCTGGTCCACCTCCATTGTGTCTCCTTCTATTATCCCTTTGTTAACCTTAATTGTCACCCTGGCCCTGAAGGTAATTCTAGCCAAGTGGCTTTCCCCAATTCCTCCTTCTTTGGGACTAGTTAAGGAAATGGCAAACTTATCCTGACTACATCTACATCTACCTCTTATTTCACCCAGATCATGAAGGTGTTTGAAAATACTACCTGGTCTCTATTAAGAAATATTTCCTAATCTATGAATTATTGTTTACGCTACACTTTTGACTATTGTTTACTTTACATAGCGAAATGTGCATAGTTTCCCCTCCTCCTTCCCTTCCTCCCTGTTTTCTGTACCCCCATTTCACTAAAATGCAAAACTATGTCATTTTCTTGTTTTCATTTGGTATCATTCCTCATGTGACATTTTATATTTATACTGTCTTTATTTAGCACTTTTGTTTGCTTTGTTTAAGATGGTATGTTTTGTCAGTATATATGCACATTAAGGTGTGTACACACGGTACGATATCTATGAACAATATGAACGATAACGCTATCGTTCAATGATATATCATTCATATTGTTTATTTTTATGCAGTGAACGTCCAACGCTGCGCGTTCCCGCATGAACGATAATGATATCTATGATCGTCTGTACATGCAGGCCAACTTGCACGATATCGTCAACTTTGCCTGGTCAGATATGGGGCAGGATGACTTCACTGGAAGATCTCTGTCAGAGCCGGAAGCTCTCCACTGACATCACTAGTGATGTCAGTGGGGCCTCCCCCAAACGGCAGGCGTTCCCATGGGAACGCCTCCGTTTGGGCTGCCACCCCCCGGCCCGCCTTCCAAACGGGGTGAGCTGTCAATCAACATCGACAGCTCGCCCACTTTGGAAAGAGACCCGCTACGACCGGCGCTGTCGGTCGTAGCGGGTCTCACGCATGCGCACGAAGGAGCCGGCTCCCTCGTGCGCATGCGCACTGGACAAATATCGAGGCGGCCGTGCGGTCTTAGACCGTACGGCCACCTCTGAATGAAGCCCTGTATCTCTCTCTATTCCCAACTCTGAATCAGGCCCCAAGCTCTAAATAGCTAAGTCTTTTGGAGTTTGGTAAATCTAGCTTTTATAATTATGGGGACAATATCTGCAATCATTATGAGGGATCTCTTTACTATACAATGTCTCAACTGTCACAAAGCAGACGTTTTTGGAGCATTGCCTAATTTTTAGTATGATTAATAGGCCCTTAAGTCTTTTAAGAGGAACTAAAATTCAGTTACTCTGCCCATGTAATATAATGCAGAAGCACTGATACAATGGAATCAGTTCTTGGTCATTTTAGCTAAAAGCATCCTGTATAATATCACATATTAACTGATGGCCCAAGTGAAAAGGCAGAATAAACTCATTGGACAAGATGTTTATCAGCCCCAAACAAGAGTCTTTCCAGGGAAGATTAAACGTATGGGTGGAAAATATTGCAGTCATTGTTATGGGCAAGTAGGTGCACTTTGGAACAACAATGTAAGCTTTAGTTTCCATTTACAGTAGTTCATAAAACAATGCTAGACTAATTTCATGAGGGGAGAAAGGAATCACCCAGACCCTCCTGCTGCACTACTCGCTTCCTTATCCTGTAACTTAACATTTCCAAGAGCAGTATGAAATTCTGGGGTCTATTTACTAAGCTGTGTTAGGAGAGAAAGTGAACAGTGATAAGGTACCAGCCAATCAGCTGATAACTGCCATGTCTGAAAAATGGCAGTTGGGAGCTGATTGGCTGGTACCTTATCACTTTTCACTCTGTCTCCTAACACTGCTTAGCAAATAGACCCCTCTGTCATTTGTCATAGCATTGATGCTTAGTAATTCTAAAGTTTTAGAAATATCTGTAATATTCACATTTTTATAATGCACACATTGCTTAGAAAGGCAGTTAATTGGAGAAAGCAGTGTCCCCTCCAACCTTTAAGAATGATTAGTTAAAGGGCAAAAAGATATATAAAGCGTGAAGGCATGCTCAGTAGAGCAGGTCAGGGGCTGCTACTGCAATGAGTAGCACCAGTCCCCCTACTGTCCAGCTGCACTGCACTGAGGTGCATGCAAATCTGAATCATATATAATTACTGTGTATATATATATTACATAATAGTGTTCATTCCAGGATCTTCTTGGGCAGGGTGCTGACCGCTGAGGAGGGTACATTTTAATTTTGGGATGCACCTTTGGAGCTGATGTTTATAATTATTTATACATACAGTATGTCACAGTTGGTGCTAGCGAGTTACCTGTATCAGGTGATGAGCTGGAGGCCGGCTGGACTGGAACCATGGTTAACATGAATAGCTCTTTATTATAAGAAGTGGGTAGCAGTGAGAACTGCCTTTGGTGATGAGTGACTGGAGACGTTTGAATGAGACCAGAAGGAACTTGGAGGGACCGGACTGGGACCGGCAGGTAGGCTGACTGAGCTGGTCGGGATACCAGTAGATGAGCCTGCAGATGGATGGTAGCACGGAAGCTAGTTGGTGCAGCTAAGGAGCCGTGAGGTGAGTGGACTTGGAGGAACCGTGGGTAGACGCTGGTAGCTGGGTAGCTACTTGGAGCGGCTGGGTAGCCGTGGGTAGACGCTGGTAGCCGGGTGGCTTCGTGGAGCGGCTGGTTAGCCGTGGGTAGACGCTGGTAGCTGGGTGGCTACGTGGAGCGGCTGGATAGCCGTGGGTAGATGCTGGTAGCTGGGTAGCTACGTGGAGCGGCTGGATAGCCGTGGGTAGACGTTGGTAGCTGGGTGGCTACGTGGAGCGGCTGGATAGCCGTGGGTAGATACTGGTAGCTGGGTAGCTACGTGGAGCGGCTGGATAGCCGTGGGTAGATGCTGGAAGCTGGGTGGCTACGTGAAGCAGCTGGATAGCCGTGGGTAGACGTTGGTAGCTGGGTGGCTACGTGGAGCGGCTGGATAGCCGTGGGTAGACGCTGGTAGCTGAGTGGCTACGTGGAGCGGCTGGATAGCCGTGGGTAGACGTTGGTAGCTGGATGGCTTCGGGGAGCGGCTGGATAGCCGTGGGTAGACGCTGGTAGCTGGGTGGCAACGTGGAGCGGCTGGATAGCCGTGGGTAGACGCTGGTAGCTGAGTGGCTACGTGGAGCGGCTGGATAGCCGTGGGTAGATGTTGGTAGCTGGATGGCTTCGGGGAGCGGCTGGATAGCCGTGGGTAGACGCTGGTAGCTGGGTGGCTACGTGGAGCGGCTGGATAGCTGTGGGTAGACGCTGGTAGCTACTTGGTGTGGCCTGGGAGCCGTGGGTGAGAGATGGTAGCGTGGAAGCTACTTGGTGCGGCCTGGGAACCGTGGGTAAGAGATGGTAGCGTGGAAGCTTCTAGGAGCGGCCTGGGAGCCATACGTGAGAGTCTGGTAGTGTGGATAGCTGAACGCAGCAGGCTTATGGATAGCACTGGTCTAGGAACCAGCAGGAGCCTGGGACATACTGGCACACAGGTACAGCTATAGCACAAGCAGTACACCACGGAACGTAACAAGATGTTCAAGCACTGAGTGCTATTAGAGGAGGATCTATATACCTAGAGTCTGGCAGCGATTGGTTGATACAGACAGGTGGTCTGGCAGTGGCAATCAGAGTGGAGCAAGGCACAGCATGCAGAGGGAGTATTCATCTCTGCAGCCCTTGAGAATCAGGACCACACCTGTGATTCCAATTAAGACTAGCAATGCTCACAGACAGAGCAGGGTCCAGGTGTTTAATCAGTGTGGGGAGGTGAGAGCTCTGCACACACAGAGATGTAACAGCCAGCATGATTCAGCCAGAGCAGATGTCCCAGGAGAATTACAAACACAGATCCATGGAGCAGCTGGCAGAGGTAAGTCACAAAAGGTAAAAACTAGCCAGGATTGTGACACAGTATATATAACATTAATATAATCAATGTTGCATTATATGTACTGCAAACCTCCTAACATCTTCACTTTTGAAATCAGGATCCTGCACGATCCTCACGGAGAGAAGGGCATGGCCTCTTGGGGATGGGGCATGGGCGTGAGACTACCCTGTTTTCATCACTCTGGAGGCGTGCCCAGCATTCTCTGAGATACTGGCCTGACCACAGGGTGCTCCCCACACTGTGAAAAGATGTTGTGCACATGCGTTCAGCATCTATTCCACTGCTACAGCCTGCAGGTCGGAAGTCCGACTGTCTCACTGAAATGGAACAAATTTGAGTTATGGTACTGTAATATCATGCCACCAATTCACATTATACAACACACTGCCCAACATTCACATGCCACACAGTAGTGTTCCCAATTCACATTATGTCACTCAGTGGTTACCCTAATTCACATTATGCCACACAGTAGTGCCCCTTATTCATATTACTCTACACAGTAGTGCCCCTTATACACATGCCACACAGTAGTGCCCCTTATTCATTTTCTGCCACACAATAGTGCCCATTATTCATGTTAAGCCACACAGTAGTGCTCCTTATTCATGTTACGCCACACAATAGCAATGCCCCTTATACACATTATGCCAAAGAGTGCCCCATATGCTCATGCCACACAGTAGTACCCCTCATACACTTTATGCCACACAGTAGTACTTCTTATACATATTGAACCTCATTCAGAGGCGGTCGCTAGGGCATGATCGATCGCAACGAGCGATTTTTTGTCATATGCGCATGCGTGTAGTCGGCATTGCGCGTGCGCAAGCCAGTTCTTGCGAGCTATGTGGAGTCTGTCGTCAGTCACTACTTGGTCGTAGCTCTGATTGACAGATAGTTCCATTTGTGGGTGGTAACAGGGGAAGGTGCATGTGAACGGGGGCATGGCGCTGCGAACGCAGGTGTGTCTGTCGTAAAAAGAGAGATTTAAAGGCGTGCATAAATTACTGAGCGGGTCATCGCACACGTCATACCACAGCCTTTAAGATGCTACATCTCGTAGTGCTTCAGTGAGCCCAGGGTCTACCTCAAGCACTGCGATGAACCATTTAAAATACATTTAATAATCATAATTCCCTTTTTTTGGTTTAAATGCTAAATACATGTTTTTGTAGATGTTTTTTTATATTTTTTTAGGTTTGTGGTACTGCACATCCCAGCATACTTTGTTTTGTTTTTTTAATAATAAAGCCCATAGCCAGATTTCTTAAACCAAACATCAAAAAACACATGCAAAATTTACATTAGAAGAATAGACAAAAAAAAATAAAGCGATTGCACGCTGCTTGCATCCGCAGCGAAATAGGCAAAAGAACCATCGAAAGTGCAGTTGTGAAAACTTGACTCAGCCAAAAAACCACGATGGTCACATAGCTTGGCGCCAGCGACCGACAAATTTGTGTGACTGTAGTCCTCGCTCACCCCTTTACGAGACTAAGGAGGTGTGTTTTCACTGTGATGGGTTTCCTCGCCTACGATGTGCGCTGCGATTTTGCGCTTGATTTGCAATTTCTCACTCTTTTATCATACGATTGATCGCGCCCTAGCAACCGCCTCTGAATGAGGGCCATTATGCCACACAGTAGTAGTGCCTCTTATACACATTAAGCCACACAATAGTACCCCTTAAATACATAATGCCATGCAGTAGTTTCCTTTATACACATAATGCCACACAGTAGTGCACCTTGTGCACCCAATGCCACACAGTTGTACCCCTTATACACATGATGCCACACAGTAATAGTGTTCCTTATACACATTATACCACACAGTGCCCCTTATACACATACCTCACAGTACTACCCCTTATACACAATACCAGAGAGTAGTGCCCCTTATACACATAATGCCGCACAGTAGTACCCCTTATACACATAATGCCACACAGTAGTGTCCCTTATACTCATAATGCCACGTAGTAGTGCCCCTTATACACATTATGCCACACAGTAGTACCCCTTATACACAGAATACCACAGAGTAGAGCCTCTTATACACATAATGTCACACAGTAGTGTCCCTTATACTCATAATGCCACACAGTAGTGTCCCTTATACTCATAATGCCACACAGTAGTGCCTCTTACAGATATTATGCCACAGAGTAGTGCCCCTTATAGACATTATACCACAATATAGTAGTGTCCTTTACTTAATTGCTGAATGTTGCCCCCTCAGAGGCAGCTGGAGCAACCCGTCACACAACCTACTGTACCTGACGACAAAGTTCAGTAAGGCTGAGGGGTCTTTGCTTTTGCTGATTT
This sequence comes from Taudactylus pleione, assembly GCA_031769625.1. Taxonomy (NCBI): domain Eukaryota; kingdom Metazoa; phylum Chordata; class Amphibia; order Anura; family Myobatrachidae; genus Taudactylus; species Taudactylus pleione. Next base: position 8,681,717 of record JAUIMM010000012.1, read on the forward strand.
GGCCTTTGTATACAGACATGACTGCTCCCTCCAAGTCTTTCAACTCACTAACACAGCGCTAGGTATGCAGTCCGGAAGCTGGCGGATCTAATCCTGACCACAGGCTTCCCGACTGTCTAATCCCGGCAAGGGTCTAAAGACAGGCATCAAAATCCTGGCGTCCCGATCGAAGGGAATCCGAGTGCGGATAGCCACGGGAGGGAGAGTTAGGTTTAGGGTTCCTGGTGGGGACTTAGGGTTAGGCACCCTTCCGGGAGGTTAGGTTTAGGCTAGGGGAAGGGGGTTAGTGTTAGGCACCCCGTGGGAGAGGTTAGGGATAGGCACCCCCCCGGGGGACTTAGGTTTAGGCAGCGGGGAAGGCCAACATTGTAAAACATTCAGTTCCCTCCTTCCGGCCATTTGATTGCATCATCGTGGCCCCGCCCCCTTTCACAATACCCAAATTAAAGGGATTGTGACACGGGGTAGGGCCACGATGACGCTATTCAGCGCAAATCGCGTTAGTGTCTACCCCGCTGCGGGGGTTTCTATCATTAGTGCGGGAGTCAGGGGGCGGGGGGGTCATCAGCCGCCGGGAGGTTTGCCTGCTTTTCCGGGGGGCTGGGAGCGGCACACTATATTCTGGAGGCTCCCGGCCAAATCGGGAGGGTAGGCAAGCCTGCTGCAAACGCATGTGCACAAGTTGCGATTCTTGTAGTTAATGCAGCTGGGGCAGCCCCATGGGCACTCACTGCTAAGGGGGTACCTATGCTGGAGTCAGCCCCCTGGGCACTCACTGCTGAGGGGGTGCCTATACTGGAGTCAGCCCCCTTGGTACTCACTGCTGAAGGGGTACCTACACTGGGGCCAGCATACTGGACACTCACTGCTCAGGGGGCACCTACTCTGGGGGCAGACCCCTGAGCACTCACTGCTGAGGAGGTATCTACACTAGGGCTGGGCCAGTGTACACTCGCTGCTGAGGACACGTTCGGACTGGCCATAGCTTCAGTAATCCCCAGTGTACTGCTTTGTTTTTATTTTGTATATACTGTAAATAAAACTTCCAAAGGGTCCACCATGTGCAAAATATTTAGTAGTTTATCCATTTTGATTGTAAATGATGTAATATTTGCACTATCTGCCTACTTAGCTGACATGCAGGATTAAATAAATGGTGATTAGAATATAGTAAGCATTGTAAACAAAAAAATATATTTTTAAAAATATACCTAATCCTAAATGTTTATTATATAACATGGAACAATTTAAACACACTTGGGATAGGCATAAAAATATCCTTAAGAGAGACGTAAGGAGTAAATAGGGTTGAAGTTGCCTAAAGGACACATGAAAAGGGGCACACTAGATGGGCCAAGTGGTTCTTATCTGCCGTCAAATTCTATGTTTCTAATGTAAGAAGGATATGATTCACTAATGACTGAGGGGCCTATTCATCATCTCTTAATTTATACAAAAACAGGTGAAAAATAACATTTGCACCTAATTTTGTATAATTTAAGTGTCAGGGCTATTCATCATTCATGTAACGCAGGAGATATCACAGATATCTTCTGGTTACAATTGTGCATTGATAATTTCCACAGTCCCCATACTATAGTATGGGGATGTAGAAATTCTGAAATTCATCAAGTTCCGAAAAAGCATTTTTTCGGAACTTGACAGTGATGCTGAACGCCACTCTGAGGTGGCATTCAGCATCCGATACAGCAGAGGGATCTGAAAAGATTTCTCCCTGCTGTGTTCTCTTACCTGGCTGATGCACCCTCCAGGCTCCCAGAGCAGTCCTCTTGTGAGCTGGGGCCAGGAGAGGGCACAGCAGCAGCAGCCAGCGGGGTCAGCGGCGGCGGTTAACCTACAGCTGGTATGACGGGGGGCAGATCATGTCTCCAGCAGCAGCTTAGCCAAGTAGGTTTCCCGGACAGCGGCGGCGGCCCTACTTGGTCAGAAGGTCTCAGGTGGGGCGTACAGGATCCGGCGGCCGTGGTGGGGGACCTACAGCGGCTGTTTCAGGGGACAATGAATCTAGCAGGTTTCAGCGGGGGGGGCGCACAGTCTCCCGAGGCCACGACGGGGGTCCTACGGTGGCTGCGGCAGGGAGTGAGTGCATCTAGCTGTTCTCAGCAGTGGAGAGGCCCCGGGTGCCGCGGTCAGGGCCAGCTCTAGCGGTGTTCGACCAGTGCGGTCGCACAAGGGCGCCACCCCTAGAGGGCGGCACCCTTCCCCAGCAGCCCGATTTCAGCTGCTCCATCCGCGGGCCGAAGTGGTGGTCTAATTGGGAGGTTGGGGACCCCCACCGCCGCAGCTGTGCGGCGGTGCCGGACCCCCGGAGTGTGAATATCATCCATTCACTGACGGAAGAGGGCTGGGGGAAGCCCAGCCAGTGACGGATTGCTGGGCTTTACCCCCAGCCTGACGTTATTTGGAGGCGTGCCATGCACGCCTCCAAATAACGTCACATAGGGGTGTGGCCTATGATAATTAGGCCACGCCCCCAAATTCGGGCGCCATATGAGGGGCCGGCACAGGGTGCTCTGGAGCCGGCCCTGGCCGCGGTGGTAGCCGACAGCTTCACTAGGATGGGAGGGAGGGAGGGCCGGGGGGCTGGTGACAGATGCCAGCAAGGTTAGTTGGAGGGAGGGGCTCAGTCTCTTTTCGCAACCTGTCTTCCAGACAGGCAGTGCAAACTGAAGAGGGGCAAGAGAAAAGTCTCTCACTTCTGAAAAACTGCTTCGCAGAAACAGCAGTTTCTGGACCCGATAGCCCCATTCTCTGCACCTACTGTCTGAGATCTGCTACAAAATTAATCTAGGCATATACTGGGTGTTGAATCTGCGTTCAGATCTCCAGTAGGATTGTGCTGGGCCGTTAAGATCTGGCTCGGGCCTGGGGAGGGGGTGTGGCCTAATCACAAAAATCCTAATTGTAGCCCAGCGAAGTGTGATCGCTACCCCTCACAGCCAGAGGAGACTGCTGCTGAACAGCAGAGAGCAGTCTCCCACTGCAGCCCAGCCCACAGCAGTGTGTGCTAGGCTGTTGTCAGGTAAGAGGGAGAGATGGCGTCGGACCCGGGCCCACGCCGAGCCCCTCCAACAAGCCCGGGCATGGGTAATTAGTACCCCCCTTGGCACCCCTGGGTTTGTGTCAACAGTCTGGTCTAGAGTTGGAACCTTAGAGGATTGGACAAGTGTGTATCCATCTTAAGTCATGTAGTGTCATATCAGGTGAATAAATTTGCTTTATCCATTGTTTCTAAATTAATAACTGAAGATAAAATGGAGGGAGGTGTCTGAAGAGGTAAAAGTGACAGGCCCAAATTTGTTATAAAGTCTTTACCTGAAGATGTTATTCAGATTCTTTTTCTGAAGATGTTGCTGTTCATGACGTTATTGGAAGATGTAATCCAAAGTCCATATCAGTAGTCGTTATCCAAAGTCGCCTAAATAAAGCAGGAACTACTTAGTATCAATGTAGGAGAAAATGTTACCACAAAATGGCTGCCAGTAGCTGGGCATCCTTTATATAGGGCTGTGACCTGCATTGTGACATCACAATGCATGCAGGCAGCAGCTAGAGATGGCTGTAGCTCTGAGCCCAGATGCCCTGCAGCAGCACTCTGGTGAGAATAGAAAAGTCGGGGCTCAGGAGGTAGCAGTGTAACTCAGAGGGTCGGGCCCCATAGGCGGCCTGGGCCCCGTAGCAGCCGCACTCTCCACACCTACTATAGCTACGCCCTTGACTGGGATGCTGTTTGTGCTGTATGGCAGGCACAAAGATGTTCTCTGTATTGTATGGCTGTCAAGTTGCCTGTTTGCTAGCAACACTTATGTTTATGTTGGGGCGCCTACAGTTTAAATTTGAATTAGGCCACTTTCAGAATTCCTTCCAGGGCCACTTTAAGTTCCCAATCTGCCCTTGCTGACAGCAAATAGATCAACAAGTTTTTATTGACATCAGTACTTTGTAGGACCACTACATGCAGTGATTACTACAGACACCCTTTTTGGCAAACTGCCCACAAATTCCTGGTCACTGGCTTAAGTACAGTGACCAACTGTGACACTGAAGAAGTTGGCCTAGAAAACACCCATCTCTCCAATTCATCCCATAGGCTCTCAATGGGGTTAAGATCTGGACTCTTAGCTGGCCAGTCCATCAGGGTTACCACATTTTCTGTATACCAGTCCAGCATCACCCTGAAAACATGGCATTGTGGTCCTGATAAAAACATTTGTTGTTTCCATGGGCCTCTTTACGTAGTGTTCTTCTTGAAACTGCCACATAGTGTCCATTAGGAACTTGTGTGCAATGGTATGCATTTCGCTTGTGTTGGTGTGTCCAATCACTTTTGTCTTCCTGCGTCTGTTCATTACCAGGGTGCTCCTTTCTTAGCATTCAGCAAATGTTACAGATCCAGTAGGAACTGCTACCTTCCTCTGATGAATCCTTCCATGAGACTGCTGCCGCTTCTGATCTTCTCCACGGGTCCGAGAAGCATGTGATGAGCTCCACCAATCATAGCTCAGCACATGCCCCTCTGACCTTTTGTGGTGTCTTATGACTTACTCAGCTCCCAGTAATGCACTAGTGTGACCCTGGCGCCTCTCTCAAATGTGGGGGAGGGTGGCAAGCTGCATCCCCCATGCCCCTCTGTTCTGGTGCCTATGGCCCTTTATACACATTATGCCACATAGTAATAGTGCCCCTTATAGACATGTCACACAGTAGTACCTACTTTATAGAAGAATGCAACCACTGATATGCATATCAACTAGGGGTGAGCGGGTTCGGATTTCTGAAATCCGAACCCCCCCGATCCGAGGCCGATCCGAGTCAGGCTCGACTTTTCCCGCCTGACTCGGATCTGAAATCGAGGCAAAACGTCATCATCCCGCCTTCCGGGTCTCGCAGGTTTTGGATCCTATATAAGGTACCCGCGTCGGCACCATTTTCTCACTCGGCTGTGGACAGTGAAGAGGGAGGGTGGGAGTTAGGGCTGGCTGGGCTGTGTAGTGCAGTGTTGTGCTGCTGTTGTCCATAAGGGCTGTGTCCACTCCTCCAAAGTCCATAGGGGCTGGCTGTGCTGTGCTGCTGTTGTCCATAGGGGCTGTGTCCACTCCTCCAAAGTCCATAGGGGCTGGCTGTGTTGTGCTGTGCTGCTGTTGTCCATAGGGGCTGTGTCCACTCCTCCAAAGTCCATAGGGGCTGGCTGGACTGTGTTGTGCAGTCAGTTGTCCATAGGGGCTGTGTCCACTCCAAAGTACTGTGCAGAGTCCCAGTCCTAAAGGGGTGCTGTAGTGTTGTCCAGGGGGTGCTCTGTCCATCAGGGGTGCTCCCCCCAAGTGCAAAAAAAATGTAAATATTTTCTGTGTTTGTGAATTGTGTGCGCAGTAGCCGCACGTGCATCAACAAAGTAGTGCCAAGCGTGTGCCTGTGTCATAAGTAAAGGGCCGGCTGGCTTGACCGTTGAAGGCTGCTGTAACCCCCAAAGTACACTCCAAACAAAATAAAAAAAATATTTCCTGTGTTTGTGAATTGTGTGCGCAGTAGCCGCACGTGCATCAACAAAGTAGTGCCAAGCGTGTGCCTGTGTCATAAGTAAAGGGCCGGCTGGCTTGACCGTTAAAGGGTGCTGTAACCCCCAAAGTATACTCCAAACAAAATAAAAAAATATTTTCTGTGTTTGCGAATTGTGTGCGCAGTAGCCGCACGTGCATCAACAAAGTAGTGCCAAGCGTGCGCCTGTGTCCCATAATTAAAGGGCCAGCTGGATTGACCGCTAAAGGGTGCTGTAACCCCCAAAGGGCACTCCAAACAAAATAAATAAATATTTTTTTTCTGTGTTTGTGAATTGTGTGCTCTGTGGCTGCACGTGCATCAACAAAGGAGCAGCGCCAAGCGTGCGCCTGTGTCCCATAAGTAAAGAGCCGGCTGGCTCATTTCTTAAAGGGTGGTGTAACCCACAAAGTGCACTACTCTCCAGCAAAAATAAAAAAATATTTTCTGTGTTTGTGTGCGCCTTAGCTTCACGTATATATCAATATAACATAAATGGAGGACCAAACTTTCTACGATAAAAATAAAATAGGGAAAGATCAAGAACCACTTCCTCCTCGTGCTGTTGCTGCTGCTGGGAGTTGTTCATCATCCCAGAGAGGAAGTAGGAACACCACTACTTTTACTAAACAATTGACCCTCCAACAGTCCCTAGCGATGAGGATGAAGTACGACAGCAGTCATCCTGAAGCAAAACGTATAACTGAGGCCTTGACTGCTATGTTGGTGTTAGACGTGCGTCCGGTATCCGCCATTAGTGCAGTGGGATTTAGACAATTGATGGAGGTAGTGTGTCCCCGGTTCCAAATCCCGTCTAGATTCCACCTGCATCCTCAAAGCAGCAGCGACAAGCGTGCGTCTGTCTGTTAAGGTGTGGTGTAACCCTCAAAGTGCGCTCCACAAACAATAAAAAAATTCTTCTTTTTTCTCTTTGTGAAATGTGTGGGCTGTAGCAGCACCTGCATCCTTAAAGCAGCAGCGACAAGCGTGCGTCTGTCTGTTAAAGTGTGGTGTAACCCTCAAAGTGCGCTCCACAAACAATAAAAAAAATCTTTTTTTTTTCTCTTTGTGAAATGTGTGGGCTGTAGCCGCACCTGCATCCTTAAAGCAGCAGCGACAAGCGTGCGTCTGTCTGTTAAAGGGTGGTGTAAGCCTCACAGTGCGCTCCACAAACAATAAAAAAATTCTTTTTTTTCTCTTTGTGAAATGTGTGGGCTGTAGCCGCACCTGCATCCTTAAAGCAGCAACAACAAGCGTGCGTCTGTCTGTTAAAGGGTGTTGTAACCCTCAAAGTGCACTCCACAAACAATAAAAAAAATCTTTTTTTTTCTGTCTTTGTGAATTGTGTGGGCTGTTGCCGCACTTGCATCCTCAAAGCAGCAGCGACAAGCGTGCATCTGTCTGTTAAAGGGTGGTGTAACCCTCAAAGTGCTCCAAAAAATAAAAAACTATTTTTTTTGTGTGTTTGTGACTTGTGTGCGATGTAGCTGCACGTGCATCAACACAGTAGCAGCGCCCAGCGTGCGCCTGTGTCATAAGTCAAGGGCCGGTTTGGACATCTGGTCCGGACTGAAGGACGTGCCAACAATTTCTGACAAGTCTACTGTCACTGCATATGATACTGTCCTCAAAGCAGCAGTGACAAGCATGCGTCTGTCTGTTAAAGGGTGGTGTAACCCTCAAAGTGCGCTCCACAAACAATAAAAAAATTCTTTTTTTTTCTGTCTTTGTGAATTGTGTGGGCTGTAGCCGCACTTGCATCCTCAAAGCAGCAGCGACAAGCGTGCGTCTGTCTGTTAAAGGGTGGTGTAACCCTCAAAGTGCTCCAAAAAAAAAAAAACTATTTTTTTTAGGTGTTTGTGACTTGTGTGCGATGTAGCTGCACGTGCATCAACACAGTAGCAGCGCCAAGCGTGCGCCTGTGTCATAAGTCAAGGGCCGGTTTGGACATCTGGTCCGGACTGAAGGACGTGCCAACAATTTCTGACAAGTCTACTGTCACTGCATATGATACTGTCCTCAAAGCAGCAGCGACAAGCGTGCGTCTGTCTGTTAAAGGGTGGTGTAACCCTCAAAGTGCGCTCCACAAACAATAAAAATATTCTTTTTTTTTCTGTCTTTGTGAAATGTGTGGGCTGTAGCCGCACCTGCATCCTTAAAGCAGCAGCGACAAGCGTGCGTCTGTCTGTTAAAGGGTGGTGTAACCCTCAAAGTGCGCTCCACAAACAATAAAAAAATTCTTTTTTTTCTCTTTGTGAAATGTGTGGGCTGTAGCCGCACCTGCATCCTTAAAGCAGCAACAACAAGCGTGCGTCTGTCTGTTAAAGGGTGTTGTAACCCTCAAAGTGCACTCCACAAACAATAAAAAAAAATCCTTTTTTTTCTGTCTTTGTGAATTGTGTGGGCTGTTGCCGCACTTGCATCCTCAAAGCAGCAGCGACAAGCGTGCATCTGTCTGTTAAAGGGTGGTGTAACCCTCAAAGTGCTCCAAAAAATAAAAAACTATTTTTTTTGTGTGTTTGTGACTTGTGTGCGATGTAGCCGCACGTGCATCAACACAGTAGCAGCGCCAAGCGTGCGCCTGTGTCATAAGTCAAGGGCCGGTTTGGACATCTGGTCTGGACTGAAGACCGTGCCAACAATTTCTGACAAGTCTACTGTCACTGCATATGATACTGTCCTCAAAGCAGCAGTGACAAGCATGCGTCTGTCTGTTAAAGGGTGGTGTAACCCTCAAAGTGCGCTCCACAAACAATAAAAAAATTCTTTTTTTTTCTGTCTTTGTGAATTGTGTGGGCTGTAGCCGCACTTGCATCCTCAAAGCAGCAGCGACAAGCGTGCGTCTGTCTGTTAAAGGGTGGTGTAACCCTCAAAGTGCTCCAAAAAAAAAACAACTATTTTTTTTAGGTGTTTGTGACTTGTGTGCGATGTAGCTGCATGTGCATCAACACAGTAGCAGCGCCAAGCGTGCGCCTGTGTCATAAGTCAAGGGCCGGTTTGGACATCTGGTCCGGACTGAAGGACGTGCCAACAATTTCTGACAAGTCTACTGTCACTGCATATGATACTGTCCTCAAAGCAGCAGCGACAAGCGTGCGTCTGTCTGTTAAAGGGTGGTGTAACCCTCAAAGTGCGCTCCACAAACAATAAAAATATTCTTCTTTTTTTCTGTCTTTGTGAAATGTGTGGGCTGTAGCCGCACCTGCATCCTTAAAGCAGCAGCGACAAGCGTGCGTCTGTCTGTTAAAGGGTGGTGTAACCCTCAAAGTGCGCTCCACAAACAATAAAAAAATTCTTTTTTTTTCTCTTTGTGAATTGTGTGGGCTGTAGCCGCACTTGCATCCTCAAAGCAGCAGCGACAAGTGTGCGTCTGTCTGTTAAAGGGTGGTGTAACCCTCAAAGTGCGCTCCACAAACAATAAAAAAATTCTTCTTTTTTTTATTCTGACTTTGTGAATTGTGTGGGCTGTAGCCGCACTTGCATCCTCAAAGCAGCAGCGACAAGCGTGCGTCTGTCTGTTAAAGGATTACTTCGGTGACAGCATCCAAGTAGGCATGTCAGACAGTCCGTACCTGTACTGGCAGGAAAAAGAAGCAATTTGGAGGTCCCTGTACAAACTGGCTCTATTTTACCTGAGTTGCCCCCCCTCCAGTGTGTACTCTGAAAGAGTGTTTAGTGCAGCCGGATACCTTGTCAGCGAAAGGCGTAGGAGGTTGCTTCCACAAAATGTGGAGAAGATGATGTTCATAAAATGAATTATCAACTCTTCCAGGGAGACCAGCCTCCAGAACGTACAGAGGGACCTGTGGTTGTGGATTCCAGCGGGGACGAATTAATACTCTGTGAGGATGAGGATGTACACAACACTGAAGAGGGTGAGGAATCGGTGGATGAGGAGGATGAGGACGACATCTTGCCTCCGTAGAGCCAGTTTGTGCAGGGACAGATTAATTGCCAGCTTGTTTTGTGGGGGCCCAAACGAACCAATCATTTCAGCCACAGTCGTGTGGCAGACCCTGGCGCTGAAATGATTGGTTTGTTAAAGTGTGCATTTCCTGTTTATACAACATAAGGGTGGGTGGGAGGGCCCAAGTACAATTCCATCTTGCACCTCTTTTTTTTCTTTGAATTATGTACTGTTTGGGGCCTAGTTTTTCAAACTGCCATCCTGTCTGCCACTGCAGTGTCACTCCTAGATGGACCACGTGTTTGTGCCGCCCACTCGTATCTCTTAGCATAGTCATCCACCTACCTCGGTGCAACCTTTTGGATATAAAAACACTATTGTGAGGTGTTCAGAATAGACTGGAAATGAGTGGAAATTAAGGTTATTGAGGTTAATAATAGCATAGGAGCAGAAAAACACAAATTCTGTGATTTTAGCTGTTTTTATGCTTTTTTAAAAAAAAATACAGATACAAAACCCAGAACCCAAAACACGGAAGGGTGGTTTTGGCAAAACCAATCCATATCCAAAACACGAAGAAAGATCCAAAACCAAAACACAAAACATGAAAAGTGGCCGGTGCACACCCCTAATATCAACCCAGGAAGGATGGGGGAGAATCAACCGTGAGGGCTGGCAGGCTCAAGCATGACAACTCTTTTCCTCAGCAGCAGGGCCGCCTCAGAGAGGAGCAGTCGGTGTTGACATGAGGGGAGGTGTAGTGCCCCCTCCTCTTCTCCTGCTGGACCATCTCCTCTTCTCTCGTTGTTAGGGTCCGCGTCACGGTGGCCAGCAGCATACTATAAGGAGTCATTCTGTCTCATTATTAGCACCTGGCAGATCTGCTGATAATGCCTTTGGCTGCAGGCCCCTTCATTGTGGTGGGCCCTGGTGCACTGAACGAGTTGCACTGCCGCTAGTTCCGCCCTTGCCCCTAACACTCAGGAGGCTAACCCTTTTTTCATATGCAGCAGTCTCGCATTCTGTCATTAAAGGCTATACAATATTTATAAATCATTATGAAAAGTAATTTTTTAACCCGGTGACAATGGACAAGGTTAAAATGTGGCATTATAAAATATATACAATTCAAAAGGTCGACAACCAAAATGTAAACACAGCCAAAATGTCGACAGTCATAATACTAAAATGATAAATAATGCTGACAAGTAAAAAGTGACCCAGTCGCATCAGGCTAATTGCAATTAGCTACACAGATGATAGTACTGTTCATAAGCTAATTGCAATGAAACTGGTCAAAAAATAGTATACAGTCTGATTGCAATAAGAATATGAGATAAGAGATCCACTGGTTTATTGCTTCTTAACCTTGAACAACCTTCATAATTTAACTTAACCTAATAAATAATGAGACACCAAACAGCTTGGCTGTCACAGCTTTTCATTAATAATTAGTTAATTAATCTAACCAGGGTGGCAGAGAGACGCTGCAAGCTCAGTTCTAGCTTTCGTATATCAAATAACTCGGGGGACGACTAAAACGTCCACCCTCAAGATGCACTTATGAAGTGAGGGTCTCGCTTCCCTCCTGGGCCAATCATAAACGCTTCCGTACAAAAGCGCCCTGGTCCCCTCGCACAGAGAAGGACAAATTTGCCGAGCACATCGATGGGCAAGCGCCCCCACAACGCTTCCTTGTGCCACATAAAGCCACTGAGCTGCAGCCAAAGCCAGACCATAAAGGAAGTAGGCCTGCCACCAACAGCAACTAATACAAAAAGGACAGCAAATTCTTAATAAAAGCCCCAGACCAAGCGCATTAAGATGCACTCCATCAGGCCGAGAAAACCTAGCCAAGTCCACACCTAAAAAGCCATGACGCACTACCAAGCCACCGAAAGAGAGTACATGCTGGTCCACTGACACATTCACCTTCCTCGCCCTGTCCAAAGCAGCATGCTTACGAGAACCTCGCCAAGTCAAACGAGGAACAATCTCTGACTAAGCAATCCTCACATTTGGCCAATGCAAACAAATCTTGTCCAAAACTCCCCGAAGTAGAACGATCAACTCAACCCCTTTCAAATGACCAACATCATTCCCTTCAACATGCAACACCAACCATCCTGGCAAACACCATGTATCCGCAGACGAAGCAAGCAAATCGAGGACAGCATCGACGCACAAACCAATGCACCTGCCGCCCTCCAAGCAACAAACCAGCATGCCTAGCCAGGCCATGCTGTTCCACCCAAAAAATATAGGAATGGCCCACCAGCCACACCTGACCATCATCCACCGCAGTCGCTGTAATGAAAGAACAAACCCTAACCATTAACTGAAGAAAAACCACACCACCACGCACACAACTTAAAGGAAGACAACATAGCAACTAACTAGCAGGGATGCATAAAAGGGGGAAAGAGAGAGCCTGAGTGAAGAAGAAAAACTAAAAAACCCAACCCGTGAACCAAATTGGGCCAGATCAAGGCTCCTGGGGGGACAAATTAAAAAATCCCTTCACACCCCCAATTGTTGAACTCTAGCCATTCAACTATTGGCAGGTAAACAACATTTTCGGGTTACGCAAGGGCAAGGGAGTTGTGAGGGTGGTCCAAGTGGAGCATGAGCTCCAGGCGCCAAAATGGACAGAGGGCACAATCCTGAGTTCATGGGGTGCTACACAGTATGATGGCTGTTTTTAGTTTTATCTCTGTTTGCTCTACATCCTAAATAAGTTAAGGATCTGACATCTGTTTCTACATTTCATGCTCCCTCAAGCTGGGAAGATTGCCTCCCCTCTGGCCCTCCCTCCTTTGTGATCATCTTCTGTCACCTCCCCGTTCCTGTCAGATTGATTAAATTCACTTCTCACCTCTTTAATTCCCTCCCTTCTCTACCCTGTGATCAGCTCTTTGCCCCTATTCAATCCTTTCTTATTGGCTTCTGTCACCACCCCTCTCCTCTCCTTTTCCTATTCGCTTCTGTCACTGGCTCTCTGATTGGCTTTGCCCTTCCCCTCTTCTTTCTTATTGACCTCTGTCACTTCCCCTCTCCTTTCTTGTTGGCCTCTGTCACCTCCCTTCTCCTTTCTTATTGGCCTGTCACCTTCACTCTCTGATGGCACTTTCCTCTCCCCTCTACTATTTGATCCCCTCCCTCTGTCTCTCCTCATTCATCCATTGTGCTTCAATGGACTTAAAAGTGACACATCTGATATAAAATCCTAAACTTCAGTTATAAGGTATGAGTTTAAAAAAAGTCACTGCTTTGCTATTTAATGTAATGTAGGGGTTCCCAGGCATGACCACAAAGTGTTATTTGAAAGGTCTTTTAAAAAATATTAGGAGACCTGAAATAATAATAATGGTGGTAGACAGAACATGATTGGTAGTACTCACATTAATATAGGGGCAATGTATAGTTGCAAAGTAGGAACTTCCCATTGGTGTTCCCAATCCAGGGAAAGGTGTTTGGGGCAGTAATTGCAGTAATAAGTTGTGCACCCTGTGGAATCTCACTCTAGCACATGTATTATGTCAATTTAAGTTAAATGATCAGAATATATAATACAATCTCCTCTATTGACTAATAACAATGATTCAAAGGAGATAAAAGTCAGATCCTAGGTGCTATACATAAATAAAAGCAGTGCCAAAGGAGCTACCCCTTAATGTCAGATAGTGCATCACCAAAATATTCTATTCCCCCAATGGGACCTCAACACTCAGCATGATACTGCCACTGTTTGCTGTTTTTCTCTTCAGTATTCCCCCACAGCCTGCCATATCCCACTGATACAATTCAGTACAGGGAGTGGGGAGGGGGCGCTATGACATGCACTTTCTCCAGGCACCATGATTCCACGCTACTCCTCTGCGCAAGGGGCGCAACTACAACATATCGCAGTGCACATACTCTGAATGGAACGGGAGAAGCCCCTGCAATAGTCGTACAAGTAGCAGCACCTATGCGAAACAAATGGGTCCCATAAGCTGAAGCATCCAAACCCAATTCCACTAAACTCGCCTAAAGATAGCAGTGAATTGAAACACCGCTGACACCGCCACTGGCAGCATCCCCCGCTGCCGACACTCCTGCACTGCTGCCCAACATACTGAGGACACCATCAGCGACCCATTGCTGACACTGGCGACACTCCCACACTGAGGACACCACCAGCACCCCTGCAATGCCAACACAGTCAGCAAACCTGCACTGAGGACACCGCTGGCACCCCCGCTCTGCTGAGACCGCCAGCACCCTGCACTAAAGACACCGCTGGCACCCCCGCACTAATATTGTGAGGTGGTCAAAATTGACTGGAAATTACTGGAAATAAATGTTATTGAGGTTGATTATACTGTAGGAACAAAAACAGGCCCATTTTATGTGATTTTAGCTGTTTTTATGAATTTTTAAGAAAAAATTCAGATCCAAAAACACAAAAACAAATCCCACGAAGGTGAGGTTTTGGCAAAACCAATCCAGATCCAAAACCAAAATATGGGGTCGGCACACATCTCTAGTAATGATCCCAAACAAAGGAAAAAAGCAAATCCTGAGCAGACTTACCCTCCAGGGATGGCTGAGCGCAATGAGCTCACCAGTCCTGCCAAACAGTCAAATATGTTCTGACGGTCGCTGGGGCAAGGGACTGTCGCACAAGGCCATCTAAGCCGGCCTGATGATTTGCTACACAAACGGGGGGAAAATCAACCCAACATCAGAAGCCGATGGGGTGAGTGATCGAAAACGCACAAATAAAACGGGACAAGGAATCAGCAATCTCATTAGCTACGCCTGGGACATGGCGCACCCTGAACCTAATATTTGCCTCCAAACAACGCAAAAGTCGCAATGCCAAAGGGGAAGATGCTCTTTGGTTGTTAATAGTGTGTACGACACCCAGGTTGGCGCATCAAAAATTAACATGCTGATTACGCAACCGCAAAGACCAGAGCTCAATGGCAACAACAATTAGAAAAAGCTCCAAAAGTAACAAGTTTCCGGTAAGACCCTCGTCATGCCAACTCCGCAGGCCACGGGGAAGCATACCACTCCCTGTCAAAATATGCCCCAAAGCCGGACGAGCCAGCCGCATCAGTGAAGAGCTGTAGCATCTTATTAGCCACAGGAGGCGAAGGCCAAATATGCTCTCCATTAAAGTGGACCAAAAATCTGGTCCAAACTCGGAGATCATATCTGCAGAGAGACGAATATAGTGATGAGGCTGGCACATCCTGGCTGTGGCCCTCTTCAACTTCCTACAGAAAATACTACCCATCGAGATTATACGGCAGGTGAAATGAAAGGAGCCTTATAACGATTGAACTGTGTGCAATCTAACCTTATCGGACGCCAAACAACTCACAATCATATCCAACAACTTCACAACCTTGTCCTGGGGCAAACGACAGCAACCGGCCCTTGTGTCAATCTCGATCCCCAAATAAGACAAACAGGAAGTTGGACCTTCAGTTTTATCTAACGCTACCAGAACCCCTAAAACCTTGAAAAGAGCCTGTGCAGAAAAGAGGTCCGCACAGATGTCACTCCTCTCTGGACCTATAAAGAGAAAATCATCCAGATAATGCGCCACGCCATCCTGGCCAGTACCAGCCTGGATAAACCAGTGTAAAAAGGAATTGAATTTCTCGAAATACAGTAGGCACAGGAACTGCACAGCCCATGTGCATCAACAAAATACCCAGAGTCTAAACAAAAACCCATGTAACGCATGGCCTCCGGGTGCAAAGGCAGCAAACGGAAAGCCGACTCGATATCCAGCTTAGCTATCAAGGAACCATAACCAAAATTGCATACCAAGCCTAAGGCATCATCGAACGATTGATAAACAACCGTACAGGCTGGAGCCGGGATAGCATCATTAACGGAAGCCCCTGGTGGATAGGACAAATGCTGTATCAATCGGAAACTTACCCGATACCTTTTTAGGAACTATCCCTACCGGGGATATGCAAAGGAGGACCAGAGAAAGCACCCTCCCCAACAGGACCTCGGCCGCAACTTTAGCCAACAAAACTTCCGGAAGCTCCCTAGCTGAACGCAAGTTGCGAGGCGCGTTAGCTACAATGGACCTACAATAGCAGCAGAAAGCCGACTGAAAAACCCTGCAACAAAAATTCAGCATCAGCCTTCCAAGGGTACCTACCATTGCGATAGCGAATCTAAACAAATAGGAGACTGAGCCTTAACTAGTACCCTTTAGGCCCTCAGAACGGTCAGGTGCTGTACCTCCCGATCCATGATGGCATTCCTTGGCTGGGTGATCACCTCTGCAGAGACAGCAGGAGTGGCGAAAATGACAGCCAGCACCACGAGTGTACCGGCAGTTGTCAAAAGCAAAACATTTGCCCTTCTCCACACCTGCCGTGCCGGGCCTAACTGTGGCCAAAGTCTTGCGGGATGGTGCAGCATCCAAGGGGAGCCGACAGTGCTGCGACACCTCCAACAAGACCTCAACATCCTTAACCCCAAAAGGCATGACAAGCCTGCCATCATGTTTGCGGCTGGGGGCATGTGGCGCAGCAGTAAGCTGGGGGGGTGGGGCTATAGAGCCCGTGGAAGGAGGGGCCACTGGGCCAAAGCCAGGGGCCGAAGGAGCCACAGAAGCAGAAGGGTAATTTGGGAGTGGCAATGCTAGTGCTCCAGGAAGCCTGACCCAGGAAGGGCCAGCCACAGAGGCAACCTGGACAGGAGATGGCAAGGGGGAAGGTGTAACCATGGTGGGAAACCATGACACCTGCGGTGCAGTAGGAGGAATGAAATGGCCAGGGGCACCAAGCATGGGGAACTGCTGCCAACGGGCAGCTGATGTAGCTTCTGTAAAAGGGGGGAAAGGCACCATCCAAAATGCCCATTGGGCCCACCGCAAGAGCAGGGCTGCCGGGGCCCCTACCAGATGCACTGCCTGTCAAAGGGGCTGGTGCCCCCGTCGTGGCGCTAACAGCCAGAGGGGTGGCAAAACAGAATAACCAGCGGGAGCCGCGGAAACAGACGCTCCCGCTGGTGCAACGGAGGCCAGGGCGCTGGCAGGGGACCGCACTAGGGGAAGGGCCCTAGCATCAGGGGAAGACTGAGAAGGCAGCAGGGAAGGGAGGGACACCCGCCCGCGTGCAGTAGCTGTGCGCAGCAGGCGAGCAAAATCAGCCAGCAGGCGGGGGGGGGCATAACGGCGGGGACGGGGCATAGTAATGACAAAGCTAAGGGCAAACAAAAGAAAGTAGAATAGAGAGCAAAAGACAAAGCACAATAGAAATATAAGGAAGAGATACTCAGCCTGATCGCTTTCAGAGATCCTGCAAAAGAGGGTGACCCTATGCAAAAACCTTCTTTAAATGCTAAACACACCAACCACACCTACCAAATTCCTATTGGACCAAACTAAACCCCTGACCAACTTAAACCAATAATCTACCCAGCAACAAGGCTGCCATAAGTATCAATCAGCAAAAAAAACAGTCCTCTTATTTATTCTTAAGCTTTTGCCTACTAATACTATAATGAGTTTCTAATTGCAATCAGTCTGATTGAAATTAGTATATCCAGTCAACCGTTTCATTGGAACTAGCATATGAACAGTAGTAAAGCTATTGTCCCACTGAGTGCTGCTGTGGAACCACACAAGCCAGCAAGCTCTGCTGCCAATGTGTTAGAGCCTGCTGAAACTGTTGCAGGGCATGTGTAGTTCTACAGCAGCTGGACTGTCACAGATTGCCTACTGAGGCAAGGGCTCTGCTCATATGTCTCTAAGTGTCACATAGTAAAAATCATTGTCACCTCGCCCTGCTAGAGAACTGTGCACAGACTAACTGCCCTTCCATTATGTGCCACACATACATGTGGCAGTAATTGCCACGACAACTAATCCCCTGCTTAGTTGCGCTAAATAAATGACAAGCAAATAATGTACACCTGCCTATATTTTGACTACAAGTTACACTATGCATAGTGAGTTATAATGTCAATGTCAAAATATTTTTGTCGAAATTTTAATTTGTATAAAAAGGTCAATATGCAAAATATAGACATGCTTATATTATTAA
Organism: Taudactylus pleione; assembly: GCA_031769625.1. Taxonomy (NCBI): domain Eukaryota; kingdom Metazoa; phylum Chordata; class Amphibia; order Anura; family Myobatrachidae; genus Taudactylus; species Taudactylus pleione. The sequence continues at coordinate 8,699,249 of JAUIMM010000012.1, forward strand.
CTAGCAACCCACCCCAGCTTCGCACGGGAGCAATTTTATCTCACCACAGTCCCCTGCATCTCATAACAACCTACGCCATGTCACCACAGTCCCCTGTATCTCACCACAACCCCCTGCTTCTCACTCTTGGCCCCTGCGTCAACACAATCACTACAACCATTGGGATGTGCTGGGAAGGGCCAGAGGATCATGGATGAGAGATTTGTATTGCAGTTACCGTAAGCATTATTAGCACCATGGCCCCAGGCAGGGGTTAAAGTGGGCAGGAATGAGGTGGAACTGAGTTCCATCACCTCTAATGGTAGGTGGAACTAGTTCCACCTCCACCAAGTCCTTGCACAGAAGTCCCACAGACAGAGAGCCACTCACTGTCTGCCTAGGGAGGCTCAATTTCTTCAGAGAAACCAGCATATACAGTAGGTAAGGAAAGAATCAAGCAAAGGCAATACCCGCAAGGTTGCAAAAAAACATTGGGATTCCAATTGACATAGACTATTTTCTGGGGACCCCAATAAAAAATCAGAGGCATGGCAGAAAAATAACACTGATGATATAGAACATTTTTTTTCTTTTTAAGTGATCTAACTTGTAGTCTCAGCTGATGGCAGGAGTGCTAAAAAAGCATCTAAAATGTATTTCACACTGTCATAGCCTCTAAAGCTTCTTGAGGCCTAGGCGGCCCCCAGCCATTCACTTTACCGTTTCCTATACACAACAGTGTGTGTGAGTAAATAACAGTTTTCACACTTGTTTTGGCTTGTCAAACTACTGTGGAGGGAGGTGGGTGGGGAGTAGGTGGAGGGAGAGATGAGTTCCACCACCTCTCCAGGACCACTTTAAGCCCTAGCCCTGGGGCACCTGTGCATATTTCCACAGCCTCCATGCACACACCTCCTCAGCTGCCGAACATGGCCATGAGCAATGTCCTTTTTGCACAATGTACCTTGCATAGAGCAGCTGACTGGGGTCACAGTGCAGGAGCCCGGAGTCCAGCTGACCGGATGTCGCAACTCTCAGGTAGATAATGGATGCAACCCATATTTTGGGGATTGGCGAGGCCTCAATGGAGCATTTTTTCAAACTTGCAGAAAGGCTGATTAGCCTGGAGTAGTGACAGCACCTCACATACATGTCGGCAATGACTCGCTATGTCCTCAGAGAATATCAGAATATTGTCCAGGTATACCAGGTATGTTGTCCAGGTACGAGTACATGACTAAGTACTCATAGTGGCCATCACGAGTATTAAAGGCCGTCTTCCACTCATCTCCAGATTGGAGTCTGATTAGATTGTAGGACATATGCAGATCCAGCTTGGTGAAAATTTTTACCCCTTTTGTCCAATCAAAGAGCTCAGAAATCAGAGTGTAAGGGAAACCGGTCCTTGATGGTAACTGCGTTCAGGCATGGTGGTCAATGCATGCTTTCAAACCCCCGTTCTTCTTGACGAAGAATATGCCAGCTACGGTGGGTGATTTAGATTCCCTGATAAACCTGCATTTCAGATTCTCCTCAATGTATACTGCCTGGGCCTCGGGAAGCGAGAGAGGAAAGATTCTTCCACAAGGTGGCACTTTCCCAGGTAATAAATCTATAGTGCAATCCCACTCCCTATGATCAGGAAGCATCTCAGCGGCCTTTTTACTGAATACATCTCTGAAGGATTGGTATGGAGCTGGAAGCTGATCTTCCGGAGAGATGAATGATCTCCGAATAACACGGTGTAGAGGTTTGACAGATGACAAACAGGACCTGTGGCATTGAGAACCCCACGCCAGTATTTGAGGTTCTTTCTAGTCTAAAACAGGAGCATGCTTGCTAAACCAAGGGAGACCTAGGAGGGTGCCCACTTGCATGGTAATGTCTGTTGTCCAAGAGCGGATGGTAGCTGTGGGAAGTTTATTCCCATCCACTCCAATGATGCAAAGGGTGTTTGTAGTGGCACACTCAAAATTCCTAATTCTTGGACCTTCTTAGCAGAAATGAAGTTGCCATCGGCTCCTGAGTCTAAAAAGGCCTTAACAACTTCAGAGGAATTTCCAAGGACCAGAGTTACATCTATGGAAAACTGAGAAGCAACATTGTCTTTTGGGGTGTGTTGAAACACACCTATGACCACCCCTCGATCAATTAAGCCTCGTTTCCCAGTCATCTTGAACAGACAGAGTTTATTCTTGAACCTCCTTTTGCTCTCTGCAGCAGGAAGACGAGACTTCCCAATCTGCATGGGCTCTTCTGCAGGCTCATCTGGTGCCCTGAAACATGGAGCAATCTTGAAGGTGAAGCAACGAGACTGTTCCTTTTCTCGTGTTCTCTTTCTCTGTGGTGAAGATTTACCCAGATACACAAGGAGATCAAGTCATCCAAAGAAGTTGGTGATTCCCTGGTTATGAGTGCATCTTAGATTTGATCAGACAGTCCCTGCATAAATTTCGTCAACCAAAGCTTTATTGTTCCATCCCAACTCTGAAGCAAGGGTTTGAAACTGTACAGCATACTGTCCTGCAGATTGATTGCCTTGTTTCAACTGCAGGATAGCCAACCGGGCTCATCGAAGACCCTCTGAAAAGCTGTCAGGAACTCAGCACTGTTGCTGACTAGGGAGTCATTCCTTTCCCATAATGGAGAAGCACCTGCAGTCTGTACAGTCACTGTAGGAGGTGGAACTGCTTGTACCGAAGGTGACTGAGAAACACTGACTCGTTGAATCAGTTTGCAAACACTGCATAATCTGACCCTTGTCTTGCTCTTGTTTCACAACTCTGGCAAGGAGGTTCTCAAGCAAGTCACATGGTGAAAGAATACCAGCCGCATCCATGTTTTGGGCCAGAGCATTCTGTCGCAACTCTCTGCTAGATAATGGATGTAACCCATATTTTGGGGATTTGCGAGACCTATTTCTGTAGCGCGGAGTCTAATGTGCCAGCGGTGTTCACTAGGAACCCTCACAAGAAGGTATGGACTTGGCTGCGTCCAACACACAGGGCGCGGCCCTCAGAATAGGTTCCTCTGTACAGATTTTGGTGAACTCTAGATCAAGCAGAGAAGACTTTCAGCATAGTCAACAGGCCGGATCAGAACCAAACGGACAAGACGGTACCAGGGAGCAGACGTATGCAGGTCACAGAGGATAGCCAAGGCCAGAACCAGATTACCAAAAGCAGTACCAGGGATCAAATCAAAAATGGGTCAGGAACAAAGCCAAGGTCAGGAAAAGATAACAAGTAAACACAGGAATGCTGGAGAAAGGTAATGGAGCCTATACTCTGGCACCTGTCTGTTGCCAAAGACTCCCTCTTATAGGGAGGAGTTCAAATATCACGCCAAATGTGACTACACGTTTGGCGCATCTGTACCTTTATATTAGCCTGCAGGTCGGCACGCGCACTCCAGGGGGAGCCGCGGCCGCCTGCACTCTACAGCCGCACAAATGAGGAGACCCAGGAGCAGACACTTCAGCAGCGGGCGCCGGGGACTTCCCGCCCACTGCCCACCTCTGGCTAGGATTCTAGTACTGCTGCACCCGGTAAGTAATAGCTGGTGTCTGGCGCACTGTGACACCGGAGTCCCAGAGAGAGGATCGCACCGGAGCAATGATATTCGCCAGGTAAGTGTAAGCTAGGGGGGATTGAAGGAGACCGCAGGTGAAGGGGCTGCGGTGGGGGTAGCGGTAGCTGGCGGGGCGCATGGGTGGACACATACTATATTTTCTGCAAAAAATACAATGAAAAATATATGAAGTGGATTTGCAGGGACAGAGCTTTATTGCAAGCTCTGCCCCTTCATTTGATTTTTTATACATACTTGTGATGGATTCAAATATCGCACTGTGATATTGGGTGAATTTATCACGGCCAATCCGCATCTGAGATGCGGATTGTGATATATATGCCCCTTAATGAGGCATTTGCTTATATAATCCAGATTAACACATCACTCCTTCAATAGAAATGTTATTCAATTATATTTACATGTGTTTTCAGTGAAATAATGTCTTTTTAAATATAGAGGTGCGACACTAAAGCAGACTGCTGAAGACCTTGGCTGTGAAAAGGAATCTTGTCTTGTTGTAGTCTGGCATGTTTGCACTTAATTCTTCATAATGACGACTGACCATTGTAAAGACTGTCTATCTGGCTGTAAGTCTGTCTGTCTTCCACTACAGTTATCTTTCACAATGGACTTCATGCAGCAGATGTCAGCATGTCCCCGTTCGGTTGCCTGTCCAAACCAGCTTAGATCAAATATATTGGTTACACTGAAGAAAGCAAAACAAAGATCACTATAAATTGTTAACATTTATGCTGAGATATGTTGACTAAATGTAATTCTATGTAAGTGTATATTATTTATTACCAAGTGCTTAAAGGGTTAACAATGGAGAACAAAATACCACACACAATCTCTCCACACCTTAGGTTTTAACAATGACAAAACAAGTCATACCGGTTTCTGGGGAAAAATTATTTTATTTCTAGTTTTGATTCCTTGTTACAAATCATAGCGACTATCGAGTCACTGCAAATGTTCAGGCATAGCGACTGTGTGAAACAGATCCTGCAACACAGAGACGTGGATATAAATGCAGCTGAGATTGTTTTCATTGTGTACAGAATACACAGGAGGGATCAAGAGTCTGTACCTGGCCTGACTGCAAAGTGAATTCCTATGGTAGCATGGCAGAGCATTCTGTCTCTATTAAGCCAGAGGAAGGAAAGACTTGTAACATCTGTATTTACTGTGACTCTCCTGTACCTGCTCTTAAATCCTGTGTGATGTGTGAGGCTTCCTTGTGTGAGAATCACCTGAGAGTACAGAGCAAGTCAGCAGAACACATCTTATCTGACCCCACCGCTAACCTGGAGAACAGAAAATGCTCCATCCACAAGAAGGTCCTGGATCATTCCTGCCCTGAAGGGACTGCCGGTATCTGTGGGACCTGCAGACTTGATGGAGAGAACAGGGGGTGCCAGGATAATATTATAAAAGAGATGGCTGAGGAGAAGGACAAATTGGAAAATGTTCTGGAGAACATGAGCTTAAAGAAAAAGGAAACTGAGAAAAGAGGCCTGAGTGTGCAAGAGTGCAGGGGAGTCATGCAAGAATCAACAGCGGGTAAAGCACAGAGAGTAACTATTCCATTTACCAAAATGATCAAACAGCTAAAGAACAAAATTCTTTATGGGACCTACTGGCCGCAAGAGCAGATTCCACTCTCTGATCACATTCAGCAGCTGGGAATAAAGAAGGACGAGCTGTCCAGGAAGATACGTCCCACTGAGGAGCAGTACATCATGATTGATCCAGTAACTGTGTTACAGGAACGGGACATCCTGGACCAAGATAATGAGACACCACACAGTAACTTAACTGATATAATGAGCAAAGGAATGAATATTCAGAAGGCTTCAAACATGTTGCTTGATATAAATACAGCGGGTAATAATGTACTTCTAACAAGTGATCTGAAATCTGCCTTATGGTCAGTGGTAAGCCAGTGTTACCCAAAAACAAAAAAGAGATTTAAAGATCCTCAAGTTTTAAGCATCAGTAGTTTTTGCAAAGGGAAACACTACTGGAAAGTGGAGACCAGTAAGTCTGGAAACTGGAGGGTGGGGATGTGCTATCGCAGTATAGCCAGGAAAGGGTTTGGGTCTTATATTGGATGTAATAACAAATCCTGGGGTTTGTGTAAGTGGAATGATCAATATTCAGTGATGTATAATTGTAAGGAAATCCAGTTATCTGAAAGGGTGACATGTCAGAAATTAGGAATATATCTGGATTATGATGCTGGAAAGTTATCCTTCTATGAGCTGTGTGACCCAATCAGACACTTACACACCTTCACCGCCACCTTCACTGAGCCCCTTCATGCTGCGTTCAGAATTTGGTTAGATTCATTAGGAGCAGCCTGGATCGTATTAAGAAGCTAAAATTAGCAATTTCTGGATTTTTTTAGCAGCAAAGATCAGCAAACCATCACACTTTATTCCACAGACTGCAAAAGGTGCTTTCCACTTGCTTGTAACTTAAGGGAATAGCACAAACAGATTTCTGCCATCATTGTTTCATTAAACTCTTTTTTTTTTACCAATGCTATAAACACAAAGCTCACAGTATGCATTCTAAACAAAGTTTATTGTACTGAAACGTACAGTTGCATGAATCATTAACCGATGAACTATGCCTCATCTGTACCTGATCATAGTCTATGGAGTAAAATTGCTCAGTGTTGACATATTTACATTGAATATGAAGCAAAGCAATAGGAAATGGTTCATTCAATCCAATCACTGACAATCTCTCAGCACCTTATGTTTCTATGCAATAATTCATTCCATACAAGATAACTGGTAACATGTTAGCACAAATAAGAAACTTTGGCCCTAATTCAGACCCACTCGCGAGCGGCTGTCCGCTCGCAAGTGGGTCGATGTTCTGCACTGAGCATGCGCACGACGGAGGGAGCTCCGTCGTGCGCATGCGCCAGACGCGACGAGCGAAGAAAAGTCCTTCGCTCGTTGTGTCTGATCAAAGGGGGCGTGCTGTCGATGTTGATTGACAGCACGCCCCCTTTGGAGGACGTGCCGGGGGTGTGCCTCCCTGACGGGGGCGTTCCCACGGGAACGCCTTCCGTCAGAAGCCGGCCCACTGACATCACTATTGATGTCAGTGGGAGTGATTTTGGCTCTGATAGAGCCAAAATCACTCCGGAGCTTGCGGTTGAAAACCTCAACCGCAGGCTCCGGCTCGCAGTTTCGATGATCGCGTCCATCAAACTGCACGCTCGTATAGGCTGTGGGTGGTGACCCACAGCTATACGAGCGTCCAGGAGGACGCTCCATTTTTTAGGAGGGCGGCCCTCATTCAGAACGTGCGCTCTGCTCAGAGCGTACGACTCTGAATGAGGGCCTTTGTCAGCATGCGGACTTTACTCTGAGATGCCTATCTCCTACTTTTTTGCATTACATTTGTTGTGAGATAACTTTACCAGCCTAAAGACCTACCAGGATTGTTTGGAATCGGCAGCTCAATAACATGGCCGGGTGGCTAGACTGCTTATCACAGGAAATAATGCAGGTTGTAGAGACAAGTAAAGGATTTGTCCTACATAATATGAGCACAAATAGGATTATAACATTCCATGAACTTAGATAACAATGGGCAATTCCATATTGTACTATGTGTTATGAGAACTTGTGTCTTTGTTATACCTTATACTGCAGTGCTGCAATACCAAAAACTGCTTTATATTATATACTGTATACAGTATCTGTTGTGAGGGGTTATTGGGACTATAAGTGACAAGCAATCAAATAGTTTTCAACAGGACACAGTGATAGTCACTCAACAAACTCTTACTGCTAAGTTAAAATTCACAGCAGTCATACATACATTGAAAATATGTATACTTATGTGTAGATTGCATAGAAGGAATGTAATTGGGTAGGATAGCTTATGGAGGTTATGTGGGTGGTTCTGGAATTTGATAAGCTTGCCTGAGGATAAGAGTTTTCAGGGCTAGCTTGAAGGTTTGGAGACTAAAGTAAAGTCTTATTGTGCATGGGAGAGCATTCCATAGAGTGGGTGCACACAGGCCTGGTACTGTGAATGGGAGCAAGTAATACATGTGGATGAGAGACACAGATCTTGTGCAGAGCGGAGAGATCGAGCTGTCAGATATTTTGAGATAAGTGAAGAGATGTATGTTGGTGTAGTTAGGTTAATAGCCTTATTTGTAAGTAAATAATTGTATATTGAATTTGGGAAATGGCCACTTATTAAAGCAAACAAGGTAAACTATATATATTCTGTACAAATAAAAATGTATATTTTTAAATTCCCTAAATTTCAGGTTGGATTGACTAGGGTCAAAGCACATTTTATAATAATTATTAAAAACTGTGAACACAGTGGACTTTATTTATGTAGTGTACTGAAGGTGCAGCACAAACCAGATGGCCAGCCAGTACACATCAAGGACATGTCTACTCTGTGTTCTTGGGAGACACCTCAGCAAAATAGACGTCAACCTAAACCTTCAGATGCACACCATACAAAAGTGTAATTGTCATATAAAAAGTCCAACCTCGTACCACTTAGAGCCACTCCTAACATTGCTCTGCAAAGTGATATCTCACCTTTATACTGCTGTGCAAATCTACAGTAGACGAACCCTTTCTGGTACAAACTTCTGCATCTCCACCTATGTTGTCATCTAGCTCTGCACACCCATGTGCTTTGGCAGAAACCTAGATACATTTAGGGCATAAAGCACCTCTACAGAGTGGTTAGCCTACACCACAGCTAGTTTGCACTTCATAAAGGGGGTCCACTAATTAAGCATAAGAAGTCATCGGTGGAGCTAGAATAACCTGTAAGCAATTTTCTATAGAAAGTTAGCAGCAGCACAAAGTATCTCAGCTCCACCAACTTCTGTGTGTGCTTGTGTAGGCAAATATGAAGTGGGAGGGGATAGGTCACCATCATGTATAATTGTATACATTCAGTGGGATACTCTTCACTAAGAGCATGGACTAGTGTTTGTATAAGTCTCCATTGGGACTGATAAGGGAAGATAATGGAGTCAGACACACTTGAAATCAGGTTTATATATTGAACTTATTTTTCATGGCTATGCATCTTGTACGACTTGTGTATGGGTTGTTTTCTTCAGACGGTAATTGGTGTCAATCATTAATATTGTAAGTAATAAATCTATTCATGTATTATATATGACAGAGATAAGATATTATCTACAGGGTTTACAATGTTAAATAAACTACTTCAATATAAACACAAAATCTACATGTTTTTTAAAAGTTATCATTGCTGGAGAATGCTGTGCGCTGTTTCTTCATTCATTGCTACCGGGACTATGTAGTGCAGGAGTTGCATCACAGCCGACCTCCGATCCCAAAGCCTAATGTGCATGTGCAGTGTCCGTGTGCCTTCCAGCTACATCCTCCAAAGAGGTAAGACGTGCACCTGAGTGTCTCGGGATGGAGACTCTGGGCCGGATTCAGAGCCGGACCCTCTGACCAGAGCGCTCGCTCTGAATCAGGGCCCTCCTACCGAAAAATGGAGCGGCCTCCTGGCCGCTCGCATAGCAGTGGGTGACCACCCACAGCTTATGCGAGCGGCCAAAAAGATGGTCGCGATGGTCATGACCATCACGACCATCGGGCTTGCGACGAGACCCTGTGGTAGGGTCTCGCTGCCGCAAGCCCAGGAGTGCTTTTGGCTCTATCAGAGCCAAAAGCACTCCCACTGACATCACTAGTGATGTCAGTGGGGCCGGACCCAGATGGTAGGCGTTCCCATGGGAACGCCTCCGTCTGGGCAGCAACGCCCCCGGCACGCCCACCAAAGGGGGCGTGCTGTCACTCACCATCGACAGCACGCCCCCTTTGGTGCGAGACCCATAGCAACAGGTTGGCTGTCGCTATGTGGGTCATGCGCATTAGGGCACCATCGATCCGCTTGCGGGCGCTCAGCACTCGCGAGCGGGTCTGACTTAGGCCCTCTGTGTGACCCTGCTAAATACAACTGTGTCACCACCGCTAGTTACACCGCGTATTCCACTGCCACCACTTTGTGTGCAGGTGTGTGTCTCTCCATTCAGCACACTACATACATTAACCCTCACATCTTCCGGGCTGGATCTGTAGATTCTTCTGTATTGTGTATCTACTGCATTAACTCTGCGTAACACAGCAACTCATTCTACAAGGTTAATAAACCAATCCAGGTATATTTATCTACTGTGTGGACTAACACACCCCTGTTACCTATATCAAATATAGGATATGCAAATAATCATCTGGTCTTGACACCTTGGAAACTACAAAGGGTAAATTTACTAAAGGGAGAGTTTGTGAGAGTTTGCAAACTCTGGAGAGTTTGGTCATTTTTTCCCACTCTCAAATTTACTAATGTCAAACTCGGGAGAGAGATTTCCTTTGCTACGGGAAAATGCTGGAGAGTTAGCAAACTCTCTTCAATTCACCATCGGCAAAACTCGAGAACCTTTTCACTGGTGAAGACAGGATTCTGGAATTTACCAAGCAGAGAGTTTCTAAACTCTCATGAGATGGGAAAACTCTCCTGTAAAAACTCGTGAAATAAATTCACCTGCCTGTGATCTGCGAGTTTGGCAGAAACTTACACAGATCACTGTGATCCATGTATGTTTCTGTCTGTAAATCATGAAAAAAAGGTTCAAAGTAAAAAAAAAAAAAATGACATAGGGCCCCCCTCCTAAAGCTTAACCAGCTCCAGACTTGCAAGCCAGTCCTGGTTCTTAAAATTACGGGGAACAAAATGAGTAAGGTTCCACCATAATTAAGAACCAGCACCAGGCAGCAGGGCCAGACCTGGTTTTAAATATAGGGTGAAAACATTTTGCGTGAGGTCCCCCCTATATTTAAAACCAGCTCTGGACCCTTTCTAGTGGGGGACTGATGCCTTGCTTTAGACAAGAGAGCATTAAAAAAAAAAAATTGTCTTTCTTCAGGACTACCTGATACAATTGTATGCTTAGCTAGAAACCTATTTAGACGTGTCACCTTAGATAATCTGTACTTGGGTTTATCTCTAAACTACTCATGGAATGAATATACCAGACATAGTGTTATGTTATTCCTCTGTGCAGGCTATGAGCAAACACTGACAGTTGTGTCTGCCACCTCTTTGTCTGCTCTGTCATATTTTCTATCCTTTCCATAGCTTACTGCGCTCACAATGACATCATATACCACCCTCACAAATGCCACACATATCACTTACCACTTACCCAAACTGTTGTACTGCCAGTGGATTATCATAACTCAGAAAGACTGACAGCAGAGGTTTCTGAGGAATACAGGAATTATGTGGAAGAGAAATAATGACATCTCTACTTAGTGGTGTGCTCTGCAAGCAGATTCACAGGCACTCTCATAAAACTAGGTCAAACCCTACAACAAGATTTTTTTTTATAGAATTATAAATTCATTTTTACATAGAAAATAAAAATATACATTTTGTGCCCATTTATTTTATTTTTTTTAAATGTTGCAACCCTCTGTTATTAACTGTTAAGGCTCATACACACTTAACAATATGCTCCAGGAGCGATATCGTTAAGTGTTTCTCCAGCTCTGCCGAGCTCAATGTCGGTAACGACATTGAGCATACACACTGAACGATATCAAGCACGATATCGTTCAGTGTCAGCACCCTCCCTGATCCCCGTACTTGCAGAACTTGACGATATCGTCAGGTTGCCCCAGTACGGGCGCTGAAGCACATTGTTAACAATCCGCGGGAGTGCACATCGTTAACAATATCATGCATACACACAGGACGATATTTACCCGACGCCGGGAGACCACCGCCCGGCATCCCGATCGAAAAGATGCCGGGCGCCGCAAGGCGGACAGCCACAGGGGGGGAGGGTTAGGTTTAGGGCACCTGGGGGGGACTTAGGGTTAGGCACCCCCCTGGGAGGGTTAGGCTAGGGGGAAGGAGGGTTAGGCACCCCAGGGGGGACTTAGGGTTAGGCACCCCCTAGGGGGACTTAGGGTTAAGCAGCGGGAAGGGGGTGGTTAGGGTTAGGCACTTACAGGGGGGATTAGGGTTAGGCACTTGGGGGGGAGGTTAGGGTTAGGCACCCCTAAGGAGGGTTAGGGGGGTTAGGTTAGTATATACTTACCTTAGGGACGATCGGGATTTCCAGCGCTGTCGGGCTTCCGCTGCCGGGATCTCTGCATTTGTCGGCCTGTCACTGCCGGGAATCGAACTGCCGGCCATGCGGCCGGCGGTATTTCATACCGATTCCAATCATGCACCACTTGCAGTGTTTTCAGATTCAATAAGCAGCAAGTCTACCAATGCCTTGCCTGGGCTGTATCCGCTTTCATTTCAGGTGTGTTAACAGTTGATGTACTGTACTGTAGATGGTAAATACAGTAAAGTTACATGCAATGTTGGACTGGGATAAATCTGCTGTGAGGTCCCATCTTTGAGGAAAATAAGCAACTTGCTCATAATTCATCCTTATATTTCATATTGCATGCTAAAACATATCTAAAACTTTTCTAAATTATACTGTACAAATGTACATTTTTATATCAAATCTCAGGAGTATGACAGAGCCTCCCCTGTCATACTCCTGAGATTTGATATAAAAATTATTAGAATAATACAAAGATATTTATAACTTATAAACAACTTCTTTGTTTATTATAATCATTATTATAGTTAACACTCAACAGCTTTGTGGAGCTCCCTGGGACAGATGAGACAGCCACAGCTCAGCCTCGCTTCTGGATAGTACAGACACTGCTTGCAGAGTTGGGTGCAGGGCCACACCGTGGGCATTAAGCTGAAGAAAAAGAAATCTAATAGAGGCATGCCTGTGAGTATGGGAGTGTGCCTTGAGCACTGATGGACACCATGGATGTCTCACAGTGAAGTGCACTGCAGTATTTAGAGATCGGAGCTCAGTCAGCAGCAGCAAGAGAAGACACAGTGATGCAGGTAGAATAATTAATGGACACTGAAACTTAGTGTAGTAACGAGAGAGTTACAATAAGTAGTGGGTGAGACAGGCTCCAAGCACTCAGACCCATCTCCATATCTGCCTCCCCAGCCATTGACCTCACTGCATGTCACTGCAAAGATGGCAACAACATAACAGGTATTGCAGCAGTACTAGTACCGCCAAAATACTTGCTAAACATGCTTCCCCATACAACCTTTGGAAACTGCCCTGCATTTGTCTCTGGTTTTCGTCCCCTACCCTCTCAATGGTCCGGTGTGAACTGTACCTCCCCACTGGCTACCTACAGTACTCAGAGCCTGGTCATAGGCTGCAGACATTTCAGTCACACAGCTTCCACTGCAGGTCTATGGGACACTGATCCTAGAACATACCATAGGTAAGCAGGTTGACTATCTGAGGACTGATGATGAGAAGGCTACCTCTGCCAGCTGTGGTGGGCCTACAATACCTTGTCAGGTGGATGGGCTGGGACTTGTAATGCAAATGCAATTGATGAACCCTTAACAACTCAAAAGCAAGCAATTTATATGTCACTTTGATGCTCTCTGTACTATACTCACTAGAATTCTCACTCTACTATATGATGCTCATCAGGATACTCAATGGGTATGTGGTCATAATACCGACCGCGGGGAATCCGGTGCTCAGAATGCCAGCACTGGAATCCCGACACCTGTCAGAATTCCGGCGCTGGCATCCTGAAGGTAAGTACCAGGGTTATGGGGAGGATTAGGGATTAGGCACTAGAGCGAGGGTTAGGCACTAAGGTGGGAGGGCTAGGTTTATGGTGCGGGGAGGGGGATGGTAGGTTTAGGCACTGGGGGAGGTTAGGTTTATAGTACTGGGGAGGGAGGGGTAGGGAGAGGGGGAGGGTTAAGATACTGACCGACAGGTTTCAGCATCCTAATGCTGTTGGGATGCTGCCGTCGGGATTCTGACCGCTCAATGTATTATATGGCTGACAGTGGGATGTTCAACGTATTGTATTGTATATCAGTAACATGGAAGCTTACAGTATTGTATGGCACTCACATGGGTGGTCACTGTATTGTGACTAATGGTTTGCTAACACTGCCTATGTTTTCTGTGGCCCTGCCTGCAATAGATTTTGTCCTGCCTACATGAAGCCACTTTCAGAATTTTTTTTCAGGGCCAGCTTACATTCTCAATCCGCCCCTGGACTAAACCATAGGATTTTGAGGAGAAAAGAGTAGTTAACAGATTTGAAGGCTGCAGAAAGGTCAAGAAGGATGAGAATGGCGAAGAGGTTCTTAGACTTAGCCATGTGCTTAAAGAAGCATGTCAGAATTGGAAAAATTCAAATAACACTGAATAACATACTTTCTATTATTGTCCCATTGTAATAAATTGGGGCTGTATATGTGCTTAACAGCAAAGAGCATACAAAAAGGAGGTAGGCTTTGTCATGTTGGAACTTGTCACGTCCACTTGAGGTGTACCGAGCAGATCCAGATTGTATATTCCATTGCCCCCTTCCTATCAGGTCTTTCAGAGTTCTGAAATAATATTATGGAATATTACAATTTGAATACTAATTATAATATTTGTACAATAAATAGCAGTTTAGTTTTCCAATCAATACATCCTAAATGATACTTCAAGAATGCAAAAAGTTTAATTATTAGGGGCATATTTATCACAGTTCATGATTCCGATCTGTTAAATAACATCAATAAGAGATATTACTTCAGGAACGTTTAGCAAGAAACTCTTGCAGTGACATCACATTTGATAAGATTCTGTCCCAGCAAAGAGTTTCAGTATACTGATAGCAATAGCTCTAATAAATAGCAGTGTTATGCTGGGTACACACTACGATGATGTCAGCCCGATATTTCATTACTGGCCGAATCGGTACAATATATCAGCCGGATCGCCCAGTGTGTATGGACTATCTGCACGCTCCTGTGGTCACATGAGATATCGTCTTCTCGGCCATGCTGCACAGCCAACCGGACAATATCGCATGCGGCACCTTTGCAGGTAATGAAGGACGGAACGAGGGATCGTTCCTTCAATTCCTACATCGATCAATGTGTACCCACGGTATAATATGTTGGCCCGTCGAGGTACACGTCGCTAAGTGTGTACCCAGCTTAACTTAAACTTGTCATACTGTTGCTGAATTATCTGTTTTCAAATGATTTCTAGCTTGATAAATAGGCCCCTAATTCTCTTTAAGTCGTTTTTGTGATTATGATAACTATTGCTCTGCTGGCCTAATTTGGATTCACTATTAATACAGAAATCAATTTTACAATTTGAATTTAAATGCACTTTTAAAAAAAAAAAATATGATTAATCAATTCACTGATTTATACACTATTGAACTCTTGTTCTAGAGCTCTGTATAAATGGTGGTTACTTCCTTTGTCCTTAAGGTGCAGATCCACTACACGGCTAATGAACGACTGAACGGTAACAAAATAGTTATTGTTCAATCGTTCATTATACTGCGCAGTGGGTATTGTGTCCACACTGAATGATATGTGGTTCAGTGCAGGCACCCTCCCTCATCCCCGAACATGCACAACCTGACGATATCGTCAGGTTGGGCAGTATGTTCTGGCAATGACAGATGCCGCCGACGACCAGCGGGAGCGCGAGTTGCTGGTTGTTGCCGGCATATTCACTGCACGATTAATGAACGATTGAATGATAATGATGTTGTTCAATCGTCCATTTATATCGGTTAGTGGATATGCGCCGTTAGATGCAAAATAGATACAATTGTATTGTATCCAATATATATATAGAGAGGGATCTTACCTATTGTCATATCGAAGGACAACCATGCTAAACAAATCTGGACACAAATCAAACAGAACTTTCTGAAGTTTGATTTTACATAACAAACTTCAGCAATGAAATAGACTTCAAAATAGGTTAAACTCCAGAACAACTAGACACAGTTAAAATGGTGAGGAGCCTTATAAGGAGATAATTAGGAAATATTATCATATTGACACTGTTCTACAGTGGGTGTTGTTGGTGGGTGTTGTTGGTGGGTGTTGTTGGTGGGTGTTGTTGGAATCAACTTCCACTGCTAGACAATTGGTGCTTTTATTATAAAATCACATTCCATCAAATTGCTTATTCATATTTTTAAATCCAAGTATAGGACTCGACCGCAGAGCCTGGATAATATATTTTCTTCTTTAAATATTGAATAATGAATACACTGAAACATTAGTGTTATCCTGTAATAAAGCTGTTGCTACATTTTAAATTTTTTAGACAGTTATCCTCTAAGACCATTGCTTTTCTGTCTCTTGAGCGTACAATCCAGGATGACATTTTGCCATACTGCCGGTAGCTGCAGAAATTATTTCAATCGGTGTCATCCAGAAAGCTCCCCAGACCTACTCACATTCAAGGTGTTTAAATTCATGTGCACAAGACGTCTGATGACAGTTGCCAAATTAGCTTTTAAATTTCCTTTTGCAATATATGGGAGTTAATCCCCTTGGCACTTAATGGAGTGAATTTGGAAAGAAAACAATCGATTGTTTAAAATTTGTTAGAAAGTCTTTCAGGGTAAGTATCCCAGGCAATGTAATGGTTCCATTTTAGAGGAGATGATGTATAGCTGACAAGTCCGTGTTTTCTTGGTGTTTAGTAGGCAAAACAGTGACCCAATCCAATAGTAATGTGTAAACATTATGGGTATTTTAACGTGTTGTTTTGCCTACTAGTGGGCCACCCTGCAAGGGCTTAGTCACGGCATCATCTATGGGAACAGAACTGCAACTGCATTTCTTTCAAGCACTGAATATATATTTTAATGAGATAGGAATTATTTTTGTATACATATATTTGTTAGCCAATAAGAAGTAGAGGCACAATCCATAAAGATCTCAACCCTTTATTACAGGATTCAAATCTGTTTCCATATTAGCTAACTCACAGCACATGTAATCCCAGGCGAAGTTATATATCTAGTGCAAAAGATCCACAGATGGATTCTCCTGTTCATGAATTCTAAGTTGTATTAGTTATTAGTAATAGTTCTCTCAAATGGATCACATTCATCCCTGCCAAATGCAGTACCAAAATGTAACTGCACAAAACTGCACTGACATTCATATAAATAGTCATTTGCAAGTTTGTACAGATGCAGGCCCTCCACACTTTGGGGTAAATGTAATAGCTTGCACAATGCAGGCGAATTTCCAGCAAGTCTGTTTAGTGTTTTGAAGGGGCAATCATTGACATCGTGCAAACTCGCCGTAAATTCGCCGATGCCTGTATTGTGCAAGCTATTACATTTATCCCTTTTCACACCCTTTTCAGATTATTTTAGTATCGCAGAAACTTATTAAAGGGCAATTAGAGTAGTTTTCATGAAAAACTACTCTAGGTTTGGTGAGTCGGCGGCGCATGCACGAACACCTCACTGTATTTTTTGCGAAAAATATGGTGAAAAGATTGCGGAGGGGATTCGCAGGGACAGAGCTTTAACGCAAGATCTGTCCCTGCAAGGGATTTTTAATAAATCCTAGTGATATTTCCTAAATTTGCAATGCGAATTTAGGCGCAAATATCACACTATTTTTTCATGCAGACTGTAGTAAATAGGGCCCTTAGTCTTGTGCATTATTGTGTGCATTTGTGAGTCTTCATGTGTATGCGGATCGATGCAAAGTTTAGCTCCTTCTGAGGAAATGGGTTGAATGGTTCATTCCACCTTGTATTGCAAGTCTTCATCCACATGCATAAGCTCTCTCTCCCATGGCAAAATTACTTGAATTGTAATAACGCTAGGCCAAATAGTAGTGACATTTCTGGCAGATGGAATTATGTGGCAGGCAGGACATTTCATAGAGGTAAAAAGTTTTAATGTTACAATCTTAAAGTTATGCTTTTCAAAGCAATTCAGCATTGTATTTGCAAATCTGCATTATGCTGAATTTATAGTCTAGCAATAGAACGAGGATGGCAACAATTAATTAATTCTGGTGTGTGGTGTTTTTGGGTACAATCAGTGGTGGCACCTACCTGTATTCATTAGGGGGCTACTGCCGCTGCACTGCCTGCCTGAGCAGCACCGTCAGTGTAGGAAAAAAAAACGAGGCTTGCGTATGTGTAGTGTTCCCGCTGGCTTGTTTTAGCGGGGCACCGCTTAAACAGCATGCCCTGAGCTTTCTCACCCGCGGGCCGCAGTGTACCGCAGATGTGAAAAGTTACGGTGCTCGATCGCCACCAGGTGAATAGACGCTGTGCGCATGCGCACCTCATCTATTCCCCGTGAGGGGAGAGCTTGGGGGAAGTGCACTATCTGCCGATCGCACTCCAGGATGCCTGTCCAGCATGTGATTATGATTAGCAGATAGTGTTACCAATGGGAAGCCACTGCAAATACTGGGGGATCACTGGTAGTGGCACATTTTTATTGGAGGGGCTGCAGCCCTGTAGCCCCTAGGTAAAATCCGCCACTGGGTATAATACAGAATAAATCCGTGTGGAACAAAAATTATAGGGTGAATAAAATGTGCAGCACTTAAGGCCAAATTCTACCTGCAAAATGTGCAAAATTCCACAACCAAATTCAAGTTCTGCTGAGCAGTCTTGAAATTGGAATGCCTTTAACACAGAGCAGGTCTTGTTATACAACAGTTTTATGCACAAATATACATGTAATAAAGTATTAAAATGCATACATTTATTACAATTAATAAAGACTGTTCAAACACTTTATCTTCAAAACAGCTGATTTGAGGAAGTTTTTGTTGTAATATTTAAAAAATAGCAATTATTTAAATGCAAAACCAGATGTATTTTTCATTAAATATTATTGATGCTTTACACCCACCAGCAAAAATCACCAATTGGTAAACCCCAAAAAGTCTTCTTAATGTACTGAACAAACATGCAGAAGAGGGAGACAACCAGACAGGAAAGGGAAAGATTCCAGAACACGTACATAAACATATACAGGCAAGACATGAGTAGTTGCCAACAACCACTAATTTCCAGGGACAGTCCCTGGTTTTATAGTTTTGTCCTTGGAAATGTCTTTATAAGTGAATTTTCTTGCGGCCCCTGTATTTCCACCTTCTATAGGGACTGCGGTGTCAGCTCAATTTATCAAGCGGATAAAAACTTTTATTTCCGTTGCTAGGTAATGCCATCTTCAAATGGTGTTGCCTATACCTGAAAATGGAGGACCTGCAAAGTCAAAGTGACTTTGCTTGATCGATTGATACTAATGTGTGCATGCATGCCTGCTGGCCGCACACACTCTTTTCAAAGTGACCCTTCTCTGACAGCGCAGGCTGCCGATGATGTAGAGAATGCCCTGCAGCGGTGTGGGGTTTGCTTTGGGGCTCAGAAAGGACCCTCACATTGGTCAGTTGCAGCACTACTCAGGGGCAAACGCAGGATTTACAAAGAAGGGACATGCACAATGTCAACATTATAACAATGTGCATGTTGACATGCTGTAAGTCGACATTGAGATTATGTTGACAAAATGAATGTCAACAAAACATACCACATCCAAGTTATATATTGA